>CAKAOJ020000152.1:30000-1230000 GCA_916701645.2 Sebastolobus alascanus
TTTTACTGAGTACAGTTAATTTTATAAATCTGATTTACGAGAAATCTGATTTACGAGAGAGCACTGTGGGTACATTTTAAGGCAGCCTCAAGGTGGTCTAGAAAAAAGTACAAATCAAGCTCACTTTAGATAAACAAGAGGGCCCTACGTTCTAATATCTTTATTTACCTGGACAGGGGATGGTTTCTCCCATCCCATTTCAAAGATTCCCATTAGTAGCTCCCGCTTTAGGCAGTAGTCTTCAAATTCATTTCCCTTAGTTGATGTCACATCCTGGGAGAAGAGAGCAGAAACATATGACATTACTGTTTAATAGGATCCAGAGGTGGTTGATGTGACAGCATTAAAAACCAACACACATTCAGTGAGTCTAAAACATGTCAAATTCAACAGAAAATGTGGGATGTCTCAGAGTTATGAACAGCGAATCTGAATAATAATGTCTGCTAATACTAATGTTACCGTACCGAAGTTTTCATCCTGGTGTCTCTTGGAGGAAGCTCCAAGCACTTCTTCCAGTCATCACCAAACCTAATTGTAAGAATTTGGATTGTTATGTCTAAATAAATAACAAAATAACACACACAAAGACCGACAAAGGATGGCTCTGGAATATAGAGCCCGAAAACTATTTTTCCATTTATATTACTCAGAGACTGGGATGCTGGCCGGGAAAATAATTATTTATTTTCCTTCACAAGTAATGGAACCTCAAATGTACTAGCCATGTCCAATAAAGTGCACAATAGCAAAAAAAATAGAGCTGCAACAATTAATCGATTAGTTAACTATTAAATTAATTGGCAACTGTTGATCGTTTACATCAGTTTGAGTTTAAAAAAAAAAAAAAGAGAGAAAAAAAAAGAGAGAAAAAAAAAGACATGACATTTGAGGCTTTTAGAAAAACTGATTTGACATTTTCTGAAACTTTATAGATCAAACAACTAATTGCTAAATCGAGAAAATTATCGACAGATTAATCGACAAGGAAAATAATCGTTAGTTACAGCCCAGAAAAAATATGAGACAGTTTTAGAGATTCTCATCTTCTTTTAGTGTTGTTAAAACAGGTTGATGGTCAACTTTATTGTGCAAGACATACCTATTAAAAGCTTTGTTCTCTGGAAAGGAATTAGATTGATATTTTGTGGATTGTATTCAGTGTAAGTAGTCAAGCTACAGGAGTAATTAACAGATACAAAAACTAACATTTCGTTCAATGCAGAATTGAGAGAATAAATAGAACTGGATCTTACTTGATGCCCCCACTGCTTTGAGGAATGCTGGTCCTTTTCTGGAGGGCATTCGGCTGCTGGGCAGTCGCAAGGAGTCCCGTCGGTCCTCTGAGCTGCCCATTTGCTGGTTTGTTCAATCCAATCATTGGTGCTGGGTTTGCTGTTCTTGCAGTAGCCATGAGTTCAACACATTAACTGGAAATTTTCCTCAGTGTGTTATATTTGCCTCTTTTTCACTGATGTTTTGCTTAATGCACCCGTGTGTATAAAAAAAAAAAAAAAAACTAAAAGCTGAAAAAATAAAAAATCTCTTTTTTTCTTTCTTTTTTAAAGAATGTATTGTGTACACAATCTGACGTTCAGACCTCTTGAAAAGAAGAGGTCTGCGTATGAATTCTGTCTATTTACAAGACAACTCTCCAAAAAAGGGAGAAATTAACATTCATATGAATAAATAAATCAAATGTGACCAAAACATAAACTCTTTTTTTTTCAAAATTGTTTGTCAGAGTACTCTTATCCTTGCTGTAATGATGATCCAGAATTTTCCTTGTGTGTTTTTCGAGTATCTTGGCTTTTTAAGTCCAAGTGCTATGTTTATACATTCAAAATGGCCAGTAGTAAAATATGATCTGCTTGGTCACGTCTCAGACTATTCTTATGATTTGTTCCTTTGATATCAAAAAGTCCTCAAACGTCTTTGCTGAGGCTCAAAAAAAAGTCACTCCGGCAAGCTTGTCTTCAACATGGACAGTTCACTTTAAATGTCTGTGGTTATCCTGTTCCGGTTTCCTTTTCTTCTGCAGCAAAAGTTGAGATGACAGTCTGCAAAGTGCTTTGGGAATTGCCGATCAACAAAAACCTCCAGGTTACCTGCCAGGCAATAAACAAATAAACAAACAAACAAACAAACAAACAATCGTGGGTGGTTATTGTAGAGCATTAACAAGTGAGACAAACACATCACAGCACATTCAACGATGAGTAATCCAAACTAACGCGACTGAAGATCAGTAACATACATGTCAGATGTGCGCATTACCAGCGGCTATCTTTGATAAACTAGGACACAAACAATGCCACGTTTAGCAAAAAAACATCGAATGTCAGCAACAACAGCTAACGTTACACCGCAAAAACAGTTTCTTAAGTTTAACTGGTAAAACTTCATCCACGTAACGTTACCAAAACGGTGGAGTCAACATCATAATTATGATATGAAATGGCAATTAATAAGTGAACCAGCGCGGCTTTGTTGTGATGCCATATGAGCTAAGCTAATGCTAACTTAAGCTAACGTAGAAACAGTTGCGAGCTAAAAAAAATCCACTGACGGACCAAGTTATGTTGAAAGTTAGCCGCTGGACTTTTAACCTTATTGGACTAAATACAAAGTAAAGCCAACCACCAATGTGTTGTCCCAGTGGGTATCTTCTTTCGCGAACACGTCGTTGTCAGTGTCGATAGCAAAGTTAGCTCGAAAGAAGTTAATTAGCACGGCTGTGAGCAGCGTTAAAACTTTCTGCATAGCAACGTGGCTTTAACCCGTCCAGCTAGCGTGCTAACGGGGACGTTAAACCGTGTTACCGTTTGCGAGACGGGACCCTATTTCGACATTTTCATCGCGAAACAATGTACACGAAGCGACTCGTCTGGATCTCCTCGATTCGCACCTGTTGCTTAAACACTTTTTATTTAAACCTGACGAAAACGGCTACGTTAGCATGCTAGCGTTAGCTTAGCCGTGTGCTAACATACACGGTAAATCAATATCAAGAGAAATGACTCTTTACCCAGTCGGAGAAAAGATGCTTCCTTCACTTCGCTACATCCACCCAAAGTCTTCCCCCGCCTGTGCCGTCGCTTAACGTTTCATCGACAGTTTGATTAAGTTGGGTAAATACTCGCTGTTTCGAGAAATCCGCCGAGTTTTTCACTCTTTTGTCTCTTCTTTCGGAATATCGACAATTCAACATGGCCGCGCTCTCGTTTTTGGGCTGGTTGTTTGCTCCGGAGGACCTCCTCCCGACCAATCACAGCGCTGCTTTCAAATCCACAAATGTTGCTGTGGGAGAAACAGACAAAATCAAGACAAAAGCTGATGAGGCTGACTCACCTATTGGGAAAAGTGTGCTTTAACCCATCTGGTTGTAAGAACAACTGTAAGATCCGTGCTCTATTTCAATGTAATATTGTTTTCTGCTTCACCTGGAATATCGTGCAATACTCAATACATACCTCTGTGCAATATATAAAAAAAAAAAAAAAATGCCTGTGCAATACTTGTATATATTTACCATACACCATACTTCCTTTATTATTATACTGTATATTATTGTAAATACACTATTATTTTATTTTAACTTTATTTTATTATGTTATTCTTTGCTACTTAACTTACTGTTTCTTTCTTAATGGAGCTTCCCAGCAAAAAGTATTTCACACGATTGTACCTGTACAACCGGCATGACAATAAACATCTTGAATCTTGAATCTTGAATCTTTATTGGAGTAGTCGTGTAAACAACTTATGTTGGAAAAAAGTTTGGACTCTCCCACACAAAATCTTTTTGGTAAATAAGGTCGAAGAAGTGTCATTTAAAATCATTCATCGATGTTACACAGTTAGGTCCTTTTTTGTTAAATTAAAAAATTATATTGTTTTAAATTGTGCCATGTGTGATTCCCATACTGAAACTATTGTCCATATGTTCTCGACATGTACACATACCTGTAAACTGTGGCAAGATATTTGTAGGTTTATCTTGGAAAATATTAACTATGACTTTGAACTTCTGCTGGAAAATGTATTTTTTAGGGTTTTAAGTTTCAACACAAGAGAGAGTATTTTCTAATCAATCTCATTATCATTGTCGCAAAATATAACATTCATAAATGCAAATTTGCGAGAGTTAAAACTCACTTTAATGTTTTCAAGAAAGAAATGGAACTATATATTAAGACAATAACTTCAGCAAAAAACAAAAAGGCCAATAAAATGGTGAGATTGTGCTCCCATTTTAATGTTTTTACTTAAGTTGCTATTATTTATTTATTAATATCAACCCCTGGCATGTTTTATGTTACTTTATTTAATTTTTTATTTGTTTTTATTTATCCCTTCATTTCCTTTATATGTAGTATTTACCTTTGTATCAATTTAACTGTTTATTGTATTGTTCAAAGATTTAAAATGAAGTCTAAAAAAACAAAAATCAAGACAAAAGTGAATCTGTTGGTCACATTTTATATAAAAAATATCTACAACTTTTGACAGTGATAAAACAACACACACAGGCACATATGCACACAAACATCTAAAGGGTACTGTGGACATATACTGTATTATCAAATGGCAGAAAGAAGGAATGTGCAATATTAAAGTCCAGACTTTAAGTCCAGACTTAAAGTAAGCAGACTGGATACAATTTTTAAAAGGGTGTCAAAATATTATATTTGTTGCCCTTCATTTTCTGCTATCTCTCTATAGTCCTCTGTAAAAATAAAAAAAAAAAGGAAAGGCCAAAATACTTTTAAAAAGGGACTCTGAGTTAACTGAGTTTAGGCCCATGTCCATCATTTACTGTCATCTCCAGGCAGTTTCGAAGCAGTCCTTTATGTTCAGCCTTGACTGCATGTAGTGGCACATTTCTGTTGCTGCATAGATGCATGTGGAGAAATCCAGCTGATCACTACAGCAGCTTGTCAGTCGACAGTTTGGTCCCAGTCATTTAAGGGGGTGCCCACATCAGCAGCTGGATGAGCAAAGAGGTTGCAGGCAGGTACTATGTCCAGGCACCTAAACCCAAGGAGGGACGCCATATGACTGTCTTTTGTCATGGAGTCCAGGAAAAGAAGACCAGCTTGTAGGGGAGTCTAAATTCAGGTGCAGTCTTTTGCTGGTCTGTCAACCCATTAGCTGAAGCTTCTTCTGGATGTCCTTATTGAAGTCTCTTTGTTGGTTTGCTGTGTGGAGGTAGTTGCACGTTACACTGGACAATAACTTTGAGCTAGTAAAATGGAAATACAAGCGTAGATGGAGTCTTTGGAGACTGGGAAGTGCTATGATGAGGGGTGTGTGGTGTAGTCGAAGGTGAACATCCACGACTGTGGTTGGAAGATGGGGACCCTAAAGGAGAGGCAAAGAATACAAATTAAATACTGTGATTTAAGTGGCTGTTTGTAGTTGTTTGTGTGAACCATGGATGTATAAAGAGAACTTGATACAGCGTTGGAGGTAGGCTCCTGTTCATTCCTATGAGAGTTGCTCAGTGGCGCATGAAGCCAAAATGGCTCGACTGCCGAGTGATAAAGTACTTCCGGATCTTCCGGAATGTTCCGCATCCATTGGGCCCATAGAGCAGGCGCAGTAGCATCTCCTTTAACTCCGCCTCCCAGCCCTCGCTCCAACCGCGGTCTGGGTCTCATTCACATGAACGGAGGAAGGGAAATAACTCTGGATTTGGCTATTAGTGCATTTTAAAATTTTTAGTACCTAACGATTTAAATAAGGGCTATTCAAGTGTTCATACTGGGAAGTTGATTTACCTCAATACAAATTATCCAATGAGTTACAGACGCCTCTTTCCCAATGTTCTGTATGTCTATGGAAAAAAGTATTTTTGGGCCCAGTGGCATCGCGTGACGGACACAGAAGTTGTAGTACCACCATTTGTCCAATATGAAAATTTGCTTCACAGCCCAGGACTCTTCCTGGGGGCTTTGTGTGAACCATAGACTATATAAAGATGGACGACATGACAGCTCCCCAAAAGTGAAGCCCAAACATCTCGATCGCCGCCTGGTGGCTGGCTGCAGTATAGGTGATAAATCCCGCCCTCTCCATGTTAGCTGATGGGATATGGGCCAAACTAAAAAGTCAAAGTACATGTCAAATACATTTTTCCCAAAGACAGTTTCTGTCATTTCACACTGATGTGTGTTCAAGTGTTCATCTTTCTGATAAGTTTCGTTTTAATTAGTTATTTGATGCTATAAAAAGGGGTGTGACGTCATGATTGACAGCTGCTCTGAGTCGCGGAGCCGGAGGCTCGGGAATAGTATGAGAGAGGACATGTAACTTTAATGCCGAATTCACACCAGAGCAGCGCCAAAGAGCGGCCTGCACTGAGATGCCAATGCAATGAATGTGAATGCAATGTCTATGACAAGCTGCGGCGGCCGCTCCCGAGCTCAGCAAGCTGCAGCCATTTGATTCTGCGGCGGAGTGCGGCCAAACGAAAGTTGGGAAAAGTTTAACTTTTAGCGGCGAAGTGCGGCCAAACGAAAGTTGGGAAAAGTTTAACTTTTAGCGGCGAAGTGCGGCCAAACGAAAGTTGGGAAAAGTTTAACTTTTAGCGGCGAAGTGCGGCAAAACGAAAGTTGGGAAAAGTTTAACTTTTAGCGGCGAAGTGCGGCCAAACGAAAGTTAGGAAAAGTCTAACTTTTAGCGGCAAAGTGCGGCCAGAGAGGACCTGCAGCCAAGCAGCAAACAGATCCTGTGACTCCTGTGAAATGTTGACCTATTTTACAAAGAATTCCTTCGTGCCTGAAACACATGAATACGCCTCCTGGGCCGCAGAAGTATGTAATTATTGCGGCAAGCAGCACTTCGCTGCTGCCAGGTGTGAATTCGGCGTAACGTGTAACGTGTCGTCCATCTTTATATACAGTCTATTGTGTGAACCTGTGCGCATTTTCTTACCGTTTTCTGTTAAGTTGCTCCCATGTGGTGAGACAGACACACAGTGTTGATCTTGGACTCTTATCTGGTTGGAGCCTCTCCCTCGTAACACATCTGCTATCTGCAAAATATTTACAGTCTCTTACAAACTTGCATGCATGACCTAAAGTGAGTGTCACAGTGATCTACAAAAAAAACGAGTCAAACAAGAATATAATACTGGTGGAGAAAACACTGCACCATTCAGGTCTGTCCTCTAGAGGGAAGGATACACACATTTACTTTCCATTTCTGGCTCAAACCATTTCTTCCTACTATCCCAACCAGAGCTGAGTCAAGATGATTTTGCAATTGTTTGCATTTGTTCTGACGAAACTAAAGCATTGGTGGGATTTTCCATCGTAACACCACAGCGAGTGATTGAAAATTTTGACAATCACAAAGAAGTCGTTCAATTTGGCAACCTTATTTTAGTGTTCAGTTTTCTTGAAACCATCTAAATTGTCCTGAAGCGCACAACGATAAAAAAGGCTAAAACAAACAATACAGTAAGAATTGAATTTCAGCAAGGTGTGTTTTATTATAAATATTTTCTTTTTCGGTCATCCCCTCGCTCACTTTCTTGTTCTTGGCCACCATCACAGGGGTGTCGTTATGGTAATTCTTGAGGCTGCTGTCAGCTCCACTCTTCAGCAGCAGCCGCACCGTGTCCACCTGACCTCGGCCACAGGCGCCGTGCAGGGCTGTGTTCCCACTGTATGACTGGCTGTTGACATCGCAGCCACTCTGCAAGTGAGAAAAAACAGAAGAAGTTGACAGATGTGATTCATAAAGAAAGCCAGAGGAGATACAAAAGTGAAACATAAGAGAAGGTGAGTTAGATCAGATAGGATAGATGAAGAGAAATGCTTTAAAAGGAGAGATTAAGGAAGGAGAAAAGACAATTCTGCCCATGTAAAACACATCTGCTAAGCACTGATAATAAAGCTAAACAATGAACATTTTTGCTCCAATTCTTTGAAAGTCTTATCTATAAGCTAGAAAGGAATGGGAAACTCAGTATGCGTTGGAAAGAGAAAACTTATCAAATAGCCCTTCTCTCCCCACCTTCCTCCCTGCCCACACACCCTCATTACCTCAATGAGGAAGTGGACCATGTCTGCGTTATTGCTCTCCACCGCGTGCATGAGAGGACTCTGACCACTTTTGATGTCCTGATTAGAGAAGAAAAAAAAGCACCATGGGAAAAAGTCAAGAGGATGCACAGACGGTAAATGTCAAATTTGTGATGTTGTGAAACTTAGTCAGTGCTGAGTCAGTGCAGCACAGGGACTGACCATAGCATTGATGTCAGCGCCTGCGTCCAGCAGCATTCTGGCCAAATCTTTATGGCCATGCAGCACCGCCAGATGGAGAGGGCTCAAACCTGAGAACAGGGACAAAGCAGAACCTGAGTTTCACAGTGAGCAATTGCAGACATACACATAGACACATACGGTGTGCACAAATCGAGGTGAATGCATATACACACATTCCTGCCTGGACCTGAGTGTATAGACACAGTATAAACTCTCAGACATAGGCAGTATATGACACATTTTCTACACAAAGGCAAATTAGTGGTTTACATATGTATTAAAGGAACAGTGTGTAGGATTTGGCGACATCTAGTGGTGTGGTTGCAGATTGCAACCAAGTGAGTATCCCTCGGCTCACTCCTCCTTTTCCAAGACTGCGGTAACGTGAGACACCGAGTGCAAAACCGTGGTAACGCCATTCGCCTCGCTCTGAGGACATCCTCACCATGATAACACTACTTCAGGAGCAATGTCGGACGGTGGCTGGTGGTACCAGGGTTTAGCACTCTGCGGCTCACGTTACCGCAGTTTCACAAGTGTGTTGGAGAACTACAGTGGACTTCAGGTAACGTAAAAATGTGAAAGGCTCTCTCTAGAGCCAGTGTTTGGTTTGTCCGTTCTGGGCTACTGTCCACATGGTGGAGCAACATGGCAACTCCGTGATCCCTATGTAGATATGCAGGGCTCATTCTAAGCTAACGAAAACACAACGATTCTTGGTTTCAGGTGATTATACACTAATGAAAACATAGTTATGAATATTATATTCCATTTCTGCTAATAGATCCCCCCAAATGCTACACACTGTTCCTTTAAAGGATGTTACATGAGAAGTACAGCATAAGAAATTTAAATATTAAAAAGATGATAACATTTCAAAACGATTACAAAGATGAAATCACAGACAGTGCAGGATGATACGGCAAGTCATCCTCTGGAAGTGTTTTTCTAGCTATGTGAAGCTAAATAACTAAATGCTGCTTCTCTATGTTTTGTTTGGACTGGTTAGCAGACTGCTACCAGATGACATGAGAGGCCGAGAGGTTTCTTTCACCAAAAAACATATGTAGACCAGCAGGGGCATCTTGAAACAACACATTCTCATCCATACTTGTCACATACTGCCGCTTTGTCATGGCCGCTGGCGTCACTTTATTTTTGACATCAAAACCACCATAGTTACCCTTCGCGTCACTTTAGGTTTAGGCAACAAAACCACTTAGTTAGGTTTTGGAAAAAAAACAAAACACGGTTGGGCTCAAAACTTCATTTGTAAAGTGAAAATGAAACTGAACGTTGTGAACACGGAACATGAACGAACAGCTGATTGTAACGTGAAAGCCTTGTGATTGTTGGACCCATCCACCTCCCCTCCCGCCCGCCCTAAGTGTGTCTTTTCTCTCTTTAAACTACGTCACCTCAGTCACTCCCGGCGCACTTGCTCTGAGCGTTTACCGTTGCTGCGGAGAGGTTTACATTGTAGTTAATGGAAAGCTCGGTGCGTCTCATACTGGTGCTGAAGGCCTTGTGTGGTGGTATCAAACGCCGACAGCCGTGACAAAGCCACAGTATTTAACGCCCTGGAAATGAGAACAGGCTGCTTAAACTCAATTATGTGGCACACAGGAAGCCAGTGGAGAGACCTGAGAATTGGTGTGATATGTTCACTTTTCTTCATCTTTGTTAGGACTCTTGAAGCAAGGCTGTTAAACCTTCAGGGCATAAGAGTTTAACATTTAGTCTTGCCTGGACATGAAATCTCAGATTCTATGCCATTAAAACGATAGTAGGTAGACTTTATTACTCAATTGAAGTTGCTGTCATGTTATTAGATCTGATCCCAACGTACAAACTCAGCTCCACTAATACTCACTGTAGAAAGAGGAGCCTGTGTGTATTTTGGGGGCTTTCTCCTGTACCCAGACTTGTTACTTTCACACTAAAAATGTCTCCTGTGCTGTGACATCACAGGCATACTGTGGAGATGTGACAATACACCAGACCACAGAGGAAGGACATGTCCTCTGCTCTTCCCACCCACACAGCAAAAAACAACCAACCCCACCCCTACCTGAAGGACGGTTCACATCTCTCATATCCCCCAACAAACTAGTGAGGTAGTTTATGTGGCTGTTCACTTATTTTACCATTTTACTGCTTGCACATATATGAAAGTGTCTGCAATATCTAGATGTAAATGAAAACTGAGTCACAAACACAGGGAGTATATGAGAAAAAGGGAACTTTTTTCTTTTATAGAAGTCAGCAACGCTGAGACAAAGTCTCTTTATTAAATCCAAATTCTCTTAATTTAATAATGACTTTGCTTGTATTCATTAAATTAAACAGAAAAATCACTGAGGAAGAAATGGTCAATCACAAGGCTTTATCAGATTAAATAACTCAATGAGAAGAGCTAGTGAGTCATCCTAGATCTTTCTTTCTTTCTGTTTCCTTCACTACAACTTACCCTCATAGTTCCTGATTTCCAGGCATGTGGAAGACAAGGAGCAAGAGAGCACAACAGACAGACAGTCACGCTGGTCATATTCACAGCAGAGGTGGAGCGCTGTTTGGCCGTTACGGTCCAAGGCGGCAGGGTCGGCCCCGTCTCTCAACAAAGCCTCCACCATGTTTGCCTGCTGGGTGATCACAGCCAGATGAAGGGGAGTCTGAGGGGGAGGATGAGAGAAAAAAAAATGACAGTTTAGACAAACCAGCGTATTCAGGTTCATAACCACAAAAGGCAATATACTGTCTCTCAAAATAGTTTTCATTTTTCACACTGTGGCACACACTAGACGGCATTCAGAGAGCGTGAACCCCCCACTAATGCTGAACAATGCTCCCACTCTCTGCCATCCTCAAAGATATCATTCCTATCTCTTAAAATTTGAGATAAATGGATTTCTTACCCTGTATAGATGCCATTATTTCGAAACAAGTATGTGTCTTAGTGTCAATGTTCTGAATAAAAATGCTCATCTAATAGTGGATATCCCAGATCCGGTTTTCCAACAAATGTATTAATGTGGTCCCTCCCCCAAGGCCTTTTTTGTTGATCATCTCCAAATTGCAAATCCGTAAAAGGAACAGTTAGATATTTTGGAAAAATACACTTCTTTCTGGTGGAGCAGCCCGGTCACACGAAAGGCGAATGAATGACACGATAATGGCCGAGGCAAAAGCGAATAAGAACGTCGTTCTTGCTTTTGCCGTATCATTTGTACGCCATGTAGTCTGTACTGACAGAAATGTAAATTCATCCACGTAAATACTGTATGCTACGCTCAGCGCTAGTCACAAAGTGAAAAAGACTGCTTATGGTGGGCAGGTGGGGAGATGGATGGGTCCAACAAACACAGGACTTTCTCTGTACTTGTGTTACAATGTTTCCGTACATATTTGATTTAGTTTACATTGTGGTTGTACTTTATTTAGTTGCCTAAACCTAAGAGAGTGGTTTTGTTGCCTAAACCTAACTGTGGACATTACCATAGTTTGGTTGCGTAGTGTACAAATGACAAAAGCCTAAAATGCATCCGCATGACACGCGGAATGTCCTTGTAATGTTGTGCTATTTATATACGCCTTCCCATGAGATCAGGTTGGGTGGGAGAATGAGAAGATACCTCTAATGTCTGTATGGTGAACATGAAGCAAGAGCCAGGAGACAGTTAGCTTACTGTGAAGACTGAAAACAGGGGGAAACAGCTATCCTGGCCTCCGTCTGAAGGTAACAAAATCCGCCAACCAGCACCTTTAAAGCTCACTATTTAACACGTTATATCTGGTTATATCTGTGCCAGAGTATTCCTTAGCTCGGTGCCGGTAGGTAGATTTTGTCACCTCTGGACAGAGCCATGCTAGCTGTTCCCCACTGTTCCCAATATTTATGCTAAGCTAAGCTAAACCAGCAGCTGTCTGCAGCTGCATATTTACTGTTCAGACCTGAGCATAGACTGTATATAACAAGTGGACATAGGCATCGTGACGTCACCCATTGGTTTGTGGACTGACGTTTTGAAGCCTCAAGTTGGCTGTCGCCATCTTGTTTTTTTGCAACCAGAAGTGACACGAGAGGATGGGGTTAAGTACAATCGAAAGCTGAATAACACATTTTTAGGCGACCAAAATGTTGCAATTAACTTTCATGAACTGAAAACACACTGTGAAAGGGTTAAAGTTGTAAGATGAAAACACGGACAACTCCCAGACTGGACAATGTCGAGGTAGCGACCTGTCAATCACAAGGTAGCCACGCCCTAAAGCATACCCTGCTTTATGGTCTATTTTACTGTAAATGGGACCATAATTTACGAAATTAACATCATGCTGTATTGAAGAAAACTTGAAACTAGCGATTGAGACCATAAACTCATGTTTACAATGTTTACTGAGGTAATAAATCAAGTGAAAAGTAGGCTTACTTTCTCATAGACTTCAATACAATCAGACTTCTTTTTGCAACCAGAGGAGTCGCCCCCTGCTGGATATTAGAAAGAATGCAAGTTTAAGGCTTCCGCATTGGCTTCACTTCTCAGACCCCGGAGTTGCCCGCTGGACCTGAGAGTGATATGATCTCCCCTATAACTCTCAGCAAGAAAGCCAAGGTTTTGAGATATTCTGCTGCCAGACATACAAATTAAGAGTTAATAAATCATACTATCTATGGTGAAAGTGATGAATACCAGAAAATGACAAGGTATGAATTCAGAAAATCTTACAATCACCACATTCTTGTAAGTGAGGTTGGAGGAAGAGTGCTATTATTTCTAGTAAAGGCCTCCTTTCATCCCCAACCTGTTTTACAGGTTAAAGGTCAAAGACACAATAGGAACTATGCCCGTAAGGACGGGCCAACGCCTAATATAAATAAACAAGGAACCATGTCTGGTAAGATTACACATCAGAAGATAATAAGATGCAGGCACATGTACTCCGTGACTATTCCCGCATATACACAAACACACCTAACCCATACATGCACATACACAATGCCAATATTCATAGTTGTCAGCAATCAAATCAAAGTCCAAAAAATAGCTGACAAAGATGAGACCTTTGCACCATATATCACAGAGCAAACAACAACAACCCCAGAAACCCCAGAGACTGCTTGATTAATTAAAATTTAGGGGGAACCTGTTTTGAGAGACAAACAGCCTTCAAGGACGGGGAAAACAAAAATCTCACAGTTCACCAGGTGTTTGCCTGGATGAATCCACTATGTGCAGAATTAATTCACTTGAGCAATCTAGGATGTTCCTTTGGGTGAGCTCAGCATGTATCATCCTGTTAATAATTATGTCAACTCTGGCCAGGGAGGGCACTGACAACCTTCTGTATAAATTAAGCAATGTACAGTCATAAAGGGAAGTATTTTAACTTGGACTTTTTAAAACTGCTATTCAAGTTACACAATAAACGCAGCAATCGGGAACAGGTTGTTGCTCCAAGTTTCACTTTTGCTGTACTGTTACTGTACGTGTGTGTGCGTGTGTGTGCGTGTGTGTGTGTGTGTGTGTGTGTGTGTGTGTGTGTGTGTGTGTGTGTACGTGCTGGGGGGTTGTTCCAGTAAAGACTATTAAAAAAAAGTAGTCTAGCAGTGGGAGAGCGTCTCTGTGGAATTCCTCCAGTGTGTCAATGCCAGTGTTCCTCCCTGCAGCTCTCCTGTTTCCCTGAATCCTGTGACTCACACACACACACACACACACACACACACACACACACACACACACACACACACACACACTCACACACACACACACACACACACACACACACACACACACACACACACACACACACACAAACACTTACGGATAGAAAAACACACACAAAAGTGCACACACACACACAATCATAAAATTTACGTTTTTGGAATAAACAGTTATTGCGAAAAGCTACTAATTTGACCCCATATAGCACTAAAGAAACATGTATGGAAGAATCCTCTTCAATCATTTCCATGACTTAAGAAATTACCTTCCACAATAAAAGCCTTTTAAGGCCTTAAAAATAGACCTCTCAGAGTTGGCAGAGTCTAGCTGTGGCTTCCTGGATTTCAGAGTGACTAAAACAAAAATCCAGCAAAGATAAGGGGAAGGGAGTGGGGGGGGGGGGAGCAGGGCGGAGAGACGGAGGAATGAGGAAGAAACGGAAGCGGCCGAGGGGAGTCCAGGGGAAAGACAGGATAACAAGGGAAAATCCCTTCTCTTTCCCCTGGGTCTGTCCTTGTACACTTGCATTCCTGCAAAATGAGCAGATCAACATGAAGGAGGTGAAGAGATGAGAGGAGGTTTTCTGGGCATGAAGAACAGCCCCGGGGCTGTAAGGCAGTGCCAAACACAAAGAAAGGTGCAAGGCAACACTAAGAGACAGAGACTGCTCTTCTGTGGTGAACACTATAGGGTTAAACCAGCAGCGTTGCACAAATAAACATCACACGCATTTACGTCAGCGTTGTTGACAGTTATACTGATAGCATCAGCCAGTTCACCAGTTTTGGTTACATACCCTAAATTCTGTTAAGATATATGCAGCGAGATATGAAAAAAAAACAGTAGTGAGAGAGCGAGACAGCACAAGAGAGAGAGACACGCGCAGTAAGGGAAAGTCCCTGTAAACTACCCTCTGAACCAAGGTATGTTGAGAAACAGCCCATAGCAAGAGGGGGGGGGGGGGGGTCATGTGACTTCTCGGAACAAGGATACTAAAGTACACACAAACACACGCACACACAGATGTCTCGCTCGTGCACACACACCCTCACACTAAATAAAATTGAATGGCATGTTAGCATGTCAGCATGCACATAAACAAACTGAACTGACATGAACAAAAGATTTCAACAGTGAATGTGACCATTTACAGACATGTCTTCAAAGAGGCGATTATTGAATTGTTGCAGATGATCTGCATACTGCCCTTTAGAAGTAACACATGCACTTTAGTGGATGAATTTAATCTAAAGCACATGATCATGTGTGCGTGTTTTAGTGTGGGTGGCCCCTGGGGATTCAGTCCCCAAACCCCACTGGTGTCAGTGCCACACACTACACCATCAGCTGTGGGGAGAGCAGCAACTATAGTGTGTGTTTGTGCAGCCGCACTGATAGCATGACCAGTGTGGGAGTATCAAACAGCTGTCTCTACCATCATAGTAGTTTGTGGAGTGGAAGGCAAATCAAGCACTGACACTTGCACTATTTTTCAGTTACGGTACTGATAGTAACACTCTGTCAAAAAGCTCCATATGCAAAACCACAGAAACTCAGGATTTGTCATCAATATTGGAAAAGCTGTATTTTATTTTTTTTTTTCTTTGTCTTTGTCTCTTTGTTCTTTGGGAAGTTGGCCAATGCCAGAAAATGTGTTCAGGTCCGTCTGGTAAACGTTATGTTTTGAAAAATAAAAAGTTCCCTTTTGAAGTCTGTTCTTGATGCCTGGTGTTCAGTTAAAACCACACAATCTGGTAGGCAAATGACTGTGACGGGACCTGTGCCTGAAAATCTCCCTTTTTAGTTATAATTGCATGTGGCATAATTTATGTGAGTGTGTGAACAGAGAGTTTGTGTGTGTGTGTGTGTGTGTGTGTGTGTGTGTGTGTGTGTGTGTGTGTGTGTGTGTGTGTGTGTGTGTGTGTGTGTGTGTGTGTGTGTGTGTGTGTGTGTTTACGTGTGCATGTGCGTGTGTGTGCATGCATTTTCATACACAGGGTAGACACAGGATATCACAAAACCTATGCTGTCAAGCCTCAGCGATGAGGAAAGACAACAGCCGATGATAGCACCAGCGTTATTTCTGGTAAGCGAGCCTGTGGTGTCCTGTGTGGTGTGAAACCCCAGCCTTGTGAACTAAAACTCTGCACAGCTCAGGTGCTTTCTCTGCTGAAGGATGAAAAAGAGAAAGCTGGCAGAATGCAGAGCAGCAGGGCGAGGAGGAAGAGACAACAGAGGGGAAGAGTGTTGGCTTACGGCCAGTGGTTGGGACAGCCCTGGATTGGGAAACACTCAAACACAATTCCTTGTACTCATTCCAGTAAAGTACACTGTAGTTTATGCCTTATGTTGAGGTTGAAGGGTACAGTCCCTTAGTGAAAGTTCATTGAGTCCATTTCTCAATATTGTAAATAGCCAAAGTTACCATGGACCAACAATGTCAGCCAGACTCTTTATATGCAAGAAAAAAAGCAAATGAAGTGCTGGAATACGAGGTAAGGGGAGACACTACAGGTGAATAAGGAAAAAAAATAACTAATAGATCTCACCATGAAACTTCCCCAGTAGATTACTTGCATTAAGGCAATTTTTTTTTTTTTGCATTACAAGTTTTCTGAAATTTTATGTTTGCAAATGAGGCATTATCTTATGAAATATGCGCTTATTTGCATACATTTCCAAAACAGAAATGTGAACATTGGATAAAGCCAAGTTCACAATTCTTGTTTCATTTTGTTGACATATTAGAGTCAAAGGTTTTTACAGAGGGGATTTTGGATATCTCTTTATATCATTCCATAAATCAGAAAATACTCTCGACAGCCATAAAAAAATCCATTTCCGCTATGTGTTTGGGAAGAAAATGTTCTATAAATCAGATATATAAACAAACCCCTCTGTAAAAACCTTCGGAATATAGAGAGGAAACTGAAACATTTGGTGTATGTAAGTGCTAATGAAGTGGAGATTTCTCTTGTTCAGAGTCTGAGAAAGAACACATTTTGAGGCCTTTAAAGATATGTATTGTTCAATTCCATACATTTTGCTAGACACTACTACAAAACTACAAAACTACTACAAAACTAATAGCACCATTAAACTTCCCCATTATTTTTTGTATTACAAGTTTTCTGAAATGTTATGTTTAAATACGCAAATGAGGCATTATCTAATGTTAACTTTTGGTGAATTTAGGAGAAATCTACAGTAACAAATAGACAAAGTGTTGTAAAATAAACCCCTAAATGTGTATTTTGGATGTTTTCTTTTCACTAGTCTGACAGAATACAAAAAAATGGAAGCAAAATAGCCCAAAATCTCAAAATTGACCAGTGCATGAAAAATGCTGTTTTTGCCTGAGGTGTCTCCCCTGTGACATGTTTGCAACTTATGTCATGTCATTTTTCCAGCCTGTTCATGTGCTTTTAGTTAAGGCCAAGACATGAGATATGAGTGCAGGGTTCAGGACAGTTCATGGGAGTCACACTTTGCTCTGCTTAATCATCTTGGCTGTCTCCTCTGAATTACACAACAAGGTAAACCCAACATGCAAACTCTGAAAATCCCTTCCTATAGAGAAACCGAACACTAGAAAACCATGTACAAAATAAAATAAAACACTGGAAAACACATGTAGTCCTTCCCAGCATGTGCAGGGCTTTGGCTTGTGGCGAGCACAGGTGGAGAAACCAGGAAGGGTGAATTCCAACCATCAGCCACCATGACTGTAAGAGTATGCGATAACGCGGTGCAAGGCAAGGAGGAAACCAAACACTTCCTCTTTCATTCTTTTCCATGTTACTGTTATCAGAAGGGTGAGGCAGTAGGGGAATGTGTTTTACATGCTGTGGTTGTCGGGGAAGAAAACCCCATCGCATTTCTATTCTATGACTATCTTTCATCATGTTGTACTGACGCTGGGACTGCTTTCATATGTTCTCACAAAATAGAAAAAATATATTTCTGTGGATTGGATGCCTGCCACATTTGAAAGGAAGACAACATTTTCCCCCAAATGTCAAACTATTGATTCAAGTTGCATTTGTAAAAGTAATGATAGCAGCTGTGTGTGCATGCATGTCTGCATGTATATGTGTATTTAAAGTGCATTTGTTTTACCTGACGGAGGTTGTTGTAGATATCAAGGCTTCTGCGAGCCCATAGCAGGAGTTGGATCAGTTTGCAGACAATGGCCAACTCCCCCTGCACCACCGCTATATGGAGAGCTCTGTAATGAATACAAAAAAACAGACACAAAGAATTTTACACTAATGTTGCAGAAGTTTTCAATGGTTATTTAACTGGGTCACATGTTTTTCCTGACATTGTGACCAACTGAGAGTTAATTTCTTGGCTTAAACTAATCAGAACTTACACAATGTGTGTACTATATGGGTAAAGATACTATATATTCGTATGTGCAAAATTTATTTGAGGTGCAATAATCTCCACAATGACATGGCATTTAATTTCAGCACTATTTGGTTATGTGATTATTAGGATTTGCTGCACGGCTGAGGGCAGTTGGAGTTTTTATTAAAACATTGAAACATAAAAACAATTTCCCACACTGTAGCAATAAAGTCAGTCAAAAGGTCAACTTAAAGCTAGGGTTGGTAATCTTATAGCAAGAATACGCTAGATTTTTAAAATTATCCAACCGAAACACCAGCCCAGTGTTGCCAAGTCTTTTCCAATGAAAGTAGCTAGCAGCACTAGCTCCAAAAGTCCCTAAATCTTGCAAGAAAGTCACCAAGTCTGCAATATGACAGTCCGTCGCTTCAGGCCTCCCTCCAAAGCCACTCCCCCGAAATTATCATTAAGAACATAAACAATGATGTTAGTACTCAGAGCTGTCAAGCTAGCAGCTTGTGGAAGACTCCAGTGATGTGCAATGAGTGCATGGGCAGAGTGCATGCAAGTAGGTAGACAGTTAGCCCGTCCAATCATTTCATTCGAGCCGAATGAATTATCAGCTGCAACCGCTGTATGAGAGCAGTGCAGAGTGTCGGCCATGAGCCAGCCAGTGGGGCACGCTCACATGCATGTAAAGGCACGCACGGTCAGCCCGGCGATATCAACAAAGCACAGAGAAGCTCAGATGACAACACACACAGAGGGAGAGTGACTTCATTCTCTGCTCAGGTAGACATTACTCCTCTATATCTTTACATAGCTAATAGTTGTTTGCTGCTATATTAAGGCTCTGGATATCATACAGAGCACCTGTAAATAAATATAGTCGATAACACTTATTTGAGATGAAAAATCACACATTCTCTTCATGGCCTTCAAATCTAGCCTGTGAACGACTTTTATTTTTGTTATCAGAAGTAGCAAATTCTACTAAATCACTTCATCTAAATTATCCCAGTGACAGTTGTACCGAGGAGCTTCACAGATGTACAGGCATGACTCACACCACCCTTATCACACCCTTATCAAGACTAAAGGGGAAACCACTATCTGTGATCTCTACGTGAAGTGAAAGAACAAACACAGGCTAAAGTTTAGGACAGGGAAAGGCAGAGAACTAAGTTTTCAGTTAAGTTTTTCTTCTTCTAGCTGTCAGAAGAAGCAGCTTCCAGTAAGAACCAGACTGGTTTTATGTCACTTCCTGTTGTCAATAACAATGGCAGCATTCTTTATCTCGCTCTCTGTGTGCTGTGAAAACCAGCCAATTAAGTTGCATAATTTCTGACAGGGGCTTTCTGTAGGTTCACTCAGTCAGCTTCATCCAATGGAGAAGTCATAATCAGACGTACAATACAACCATGACACAGGAAACGGGGACGCTTCTTGAGAAGTTAGAAGTACCATTGCACAGAATTTGAGGTCAGAAAATAAGTTCTTATGACAAAATCACTTGCAACACTTCCTCTCAGCGATGTGTCCCACTGACATGGAGTCATTAACGACAGTTATTTCCTGCCTGAAAAACATATAGATTAAAGACCTCTTTGAGCAAACAACAGACTCTCTGACGCATAATGATAAGTTCTACATTTGCACCCAGCAACTACACTTTTCTGCACATTTTATTAAAACTGGTGTGGTTCAAAGAATCTATATGTCTATATACCTTATTACAGTATCACATTACTCTAATTATCGCTTCCAACCACATATAAAGCAAACAGCTTACATAATCTCGATATTCACAGTGGAAACATTCAAACTCTTTGACAACTTGATGAGGGCATGTATGAACAGAATAATGCCTCTGGTCTGTTAAACTGAAGGATAAACATGTGCCAACCTTCACTTGGTGGTTGCAGGGAAAAAAGTCATGCTCTACTATGTCTGTGTATATAATGAAACTTTAAAGCTGCAGTCAGTAACTTTGATATGATAAAAAGAGTTCTTTTTATAAAACTGTCACTAAATCCTGACAGTATTGCATGAGACAGATAATCTGTGGAAAAAAACATGTTCCTCTGTGTCCTGCTCTGCTCCTAATGGCATTTGCAAGATTTCACAGCACCGAAGGAAAGCAACCAATCAGAGCCGAGCTGTCTCTACAGCAGCTGTCAATCACTCCAAACACTGCTTGCAAAACTCGCAAACTCCAATCAAACTGTCAAATTAAGCAGCACTGATCAAATATGAATCAATATTCTGTTACTGTAATGCCTATTTCTCGTCTTAAATGTTTTCAGAAACATCTTGTAGTGAACTGTTTAGCTGTAAAATGAGACGGTTTGCTCCGGCCGGCGGGCGGTGCTTTGTTTTGGCTCGACTGTCTTCAACATGGCAGCCAGGTCACAAACTTTCACATTTTACAGCTACACAGTACACTACAAGATGTTTCTGAAAACATTTATATAGGCATTACATTAACAGAATATTGATTCATATTTGATCAGCACTGCCTAGTTTGACAGTTTGATAGTTTCGCAAGCAGTGATTGACAGCTGCCCAGAGACAGCTCGGCTCTGATTGATTGTTTTCCTTCGGTGCAGTGAAATCTTGCAAATGCCATTAGGAGCACAGGAGGAGGCAGAGGAACATGATTTTTTTTCACAGATTATCTTTTACACGCCCTACTGTCGGGATATAGTGACCGTTTTATAAAAATAACTTTTTCCATATTTGATCAAAGTTCGCAACGGCCGCTTTAAATTTTACCACCGAAAAATAAATGCAAATGGTGCATAAACTGTAAGTGCATGTGTACATACGTACATAATTGCACATGCATGAGCCAGCAAGGACATCAGCTCTCAAACCAAATGTTGCTGCGCAAGAGCAGGTTGGAACTGCAATAAACAATCAGATGATTCACTCCTGACATCAGAGCGAACAGCAGCAGAAAAAGCAGAACTGTATGCTGGAACGGGAGTGAGCGTGGTGGTTCTTTCCTCAGCTGGTCCTTGTTCCTGTAACTGAGCTCAGCACAGTGAACACAGCTGTATCAACAAATACCTACTTCATATCATATTTACTGTACATGTTATCATCATCACCCATCATTTGCCTTAAAAATCCCCTGCAGTGTCTCAGCAATAAATCTTATAGTGATCGGAGTGACCAATCACGGTAGAGCATATCCACAGCTTCTCATCTCTCGAAGCATTGAGCTCAACTAATGTATGAATAGCTGCCTTCATATAGGCATAAAGTGACATTTCTCTCTCTTGTTATACTCTTTTCTATCTATCATCCATCTCTCTCTTTTTCTCTTTAGATGAAACTGTACTGTTTCTAGTTCCTGGAAGTGGGGCAGACCACAGCCCCAGATAACCCCAGGCGCAGCGGCACTGACGTAGACAGGACTCCCGAGCTCGCCGCATTAACACTGACAGTCCCAGTGTAACTGTGTATGTGCGTGTGTGAGAAAGAAAGACGAAAAGAGACTGCGAGAAAAAAAAAAAAGGAGGCAGAGAGAGAAGACAGCACCGTGCGGTATCCTGTTTGGTATGGAGGGTGAGGACATAGCCAGACTGAATGATCCGAACATATCCTGTGGTCTGTGGACCAGCTGAGCAATGAGGTGATGTGTCAGTGTGTGTGAATAGTAAACAAAAGAGAAGCAGAGATGCACCACAGTCCAGTTAACGAGAAATGATCAAGCAATTTGTTGTTTTGTTGGATCTGTGTTTTCTTCCCAGAGCATTTCTTCATTCATCATAGCTGTCAAAAGCCGTCATAGTGCATTTTACAGTAATGCACTCAGTTTAAACCTTGAGTCAGCCAGAGACTTATTGAGTGAGGATGCACCTCTGAAGCTCCTATAAAGCAACTATTTGTACAGTATTTGAGCTCAATGCTCGGACGATACAGGATATTGAACATTATTTTGTGCAAATATCAGGTCGTCAACGTCCACAGAAAACTTGCAGTACAAAACACAGCATGCCCAGTCTCACAGATAGTATGAACTCGTGTTCATTCGGGTTAACACAGTCGAGCGGTGTTGGACGACAGTAAAACCGGTCGGAGGAGGACTGTGGACCCAGGTCATATAACGGTGACCCATTCACGCCATAAGCAAACACCGTCATTTCTTACGTCGTTGTTTCAGTGTAAACAGGGAATGAGTTAGTGGCTGTCTGACTCAGTTCTTTTACATATGTATACCAAGACTTTGATTACTGTCGATACTAAAATTAGATGGTTAGACTAGAGCAGTGGTTCCCAAAGTTTTTCACATCAAGGACCCCTAAACCGACACAAATTAGACCACAGACCCCCATTTAAGATTTTTTTCCAGGGTCCTAGATCTGATAGGATTTTTGCTTTTAGATGTTTTATTACATAAAGTGTATGAAACCCATGACCAAAATAGTCATACATTCTGTCATTATCCATGTTTCCATTCAATTGTCAAGTGATATTTAAAGATAGGGTCGACGATGTTGGAAAGCTAGCATAATTTGAAAGTAGCATCGCCTCAGGAGCTCCGTCTAAACCCACCCCCTCCCCTCTGGGCACCTTCCAGGGCAACGCCCCCCACACACATGCACGAGCACCGCCGCATCGTAACTACTTCACAGTAACAGAGCGGAGAGAGGACCTCAACTCAACAACGCTACCTCATGACAAGTAACCGTGGCAGTGCTACTGTAGGGCCGAGTTTTCTCTTCCATTCTCCAGTAAACGTGCGGCGGCGTTGCCTTGAGTTCAGGCTGGTGCACGCCAAGGGACGTTTTTACAGGATTACAGCAGCTACAGATGACGGCTCTTTTCCAGTCCTTTTTCAGAGCTCATAAGTAATGGATTGCTGTCGGGGTGTAAAGAACATTTCAACCAATATAGCAAATAGTGTATACTGGTTAACATCGTCAACTCTGCCTTTAAGCAAACTTTTGAAATGTCACAAAAGAAGAAATGCCTATTTCCATTAAAGCGAATAAACTCACCGACAGCGTAGTTTGGTCAGAAGTTGACGCTATAGGCTACGCATGGCTGTAATCCACCAGTAAACAGAGTAGTAGAAGTTGCGAACCGGAAACAAAACAAGTCAGCTTGGCCATCTAACCATCTACGATAGAAAAATGGAGAGGTGTTCAGGAATTTATTTCAATTGGGCAAGTTGTAATTGTTCTTTCATGTCAGCAGGTATCGGCCATGTTTCATGTTGTCCGGAGACGAAGACAAGCATTCACACGTTATGGGAATATCCGAGAAGACACTGACAGCGGAAACAGCTGATCAGTCATGTGAGTTAAATGTTCGCTAGGTCAGATTTTATTCGGCATAGGCGTTTCTATACCCCATTTAGTGCATCAACTCTTTTTCGACAGGCAAAAGCCACCTCAAGCTAGCGTAAAAAGAAATGTTATCGAATTTTGCCATTTCCATACAGCTTTTCTAATGCGATGCCTCAAAATGACAATAAAAAGATGTGAATGGAAACACGGCTAGTGTGTTATTTATGGATGGCTTTATAGTGAAATAAAATATTCCCCTTTATGCTGGGGACCCCCTGGAACCCCTTCAAGGACCCCTGGGGGTCCCCGGACCACACTTTGAAAACCACTGGACTAGAGTAATGTCCTTAAGGATGTGTGGTAGCCTGAAGAACACACACTACAAAATGAGAGGAAGAAAACAGAGGTACATATCTGGGGATAAGTTCTTGTGTTTATGGAATATATCAGTTATTTTCGGCTATAGAGTGTTTTTGTTCATGCTAGTGGCGAGGCTCTATGGATGGTAATGTCAGCCATTCAATCGGTCCACCACTTTGGTCCAGACTGAAATATCACAAAAATTGGATGGATTGCCATGAAATTTGACAAAGACAGCCATGGTGCCCAGAGGATGGATCCTAATGACTTTTGTGATCCCCTGACTTTTCCCCTGGCACCATGAGGTCGACATTTGTGGTTTTGGGTTAAATGTCTCCATGCCTATTGAATGGATTGCCATGGAATTTGCTATACGCACGTCATGTCCCTCTCAGGATGAATAGCAATAACTTTGGTGATCCCCTGACTATTCATCACTCCAAACTGTTTGTCCAATACTTTCCAGATACCTAAAAACTATTTACATCGACCTCAATTGTACTTTCTGTTTAGCGCCAATTAGCAAATATTAGCATGCTAACATGTTAAACTAAGATGCAGGGCTCAACAATAAGAATTGCTCTTAAAATGTCACGTCGGGCTAGTAAATCTTGCAACTCACTTACCCGATCGGGCAAGTGATGAAAAAATACTAAACACAATTTTTTTTCAGGAGCTGATGATGGAAGTAGCTAAGGAGAGAGCCTTCTTTGGTCAACTTTTGTTGTCTGTAAATGTGCTCTATAAATAAACTAAACTTGAAACTTGAGTCATCTTGTCTCATCCCTGTTGAGTTGCACATGTGCAGTACCGATCGGGCACTCGCAAGAAAATGGCGGCGGGTAAAGACAAATGCTGTGTCTCAATTTGCGTACTTCCGTACTAACACTCGCTATTTTGGGTGTATAAGTACGTTCACACTGAGAAGTATGGCAAAATGCAGTGCACTCAACGTACCACGATGTTGTACTCAAAACAGACAAAAACGTTTTCAAACTTGTGAAAATGGCAGGCGAGGAAGCTGCGGCAGTTGCAATTGAAACGGTGAACACCGAACTATACAAATTTAACTTATACATGCGTTGTTTTCACTAAGTACCACTATACTGTAGCAATTGAATTACTGCCGATACGGCGTGATGTCCGTGGCTGACTATCACCAGCTGATCTACAGAGCTTCCGGTGAGTGCATAATAGCCGTGTGCGATTTGAGACAACACTACCCTGTTGAAATTCACACACTAAGCAAGTAAGTACATAGTATGTATTGCGCAGTTTGGTGCAAGTTTGAGAGCCAGGCGAATAAAACATCACAATTAACCTAAGTCTTTGTTGTTATTTGATAACCGCAAATAAATAAAACAATTTGTATAGGGGAAGTAAAAATAGTAGACCCACTTCTGACCCACTTGTCCGACTGGGCAAGTTAAAAAAACATTAACGTGTAACCCTGAGATGGTGAGCATGGTAAACATTACCCGCTAAACATCAGCATGTTAGCGCTGTAAATGTGAGCATGTTGCCATGCCGAAGTACGCATTTAATTCAAAGCATGTGTATAGCCTCACAGATCCACTGGTGTGGCGGTAGACTTTTAATCTTGTTTTTGTTGTGTTTGTGTGTCTTTTCAGAGACAAAAATACAGAAACTGCATGTGCAGAAACAAAATATCATACAAAAATGTATTGGGTCTACATGCCATAGTAATTTGAAATGATCTAAGTCTGCAAGTAAGATAATGCCCCGTGACAGTTTCAATAAACAGTATTGCAAAACTGCATATAATGGTGTTATTGTGCAGGTAAATGCATCAACTGACTGGAAGCATGTAGGAATTCATTTGTAGGAGCTGTAAGAGAATCAACACGTCTGCACATCTCACATACAAATGATAGCAAGTGACACATAACAAAAACGAACAGAGAGAGAGAGAGAGAGAGAGAGAGAGAGAGAGAGAGAGAGAGAGAGAGAGAGAGAGAGAGTGAGAGCGAGCGGTAAATGAGGAAGTGAGGAGAGGATGTTTGGGTTTTTCGAGATCATTCATTTAAAAACACAGAGAAGAAAAGAGAGAAAGACCGAGACACCTGAGAAAAACCGCAATCGTGTTTAAAAACTCAGCACTCATTGGTTTTCCCGAAACTAAGGGGCTCGATTGACGTAAGAGCAGGCGCACGCTCGTCGCCACTCACATTATGCATACACGCACGCACACACACACACTCATGTACGTACAGACAGTGTGAAAAGTACAGGGGGCTGAGAATGATTCTTTCTGCAGAATTCACACAAAGCTTCAAACAACCGCAGAGCAACAAGTAGGTATTTCACAAGCCAGACAAGGTCTCAACTTCATTACAAAGGTGTTCGATTTCGTGAAAAGTCTCTGCACTGCAGCTTTGTTGAATAAAGTCACCACTAATAAGACAACAAGGTGAAAAAAATATAAAACAGGTTATAGGGTGCAAATGTTTAAGGAGCCACACTGTCATAAAGAAATATATATACAGACTAGGGCTGCACAATTAATCGAATATTAATCGCGATCACAATTTTGGCTTCCCACAATGAAATGCACATGATCGACTGCGATATTGATGTTTAAAAATGCTGAATGTTGCGGCTGCAATCCGGAGCAGAAGAGTAATATACTGCATATTACTCGTTCGGTAAAAAAAAAATGCACTGAATTCAAGTGTAGAAGAACCTTATTTTACGTCTTATTTTGATGCAAAAATGTGTTAAACAGCAGGAATGTAGCCTAGCACAACGTGAAAGTGAACGCAGCAATTTTGGTACAAGTTTATTTTGCTTCTAGGAGATGCACTGTGAATAAGGACCAGTCTTAATTTGATGCAAATATTTGTACATTAGCAAGAAAGTAGCACAACATGGAAGTGAAAGCGGTGCTTGGTTTATTTAAATGTGAATAAAATATTTTGTCCCTAAAATCGTGATAAACAATCGTGATCTCATTATTGATCAAAATAATCGTGATTATCATTCTGGCCATAATCGTGCAGCCCTAATACAGACATATACCTAGTATAAGTATAAAAATGAGATAAAGTAAAAAACATAAAGTACTTTTTATCATGGCTATTGTTAGAGTCAACATACATTGCATTCTTCTTATTTTCCCTGCCACTATCTGTTAATAGCAGACGCGTCATAGTGATTATCTCTGAAGCAGATATGGGACAATAAGCAGCTGTGACATGTCACGGGACTTACGGCTCCGCTAAATGCTGGTCATCACGAGTTAGTTTCGACTGGATGCAAATATTGCTGATACTTTTTGAAACCACAACATCAAAGTCATTGAATTCTTGGACATGCTACGTTTTCAGTCATATGACTGTGTGTGTGTGTGTGTGTGTGTGTGTTTGTGTGTCTGTGTTCCCGTGTGACATTTCAGTTTGTGTGTGGGAGGGTGTTAAAGCTTTAGACAAAGTAAAGTAACCATGCGTTACAGTTTAATATTTGCATCAATGTGGTCTCGAGAACTCCTCCAGTGTCCTGTACAGTATTCTCATTCCCAACCCCCCCATCCTACGCCCTGAGAGACTTGAAATTATAGGTTGTTCAACACACACTAACACATACATGTGATGCAATGCCTATTCATTCAAGCAGCTCAGACGTGTCAAGTGCTATAGATTCCAGGTTACTGTGTTAGATCAAAGTCTCAATTGCCACTTAGCGAATCATTCCTGATCTACTAAACCAGTTTCCCTTACAGGAAGTGAAACAACAGTAAAGAATCTGGTTGGATATGGGGTGGGGGGGCACTGACGGTACCTGTTCAATATGCAGAACCAGGTGAGTCACAGAGAGCATAACAAAAAAACTGCGATGATATTACAGACATCTCACAAACCACATCCAGGTTGCGCAATGCCAAAGGTTTTGTTTATGAGGTCAGACCGTCACTTGTTGTTGCGACTAGTGTTGTTTGGGTCCAGCCCAGTGAATCACTTTTACTGACTTGTTATTTACGTGACCATTTCAATTTCACTTTTTATGACAATGGTAACGGAATCTCTTTGAGAAGATAGTTGAAGTAGTAAAAGTGTCAGGCCCGCAGAGAGGCAGATCTGCAGTCTGTCATTGGCTGGTAAGGAGCTGTGACGCAGACTGAAATGTCACAGGACTTTTTTCATGCGAGACATTTTAAAATGTCACAGTAGGAAAAGCTGAGGTGAAAATGGTAAAATGAATAACGATGGTTTTAGGGTCCTGCATGCTGGCTCACTCACAAAAGGCCTTTTGGTTCATGCAAAGACAAATTTGAAAATGCAGCTCTAGAGACGGATATACCAGATCCCTGAATTGGAGCAACACAAATTATGTGTGAAAACTTCAAACTGAATAGTTATCAATTTTTAAAAAAAGCTTAAATATTGTACAGAACTTTTGAAAATCATCTGCAGGGGCACCGCTATAGCTCACCTGGTAGAGCAGGGGTCCCATTTACCAAGGCTGAGTCCTTACCGCAGCGGCCTAGGGTTCAAATCCGACCTGTGGCCATTTGCTGCATTTCAACCCCTCTCTCTCCCCCTTTCATTAGTATATGTCACTCACTATCATTAAACGCATTGAAAAGCCCCAAAAAAATAATCTTAAAAAAAAAAAAAAAAAATCATCTGCAAGTTTAAATGTGGCTGGAGATTAAGATATGTTTGAACTTTCTGTCTATGTCCTGCTATTCACCGCCACATTTCATTTTTAAAGGTGCAATGTGTAAGATCTGACCAGAAGTTTAGTTTAAAACATTCCAAAAATGAACTAACATTATCAACAGAATGTGAAGAGGTTACAGTGTTGACGCATGCTAACTAGCTATCCCGGCCCGTCCTGTCCTGTAATACCACTTGTACCTCGAGAGGCGATAGGGAGTCAATGTAGCGTTCGGTCTGCCCTCAGTCCAACATGAGAGGACGAAGAAGTAGAGCTGCCCCGAGGGCTTGTCAATCCCGTTGAAGATGCAGGGTCCGTGTACTCTCAACGGCTCTCAACATGGTGACGGTGAGCTGGGCGGCTCGCAGCCAATGGTGCTAACAGTCCTAACACTGCAAACTATAGTGAAAGTGCTGACAGAGATAGCAGTGTTAATCTGAGGGCAAACCGGAGTGTGGGTTCTACGCTTCCGCGACGACGCTGTCGGTGGGGACGGCGTTATCAGCTGTAACCGCTGTATGAGAGCAATGCAGAGCGGCGGCCGTAAGCTAGGCAATGGTGCACGCTCACATGCACTGAATGCACACACGGCCAGCGCGGCTATGTCAATAAAGCGAGGAGAAGCTCTGATTACAACGTACACAGAGGGAGAGCGACTTCATTCTCTGCTTAGGTAGACATTACTCCACTATATCTTTACATAACAAGTAGTTTGCTGCTTTATTAATACTCTGAATATCCAATTTGGCACTTTCAAGGTAGTTAAAGGTACAGTGTGTAGGATTTGGCGGCATCTAGTGGTGTGGTTGCAGATTGCAACCAACTGAGTACCCCTCTGCTCACTCCTCCCTTTCCAAGGCTGCGGTAACATGAGCCGCCGAGTGCAAAACCGTGGTAACGCCGTTCGCCTCACTCAGAGGCCATCCTTACCACAATAACACTACTTTAGGAGCAACAGGGGTCAGATGGTGGCTGGCGGTACCACGGTGTTGCACATTACCACAGTTTCACAAGTTTGACAGAGAACTACGGTGCCCTTCAGGTAATGTAAAAACGTGAAAGTCTCTCTCTAGAGCCAGTGTTTGGTTTTTCTGTTCTGGGCTACTGTAGAAACATGGCGGAGCAACTTGGTGGACTCCGTGAAGAGGACCCGCTCCCTATGTAGATATGAAGGGCTCATTCTGAGCTACCGAAAACACAATTCTTAGTTTCAAGTGAATACATACTAATGAAAACATAGTTATGAATATTATATTCCATTTCTGCTACATTTAAGCTATAAATATCAGGTTCATTGTGCAGAGTGGGTCACTATACATGTAGTTCAAACTATTGGTCTACAGGTGAAGATGTGAGCTGAGTCTGCTCAGTCTAAAGAAAATGACAATGAATGCTCTCAATCTGCTGGAAATCCCATGGATATGTATGACTGTGGTAAGATTTCAGATGAGAATTGTGCCAGTCAGCCGTCTGACTGAAATGCGCTGATTATGAAAATGCACGAGTTGGATGAATCATAGTAATCTTTTAAGTTTACTGTATGCATCAGTGACTTGGATATGTGACATAATTTCCAAACTTTTCCAGCCATTTCAAAGACATTAACATACGTGTCTCCGTCTTCATCTTGACGTGTAGCCAGAGCGATGCCAGCCAGCAGGTTTTCGGCTTGGTGGGCCAGAGGGTGGGGGGGCTCGTGGACGGGGGACAAACAGTACACTGGGTATGGACCTGAGCAGGAATGACACAGAAAGAGAGAGAGAGAGGTAGACATAAAAGGTGAGAGCGAGGAAGAAGAAAATGATGAAGCTACATATAAAAATGAAAAGGCTTCCCTGGGAAACAAGTACTTTTTTTGTAATGAGGAAGTGTGCAACTGTGTGGTGTGTATGCGTAGTATTCAGTTACGGGTTGACCCAGTGAGCTACTTTATCAGTGCAAGAGAATAGCTGCAGAAAAGCTGACTGGACATTTTCTCACTGATTCAGCAGCAGGCTGCATCTACACTGTCTTTTGTGTGCTGTGTGCTCAGGGTGTAACGATACATCGATCCAATGTCATTGATGCATTACATCCTCATCTTTAAGACACGCCTTTATTTTGAAATTCACACTATATATATATTTTTTCTTTTTATTAAAAAGAGTAGATTTTTTTCATTTAAATGTCTGAAAGAGCCCAGTATAAAATTGTCAAATCATATTTTAGTTGATTTTTGTGAGTTAATATTAATGTAACCGATTGTGTTAAATGGGTATATGATATCGTCTCATATCGATCGCAGGCCCCTGAATTTAATTAAATTGAAATCGTATCGAGGCAGATTTGTGATATCAGCAAATATCTTATCGTTGTCCAAAGAATCGATATAACATTGCATCGTGATGAAACTTGTGATTTACAGCCCTACTGTGTGCTGCTACTGTTTTGAAAAAAACTAAACAGCATCATTCATGTAATACCAAAAAAAAATCTTCAGAGAGCCCCTGCAGGTTGTGCCATGCTCTGTCTTTGGAAGCTAAACCGTGTCTCTAACTTAGTCTCACCATTCAACAGAGTGCACAGAGCTCATACCGAGCCTGATTATTTTGGTCATACAAAATAATGGATTCCTTAGAATATCACATAGCCCATGGGAAAAAGTTTGGGAACCACTGCAGTGGTTCCCAAACTTTTTCTCATCAAGGACCCCCTAAACTGCCACAAATTAGACCATGGATGGACCCCCATTCGATAAGCAGGGATGAACCAATACCGATACTGGATCGGAGTTATATACTATACACTATATTTTTTTTGCTACATTAAAAAGTTTTACACCTGAATTGGAATTCCTGTTAATTTTTAAGATGTTTTAACAAGTTAGTGGTGTACAATTTATAAAAGATGTTTTACCAAGTTGTTGGTGTACGATTTATTATTTTACTAATAAATTAAAATTATATTTATATAAATTCAAAAAAAAAATGTATTTATTTGTTAAATTTTGTTTTCCAAAGTTAAGAAAATAATCTTTAAGTCCAGCCTGATGTTGCCTTACACATAAAAAAAAAAAAACAGTGACTTCCACATAGTGAGGCCTACAGCTTATTATTTAAATACTGGTATCCGATCGGTACTGAATATCGGCCAAAGCCCAGGTATTTGTATCGGTATCGGGACTTAAAAAGTTGGATCGGTGCATCCCTATTGATAAGTATGAAACCCATGACCAAAATAGTCATAGATTATGTCATTGTGTTACTTATGGATGGAATTACAATAAATTATTCACGTTTTTGCTAGAGACCCCCTGGATCCCCCTCAAGGACCCCTGGGGGTCCCTGGACCCCACTTTGAAAACCACTAACATAGCCTATACTTCAGATGAGAACTTTATACAAATCACAGCAAAACGTTGAAATGTAACAAAGTTCAGAAATGATTCTTGCCATATACAGCCTAGGAGTTAAACAACTTTAAAAAAAAAAAAAAAGTTATAGTACTTGGGTAGTAGACTGAATGTTACCGTAATCAAACTGGTGCAAAAAGCGGATGGGATATCCTTCTGGACTCCGTGCTGCCTCTTCAACCCGCCTGGGAGTCACCGGTGCTTCGCAGACCCTGCTTTCATCCGCGGCTCTTTCTTCCAAACGACCGGCCAAACTCCTCTCTCGCAACGTGAAGTCCGCATCTGCCGCATGAGGGGAGAAGCGGTCTGCGCTCTCTGGTGGAGCCGGTGACTGCCTCTGGGTCTCCGGCTCGACGGGAATCGGGCGTTTCCTAAAAGGAAGACTTGAGGAAGAAGACTTGTCCGCCGGTCGTTTGCGAGCAGCACCGGTTTCCGAGCCCGGTGCCCGTGTGATCGTGGAGCAGCGGTTCTCCAAACTCTTCGTCGCCGTGCACGCGTGGTGGGGTGCAGGTGAGCCGCCGGTCACCCGAGCGTCCCTGACGCGACCTCTGCAGTCCGGAGTCCTCGACCCGGCGCTCCCACGCTCTCGGGTATTGGTGCGCAGATCCAGCGGCGCGGCGGCAACCGACCGGTGGTCACCGTTCATGGTCATGATCCTCGGCATCAACCGGCGGGCGAGGCGCTCGGGATCTGGAGAAGTGTCAGGTGTGTGCCCGTGAAGAAAAACTCGTTCAGTTTGGTGGTGGTGGTGGTGGTGGGATCAGTCCATCCAAAGTGGCCAATAGTGCGCTTTTCCCATCCCCATGAAATCAAAATGGGCAGCGATCAAACCATCACTCCGTTTCCTTTTGTGTCACTGGTGTAAATTTAGATAAGCCTTCAAAGTAACTGACTCTTATGCAAACGTGTTTTCGAAGAAGAGCCCAATAGACGTTTGGTGGTGTAGATAATGTGTATCCCAGCGCACCTAGAGCAACAACTGCAGGTAGTGCAGCAGCTGCGCTCATCTGCTTTTAATGAGTGCGGTGCTTTCGGTTTAAGGGGCAATTGAGTGAAGGAGGAAAAGAGAAAACACTTCTTTGAATTCAAAATATTTTCTGCATTTCCGACCTCTCTCTGACATCTGTCTGTTTTGCATGCAAGATCAAAACATCTAATACTGAATTTCTCGAGAAGTTCAAGGATCGATGCGTTTCTCGGTTCGGGTGCTTTGGGCACGTCGCTGCATGCGCAAAATCTAAGTCTGGGTCGTTGGCTCATACTTTAGGCATTTTCATGCACTCTTATTTTTAACTGTTTTAAATTTTCCTGGAAATGGTCTTTTTCTTCCAAATGTTCTTTGCTTTGAATTGTTCAGTCATGTTAATAATAAAAGCTTAAAGATTAAATTTGAAGTCAGTATGTCAAAAGCCAAACTTTATTTCCAAACTTGAGGAGCAGTTAACATACAGTTTCAAGTAACAATATGAGAACTAAGTATTTTGCAAGTACAACAGCCTAGTCATAGTGGTCCCTTGTTATAAAGTGTATTTCTTTCCTTTATTGCAAAAAGCCTAACAGACTGTCCCACTTTATAGATGAGAGTGCAACAAGGAAACTGTTTTTAACATGCAATGTGCCAAATAAATGGGTATATAACATAATATATAACATTGCAATGTTTAATATTCACATTCATGTTGTTGTGTAGTGTATTTGTATTTTGATGCTTTGGCAACATTGTTTTTTTGAAACTTTCATGCCAATAAAGCCACTTTGAATTTGAATATATTTCTGTTTTCAAATTGGGCGTATTACCATATTTATGGCTGTTGTGATGTGTTAATGTCAGATTGATGTAAAAATAGAAAAAGAGAAACAAAAACAGAAAGGCTTTGAGAGGTGAACTTCCTTTCTGAACTTTTCTGTGCCCTCTTAATGATGTCACGGAAGGTTTTTTTTTTATGTTATTTTGTTCATGTTTCAGTGCCTCAGATCAGCAGACATAATGTTGATTTTCATACCTAAGTCTCATTACAGAACAGTCAATATTGTCTCAGTTGAGGTACATTATAGCTGTATCATCAACATCTATAAATGACAACTTTCTGGCATGTTGGACTCACAAATGCTCAATTTTCTGCATTTCTGCAAACATGTGAACTCATAACATTGTAAATAGGCAAGACATGAAAGCTCAAGTAAGTCTAAAGCCTAATTCTAGATTGTTTTAGCACTCTGGTGTCATTTGGAGGACGCAGATTTTGCAAAATGCAATTCATCGACAGTTCATCTGTTGCCTCAGGTTGGTCACATGTCACCTCGCTAAAGACTCAGAGCTGAACTTTCGCTCCCAAAAGCAGTTAAAGGAGAAATTTAGAGAGAAGATGCCCTACCCAAACTGCATGTGGCCACGTTATCAGATCACAAACACTTATACAAACCATAAAGGTGCACATAGCATGCATATGCACCAACACACACAAATCACACCCCGCCTCCTTGTCTTTAATCTAATCCTACTCCACCCTCAGACCAGGGTCTGATTACCAGGGTCAATTTGGGACTTTCCTCTTTCCACTCAAGTGTGGAGCTGGCAACGGAAAGTCAAGCTTGGTGTCTAAAGTCCCTAAAACACCCTGACACTATACACAAACATGCTCTGCAGCTGTCAAGGCACTCAACCATTATGGTCTCCTCTGGCATCATGGTTTAAGAAAAACACGGGCCCACCTCTTTAACGACCAGTCTCATCCTGTCCCCACACTTGAAAGAGCTCATTATTTAATGAATGAGACACTGACCAAGGTTAATGATCATACACATGTACAGTAGTAAACAGAAAGATCCCCATAACCCCTTTAATATTTAGAGGCTCTGTTTACTGAGATACTGCAGCATGATGAATGCAGAGTCGTCATCAGTGGCACAGATCATGAGGGAACATGAGGCCCCCTTGTGCCAGAAGAGCAAAGGTGCAATGAGACTCTGAACTAAGCATTTAGAAATACATCTCCAAAGAATTAAACTACATTCAAACAATACAGAGTAAACTACTGTTCTCTTTGGCTGCGGCTTAAGTAGAGATGGGACGATATAGGATTTTATCCTGGATCGCTATAAAAAGCACTCACAATAAGTTGATCGTGGTGAATTTCCATTATTGGGATAATCAGGAATATCCTCACATGAGTGACTTGAAAAAGCTGTCTAGCTCTCTATCATGTAGAGAAAATTAAAAAATAGAGCCTGATTTAAAAAAAAAAAAATACAGGAATTATCCCACACAAATGTTCTGATTTTATTTTTTATTTATCCTTATTTTTTGTTTTTTTCAATAAAAAAGTATATTATGAATATTAAAAAGTAGAAATAAAATGTTTGTTTCTTAACATAATGTGATTCTAGTATGTTTTAGTGCCAGTTTAAGAGTTTTAAGCATATTTTGATGATTATCGGGATAATCTCGTGAATCGCAATTATTTTGGCCAGGATAGTTGTGACATGAAATTTTCATATCATCCTATGCCTATACCTATACCTATACCTATACATAAGTGTCTTTGATATTTGTCTTTTACAGCAAGTGGTGGGGCTGCTGCTGCAACATGCACAACTGGAAAACATCTGGCAAGAAGCCTACTTCTGTTGAGTCATAAGATTTTAAAGTATTTTTAAAGCATATACTGTATATGCTCTTTATAAATTAAGCTGGAAACTGATATTTAAATGGGTAAAATAATCAGATTTCAGTGACGACACTAAACTGGGTGAGCAGTGTTTGAGTTAGTGTCTCCCTCTTGTGGATGTTGAAGCAGAGGTTGTCAAGTTTTCTCATTCTAATGGTGCAGATTGTATACCATAAAAGAGCATGCCACAAAAGATACAAGAAATATTCAGGAGAAATAATCCTTTTACTCGATATAGTGGCCATCTTTAGTCATCATTGTTTTTTATCTTTATCCTAACTTACTTTCTATCAATAACCACATTCCAGGGACGACATGAGACTGCTTTACAAAACAACCGTGTTGTTCCGCCGTCCACTGGATTATTTACTCAACTAAACATTTCACAATAAAATTCACTTCCTGTCCCTTTGTTACATGTGTACCAAAGCCGCACAGGATGACAACACAAATTCACAGAGGTCAAATATACAGGAATGAAATCACACAAAATATTCAACAATATTCCCCAACATTACACCGAACTATATTCTTCACTGAACTCCAGCAAGTCATACCATCCAAACAATATACATAAAGTTGCCACTGGTAAATGGCGCTTATACTCAAGGTATTTAAAAATACACAAAAGCTGCCAAAGAACTTAACATCCAACCGAGCAGACTTCAGCTGTAGCACGCCCTCAACCCAACCTACCTGGGAGAGACCCTTGACAGGACCCTGTCCTTTAAGGAACACCTGAAAGGAACGGCAGCAAAAGTGAAGTCCAGAAACAACCTGCTTTGAAAGCTTGCAGGCTCAAAATAGGGGGTGGCAGCCCCTACACTGCGCACCTCAGGACTGGCCCTTGCATACTCTGCAGCAGTATATTGTGCCCCTGTCTGGTCCAGGTCACCTCATACACACCATGTGGATGCCCAGTTTAACACAACCGTGAGAATCATAACCGGTACTATTCGCTCAACACCACTCCCCTGGCTCCCGTTTCCTATCAAACATAACCCCCCAAGTCACACTTATTAAAAGGATGCCCCAAAAAGGTCAAAGATTCCCCCATCTACCAATCCACAAGGACATCTTCAATCCACCAATTGTTCGTCTCCCATCTAGAACCAATTTGGGGAAAAAAATAAACCACCAGCCAACTTTACCACCACTTTACTTGTAACTTTATTCGAAGTGAGATAGACACATAGTTCATGCACAGGCACTAAATGATTGATGGAACACAATCAAATTTAGTTTTAACAAGACTTTTGTACAGCCATGCTAGCATGCGTTGCTAAAAGCTAACATCAGCATGCTAACATATTCATAAAGAACAATGCTAACACACTGATGTTTAGCTAAAATGTTCACCATGGTCACCTTCTTACCGCAATTTAGTGTATTAGCATGCTAACTAGCTAATTAGCATAAACACAAAGTACAGCAGAGGCTGATGGAGATGTCATTAGTTTTGCAGGTACTGTACTTGGTCATAAACAAGAATTTTTGACTAATTAAAATGTTGACCTGATGATGGTGCTAAAGAAAAAGTTAAGTAATCTTGGAGTACCAGAGTGTCCATGTCAGATATGGATAAGATCTGAGGAGACATCCAACCTACAGGTTAGACTAGCTGACATACAAACACCAGAAATTTGACTTTGAAACTTGTTCATACATGTTCATAACAATATTTAGCTTCTTTTCTTGAAGTATTCCATTCCAAATCTTTGCCTACTTTAAAAAAAAAAAAGGTTGATATAAATCTTTAATCAAATGCTTCATTCAGTCATTCATGATTAGGCCACGTCCCCTGTCATCATTGAAATAACTTATAAGGAGTAATCAGTCCTTTCACATGTACTGCCACGTGTGTGAAACAACAGTTTTGATCATTGATTTATCATTTCATTTATTTATTTTACCAAAAAAAACGCCAAAATTGACTGGTTCCAACTACTCAAATGTGAGAATTTGCTGCTTTTTTGTGTGTTTTGTATCATTGCAAATGGATAATTGGGTTTTGTTAGTGCATTAGTATGCTAACATTGGCACTAAAAACAAATTGGCCTCCAGATGAGACTGAAGGGAATGTCATTAGTTTTTCAGGTATTTGATCATAAAACAAAAATCTTGGATGAATAAACATTTTGACCTGATGATGGCGATAAAGGAAAAGTTGAGGAATCAACAAAGGCTACAATTCATCCTGAGGGGGACATGAGACATTTCACTCAAAACCATAAATATCAACCCCGTGGTGGTGTTAGAGGAAAAGTCAGGGGATCACCAAAGTCATTAGGATTCTTCTTCTGGGGACCATGAATGTCTGTACATCATTTTGTGGCAATCCATCCAAAGGTTTTTAAAATATTTCAGAATGAAGCAAAGTGGTGGACGTACTGACAGACCTGCAGTAGGAAATCGGGTGAAACGCCAAATGTATCCATTTAAACATTGTTCCCTGCTGTGAAGATGATGATTCTGTTTATATCCCAACAGTTGGAGTTGCTGAACTTTGACCTTTCCTTTGAATAAACAGGCATCCTGTCTGTTAGTAATTACCGGTAGTCTACCTGTCTATCCTGTTGTGTTGCTCAGGTCTTGTGCACTGCTTTCATTCTTAGTAAATGTTTGATTTTGAGTTCACACCTCCTTGTCTTTCCCCCTCCCATCTCTCTCTCTCTTTCTCTGCTTGCCTGCCCGAGAGAATAGAGCGAAGGAAACAAACCTGTTTGGCTGACTGCAACCAGGAAACCAATCAAAGGGTGCACCAAGAAAAGAGAGAGAGAGAGAGAGGGTGACACCAAGAAAGAGAAACAAAGAAGAAGCAGCAACATTTCAGCCAATGACAGAGGACATGTTTCCGCTGTGCTGTGAGTAGATGTCTCTGCTCTGTTGACCCTGACAATGTGGGACTGCTGTACTGCTGAGATGTGCGCATGATGAATATTGGTAAGTGTGCTAGATGGGGGATAAGAAAAGCTGAATGTGTAGGGGTGGAGAGAGTTGGGATGGTAGAAGTTGAAACTGTTTCAAGGGTTGAGTCCCTCCCTTTGTTTTTAGTTTACTCTTTCTTGCGCTTGGCCTCTTGTGTTGTATTATTGGTTTTGTGGAAATCTTAAAAAAAACAGCCTCTGAATTACAGACTTTGTATTTTTGTATTTTTCTGAAGATCTGAGTGAGGAGTGAGAGGCTGCAAACGGACCGGAGTGGCTGTTTTTGGGAGGAAATGAGTTCGAAATGCTTCGAGTGCATTTTTAGAGATGCCGTAATTGAACGTGCTGTCCGCTGTTGGACAATGTAATGCTGTCGGATTATTATTATATGGATCAAGAGTGGATGCTGATTGAGGAGGCTAAGATGTGTGTTTTTCAGATGAAGCAGGGAACTCACAAAAATCATCGCAAGGACAATAATCGCCAGCTTAAACACTCAAAAACTTGAGCCAGTATGAATAGCTGCTCCTATTTTTGCTCTTAAACATTCACATATTCAAAAGAGAGCTTTCACATCTCACAACAACAGTGGGACCATTATTATTTATTGTCACGCCCCCTTACATGGGGACAGACTGACATTTAAGGCTGATTCACGTCACTTCACAACAGCGGAATGATGGCGACAGCAGGTTCAGGAACCTCCTTGAGCCCAAAATTGAGCCCCCAGCCCCCTACCAGTGGAGACCGGCGGCTGGTGGACAAGGCCCTCAAAAGACTGGAAAAGCTCCGTGAGCTGTGCACTAACCCCCGGCTGGGCCTGAGGAACAGTCCGCCGTACCTGCCAGATTTGGTATCTGAGACGACAACACTTCTCACGCAGGTTTGGGAGCCCTACCGAGGCCCCAGGGCGGCAAGCGGACCGGCGCCCCGTGGAGACGAGGCCAAGTACCTGAGGGTCCACGTCAGAAACCTGCTGGATAAGACAGACAGGGCTTTGCTGCTGTTTAAAGAGGGACGGGAGAAGATATTTGAGGAGACATCCAGCTACAGGTAAGTGGGACCCTGGCTGACGTCTATACACAAGAACGAAGTGTATGAAGTGTTTCTTTCTAAAAATGCAATACATTATACTTAAAAAGTATTATATAAATACTTTAATCAAATGCTTCATTCATTCATTTATGACTACGTCCTTTGTCCTCTGTCCTTTTTGACATAATTCATAATAAGTAATTTCATAAGAGGCATGTACTGTCCCATGTTTCTCATTTTGGAATACAAATAAAAAAAAAAAAACAATTAACCTAATAGTTGCTTGAGAGAACATTAATCAGCAAGTATTTTGATAAATTAATCGTCTTAGTCATTTATATAACTAAAAGACCAAAAGGTGCTGCTTTCAGCTTCTTAAATGGGAGAATTTATTGTTTTTTTCTTTGTTTTGTATCCTTGTAAAATGAATATCTTTCGTTTTTTTGGGAAAAAACAAGACATCTGAAGACATCGTCTTGGGCTCTCAGAAGTTGTGACGGGCATTTTCCACTTCATTTGGACACTTCATAGACTAAATGATTAATTGATTAATCTAATAAATCATCTACAGATTAATCAATAATGAAAATAATTGTTAAGTGTAACCAGAAAACTCATATTTGTCAATTTTTTAAGAGTTGGTTCACGCAAATTAAAAAGACAAATAGCAAACATATTTTCTCACTCATTTCTCAAAACTTTTTTGTCTTATTTGGTCAGGTTTTGAGATGTCTGTGTCAGATTTCTGCCGCCACCCTACTGCATTACAATGGACCGCTCACAGCATAACAAAATTATAGTAATTAGTAAGTAATAGTAATTGTAAGTATATGTAGTAACAGTAGTAGTAGTAGTACTATAATAGTATAGTAAGTAAAAAAATTCAACAGCAACATTTCTTTCCAGAAACAATGTCCACGTAACTCTGGATAATTACTCTGTGGATTATCCAGAGTAAGAGGGAAACGTTTTCTGTAAATATATTTATTTATTTACTTATTTACTGTTATTTAACCAGCTAAGTCAATTGAGAACCAATTCTCATTTACAATGACGACCTCGCCAAGAGGCAGCGACAGAAGGCAAGTCTATACAAGACATTAGAACATAGATACAACTAGTGCAACAAAACAACATCAGACAAAATTAAAACATCACAATATATACAGTACATAAAACAATAGAGATCTATGTACTGTGTTCCAGAGAAGTAAATTCAAAAACCGCTGCAGTGATCAGAAACTATTGCTTGAAATGAGTTATTAAAATAGAAACAAAATAGAAATAGATATTTCTGAATTTTTTTTTACTTCTGTGAGCAACACAAATTCAACTCCATTCAAACAAACAAAATGTCTGAGATCTCACAACCTGAACAAATAAACCCCAAACTATTTGCGTGCCCAGGTAACACCCGAGGTAACCGACCATTTAAGGATGGGCTCATGTAGCGGTCGCCATTTTCTCCCCAACTCAACCAATTGTTTTCCTCTCAGTAACCTAATCTTCTGTAAGAGAAATAAACAGACTATGGGCTCAGAAAGAGGTCATACATCCCTCAAATCTGTATCCGGTACCATGGGACTGGGGCTTGGGCTCCTTACTCAGCTCATGCTCTTTAAAAAAGTACGAGAACCCAAAAACAGTCTTCTATATTTGCATGCCTTAAAGAAAGAGTCATAAGTTCATACTTGAGAGAGTTATATCCTTGAACACTAAATTAAATGAACTGAAATAACTGTGTTACACCATCTATAGAAGTTTAATAAAATAACTCCCCCGGTTCCCACAAGTCAAATATAGACTTCACTGTGTGCCAGAGAAAAAAATAACCATGTTCAGTAAGTTTGCTGTTTGGCTGAAGTGGATATTTTGGAAGAGCTTAAAAAGAGTGACTTTTTTTTTATTTGGAGTTTGGGCTGCGTCTGCTGCTCCTGTTGAGACTACTAATGACGACGGTGGAAAAAGGGCCAAACCTGCATCTTTGTGATGCTAATGTGGAGGAAACTTGGCAAAAGCAACCGCAGTATGTGAGCAGCTTGGGAGAGAGGCTGTCTGGCCTTGAACAGACATTTTTTTCTGTTTATGTCCATACAGTTGTAACTTGTATCCGTAACTTGTATATACACAGATATCCTCTGCTTTTACTGTATCCTCTAACCTGCATGTGGCCTAAATCAGGACTGGATCTCTCTCTTCTATGCTTACACTTGGATGAAGACATGCTATTTTCTTCCTTTCTATCTATCTATCGATCTATTTATCTGTCTCTCCGACTATCTGTCAGTCCATCCGTCTGTCCGTCCATCTATCTTTCTATCTATCCGTCCATCTGTCCGTCTATCTGTCCATCCGTCGGTCTGTCTATCTATCTATCTATCCGTCCGTCTGTCAGTCTATCTGTCGGTCTACCTGTCTATTTATCTGTCTGTCTGTCTATCCATCTGTCTGTCCGTCCGTCCATCTGTCTATCTATCTATCTAGCTAATCAGATAAGGCCATATTTAAAGGTTTATTGCGTCATCTTGCACACACGAGATAGTGTAGCAGATGGCCTTCTCACCGCAGCCGGGTCTGCATGGGCAGCCATGTGGCAAATTCACATAGCGTTATGTGTAATGTGGCTTAGATGTCACGGCAAGTTGTGTAAATATCATCTTTTGTGCTTTTTAGAACGTCCTGCTGCAATGTCCTCTTTTTTTACAGCTTGTTATTCCAGACTCAGGCCAGTAAGCTGCAGATACTCTGCATATTTATTATATAATTATACGTAACATTGACTGTTAAAATAATAGCTTAATAATAATAATAGCTTAAGTATGTGAAACTTTTATCAGGTGAATTTAAAAAAGGGAAGTGAGAGAAGACTGACGGTGGAGGCGACAGAAACAGACAATGGAGGTTTTAGCGGCTGGAAGATTATTGTCTATGACACACTGATGGCTTCGACCTCTCCTGATCGGAATTTATGAAACATATGCAAATGTGCAAACTCCGTTAAACATGCAACTAGAAGCGTGAGCAAAGATAACATAAGAAATACACATTGATGTTTTAGTCAATTACGTAATAGATCAATTTATATAACTATTAAAGATGAAAATTCATCTTATTTTTTACAAAGTTATGCATTTCACATTAAAAAGTTAAACTGGCTATGCCCTAGAGCACTTCATTTGGGGTTTAATTTTGACACTGACAAATATTTGACCAGCATTAATATCTTAGTGTACTCTTCGTGTTCAGGGTGTCTTTTTTGAATGTTTATTTCTATTAAAATTTATAGTAATTACAACTTTTAAGCAAACAAACACTGACAGAAGGTCTCAGTGGATTAAAGGATGCAGATATTATATGAATTTAGAAAATATGAGCATTAATGTTTAGAGATAGCTTAGGTTCTGGGTATTGACGTGTCAAAGCTAAAATTGATTACTGTATCATATTCTCCATACTGCGTCTGAAAATATATAAAGAGGCTGTCACTGGTGTATGAAGAATAAAAGACTTCTATCATCAGGTGCTGGGAGAGTGCAGGAGTTCATGCGTGGCGGCCCTCAAGATCTATAAAAATTATTCTCTACTTCTGTGTGGGATCAGAAAAATTTGAAGCAATCAACGTATTTCACATCGAGCTTCTTCAGGTCTGATCAAGCTGATTAGCAATATACAATCTCTAACAATTACACAGTTACAGTAAATGACAGTCAACCAAACTAAGGATTACCGTAATTTAATACATCATCCGTGTAACATCTGCACTGGTGCGATAGCTGTAAATTTACCCTCCATCTTTCTTTTTCATGATATTTTTATGTACGTGAGGCGAGCCAGAGCGAGAGATGTGGCTTACACATTTCCTCCCACGCTACTCTCCCATCCTCAACACCATAGAGGTTTTCTTTTTCTCATTGAGGTGGAAAGTCTATGACCACCACCCACACGGTTAATGTCTCTCTTATGAATGTTGGATGCCTGAACTGATCTGCAGAAGCTTTCCAGAGACGCATCAAAAATGTCTCGCAAAAGAAAAGATGAGGCGTAATGAAGATGAGTACTCGTTGCCAAATTCAATAGATATGACTGACAAGCACTGTTATATATTTAGGTGTCAGCACATATCCTATATTATATAGAATAGTACACTTTTATCTGCATTTGTGTTAGAACACTGGTATTGCTGTAGTTGTGTATTTTTTAATTAGTCCATTTTCTTTTAAATAAGGGAAAATATACAGTACATTAAAGCATATTGCAGTATTTTTTACATAATTTTGATTACATATAGTGGAGCAGTCAACTTTATGTAAAATAAATCCTCCTTCACTCAAACATGTATTTTGTTTATTGTAGCTTCACTTGAATGGTTGACCTTTGCAGAGCAGAATGGACTCTTCAGTGAAGTAGGAAACATCTTGTATCCAATAATTAGGTTAAATTAAAAAAAAATATTTGCACATTGTTCATTGTTCAATGATGTAGAAGTAGTAGATGTGCGGGAAGGATTTTTAATTAGTTAATAGAACTTTTTTTGTGGAAAAACCACATCAGACAAATTATTATTCACAGCAGAGTATTTTTTTATGTATTGCGTAAAACCTGTTCGGAAAGGATCTTTAAAAGGTGCTAAATTCGAAATTCAGGGCATTTCTATTGCCTCCACATGGCACTCAACACGGCGACGGCTGAGTCAGCGGCTCGCAGCTAACGGCGCTAATGGTGCTAACAGCTCTAACTCTGGCAGAGCTAACAGTGTTGACCTGGGGGGAACCGGAGGGTGGGTGCTACGCTTCTGTGATGACGCCATTGGTCGGAATGGTGTTATCAGCTGTAACCACCATATGAGAGCAGTGCAGAATGACGGCCATGAGCTAGCTAGTTGGGCACGCTCACATGCACTAACATGCATTAAAAGGCCCATGTGGCCATATCGTATAGAGAACCTTTAAAGATACGTCAAAGACAAAATGATACATTTTTACCTGTTTATGTTTTACATCCTACAGAAGTGTTATTGTTGTCAAAGAATGTCTTCTGCTGGTGTAACAGTAGATGAAATTGATTTTGAATGTAGTGTTTTGGTAGTTTTAATCCATTTTGATTGTGAGATTACATGTTGCACCAAGCTGCATGTTGGCAGAGAGACGTATGAGAGTATTTTAAAAGGTAAACTCAGAATTGAGAAATGCGCAAAAACAATTGTCAAAATATTAAAATCCAATTTATTAAATGACCCTAGAAGAGCCTAGAAAGAGAGTACAGTAAACACTGATAAAAACTGGGCTGAAGCGACACACCGGCCACTGGAACATTTTGTGGTATTTACTGACAAGCATGCTGCAGAGAACATCCTGTTAGCTAGCTGGACTACCTGTTATGTGTGTTTGCTTGTGCTTGTGTGTGTGTGTGTGCGTGTGCGTGTGCGTGTGTGTGTGTGCGTGTGCGTGTGCGTGTGCGTGTGTGTATCTATGGAAAGTAACGCTTGTTTCAACTGAAGAGAAGCAGTAGAGTATCGAATGTACAACGGTTAGAGCTATGTTTTATTTTATCTTATTTCTTTTCATTTCTACACAATCGATTCTTAACCAGCTCCTAGTGTTTACCACAGTTGTCAGAACTGAACATGCTTTCCTGGTTTGACACCCATGACTTCACACCACCTACACCGTAAGTTGGAGTCTTAACTCTGAGGTTGTGATACTTTATGTTGTTATGTAAAACTTTTTTTTTTTTAAATGCTAGATAACATGATATAAAATAATAAAGACTAAAGATTTTTCTGCACTTTGAGCTGTAAGAGGAGGTGTGCAAGATTAGGGTTATCAGTTTGAGGCAAATGAGTTATTGGCTCACAAGACAGTTGTATATAGGCCTGTTTGTATAACAGAACATATTTTTTTCTACACCACAGGGCCAGAAAAATGAAATGTCCTAGCAGAGAATACCCATTTTTATTCTGCAACTGCAACTGAAAGTCTGCTGTGTTTTTCATTCTCAGGAGGAACTTGACCAAACTGTCTTTGCTGTTCAGTCACATGCTCTGGGAGCTGAGGGCCATGTTTCCAGGGGGCGGTTTTCAGGGTGACACCTACAGGGTGACTAAGACAGAGGCTGAGGAGTTTTGGATGCGTTCATTTGGAAACAAGTGAGTGTGGGGAGTTTTCATGACGAGAGAACCTTTTTTTTTCTTGGGCGTGTTGTGTATCTACATTACATGTTAATAATGTGTCTTGACAGGTGTATAGTGCAGTGGAATAGTTTTAAAGAGCAGCTGCGGAGTGTACACGCATTTGAGGAAGGGATGGAGTCCATGGCTCTGAAGTCAACTATAGATCTCACCTGTAATGACCACATCTCTGTGTTTGAGTTTGACATCTTCACTAGACTGTTTCAGGTAAGATGAAATATTCCAGTCAAAAGTAATTACTGATTACTTAAAGGAACAGTCTTTTGGTATTTTTGGTAAATAGTCCCTGTCTTGCCAAGAGTTAGATAAGAACATGGATACCCCTCTCATATCTGTACCCTAAATATTAAGCTACAGCTGGTTAGCTTAGCTTAGCATAAAGAACAAAACAAATCCCCGTACCAGCATCTCTAAAGCTCACTAATTCAAATATTGTTTAATCAGAGCACTAATGTAATTGAGTGTCAAAGCCACAAGTTTACGGGGTTATGTGCCGAACTATTTCTTGGCTGGGCACAGGGTTTCCCTGGAATCTCCGCTGGTTGCCTGGCAACCTCACGGTGATGACAAGACTATAGGAAGTCACTGTGCTTAGCCAAGAAAAAGGCTGTGTCCAAAATTGCATACTATGCACTACATACCCAGTATGTGTACTATCGTTCAACATACTTTTGTGCGAATTAACGCATGTTTCCCTCTGTTTCCAGTCTTTATGCTAAGCTAAGTGGCTAACTGGCTGTAGCTTCATATTTAGTGTACAGACCATAGAAATAGAATTAGAATAGAACCGACATTGAATTGTTTGCGGTGGTAATTTGACTAGTACAAAAGAAAATGGCGATTGTTGTTAGGTGTTATGGTGACAACACATGTCAGTGGGGCCATAAAGTGTGTTGCTTCGCCGCTAAGCAGACACAGAGCCAAATCGATGTCTGTTAAGGAGAAATCATACTTTCTTTCTTACAGTACTTACTTGTAAAAGGGACAGGCGGCATAGCTGGGCTACACGGACACACACACTAGACGCTGACGCTTTTGTTTTACACGTCACGCCGGCACGAGTGAGTCCGCGACTTGCCGCAAGTCGGTTTATACGGAAGTTAGGTTAGCCTGCTACAACGGTTGCAATGGTACACATGAAAATGACCATTCTGCTACACTGATTTGAATGGTGATGTCCGTTCTACTCCTATTACATTTCTACGGTACAGACTTTAGATAGGCATCTTCTCATCTACAGCAACTCATGGCAAGACAGCGCATAAGCGTATTTCCCAAAATGTTGAACTATTCTTTTAGTGATGTTCACATCCTATCCTCTCCTTTTAGCCCTGGAGGTCCCTCATAAGGAACTGGAACCAGCTAGCAGTGACTCATCCAGGCTACATGGCCTTCCTCACCTATGACCAGGTTATAGCTCGTCTGGAACACTACCTGCACAGACCTGGGAGGTGAGGACGAGCACGGCAACAAACTCTGACTGATGCACTTCCCAGAGAAGCTGATTTATTTCATACATATTTCAAAATAGCACTGTGGAGGTTTTTGAGTACTCAAGTTCAACTCTGGCAATTGATCTAAGTTGTAAGAAATTAGGTCCTAGAACCACAGCACTCCAACCTCAAGTACCTGGCTATTCATTATGAAAAGTTCCAAAAATGGTCAGGGGAAAGAGGCTTCATTTATTACTTTTCAATCTATTTTGAAGCACCGTGTATTTCTTTTCCTCTTTCGGCGTATATTTCATAGCGTATCAAACTCAAGCTTTCCAGCTTTCCATCTAGTATTCAATAAATGCTCTTGTTATGTTAAGTACAGCTCAATGAGAATAAGTATGGCCTATACTGTAGCATCAATATTATAGCTGTTGTAAGAATGAGAGGAAATTTATTGGAATTAATTGCACAAATACAGAAAATAAAAAACTAAATGCAGGCCAAAGCAACTCTATTTACAAGAGACTCACTGACACCCAAAAAAAAATAATGTTCAAGTGACTTATCTGTTAACTTTAATGTCTATTGGCAAACAAGTGTGATTTACGAGGATCTCTTTATCTCCTAGCTATATCTTCCGCCTGAGCTGCACAAGAATGGGCCAGTGGGCTATTGGCCATGTGACCACTGAAGGTGGCATCGTCCAGACCATCCCCCAGAATACACCTCTCTACCAGGCACTCATTCAGGGCTTCAAGGAATGCTGGTTAGGACAAAAGCACACACAGCTCTCTTTTTTTTTGTTTGTTTGTGTCTTTTCTCTAAGTGCTGTGTTTCTGTGCCTGCAGCTACCTGTACCCAGACGGCCGTGATGTGAACCCCGACCTGACAAGCTTGTGTGAACCGGCCCAGAGGGGCAAAGTCAAAGTTACAGAAGTAAGAGGATGCACTTCATACCTCTTTATCAATTTATCAAACTGCCAACAGCATCCTGAGGCTTCACCAATACAAAACATAGATCATATCCTGAGATGTTCTCTTATCGTGTTCTGTCTTGTCTACCCGCCAACGCCACCACTGTAACACCCAACAGGAGCAGTATGAGCTTTACTGTGACATCGGCAGCACCTTCCAGCTGTGCAAGATCTGTGCAGAGAGGGATAAGGACACCCGCATCCAGCCCTGTGGACATCTCCTGTGCCAACCCTGCCTCACAGGCTGGCAGGTATGAACCCCAATCCACTTAATCATTGTAGCCTAGTGTACAGAATTTCAAAACACACGATAATCTCCAGCCATTAAAGGTGCTAAATTCGAGATTTGGAACATTTCTATTGCCTCCGCGCGGTTCTCAACATGGCGACAGCTGAGCCGGCGGCTCGTAGCTAAAGGCCCTGACACACCAAACAGGCGGTCGGCCGTCGGACGGTTTGGGGCCGTTGGTGAGCGTCCATCGGCTTTTTTGATGTGTCCCGCATCCTTGGCTCTAGTCTGCCCGTTTTCTGATTTTTTTCGGCCGATTCACCATGTTGAATGAAGCTAAGTGGTGAGTGTGAGTGGTGTGAAAATGGTCGGCAGACGCCACTTTGTTTCATGTACTTATCATAACAACAGCTTGTATATCCGCCGTCCTCGGTCTTCCGGTTTCCCTTTTTGAATGACAAATTAAGACTACCGCTACCTGCTGCTGTGGAGAGTTATTTCCTCTCACGGCGGTGCAGAACGTACGTGGTATTTGGTCATCGGCTGTAGTCTTTGCGGTGTGTTCGAGTGCAATTTTTTGGCCAAGACAAAGGCGATGTGAGGCGCCTCAAACAGGCGGCCTTCGTCGCCGCTAGTTCTCTGACGTCGGGTTGGTGTGTCTGGGCCTTAACGATGCTAACAGCACTAACAGTGAAAATATCAGCAAAACTGCTCACAGAGCTAACGGTGTTAACCTTAGGGGGAATCGGAGGGTGGGCGCTACGCTTCCGCAATGGCGTGTCAGTCTGAGTTATCAGCTATAACTGTCGTATGTGAGCAGTGCAGAGCGGCGGCCGTGAGCCAGCCAGTGGGGCACGCTCACATGCACCAACATGCACTAACAGCACACACAGCCAGCCCGGCTATGTCAACAAAGCATGGAGAAACTCAGATTAAAGCACACACAGAGGCAGAGCGGCTTCATTCTCTGCTCAGGTAGACATTACTCCTCTATAGCTTTGCATAGCAAATAGTTGTGAAATGCTATATTAATGCACCTTTAATACTGACATGTTAAACCGAGGCAGATTGTTACCGTAACAGTTTTATGTGTTCAGTGGAGTGAAACAGTCGGGGTTGACTAAACTAGATCTATTTTTGTAGGCCGACTTGAATATCAACAGTTTCATGGTCTGGTTGATCAACAACCAAACCATACTGTACAATGCTGGTTATCTGAATGTGGTTTGGGGTTGATGTCAAAAAATATGCACGTGTTTAACAAAGCGTGTGACTGATATCCACATGCTTGGTTATAAAATAACCCTAACAAATCAATACCATGACTGATTTATTATTAGTTCGTTTATATTTCAAACCAATAAACTCAAGTTTCTCAGTATCTCCACATACATGTTTCATCGACATGTAGAATTGCTGAAAAATTCTTGTATCTGTTCAAAACTTTCCTCAATTAAAAAAAAGACGTGATTTAAAAACACCATGAACTAAAGTTAAGTCTATAATGTTAACTACCATGTTATCCATGTCTTTCTATACCTGGATATTCCTATTAATGTGGAACTATTACATTGCCTTCAAAAGGATGTTAGAACACTTTTATATCCCACTTCAGTTTTTACAGTGAAATCACATTACATCAGTCAGCCTTGTTGACACAAGTCAATATTTAAAGTAATATTCAGTAGACCTGTGCTTGTAAATTGGGTCACATTGCCTCCGCAAGTGTGCCAACTCTCCATTTCTCTCAGGCCACAAAAAGAGCTGTGTACTCCACACGCAAAGCATCTTAAACCAATTATTTGCATGAGCAAATAGTGCAATAACTTACCGGAAAGACAGACACAACGCTCGGTTCAATGGTTCAAAAAGAAAAGGGCTGTGAAATGAACCATTACTATCAATGACAGATGCCGTGCAGCATGTAAACTGACGACTGTAAAATTGTAGACGGGGACTTTGGGCCTGATCACATCTATATAAATATAGATAAATGGCACATAAATCCCAAAAGTCTGTCTGTAAATCAAAATTGAGCCATCATGCAATGGGGCTTCCCCGACTTACTACTTCCTCTTTTAATCACAGAGTCACACTAACAACATCCAGTCAGAATTAAAGCTGCTGCTGGCAAATTAAACCTTCATGCTCTACTACTATTTATTTCAGCCAGCCAGCCAGCCAGCCAGCCAACCAGCCAGCCAGTAGCCTCCCATCTGTTCTGGAGGTGTTTGAGTCTTTGCAAAGGTGCAGAGCAGCATGTCCTGACATTTGGGCTGATGACTTCCTGTGTGAGCACAAGCTCACATCCTCCTCAAACCGTATCGGTCACATATCCACTTCGAGAAAAAGTGTGTGTGAAGGGGAGAAGGACAGACAGACAGACAGGAAAAGCAAAATAGATATGATTTGTGGACGTCAGACCACAATGGAAAAGTTGTAAGTTAGTCTAGATTGTGGTCAATCAAACTTCCTCTTCAACAGTAAGTTTACAAAACAATACAATGACCTTCACAGGCACTTAAACTCTGATGTAACTACATCATAATTTCAAAGGCGTCTGCACACATTTGCAGCTGAACACCAAAATAATACCAAAGTTCTGTTATAAGATTTTCAAAGCAGTGTGAAAGCGTTTGAAATAGGCCAAATAATAGTTCAGTATATATCAGTCAAACTGCAAAATTAGATAAGAGCAGCAATTTGAAAAAGACTGTATCTGCAAAGAGGATCGGTGGTCACGGGAATCAACAAAAAATGCATGAACGTCATACACCCAACGATTTATTTCTTCATCTGGTTTAAACCTGGTATTTCCACCTCCTTCATCTTTTGAAAAGCTGGTGCCTTTATACTTTGAAGTCCAACATATTCCACTACATACACTTCAAAAGACACAAAGCTGTTCTCAAGACAGCGGGTGACAGTGGGTCTCTACATTCATATAGTGTTTCCATTACTCTGCCCTGCCATGACCTGCCGTTGATAACTATCTAGCAGAAGTCAGCTGGCCAGACCTGCCCATACTGTCGCTGCGAAATCAGAGGAACAGAGTCCATCCGCGTCGAGCCCTACCAGGCAGGCAGCGGTCAGTGGGGGGAGGAGGAGGAAGGCGAGGATGACCAAGATGAGGAGGACCACGAGGATATTGAACTGATGGTAAAGGAATTGGCCGCCCTGAGGAAGGTGTGTGAATACGTTTTTACATATGATCATTTGGTTTGTTTAATTTCAGACACGCTAGCGGACGGTAATGTCAGTCTGTCCACCAGACTGATATAGCTCAACACCTATTGCATGGATTGCCATTCAATTTTGTGGAGATATTTGTGGTCCTCAGAGGATGAACCCCACAGAATTTGTTGATCCCCTGACTTTTCCTGTAGCGCCACCATGAGGTTGACATTTGTGGTTTTGAGTGAAAAAACTACTGGATGGATTGCCATGAATATTGGTAGAAACCATAGACTGTATATAAGAAGTGGACGTAGTTACCGTGACATCACCCGTTGGTTTGTGGACTGCCGTTTTGAATCCTCAAGTTTGGCATTTTTGCTATCGCCATCTTGTTTTTTTGCAACCAGAAGTGACACGAGAGGGTGGAGCTAAGTACAACCGAATGCTGAATAAGACATTTTAAGGCCACCAAAATGTTACAATACATTTTTCATGATCTGAAAACACACTTTGAAAGGGTTAAAGTTGTAAGACAAAAACACGGACAACTCCCAGATCGGACGACGCCGTGGTAGCGACCTGTCAATCACGTGGTAGCCCCGCCCTAAATCATACCCTGCTTTATGGTCTATTTGACTCTAAATGGGATCATAATTTACTAAATGAACATCATGCTGTATTGAAGAAGACTTGAAACTAGCGATTGAGACCATAAACTCATGTTCACAATGTTTACTGAGGTAATAAATCAAGTGAGAAGTAGGGTCATTTTCTCATAGACTTCTATACAATCAGACTTCTTTTTGCAACCAGAGGAGTCCTGCTGGCTGTTAGAAATAATGCAAGTTTAAAGGAACTTTTGCATTGGCTTGCCCACTGGCACAAACATTCATGTCCCCCTCAGGATTAACTTTTGATCTAGTGCCATCATCAGGGCAAAATTTTAACTTTGTGTTTAGCGCTAATAAGCAGATGTTAATATGCTAATGTGCTAAATTAAGATGGTGAATGTGGTAAACATTATTTGCAAAACAGCAGCATGTTATAATTGTCATTTTGAGCATACTGGCATTAGTATTTACAGTAGCTCAAAGCACTGCTGTGGTACTACTAGCATGGCTGCAGACTCTTCTTATTTCTATGTGTTTGTCTCTGTCTGCATTCAGTCTGTAAGTGCAAGCTTGTAGTTCAGTTATTTAGCAGGAATTATATCTGTTTACAACATTTATGCAACTCCTCCAGGTCTCTTGTCACCTTAAGGTAATGCTCTTCAATGAAGAAATGACATTTTATTAATTCCCCACTGACTGCCTACATTTTCTCTCAACAGTTCTCAAGTTTGGATTACCAGGTTCCCAGGTCTCACCTCAACGTTCCACCTCTGCCCCCTAAACACAGCACCATCCCACGCTGTCCATCTCCCTCCAACCAGTCCCAGACCTCCGAAACCAAGACTCTGGACAAACACTCCCAGTCCCGATCAGTAAGTTTCTACAGACACTCGAGCTATTTGCTTATTGTTGCTGTATTACTTCTTGGCAGTTTGATGATGTGATGTGCTAAATTGTCTCCCTTCCTCGCAGACAAACTCTGAGGAATGTTAATTCATGCACAGCATTGCAAAGACTCACCAACTTTAGTGTGAATATGTGCAGTAATGAAAGTGATGAATTACATTTACTCTCGTTACTGTAACCCAAGTTGTATTTTTGTGTACTTGTACTTTTTTTGAGTCATTTTACTTGTACTTGAGTATTTTTTAATCTCAAGTATTGTACTTACCTACATCCCTCGTATAGTAGCTGATGGCTGCATAATCTTTGTGATGTGTTCCCTCTCTTCAGCAGGCTCACAGTGGCGCTGAAGCACGCAGAAGACACAAAAAACAGACAAACATGAATAGGTGAGCCAGTTTAAAGCAGAGCAGTAAAGGGGGGGGGGGGGGATGTGTTTGTTGTCTACATGCATACTAGAAACCTCAGGAGGCTAATTTTGAGCATGCTGCTAGAGCTTCACAGTTACTTCTTCTTCTACTTAGATAAAGATCTTGACATCGTAGCTTTATTTATAGTCTGCTGGTAAAATCTGTTCCAATTTTCTGTAAGGGAAATAAGAGAAGAAGTTTCCACCAAGTTACCGTAAACTCTAACAAGTGTTGAACGTAATGCTGGCAACACTCTAGATGAATTTAAATAACCAACTCAACTGTGCAAAGACTCAACGTGCAGATTGCACTGATTGTGCAGTTTGTTTTGTGGTTGTTGTGTCTTTGTTGGTTTAATCTTTATGCATATGTCTCCATTTATTCATTAGTTTCTATACAATAAAAACCTTATTGTAAAAAACAAACAAAAAAAACAGACATTTAACCGTCGGCTGTGTTGCTACCTTTGAGATTCCTATTATTTTTAACAGCTAAACACAAATATAAAGATTATTACAAATTATTGAAAATATTTTCTATGCTAGCTGATTGTAAGGCAGGGAGGTAATTAAGACTCTGAGTGTTTCTTTATTGGTCAATTTAGTTTGTTTGTTTAGTTTCCTAATTTGATTAGGATCTTAAGATCTCCACCAGGTGATTGACAGCTGAGACTCACTGCAACAAATCAGTATTTTTCACCTGAGCCAGCATGTAATGTTTGCAGTGTTAATAATCATCAGTAAAGAAAATCATGCCACAGACATATAGTGGAAGGTTGATTCAGTTATTCACCTATATCTCCATTTCATGTTGTTCTGTTTTAAGCAGCGCTGAATTTCTCACAGAAGCAAAGTTTTCATCTTCCTCTCAGAAGGATGTCGACAGTAAGTTATGGCATTTTATAACCTTGTATCCTGAACTGTGCACATACAGCTTTGAAACTAAATAAAAGGGACATTATTCTACACTATGCAGATTACAGTATCCTAAAAATGTAAAAGGTTATAAATCGGAGGTTCCCAAACTGTTTGTGTCATGCCTCCATTTAGAAACCAATGAAAAAATGTCAAACCTCCCCAGATGCAGAAGCTGATAGCATACTGGGAACACTAGTAAGAAAAGAAGCCCAGTTAAGTTGTTATTGATATAATATTACCAAGACTGTGAACGGCATGTTTCTTTTCATTGATTTTTTCTCATTCTGTTCTTCAATGCAAATGAATCTTTTCTTCCCTCTAAAAAGTCTGACTGTCCTGTACTTTACATGATGTTATGCTTTCTGAATTAATCTTGCTATACTGAAGCATCTGGTGATTTTATTGTTCCCAAATGAATCCTATTCATAGACCCTTTCACAGCAGACATTTTGACATGTCATTGCAGAAAAGCAGAAGTGGAACTAACAACATTAATGCTGGCTCAGTTACAGCTATTATTATTGCAATGCAGTGATTAATAATGCAATCAGTGTCGCCTTTGTTTGACAGGTCAAAATGTTGGCTATGAAAAAAAAAGTCTATTCAACTTTAGTTTCACTCAGTTTTTTTACCCTTGCGTCATGAGTCACAGTCACAGTTCGAGAACCACTTTTTATTATTCTTAGTTTATTTAACAGGGGCAGTGCACACTAATAAACATTGCTGTAAATGCGCCAGAGTTAGCCAAGAGGCTATTTTTCATCTGTAGTCCTTAGACAGATGTTTCAAAGTCACGCTGCCGCCATCTTCCTCCCTCCTTATGTGAGCACGTCTTCTCATCTCCAGTAAAAAGATATTACTCAACACTTCATTAGTAACCAATAATCTAATACTAGTCTCATGCTAGAATTCTTTCATTCATCTAAAAAGATAAATCTAATTTTAAAATAAAACATATTAGCAGAGCCAGACATTTTAGTAGGGCTGCAACTAACGATTATTTTCATTGTCAATTAATCTGTCGATTATTTTCTCGATTATCAATTAGTTGTTTGGTCTATAAAATGTCAGAAAATGGCGAAAAATGTCGATCAGTGTTTCCCAAAGCCCAAGATGACGTCCTCAAATGTCTTGTTTTGTCCACAACTCAAAGATATTCAGTTTACTGTCATAGAGGAGTAAAGAAACCAGAAAATATTCACATTTACGAAGCTAGATTCAGAATACTGACTTTTCTTCTTAATAAAATGACTCAAACCGATTAATCGATTATCAAAATAGTTACCGAATAATTTAATAGTTGACAAATAATTCACTAATCGTTGCAGCTCGACATTTTAGTATGACCTCTTTCTGTGTTTGTGTGTAGGTGGAGCAGCATGGCTCGGACCCTCCAGCCCTGTCAAACAGAGACGAAGACGTAAAGACAAGGAGGAATGGAGAGCGGGGCCCCGAGAAGACAAATGTGACCTGGGAGAGGTGACGAGAAGAATGTCGTCCTGACAGAGAACCGCCGCAAAATAAAGACTCTTTTACTAAAGCGAGAAATACTTGGCGACTAAAATGTCTGCATTTCAGAAATCAGTCCTCAGTGAATGTAAAAATAGTTTCTGGTGTCATGTTTAACTGTAAATGACCGTGTGTCAGCTGCACTGCTGAAGTTGTGATGGCACTGACAGGAAAATTGCTTACTGAGGCCTCCTACTGTTCAATAATCACACTGCCATCATCTCCACAGTAGGTTCAGTACTGACTCTTTCTAATTAAAGCCTCCATGGAGTAATAGAAATAAATGAAATGGCTTGATATTTGAAAATGTAATTACCGGTATATGAACAAATGAAGGGGGGCAATCACATATCTAGAGTGAATATATGAAACAATAGAAATATGCTACCTCGTCATTTAACCCATACCATAAATTTGTTCTTGTGAATAAATGATGTGAGTAAATAAATGCCTCTATATAACTCCATCAAACAGTCTTATATGGTATTAAAACATGTAACTGACACATACTTGAACTTCTAAGTAGTTTTGATTTGGTATTTTTTTTTTTCCCATTATGGACATAGACAGACAAATAAAAAAGAATTATACACCAATTGGTTTTATTTTGTTTTCTACGTTCTGGCACGTGTGTGTCGAGTCTGGCTATATGAGTGAGAAAACTTCAAAGGCGCCAGAGAAAGAGAAAAATAAAAGTCAGGGCTGTAAAAGAAAATAGGATTGAGGAGAACCAGCGGGGGAATTGAAGAAAGATAAAGTGAAAAGTGGGTAATTTATTCAGGGGTTTGCTGCCAGGGTCTCTTCGATCCAGTAGTGGAACTCACACACTTTGACGTAGACTCCGGGGTAGTTGGGCAGAGCACATCCCTGACCCCATGACACCAGGCCCTGGAGCTCTCCAGCACACACCAGAGGGCTGCCGGAGTCGCCCTGACAAGCACAGAGGGAGTGAATGTGAGCATGTGATCAATTCTTCCACACACGCACAGAGCTGTGAGTTGGAGGCATTTGCGGTAAAACTCACATTGCATGTGTCTCTGCCTCCATCCATGAATCCGGCACACACCATCCTGGGTGAGATCATGTCAGGATAGGCGTTCTTACAGTCCTGGTCGTCCATTATGGGCACGTCCAAACACTGCAGAAGGGTGGGCATGGTCACTGTACCAGACAGAACAGAGATAGTCAGAGAAACCTATCGCTGGAATAATTCGATAGGGAAACTGGCTTATTCTATAGTTTCGTTACAGTCAACAAATCCCATGAAAAAAGACAGTGATGTGTTCGTCACTGGACAACGCTGTGGTAGCGACCTGTCAATCACAAGGTAGCCACGCCCTAAAGCATAACCTGTTCATGGTCTATTTGACTCTAAACGGGACCATAATTTAGTAAATGAACATCACACTGTATTGAAGACTTGAAACAATTGAAACCATAATTTTTACTGAGGTAATAAATCAAGTGAGAAGTAGGGTCATTTTCTCATAGACTTCTATACAATCAGACTTTTTTTTGCAGCCAGAGGAGTCGCCCCCCTGCTGGCTGTTAGAAAGAATGCAAGTTTAAGGCACTTCAGCATCGGCTTCACTTCTCAGACCCGGAGGTTGCCCACTGATAACAACAGATCACAAATGTATACATTCATTTTTTTAAAAGGGTAAAGAATTTCCTAAAACAGCTGGACACTGTTGGTGTTTTGCAAAAGTTACTCAAACAAGAATACATTTGTTGGGGACTATTTTCAGTTGCAAATTAATCCACATTTGGTGCAAATTAATACACATTTGGTTCTCTAGTGGGTATTTACTGTATGGCAGCTGGACGTTGTATGTGGGGTGAGCTACAGGGTAAACTACAGTGCTCATCGTAATAACCCGGTACAACAGTGTGGTTCAGTGGTGCCTCAGTTTTTTGACAACAAGGTCTATGAGCTACACAGGCAATACTTTTGTTTATATATTAATTCACTGCTGGTTTTAAGCTTTTCATGGGATTTGTTGACAATAAGAAAAATATAGACTCTTACCAGACCTATCTTTAAAGCTGCTATGTGTTTATTTCTATATGTGTAATTTGAAATTTGTCAACTTTGACACCGCCCAGTGGAAGCCTCGATAAAAAGACACTGTTGTTGAGCTGTACAATTTAAAACATTATAATCAACCCACCTTCGCCACCGAGGTTAGTGTTTCCCCAGCCAGACACAGAGCAGGGGAGCCCCCCCATTGGGCACCCTGTGGGCAATGGGATTGGTGCGACTGCGTCGGTCACCTCCACTGGGTGGAAGAGCTTGATCAGCATGATGTCAAAATCGAGAGTCTGGTAGTCATAACTGCACACAGAAAAAAAAAATAAAATAAGCTTTAGGCTTCAGCTGTTTCGCTGCACTGAATGAATGAATCAGATAAGAATGAAATTCTACAAAGGTTTTTTCAATTTATCACTCACCTAGGGTGCCAGATGATGTTTTCGGTCTTCATGAGCTGCTCTGTACCCTCGAACACCCGCATATCGTGTTCTCCCAGCATGATCTGCATGGCATAGGGACTGAGAGAGGAGGAGGTGAAATATACGAGAAAAATGTGGAAGCAGAAAAAGCTTTCAGCAATTCTGTCTCAATCTCTCCATTTTGAAAAGACTACACTACTCTTATTTTTTTTAAATTAAATAAATGTCTTCCACATATGCTCCTAGATAGAAAATCATTAGTCCTCCACCATTCTTTTTTGTATTCATTAGGGCTGTCAAAGTTAACGCAATAATAACGTCACTAATTTCTTTAACGCAACTTGCAATTTTTAGGTTGTAGCGGGCTCAGATTTAAAGGGTTAGGGTTAAAACTGTCATGGCCATTTTCAAAGGGGTCCCTTGACCTCTGACCTCAAGATATGTTAAGTCTCCCCTTTACAGACATGCCCACTTTATGATAATCACATGCAGTTTTGGGCGAGTCATAGTCAAGTCAGTACACTGACACACTGACACACTCTGTTGGGCTTGAGTTTGCCATGTTATAATTTAAGCATATTTTTTATGCTAAATGCAGTACCTGTGAGGGTTTCTGGACAATATTTGTCATTGTTTTGTGTTGTTAATTGATTTCCAATAATAAATATATACATACGTTTGCATAAAGCAAGCATATTTTCCCACTCCCATGTTGATAAGAGTATTAAATACTTGACAAATCTCCCTTTAAGGTACATTTTGAACAGATAAAAAATGAGCGATTAATTTGCAATTAATCACAATTAACTATGGATAATCAAGGGATTAAATATTTTAAATCAATTGACAGCCCTAGTATTTATTTTTATCTCAAAGGAAAAAAAATGCAAAACAAAAATCAAGCAAGACACGTGGCAAAAAGAAACTACGAGAGAATAACACATATCATATTTGAATGTAACCTTTCCTCCATTGATGCATACTTACTTGTACCAACAGTGAGCGACGGAGAGCACCCACTGCTTGTTGATGAGCACCCCACCACAGAAGTGGTAACCATAGTTGAGGGAGGCCATGAATGGACGAGAGTGAGGATCACACTCCCACCCGCCAATGATCCTGCCATCTTCACGGGGAACTGCCGCTGTCACACACACACAGAAAGAGACACATTTGTGTTAAAGTTATCTTTACCCACAACTTTCCATCATGTTTTTTTTAATTGCTGACATTCCAGTACACATATATGGATGTGTGTGTGCTCTCATATGTGTAAGTATGTATGCATGTGTGTAAGTATGTATGCATGTGTGTATTTCTGTCTTTCTTTACCAGCAGCTCCGATCATCAGCAGCAGAGCCAGCAGTCTCATGGTTTCAGGTGAATGATCAGAAGACACCTGGACACACCCCGGCTCATATTTATATCCCACCAGCCCCGCTGTGCTCATCGTCCCCCCCGTCCTCCTCTCCTCCCTCTTTCCGTTGACCCCATCTGTGTCCTCACAGTCTTGGCACTAATAAGTGTCAACCCAAATGTACTCTCTTATCACGCTCCTATTTTTGCGTATGCCCACTTCTGCCCCATCGTAGCTCACCCCCTGTGGTTATGTCATCTGTGCCTCGCATTTGTGGACCAAGGTCTCCACACATTTAACACCTGCTTATGGTTCTCTCATGGGTCACTTATTGTTGGCAAGCTGCAATATCAAACACTGAAAACTGTTATACAACCTTCTTCTAGGTTTGGGCCACTACAGGATAAAAAGAAGAAAATTACAGCAATAACTTTTGTTTTTAACCAAGAGATTCTATTGGTAAATATTTCATGAATCATCGTTTGGTTGAAAAAAACAAATAAATAAATGAATAAATAAATTTGCTGCTTTCTGGCTCCACCTTGGTTTGCCCTTGAATAAAAGCCAAGAGAGGTGAGAAAGAAATCATCTGTCGTCTCTGAAGCAGAAAACTGAATCAACATGTTTTTCTGTTTCTGTGTCAGACAGCAATCAACAGCCTTTAAGCTCTAATGAGTGTAGATGAAATCATTCTATTCTATTGTATATGTAATAACTAGGGCTGTCAAAGTTAATGCGATAACGAGTTAACGCAAATTCGTTTTAACGCCACTTTAACGCATTAACACAACTTGCGATTTTTAGGTTGTAGTCTGGCTCAATTTTAAGGCTAGAGTGAAGATACTGGCATCATATGAAAATAGAAAAGCTAAGGAATCCATTGGTTAAATAACGCTCCAAACAAGCGCTAAATTCTGGCGAGGAAAACCTGTCATAGCCATTTTCAAAGGGGTCCCATGACCTCTGACCTCAAGATATGTGAATGAAAATGGGTTCTATGGGTACCCACGAGTCTCCCCTATACAGACATGCCCACTTTATGATAATCACATGCAGTTTGGGGCAAGTCATAGTCAAGTTAGCACACTGACAGCTGTTGTTGCCTACTGGGCAACAATACAACATTCAACAGTCACTCTTAATGACTATTGTGCAGTTAAAGGTACAACTGAAACAGTTTCATTTAAGCTCATCTATAAAAGTGAGGATAAATCATATCACAAATGCCACCGTTAACTAAGAAAATACGGTACATAGTGGATTCTAAATCCTTCTAAACACTGTGTGGATTCTGAATCTTCAGACTGCACCTGTTCTGGTTAATCCTCCACAAATATTCATGTGATGATTCATGCATCACTTTTATCATGTGAATTTATTTGCAGCCTACCTCTGGTTGACTCAAACTCCACCAACAGCAGAGCCGCACTGAATTTTAACCCAGATATCAGGTTAACTGACTGGCTGAGAACTGAGAATTTTTGATTATTACGTAGTCAGTTAGTATTAATTATCAACATCCATTTTCACTGTAACAATGTTATAAAGACATTAGATTACTTTTAAGACAATGATGACACTCAAACCTAAAAATTAGGGCTGTCAAATACACAAATTTGTTTTAACGCCATTAATTTCTTTAACGCGTTAACGCAACTTGCGCTTTGTAATTAACCCCTTAAAAATCCGATGGGCAGCCGTCGGGCCCGGCCGCTATTTGAACTTTCGGAGGTTGTAGCGGGCTCAGTTTTATAATACTGGCATCATATGAAACTAGAAAAGCAAACTTGCGCTAAATTTTGGTGAGGAAAAACTGGCATGGCCATTTTCAAAGGGGTCCCTTGACCTCTGACCTCAAGATATGTGAATGAAAATGGGTTCTATGGGTACCCACGAGTCTCCCCTTTACAGACATGCCCACTTTATGATAATCACATGCAGTTTGGGGCAAGTTATAGTCAAGTCGGCACACTGACACACTGACAGCTGTTGTTGCCTGTTGGACTTGAGTTTGCCATGTTATGATTTGATCATATTTTTTATACTAAATGCAGTACCTGAGGGTTTCTGGACAACATTTGTCATTGTTTTGTGTTGTTAATTGATTTCCAATAATAAATATATACATATATTTGCATAAAGCAGCATATTTGCCCACTCCCATGTTGATAAGAGTATTAAATACTTGAAATATCTCCATTTAAGGTTCATTTTGAACAAATAAAAAATGTGCAATTAATCTGTTATCAATCGCCATTAACTATGGACAATCATGAGATTAATCGCGATTAAAAAATTAATCGATTGACAGCCCTAGGCCAATATGGCTGGCTTAAATAAGTCACTCTGGTGTCTGCTCAAAAAATGTGTCACCCATAAAAAGAATAGGCACATATATTTAGGTGATAGGTGCAGAAAAAGATCTGTCAAAAACAGAAGGGAAAACACTCTCCAAGGCCAAAAATACGTAAGATGTGGCTCACTTATTAACTGAAAGGATGAACGTGGCACATAAGAAGATAAGGATATTTTTCAGGGCAGGGATTGGGGCGGGAGGAGATTGGGTGGGTATTGGGTGGAGGTATGGAGGTGTGGAGGAGGAGGGAGTGCATGGAAGGACACAGAGGAGTTCAGGTATAAATGCAGTGAGTGACAGATGATTCACGTCCAGTCTGGTCGGAGGAAGGATCGAGTCAGCCACAAGATGATTGGCCTGATTATTGTTACACTCCTGGGCGCTGCAGGTAAAGCACATCTGCAGTACGTACAACAGTTTTAGGGAAAAGAAGAACTGTAACTATGATAATTATGATGAATTTTGTATTTCCTTTACACCACAGCTGCAGCACCTTTGGATGACAAGATTGTGGGTGGCTACGAGTGTACAGCCCACTCTCAACCCTGGCAGGTGTCTCTCAATCTCGGCTACCACTACTGCGGCGGCTCCCTCATCAACGACCGGTGGATCGTCTCTGCTGCCCACTGCTGGCAAAAGTTTGTATTGTTACATATTCAAATGTTTCTGTATGTACTTTATGTTTAAGAGGATTATCATAATTTTGTCTTTATTTCAGCCCCTATTCACAGATTGCCGTTTTGGGGGACCACCACATCTGGGTGAACGAGGGCACGGAGCAGTACATGTCAGTGGATGCCATCTACTGGCATCAGAGTTACGACTACCAGACTCTGGACTTTGACATCATGCTGATGAAGCTGTCGCACCCGGCCACCGTGAACCAGTACGTCAAGCCCGTCGCCCTGCCCAGTTCCTGTGCCGCACCCGGGGACATGTGCACGGTGTCCGGATGGGGAAACATCTACACTGATCAAGGTGAGGAAGCACCTGATCTTCACATTAAAAGTCATAAAAACATTTTGCTCGTAATAACAGAATATTTATTCTGTTGTGACCCTATTGTGTCTTGATGACTTTGATGAGATCACCTGAAGAAACAAAATGGCCTTGCATAGACTAAAAACACCTAACAAAAGCCTTTAATAAACCATTGAGTACTGACATACAGTACATGAATTTCTTGATTGCCGTTTTAAACTAAAACAGAGTTTAAGTGGACCGCCTCACCTGGAACAAAGACCACTTTAGCTATTACCACAAAAATAATCAAACTTTTATGAAATAAAACTTTAACCACTCAGGACAAGGCGCTATTGTACACAACAGATGTTATATATTTAAAGACTGTGGCTATTGTTTAGGCCGTCTTCTACTAACTATTAATTAATCATGAGACAAGATGTGAAAAGATAATGGTGGCTTATCACCTAGGGCTATTTTCCTAGTAGAGAGAACACTGTTAAAAGTTTTACAATATATTTTTGTGAGTGCAAAACACTATATCAAGTTTGTTTGATGGCTCACGATTTTCCCCAACTGGATTTCTAGAACTCTTTTAAAACCAGTACAACACAATTTGACTGATTGATTGTTCGTTAACCCCTCCCCCTTAGTTTCGGTTGCTACGTCTGTTAAATTTTCTGTTATCACCACGCACATAATGAACTTTATAATAATGTCATTTTTCAAAATACACACACAAGACGGACAAAAACAGGATCTGCTAAAATGACGACTGTCACTAGTAGATTTTATCAGCTGTTGCTAAGCTAATGTAGCATAAGGTAATGCCAACAACTCTGTGAGTTGCTTGAATATTTTGTCTCCAGCTGACTTTTCAATTTTCCCAGCTAGTTCTTTAAAAACTAAAGTGAAGCCAGTAAAAGGGTCATAAGATAGTGTGCAGGATTTGGCGGCATCTAGTGGTATGGTTTCAGACTGAAACAAACTGAGTACCCCTCCGCTCACTCCTCCCTTTCCAAGACTGCGGTAACGTGAGCCGTCTAGTGTAAAACCATGGTAACGCCGTTCACCTCACTCAGAGGCCATCCTTACCATAATAAAACTACTTTAGGAGCAACGGAAGTCAGACGGCGGCTGGCGGTACCACGGTTTTGCGCTCTGCGGCTCACGATATCGCAGTTTCACAAGCGTGTCTGAGAACTACGTTGGCCTTCTGGTAATGTAAAAACACAAAAGGCTCTCGCTAGAGTCAGTGTTTGGTTTGTCCGCTCTGGGCTACTGTAGAAACATGGCGGTGCAAGAATGGCGGACTCTGTGAAGAGGACTAATGAAAGCAAAGTTCTGAATATTATATTACGTTTTTTCTGCTAATAGATACTCCGAAATCCTACACACTGATCCTTTAAATATGCACTTGATTGCTACCTAGTTATGGTTGCTGAGCTACGTAGGACCATCACTATTCAAGTGTGGGGGGGTGGAAAATGATGGCAGATAAATTAAAACCAAATAGCTGCTCATTCTTAGCTCTATAAAAGTTGACATTTTGGAGATAGCCACAGAGGTTTGATATTGTATGGTGATGTTGCCCACTTAAGGTAAACATATTGACACAACTATCCTACCTTTATCTTTCTGTCTCGCTCTTTTCCGCAGTCTTCAACCCGTTTTACCTTCAGTGTGTCAAAGTCCCCATTCTGTCCTACAAGGACTGCGATGCTTCCTACCCCGGCAAGATCACTGACCGCATGGTGTGCGCCGGATACCTGGAGGGAGGCAAGGATTCTTGTCAGGTATTTCCACACAAATTACACAGCACACAAAATAAGGATTGGTGGTCTGTGAACATGTCAAAAAACATTTAATGGGATGAAATGATGAAAGGACTAACCTCTTGTCTCTGTCCTGCTCAGGGTGACTCTGGTGGTCCTCTGGTGTGTAACGGGGAGCTGCAGGGGGTCGTCTCTTGGGGCCAGGGCTGCGCTCAACCCAACTACCCGGGCGTTTACACCAAAGTCTGCTCTCTGATGCCCTGGATCAACGATATTCTCTCCACATACTCCTAGGCTGTGATGTCCCATCACAGAGCTACGTGAGAAAGGGGAAACCAGAGGGAGAATGAAATTGAAAGAGACAGGAGGCGGTGGTGGGTAGTGTCAAAAAGAAAGGCAGCGGGAGAGGGGCTGAGAGAGAGAGCCACAATGAGAAACAGTGGGAGAGAGAGAGAGAGAGAAAAGAGATGTGTTTTAGTCAGGGCACAATCAATAAAATCTACCATTTTATGATGCATCAGTGTGTTTATTATTGTTGACAATACTGTAGTGGAGCATCTGCTCCCAGTGCTTACTGTTTTCTGAATATTTCAATTCAGTGGTGACATTTCCACCAAAACAAATATAAACCACAGTCAAACCATTACAGCTAATGTCAGTACACTGTTAATAAAAAAAAAAATTATCACAAAATTGCATCAGCTTGCGAGCTAATCCAACATGTGAGAATGTGCCTTTGCTTTGACCCACCAAAGAATCATTCCATTAAGATTTCCATCAAAATAAGGCAAAAAAAATGGTGCTTTCACCTGTTAACAAGTTGGTATTAAGCATTCGAAAGCCGCATGAATAGTGTTAGTTAATAAGGTTTTGGCAGTCTTTTCTTTTTTTTTGTCGGAGCACATGAATACTGCCACCATTTTGATTTTCTGTCTCCTGAGAGCAGAATGCTTTATACACCTGGAGAGGAAGGGCGCAGATGTTGCAACACCCAATTTATCAATGTCAGTATAAGACAAGAATCTGAAAAGGAGTTAGAGTTTCATTGAAATTTGTTCAATGAGTTGCACTCAGAACTGAGAACTTGGTCTCTGGTTTTTTCTTTAGCAAAAAACTGGCGGCAGAGATACTCAAAGAAAAGAACAGTTTGTTTCCTCAGCAGAAGCACTCCCTTATAATCTATATACACTTTTGTGGTTCAAAAGTGACTGAAGATGACTCACACACTCTTCCTTTAGTCTAAGTTAAAGAACATGTTTTGAAGGTCAGTCGATTTTCTTGAAAACCATTTTTGCTTTCGGATACGAACAAAAGTGTGCTCATGCATGGAAGATCTTAAAGAGGACCTATTATGCTTATTTTCAGGTGCATACTAGTATTGTGGGTTTCTACTAGAACATGTTTTCATGCTTTAAAAAAACACTTTTCTCATACCAGCTGTGCTGCAGCACTTCTTTTACACTCTGTCTGACACACGCGTTTCTGTTTGGGAGCAGAGTTTCTGTGGGGGAGAGTAACTCCCTTTGGCGTGGACTTTGGGCTTTGCAGACCTTTTACATGCACAAAAAAACTGTATAACACACTAAAGGAAAGGGAAAAAGCACAAAAGCATAATAGGACCACTTTAACTTACAAGATGTTGGTATAGTTCTGGGTCGACCACACCAGTAGATGCTCTATCATGATCATGGGTTCAGTCCAAGCAGAGCATTCATCAAGGACCTCTTTATAGAGCAATATCCAGTCTGAAATTAAACGTATATTTTAGCAGAAAAAAACTAGGAACTGGAGCAGCAACAATTGCCAACTATGAAATTAATCGCCAACTATTTTGATAATTGATTAATTGGGAAATAAAGTTAATTAAGAAAATAAAGTCAAAATTCTCTGATTCCAGCTTCTTAAATGTGAATATTTTCTGGTTTCTTTACTCCTCTATGACAGTAAACTGGACATCTTTGAGTTGTGGACAAAACAAATCATATGAGGACGTCATCTTGGGCTTTGGGAAACACTGATCACCATTTTTCACAATTTTCTAACATTCTATAGATCACATAACTAATCGCTTAATCGAGAATCAACAATGAAAATAATCGTTAGCTGCAGCCCTAGTCTAAGAAGGACATTCAAACCAAGGACCTCTTTTTAGAGCAATATCCGGTCTGAAAGGAAATGAATATGCATGATTTTTTTTGCTGAGGGATTCATTCTGTGAGGTTTCTAAAAATGTGGTGCCCTGTACTTCTTGAGAATGGAAGAAATACTCTTTTTTATTTAAATAAGCTTTTGAAGTCACTTAAGGCTTACCAGAAAAAGATAACTACAAACTGAAGTAACACATTTTTGATTGATCACCTGTCACTAAAAGAAAAAAAATCATCAACTTAAAATATCGTCATCATTAGGTAAATAATGTGATGCTCAAAAGCACAGCAATAACTTAGACTCCTCAACAGGAAAAGAAACGTCATGCTTGCTGTTATGAGAATGCCAGCTAGACTGGTTTCTGGCGTGTCTAGGGCAAGTTCATTGGTTCGTTCCCATTGGTCCATTCCCTCCGGTGCTATCGAGAGCGAAGGCCGGCTGGTTGTTAGGGGTTACCTCGACTTAGCAACAGCGGCTAGCTGTTAGCTACCGAGAGCAACTCACGGAGCGGCCAGCCCAGACAGCGTCCGTTGACGGTTCTTGTTCAAGTTGTTGGTGGTTGGTCAGAAACAAAAACAAAGCTGGAGGTAAAAGGCATTCAGTTCTCCGGGCAAAAGCAAAAAAATAGCTCCGGTGTCGGCTCTGTCACTCTTACGGTTGTTCAGCGCCAAAATCCGGTCGTGGCTAGAAGGTAAAGCTGCGAAACTCTCGCGAGTTGGTCAGTGAGTATCGCGAGAGCTTTTTGCGAGCGTACGTAAGTTTACGCAATTTGCAGGGTATCTTCTAGCCACGACCCCAAAATCCCCTTGGACACTGCTACCCAGAATCACACCTGAGCCACCGGGTTAATTGATAACACACAAGTAAGCACAGCTACAAACCAAGTATATCTTTCTATAGGCCTGTAAGGCAAGAATACTTAATTATATTTTTCTTAAGTATATCTCAATCAAAAGATTAAGTATAAATAGGCCTATAAGCCAAGTACACTTAGACTTTTCTGTATACTTGTCAGTGTAAGCCAGGTATATTTAGACTTTTCTGTATACTTGTCAGTATGAGCCAGGTATATTTAGACTTTTCTGTATACTTGTCAGTATTAGCCAGGTATATTTAGACTTTTCTGTATACTTGTCAGTATAAGCTAGGTATATTTAGACTTTTCTGAATACTTGTCAGTATGAGCCAGGTTTATTTAGACTTTTCTGTGAACTTGTCAGTATGAGCCAAGTATACTTACTGCATGTATACTTTTGTTAAGTATATCTCTGATAAGTAAAGTAAACTGAGAGCATGCTCTCTTATTTTAAGTTTAAAAGAAGTATACTAATAGCACACTTTAATAAACTTCTTTTTGGTAAGGGAAGACAGCCAGCCAAAAAGACAGAAGGAACAACTAATATGCCTAGTAAAAATCTTACTGCTCAACCTAACACTTGCCATAATTACCTTGTTTTCTTTGTCCATGAAAGGTTAGCTGAAGCTGTTGGTTGAAAATCAGCTGTCAGTTATGCCAAAAGTAATGGCACATGTCTTGTTTGAGATGTTTGCAGAAAGCAATAGACTGCCAGAAATAAAATCAATGGGCAGTTGCACAGAAATATATCACATCTGGTCTCCACAGACAGGAATGTGGATTATGCCTCTTCACCACCATCATCATCACCACCGTGAAACAAGATACAGAAAGAGATGAAGTGTTGAAATGGAATATGACAGGAAGACAGATTAGTAAATGAATTACTAAATGTAAAAATTTAAGGTCCCTCTTAAAAATCATTTTGCATATCCATTTATAATTAATTCATTCATACTTCAAATGCTGTTAGTTATGAGACGTCTAGTACTGTATAATGCAGAAGTACCTGCAGTCTGTCCACCTGCGGTCCTCCCAGCTGCATTATAAATCCATTGAAATACTGTCAAAGAGGGTTAAAAAGAGTTAAATTCAGTGAATGTGAACAGTGGATATTATGCTTTACACAAGACACAAGATTATTTGCTGTATTGTATTAGGCAAACCATTTAGTCGTATATAAACATATTTTTTGAGGAGGAAGCGTTGTTTCGAAACATATTGCAGGAATTAGAGTAGCATTTTCCAACAACAAGCAAAAAAAGAACCCCAAAAGATGTGATTCAAACTTCATCAGGGTAATCAAAATAAAATGTAAAAGCCTTAAAATTCATTAGATTCAATGCAACATTTTAGAGCCAGAATCGCAACATCAACTCTGGGGCATGGGATAACTCTGAGGGAACAGCAATCACAATTATGTCATGGAAATAAATAAACACATTGGCATTTGTTTAGTCATTCAATAGCAGGCAGTTGATGTGACGCCCATTTGATATATATTGCTTTTCTTTTTTACCTGTTTATCGAGTATCTTTATATACAATATCTTATAATCAAAAAAAAAAAAATACTTGCTGAATTAAGCTTAAGTTTTAAGCCATTAAGTAAACTGATAATTATCAATAATTCATAATACATAACATAAGGAAATCTGTAAGCAGGTATAGTTATAACTATATCAGCTACTATTAGGAATCTTTTATTTTATTATCTATTTTATTTTTAGTTATTCCATGGTCTGGGTGAATACTCTATTCTGATTGGCTGCAGGGTGTCCATTAATTCCTGATAATGTACACCTACTAAGAGCTGAGTGGATTAGAAATATCTCCTGTTGCCAAGTCGTATCTAAGGTCCATCCTATTTACTGGAGCAATAAAAAATGTTTCCATTGCATAAGAACCTTATGGGATGGTAATGATTTTTCCAGGAATTAGCAAACCCTCAGGGTTACCAGAGAAACAGAGTAAATAGATTGTGAAAAGCGCATGAAAATATAAATTAATGGTCGTCCATTATCAGGAAATAATGGACGACTTATTTCAAACCAGATCTAACATTGTGCAGCGCTGTGGTGGAACTGGGAGAAAATTAAACATTCTAAGAAAGAGACATCTTTCAGAACTATACTCTACATTTAATCTGTTGTTGAAATGATTTCACATAACCCAAATGATTTGCTTTAAATTTTTTATTTGTGATTTTGTTCAGCACAAAAGATGGAACATTAACAGCAAATGATGCTGAGCTGCTTGACTGAACTTGCTTCTTTGGATCATTTAGTAGCTGGCCATGGTGCGCTCCAGCCACTCGTTGAAGAGGCAGACCTAAAAATGAAGAGGACCAGAATTAGAAGAGTGAATTAGCATTGCAGAATAAACTGGACACAGTGTGTTGATTCAATTTTCATTTTTGAAAGTTACCTTGGCGTAGACACCGGGGTGGTCCCTCTCAGCACATCCATAGCCCCAAGACACAACACCCTGCAGCTCACCGTTGCACACGACGGGGCCACCAGAGTCACCCTGAGAGAGAGAGAGAGAGAGAGAGAGAGAGAGTGAAATGACTTAGAAATGTGTGATAAAAGCCAACAAGCCACACCAAGTATTCCTACAGTCATTGCTGTATTCCTGCCTGAACATCGAATTACATACCTGGCAAGAGTCCTTGCCTCCCTCGAGGTATCCAGCGCAGAACATGGCGTTGGTGATCATGCCGGGGTAGGAGTTATCACAGTCCCTCTCAGACAGGATGGGGATGTCCAGGCACTGCAGCTTGTTCTTGTTAGCAGCTGAAAAATCAAAAGAGAAAGATGAAACTGGAGCTGCACTGCAGTAAAATCATACATGTTGAGAGCACAACGCAGGAATTATTACTCACTGGAGCTCATGGTTTCACCCCAGCCGGTGACTTTGCACATGGTGCCAGCGGGGGCACAGCTGGTGGGCAGAGCCACAGGCTGCACGTACTGGTTGAGGGTGGCGGGCTCGCTCAGCTTGATCAGCATGATGTCATTGTTGATGTTGTAGGAGCTGTAGTTGGGGTGGCGGATGACGCGGGAGGAGCGGATGAACTGCTCGTTTCCCTCGGTGACCCTGATGTTGTGCTCTCCCATACGAACCTCCACGCGGCTAAAAACAATGGAAAAACGGGGGTTTAGTGAGAAATACATGCAAATGATCATCAAATATTAATCTGCATACCCCTCAGAACAGCAAATCAGAACCATAACCCTGGAAAACATGAGGAATGTGCTTACGACTTGTAGCAGTGAGCAGCAGACACAACCCAGTTCTCGTTGACCAGGGAGCCTCCACAGAAGTGGTAGCCAGAGTTCAGGGACACCTGATGGGGCTGAGAGTGAGGCGTGCACTCATACCCTCCGACAATCTTATCCTCCTCCGTGGCAACTGAAAACACAGCAACAAGTTAGTGTAGTTTGCTACTATTCTTTAAATAAATTTCAACAAAACAGACATCTCTTTGAATGTCCTGGTGTGTATTTTTAGTCAAACCCCAAAGTGTGTACTGATGATGGTTAGAGATCAATCAGCTGTTCTCTATTTCAAAGCTCTCGCTTTAGGGAGACGCTGTGGTTATTCTGGTCTAAATTCTGGGATAAAGGCCAACAGACTGTTAGCAGAGAGGAAGGCAATCTGCTCGATAGGAGCTTCACACTCACAAGCAGCTCCGATGAGCAGAACGAAGACCAGAGACCTCATGGTTGCTGTGTTGATCCTTGTCGATGATGGGTCTTCACCTGGAGCCCCTGGTTTATATCCGCAGACAGGAGAGCTGCCCTGCTCTCCGGAGAACCTCATTGGTCAGCGAGGGGCCAATCTCTGTAGCGGGATGTTGGGGTTAGGTCATTCATTTCCAGAATTACATTATTAAAAAAAAAATACTTTTCATTTTAGAAGTAAGGATGGCTTTCTTGTCAGCAAGTTTGGAAAAGCATAAGGGAGAGTATGAATATGGATCATATTGGTTCCTGTGTTATGTATTTATTCATTTATTACATTACAAGTAAAAAAAAAATTCTATGATCTCTAATAATAATAATCTTGATAATGTGTTAACTTGATCCTGTTTTTTGTTATGTTATCACTGTTTTTCAATGTTATGATAAAATGAAGCATTTGTGTCAAATGAACCTTAAATTTCATCATTACTACACGTTTATTTATTTATTTATTTGACAGGAACAGTGCACAGCTTCTTAGCCTGTATCTGCAGCCTGTTAGATATAAGCTAATTTACATCTCTAGTCCAATGGCCACACATAACATGTCTCATAAGATTCACACTCACGGCCCAATTAATTGTTTTATTTACATCAGGAGTGGTTTTTATCTTGACTAGCATGATGACGGAGAGGTTGAACATTTCAATATAGTACACTTATGTGCAGTTTTGAGGTGCAGGCACGGTGCTGAAATACATAGTCATACAGTTTTTATACTTTATACGACTCAGTTATATTGCAGAGAAAAGAAAAGAAAAAGTGTTGTTTTTTAATCCACTTCATTTATCTATCAGCAGGAGTTACTCAGCAGAACTATACTTTAGATGCCAAATAAATGATCTAGCACTAAAATATGATTTATTGCTATTAAGCAGTATATGGCGTTTGACTCAGCACCACTTTGTCCAACTCAGCGCTATATGAAAACATCAATAATTAAACTGCAAGTCTGCAAGGAGACCATTTTTCACAATGAGTAGTTCTACTACTTCCTTAAAGATGTGAATGCAGGTTTTTCAGGGTGATCTTTAATATTGCTACTTGTATTTTGGAAAGGCGTGAAGCCGCCACCTGAAAGTCGGCTCGTGTTTCTCTGGTCAGATTGCACAGGTACACAAGTCACCTCTATATTTAGATGTGTGTGTGAACTCAGTATCTCACAGCTGGGTGTTTCTCAGCACCTGTTACCTAAACACGAAATTCAGATATGAGGGGGGGTGGCTGCCCTGAAAAACAAATGATAATCTTTGTAATGTTTTTTAAAAGGCCCTTTTCAATAAATAGGTAGTACTCCGATCTGATACTTAAAAGTAGCAATACCACAATTAAAAATACTCTATTGCAAGTAAAAGTTCAGCATTTTAAATTCTACTTGAGTACAAGTAGCGAAGTATTACCAGAAAAATGTACTTAAAGTATTAAAAATAAAAGTATTCATTATGCAGAATGGCCCAGTACAGGTCCCGAAAGATGATACTTTAATCTTTTGTGCAAAAGTTAGTTTTGTTGTGAGACAAGTTACAAATGTATTCTTCTTATTAGTATATGGTGACCTCATATGAATCCCAGCACACAACTCCAACCTGAATATGTAATCTGCCACATAACTGAAAACACCTGTGAGGATATACACAGCCTTTAATCTGTAATAATTCAATATAATTCATAAGTACATAAACTTTTTTATGTAAAATAAAATTAACTAGCAACTATACCTGTCAAATGAATGTAATTAGGTAAAGTAAGTAAGTAATGTAGTGGAGTACTGTAGAAGAATAAAGTAGCATACAGTAAATGGAAAATACTCAAATAAAGAACACGTACGTCAACATTGTATTCAAGTTCAGTACTTGAATAAATTCACTGGTAGAAAGCACTTTGCAACAAGAAATGTAATATCTTATAGTGTTTGTATAATAAAAAAATAATAGATGTAGGTAGAAAAGTCAATGGCACAGACTAGCGCCATCAGCGCAATACAACATGAATAAATATTGGAAATAAGACGCAAGGCAACAAAAGCAAAATGAATAAACATAGAAACATTATTATAAAAATGCCTAATGACATAACTGTGTTTTGAAAAGTGACTTAAAAGATGATATGTACTCTGCCAGCATGAGATCCTCAGGCAAGTTGTTTCACAGAACAAATATAAATAATAGAATAAAGTTAATTTGTTTTTTCTCTCAGTCCACATTGGGCATATAAAAACACTCAAAGGAAAAAAACAAACAAATATACTTTTAACCACCACTGGGAGTCTCACATTTATAAGGTTATATTGGGTCACTGTTCTGTTGGTCTCAGAGTGAAAAAAATATTTCTTTATATGCTGATACAAGAGATGGTGAAGTGATAATTAATTTAGAAATAATATAACTACATAATTAAATAAATAATATAATTGTTTTAATAAAAAATACTTTTTGGATGTCTGTGTCCTTAATATCAACTCATGGCTAATGGATAAAATAAGAAAATATATATTTTTCATTTATTTTATTTTATTTATTTTTTTATCTTTAGTTACTTTCCCATTCACTTAAGAGCAAATTCTTATCTCTGTAACCTGCTGAAAACCTCCATAAATTGTCGATAAGTCATCTATGTTACATTCATTAGACAAATACAATTTAATAGAAATAAAATAATGATTGCACAGAAGAACCAAGGATTCATTTCAAACACTTTATTTGTTTTACTTCAACTCCAGCAAAAAAAACCGTTCGCATTTGAACAGATAACAATGTGTGTCTGAAGTGGAGGTTGAATGGTGGAGTTAATAGCTGGCCATTGTGTCGCGCAGCCACTCGGTCTGCACACACACCTGAAAATAGAAAAGATGTTAGTCAGTTTGTTGCAGTGTAACAACATACATTATGATGGGTGACATTGTTTGTTGTTGATGCAGTAAAATGTTACCTTGGAGTAGACACCGGGGTGGTCCCTCTCAGCACACCCGTAACCCCAGGACACGACGCCCTGCAGCTCACCGTTACACACAACAGGACCACCAGAGTCACCCTGAGACAGAGAGACAGAATCATTATACTCACCAATGTGAACCTTTGCAATACTAGTCATAGCGTATCGTGGCAATAAAGCAAATTTGAATTAGAGAGGAGTGAAAAAATGTTGTCCAAATTTGAAAATACAGTGATAGAAAGAAAATGAGATACACACCTGGCAGGAGTCCTTGCCTCCCTCCAGGTATCCGGCACAGAACATGGTGTTGTCGACCATGCCTGGGTAGGAACCGTGACAGTCCTCATCAGACAGGATGGGGATGTCCAGACACTGCAGCTTGTTGCTGTCAGCAGCTGTAGCGCCACAGCAAAGGGGAAATGTGCAGTAAGGATGGATTGTTGGTAGATTTTTTTTAGACACGGTTTCAGAAAGTTTGCCTGAAATAACAGTTTTCTACTCACTGGAGCTCATGGTGTTGCCCCAGCCGGTGACTTTGCACATGGTGCCAGCGGAGGCACAGCTGGCGGGCAGAGCCACAGGCTGCACGTACTGGTTGAGGGTGGCGGGCGTGCTCAGCTTGAGCAGCATGATGTCATTCTCAAGGGTGTAGCCGTTGAAGAAGGGGTGCTCGATGACCTGGGAAGCTCTGATGAACTGCTCGGTGCCCTCGGTGACTCTGATGTGGTGCTCTCCCAATCGCACCTCAATACGACTGAAAGAGATAGAGGATGGTAGAAGATGGATGCATATTTATTCCCACATCAGATAAATACACGAGGCCTAAATATATCTAGAGTGAGCTTACGACTTGGAGCAGTGAGCAGCAGACACAACCCAGTTCTCGTTGACCAGGGAGCCACCACAGAAGTGGTACCCAGCATTCAGAGACACCTGATGGCTCTGGGAGTGGGGCGTGCACTCATACCCGCCGACGATCTTGTCCTCCTCCGTGGCGACTGAAAACAAATGCAAGACAGCCAGAAATAGTCATTAGTTTGCTGCAGTAAAAGAGCACAATGCATGAAAGGCTGTAGAAGTACTGCATCACACTCACAAGCGGCTCCGATGAGCAGAATGAAGACCAGGGACCTCATGGTTGCAGTGTGTGTTTGGTTCTGTCAGTTCACCTCAATCCATGTTTTATATCTACTCCAAGCTGCCTGATTGGTCCAATAATTGCCAATCAAAATAAAAAAAAACTGATAGTGCCGCCAGATGTAGGTGGGTCATTTCAGGTGACTGACCCACAAGACGAGGACTCACGGGCCTGCGCGTGATCCATTAATATTCAACCCAATATGGCCGGAGCAGCTGGATTATTCACATAACGCCTTTATTCAAGGCTGACTCACTGATCAGTACTAGAGCAGTCAGCCAAGATATAATCAAGAGTACATGAAACATTGCTTCCAACAAGCCTAACTGGCACATAATGGGTGTATATTTTATAATGAAATTAACCTTAATGTTTACGTATATCTTATAATTACTGTACTGGAAAAATAATACAGTAGTCGTTGCATTTTTCTAATTGCTGAGTGAAATATTTGATTGCTTTTTGACATTCAACAGTCACTGTTAGTTAAATGTAAAACTGAAACAGTGTCATTTAAGCTCATCTATAAAAGTGAGGAAACAAATGCCACCGTTAACTAAGAAAATACGGTACATAGTGGATTCTAAATCCTTCTAAACACTGTGTGGATTTTGAATCTTCAGACTGCACCTGTTCTGGTTAATCCTCCACAAATATTCATGTGATGATTCATGCATCACTTTTATCATGTGAATTTATTTGCAGCCTACCTCAGGATGACTCAAACTCCACCAACAGCAGATCTGCACTGAATTTTAACCCAGATATCAGGTTAACTGACTGACTGACATCAGATTACTTTTAAGACAATGATGACACTCATATCTAAAAATTAGGGCTGTCAATTATGCAAATTTGTTTTAACGGAATATATTTTTTTAATGCCTTAACGCAACTTGCGCTTTTTAATTAACCTCTTAAAAATCCGACGGGCTTCCGTCGGGCCCGTCCGCTATTAGATCTTTCGGAGGTTGGAGCGGTTTTAATGCTAGAGTGAAAATACTGGCATCATATGAAACTAGAAAACCAAAGTTACGCTATATTTTGGTGAGGAAAAACTGGCATAGCCATTGTCAAAGGGGTCCCTTGACCTCTGACCTCAAGATATGTGAATGAAAATGGGTTCTATGGGTTCTCTGGGTTCTATGGGTTTTATGGGTACCCACGAGTCTCCTCTTTACAGACATGCCCATTTATGATAATCACATGCAGTTTGGGGCAAGTCATAGTCAAGTCAGCACACTGACACACTGACAGCTGTTGTTGCCTGTTGGGCTTGAGTTTGCCATGTTATGATTTGAGTATATTTTTTTATGCTAAATGCAGTACCTGTGAGGGTTTCTGGACAATATTTGTCATTGTTTTGTGTTGTTAATTAACTTCCAATAATAAATATTTACATACATTTGCATAAAGCAGCATATTTGCCCACTCCCATGTTAATAAGAGTATTAAATACTTGACAAATCTCCCTTTAAGGTTAATTTTAAACAGATAAAAATGTGCAATTCATTTGCAATTAATTTGCGATTAATCACGATTAAATATTTTAATCAATCGACAGCCCTACTAAAAATACAATCCCATTGAAAGTTATTCACTGAGAGTGAGAAGTGTCCTTACTGGTGATTTCATAGTAATTGTGCGATTAAGTGACTTTTGTTTCCTGGTGTTGTTTGTCTCTTGTCACTTCACTGCCATGCAGCCATGCAGTGTGTGAGAACAGAGCACCCCACAGCAAACACAATATTTGCTTTTCCAATACCCAAAATAATTTTTTCCAGGATCCCGATTGGTCAAAAATAACCTTGGGGGTGTGTTCAACAAGGAAACCGCTCCATATAAACCAGGGCTCCAGGTGAAGTCCGATCATCGACAAGATCACACAGCAACCATGAGGTCTCTGGTCTTCGTTCTGCTCATCGGAGCTGCTTGTAAGCATATTCGCCTTTCTGCTTGTGTTCTAATCACTGAATTGAAAAACAGATCACTTGATTCCTGACTATTTGACCTCCTGTGTGTTTTCAGTCGCCACGGAGGAGGACAAGATCGTCGGAGGGTATGAGTGCAAGCCCTACTCCCAGCCCCATCAGGTGTCCCTGAACTCTGGCTACCACTTCTGTGGAGGCTCCCTGGTCAACGAGAACTGGGTTGTGTCTGCTGCTCACTGCTACAAGTCGTACGTCTCATGTTTTATTTTAAAGTCAAGAAAGAATCCGCTTTTAACAGGCGTCATGTCACTCAGCTGCCACTGATCCTCTCTTTCCTCTCCAGCCGCGTGGAGGTGCGTATGGGAGAGCACAACATCAAGGTCACCGAGGGAAACGAGCAGTTCATCCGCTCCTCCCGCGTCATCCGCCACCCCAACTACAGCTCCTACAACATCAACAACGACATCATGCTGATCAAGCTGAGCAAGCCCGCCACCCTCAACCAGTACGTGCAGCCTGTGGCTCTGCCCACCAGCTGTGCCTCCGCTGGCACCATGTGCAAAGTCACCGGCTGGGGTGACACCATGAGCTCCAGTGAGTAGCATCTGCATTTGAACTACCCAAGAGTTTGTTTTCTTTTGTGCAATTCTAAACCTTTTCCACCCATACTTTCTTTTACACATTGTAGCCGCTGATGGAAACAAGCTGCAGTGCCTGGATATCCCCATCCTGTCTGAGAGGGACTGTGATAACTCCTACCCCGGCATGATCACTGACGCCATGTTCTGCGCTGGATACCTGGAGGGAGGCAAGGACTCTTGCCAGGTATGTAACAAGAGGACTCTGCAGGGTCTAGACCAGTACATCTCAGTTGCAAATCCAGAATTTTCTTCACATATACTGTCTCTGTTCTCAGGGTGACTCTGGTGGCCCCGTCGTGTGCAACGGTGAGCTGCAGGGTGTTGTGTCCTGGGGCTACGGATGTGCTGAGAGGGACCACCCCGGTGTCTACGCCAAGGTAAACCTAAAATATCTCCATAATAAATAATATGGCTCTATGAAATTTAAATTTCACATTGTGCATGCCCAGTTAAAATAATCATATTTGCTAACAAACCTCGTTCTGTCTCCATTCACAGGTCTGTCTCTTCAACGACTGGCTGGAGCGCACCATGGCCAGCTATTAAGTCTGATCCTGCGACCACCATCTTATTACTCTGCTGCCTTTCTTCTACCATTCTAACTCCATTTACTGTTGTACAGTTTTGAACTATGTGCAGTCATTTTCCATCTGAGTCAATAAAGTCTTACATCTTGACTTTCAAATTACGTTTCTCTCATTTTTGCCTGTGTTTTCCAACATCATGATATTTTCTAGGGTTGAACAATTATTCAAAATTCTATCGAAATCACAATATGGCCTACTGCAATTTTAATACCGCAGGAGGCGTAGTATTTGTTAAAGGCGAAATGTGTGTCTAAATACCTTATTAAGTTAAATATTGTTGTGCTGCGGAGATGTCCTGGCCTACACATAATTAATATTCTACAGACTTAGGAGAACATCTTAAAATCACACTATAATCATTTTAATATGTTGTTCAATGAAAATGAGACTAATGAGGTAAATGTTATGATTCCCTCTAATATTGCAAATCACATTAGAGCTGCAACGATTAAACGATTATTATCAGATAAACAACTCCAATAGACAAAATAACAGAACTGTAGTTATGTTAGTATGTGTAATTGTGAGTATATGAAGTAGCAGAAAATCATTTCACTGATAGACATCTAAAGCTGAGATAGAGCTGATAAAAATACAGACTGAGATGTTCTTTCTTTTAAAATGCGACAAATGTAATCATAGAGTAGAATACTGTGGATATGTGATTTGGTGGCATATTTAGCGGCACAATGTGTCACTGTATGTCACAAACTGGGTCAAAGTAAGTAAGAAGATCCATCACTGAATGTGACAAATATTACATTAACCACTTTATGATAATCACATGCAGTTTGGGGCAAGTCATAGTGAAGTCAGCACACTGACACACTGACAGCTGTTGTTGTCTGTTGGGCTGCAGTTTGCCATGTTATGATTGGAGCATATTTTTTATGCTATATGCAGTACCTGTGAGGGTTTCTGGACAATATTTGTCATTGTTTTGTGTTGTTAATTGATTCCCAATAATAAATATAGACATACATTTGCATAAAGCAGCATATTTGTCCACTCTCATGTTGATAAGAGTATTAAATACTTGACAAATCTCCCTTTAAGGTACATTATGAAGAGATAAAAAAAGTGGAATTAATTCGATTAATCGCATTTAAACATTTTAATCAATTAACAGCCCTTCTAAAAATACAATCCCATTGAAAGTTATTGACTGAGAGTGAGAATTGTCCTTACTGGTGATTTCATAGTAATTTTCCAATTAAGTGATTTTTGTTTCCTGGTGTTGTTTGTCTCTTTGTCACTTCACTGAATCTACTTTTTCGCTGGACCGCAGAGGGCCAGCCCTACAGACGCAAAAGTCTGTCACTGAGTGAGTGAGTGAGTGAGTGAGTGACTGACTGAGTGATGAAGTTACAGGATTGGTCGGCCGACTGTTGGAGTTTCCTCATTGGCTGTTGCTCTTTCAAAATGAAAAGGCGGAGAACAGTTCTGTGTTTACGTTTTCTGGGGAGCGTGTCAGCGGTTCAATGTATCATTACATAGCGCTGTTGTTGTGCATGTGCTATTGTTTATTTTCGTTTAAGTTACGTTATGTTTGCAAATTTTCGCCTCGTTTTCCTCCATTTCCGCCATGAACTGACTATCTAGCAGCCACACGTCACTACTGCGGTATGAACCCAAAATAAACAGACTGTGCTGTGATTTAAATACAATAAACAGATCAAAATAATGCCGAAATAACAACATAATGATGTCGATTTGTAAAAAGTCTGAATTCATTCTTTGTCAAGTCTGTCCGCAACACAACAAGCAAACAACTTTTAAAATGCTTGTTTTCTGAACGGAGTTCGGATCGATCAACGCCAGGCTATGATAACACCAGCTGCTCAATCAACACTCAACATAACGTCATCTAGGCATAAATACGGCAGCGACGTTGTTGTAAACGGATCAAAGTCTGCCGAAATAACTACATAACGATGCTGATTAGTAAAAAGTCTGAATTCATGCTTCGTCGGGTCTGTTACCATGACGACCAGCAAACAACTTTTAAAATGCTTGTTTTCTGAATTGAGTTCGGATCGATCAGTGGCAGGCTGCGTTAACATTGCAGCTGCTCCATTAACACTCCATCTAGGAATAAATACAGCAACAACAACGTCAGTGATGACAGCGGGGATATCTCAACGCTAATAAACTTTCGCAACGTTTGTATATATTGAACACCACTTATATGATGAATGCTTTTGATACACATGCTTTAATAAAAAACTGAAATACTTTTAACCTTGCATAAACTATGTCATGCTAATACCTTTTCACCTTGTATAAAATGTATAATATACTAACTAGTAAATGTTACCATTTACTATTACTGAATGTCATTTGCTTCATTATAAGTTGGCTTTCAATCAAACATTAAGATATAAGTGAAAAAAACTGTACCACAAAACATTATAGATATGACCACTGACTATTTGTGTAAGAATTTAGCTACAAATTCACAGACTTGACCATACGGTCCAGCCATATACTCGGTTTTTACCGAGTCTTGTTTTTTGAGGCGTTCTATCTAAAGACACGCGGGTTGGTTTTCCTGTGAAAGCCACATTCAACAACTGTGGTTGTGAACCGGGCCATCTGCAGAGCTGCGACCATGTCTTCACAGAACAAATCCATCCATGTCAAGGTTAACTATTACTAAGTAACATCCTGTCATAAGCACATGTACAGATGCAATACCACATTATATACTATATGCAAAAATGACAAAAGGAATGTTTAGATTAGAAATGATATGCATCATGTAAACTAGCTAATGTAGAGATACCAAGAGAAATTGTAGTTTTACTAAATACTAATTTAAAAGGACATGTAGGCATTATGAATTCAGATACCAATCAATCCATGTAATATGAATAATGTTTTTTCATATAGATTTGTTACATTTAATTGTACAATTGTACATACAATTGCACAATTGTCAGCCATGCAGTGTGTGAGAACAGAGCACCCCACAGCAAACACAATATTTGCTTTTCCAATACCCAAAATAATTTTTTCCAGGATCCTGATTGGTCGAAAATAACCTTGCGGGTGTGTTCAACAAGGAAACCGCTCCATATAAACCAGGGCTCCAGGTGAAGTCCGATCATCGACAAGATCACACAGCAACCATGAGGTCTCTGGTCTTCGTTCTGCTCATCGGAGCTGCTTGTAAGCATATTCGCCTTTCTGCTTGTGTTCTAATCGCTGAATTGAAAAAACAGGTCACTTGGTTGCTCTCAATTTGACCTCCTGTGTGTTTTCAGTTGCCACGGAGGAGGACAAGATCGTCGGAGGGTATGAGTGCAAGCCCTACTCCCAGCCCCATCAGGTGTCCCTGAACTCTGGCTACCACTTCTGTGGAGGCTCCCTGGTCAACGAGAACTGGGTTGTGTCTGCTGCTCACTGCTACAAGTCGTACGTCTCATGTTTTATGTTGAAGTCAAGAAAGAATCCGCTTTTAACAGGCATCATGTCACTCAGCTGCCACTGATCCTCTCTTTCCTCTCCAGCCGCGTGGAGGTGCGTATGGGAGAGCACAACATCAAGGTCACCGAGGGAAACGAGCAGTTCATCCGCTCCTCCCGCGTCATCCGCCACCCCAACTACAGCTCCTACAACATCAACAACGACATCATGCTGATCAAGCTGAGCAAGCCCGCCACCCTCAACCAGTACGTGCAGCCTGTGGCTCTGCCCACCAGCTGTGCCCCCGCTGGCACCATGTGCAAAGTCACCGGCTGGGGCAACACCATGAGCTCCAGTGAGTAGCATCTGCATTTGAACTATCCAAGAGTTTGTTTTCTTTTGTGCAATTCTAAACCTTTTCCACCCATACTTTCTTTAACACATTGTAGCCGCTGACGGAAACAAGCTTCAGTGCCTGGATATCCCCATCCTGTCTGAGAGGGACTGTGATAACTCCTACCCCGGCATGATCACTGACGCCATGTTCTGCGCTGGATACCTGGAGGGAGGCAAGGACTCCTGCCAGGTATGTAACAAGAGGACTCTGCAGGGTCTAGACCAGTACATCTCAGTTGCAAATCCAGAATTTTCTTCACATATACTGTCTCTGTTCTCAGGGTGACTCTGGTGGCCCCGTCGTGTGCAACGGTGAGCTGCAGGGTGTTGTGTCCTGGGGCTACGGATGTGCTGAGAGGGACCACCCCGGTGTCTACGCCAAGGTAAACCTAAAATATCTCCATAATAAATAATATGGCTCTATGAAATTTAAATTTCACATTGTGCATGCCCGGTTCAAATAATCATATTTACTAACAAACCTCGTTCTGTCTCCATTCACAGGTCTGTCTCTTCAACGACTGGCTGGAGCGCACCATGGCCAGCTATTAAGTCTGATCCTGCGACCACCATCTTATGACTCTGCTGCCTTTCTTCTACCATTCTAACTCCATTTACTGTTGTACAGTTTTGAACTATGTGCAGTCATTTTCCATCTGAGTCAATAAAGTCTTACATCTTGACTTTCAAATTACGTTTCTCTCATTTTTGCCTGTTTTCCAACATCATGATATTTTCTAGGGTTGAACAATTATTCAAAATTCTATCGAAATCACAATATGGCCTTCTGCAATTTTAATATCGCAGGAGGCGTAGTATTTGTTAAAGGCGAAATGTGTGTCAAAATACCTTATTAAGTTAAATAGTGTTGTGCTGCAGAGACGTCCTGGCCTACACATAATTAATATTCTACAGACTGAAGAGAACATTTTAAAATCACACTATAATCATTTTAATATGTTGGTCAATGAAAATGAGACTAATGATGTAAATGTTATGATTCCCTATAATATTGAAAATCATATTAGAGCTGCAACGATTAAACGATTATTAAATCAATCGCCAACTATTTTAATAATCGATTAATTGGTTTGAGCAATTTTTTTAAGAAAAGAACAATCTTCAAACTTCAAATTTCTCTGATTCCAGCTGCTCAAATGTGAATATTTTCTGGTTTCTTTACTCCTCTGTGACAGTGAGCTGAATATATTTGAGTTGTAGACAAAACAAGACATTTGAGGACTTCATCTTGGGATTTGGCAAACACTGATCGACATTCTTTCACTATTTTCTGACATTTATAGAGAAAACAACTAATCGATTAATCAAGAAAATAATCGACAGACTAATCGACAATGAAAATAATCGTTAGTTGCAGCACTAAATCATATCGCATTTGCAATATAAGTAAAAAATAATCGCAATTAGATATTTTTATCACAATACTTTAAAATGTAATTTGATTTTTCCCAAAGATGTTAACCTGTTTACTGCTCTTCATGATACAGTATGAACAAGTAAATTACTTCTCATCGTGCATCTAATATAAATACTGTATTCTGACATTCAAAATGTTGAATGACAAACTTGTCATTACTAAAATATGCTATACAATGAGTTGCATGCAACAACATTTGTCCAGTGCAGGAAAATCTTGCACAAATAAACAGGCAATCTGATAAAGAGCATTGATCATTTGATACATAAATTACATAAACGTTAATCCTGTTACAGATATCTGACTTTAATGCTTAGAATACTTCAGCTGGTGTTAATATTGGTTAAAAAGACTCACATGAACAAAACTCTGGATGCAGAATGTGAAGTAGTACCTGCTTATAACCTTTTAAATGTCCTTTATGCACATTACATACATAATTGCGGCTAAATGTTGGAACGACTTCTGTGCCCACCTTTTCTTTCACTCAATTTTTGGGTGTTTTTTTTAATTTGTTGTTTTACATTATGATGCATTCTGATTTTTAAGATAATAACCAATAAATAAGTTTCTATTCATTTTAATCAGAATGACCTGAACCCTTGTCAAATATTATCAGATCTGTCTGCAAACAGCCCATTACTGTGAGAGTCACGTCAAATTAACCCACCTAATTTATAGAGCAAACAACACCCCTGCAGATGAATTAAATAGATAAACAGATAAACAACTCCAATAGACAAAATAACAGAACTGTGGTTATGTTAGAATGTGTAATTGTGAGTATATGAAGTAGCAGAAAATCATTTCACTGATAGACATCTAAAGCTGAGATAGAGCTGATAAAAATACAGACTGAGATGTTCTTTCTTTTAAAATGTGACAAATGTAATCATAGAGTAGAATACTGTGGAAATGTGATTTGGTAGCATATTTAGCAGCACAATTTGTCACTGTATGTCACAAACTGGGTCAAAGTAAATAAGAAGATCCATCACTGAATGTGAAAAATATTACATTACCCACTTTATGATAATCACATGCAGTTTGGGGCAAGTCATAGTCACGTCAGCACACTGACAGCTGTTGTTGCCTGTTGGGCTTCAGTTTGCCATGTTATGATTTTTGAGCATATTTTTTTATGCTATATGCAGTACCTGTGAGGGTTTTTGGACAATATTTGTTTTGTGTTGTTAATTGATTCCCAATAATAAATATATACATACATTTGCATAAAGCAAGCATATTTGTCCACTCTCATGTTGATAGGCGTATTAGACACTTGACAAATCTCCTTTTAAGGTCCGTTATGAACAGATAAAAAGAATGCGAAGATAAAAAGAAGTAATTTGCAATTAATCACGATTAAATATTTGCCCTAGTATTTTCATTAGACTCTCCCTGCCTGGCAGACGCCAAACATCTTTCAACAAACACAACTCCCCACTTATAGATTGAAAAGCAGGCTTTCTTTCTCAGACTTGACAAAGCTCCTCCAAAGCCAAGTGTCCCTTCAATATGCAGCTATAACAGCCTCCGCCTCTCTGGGAAGGCCAGAGTACCTGTGAGGGTTTCTGGACAATATTTGTCATTGTTTTGTGTTGTTCATTGATTTCCGATAATAAATATTTGCATACATTTGCATAAAGTAGCATATTTGCCCACTCCCATGTTGATAAGAGTATTAAATACTTGGCAAATCTCCCTTTAAGGCACATTTTGAACAGATGAAAAATTTGCAATTAATTTTGCGATTAATCGCAATTAAACATTTTAACCAATTGACAGCCCTACTAAAAATACAATCCCATTGAAAGTTATTGACTGAGAGTGTGTCATCCTTACTGGTGATTTCAGAGTAATTGTGCAATTAACTAATTTTTGTTTCCTGGTGTTGTTTGTCTCTTTGTCACTTCACTGAATCTACTTTTTTTTGAGGCGTTCTATCTAAAGACACGCAGGTTGGTTTTCCTGTGAAAGCCACATTCAACAACTGTGGTTGTGAACCGGGCCATCTGCAGAGCTGCAACCATGTCTTCACAGCACAAATCCATCAATGTCAAGGTTAACTATTACTAAGTAACATCCTGTCCTAAGCACATGTACAGATGCAATACCACATTATGTACTATATGCAAAAATGAAAAAAGGAATGTTTAGTTCAGAAATGATATGCATCATGTAAACTAGCTAATGTAGAGATACCAAGAGAAATTGTAGTTTTACTAAATACTAATTTAAAAGGACATGTAGGCAGTATGCATTCAGAGACCAATCAATCCATGTAATATGAATAATGTCTTTTCATATAGATTTGTTACATTTAATTGTACAATTGTACATACAATTGCACAATTGTCAGCCATGCAGTGTGTGAGAACAGAGCACCCCACAGCAAACACAATATTTGCTTTTCCATACCCAGAATCATTTTTTCCAGGATCGTGATTGGTCGAAAATAACCTTGGGGGTGTGTTCAACAAGGAAACCGCTCCATATAAACCAGGGCTCCAGGTGAAGTCCGATCATCGACAAGATCACACAGCAACCATGAGGTCTCTGGTCTTCGTTCTGCTCATCGGAGCTGCTTGTAAGCATATACGCCTTTCTGCTTGTGTTCTAATCACTGAATTAAAAAAAAACAGGTCACTTGGTTGCTGACTATTTGACATCCTGTGTGTTTTCAGTTGCCACGGAGGAGGACAAGATCGTCGGAGGGTATGAGTGCAAGCCCTACTCCCAGCCCCATCAGGTGTCCCTGAACTCTGGCTACCACTTCTGTGGAGGCTCCCTGGTCAACGAGAACTGGGTTGTGTCTGCTGCTCACTGCTACAAGTCGTAAGCACATTCCTCATGTTTTCCAGGGTTATGGTTCTGATTTGCTGTTCTGAGGGGTATGCAGATTCATATTTGATGATCATTTGCATGTGTTTTCTCACTAATCCCCCGTTTTTCCAATTGTTTTTAGCCGCGTGGAGGTGCGTATGGGAGAGCACAACATCAAGGTCACCGAGGGAAACGAGCAGTTCATCCGCTCCTCCCGTGTCATCCGCCACCCCAACTACAGCTCCTACAACATCAACAACGACATCATGCTGATCAAGCTGAGCAAGCCCGCCACCCTCAACCAGTACGTGCAGCCTGTGGCTCTGCCCACCAGCTGTGCCTCCGCTGGCACCATGTGCAAAGTCACCGGCTGGGGCAACACCATGAGCTCCAGTGAGTAGCATCTGCATTTGAACTATCCAAGAGTTTGTTTTCTTTTGTGCAATTCTAAACCTTTTCCACCCATACTTTCTTTTACACATTGTAGCCGCTGACGGAAACAAGCTGCAGTGCCTGGACATCCCTATCCTGTCTGAGAGGGACTGTGATAACTCCTACCCCGGCATGATCACTGACGCCATGTTCTGCGCTGGATACCTGGAGGGAGGCAAGGACTCTTGCCAGGTATGTAACAACTGGACTCTGCAGGGTCTAGACCAGTAAATCTCAGTTGCAAATCCAGAATTTTCTTCACACATACTGTCTCTGTTCTCAGGGTGACTCTGGTGGCCCCGTCGTGTGCAACGGTGAGCTGCAGGGTGTTGTGTCCTGGGGCTACGGATGTGCTGAGAGGGACCACCCCGGTGTCTACGCCAAGGTAAATCTAAAATATCTCCATAATAAATAATATGACTCCATGACATTTAAATTTCACATTGTGCATGCCCAGTTAAAATAATCATATTTGCTAACAAACCTCGTTCTGTCTCCATTCACAGGTCTGTCTCTTCAACGACTGGCTGGAGCGCACCATGGCCAGCTATTAAGTCTGATCCTGCGACCACCATCTTATGACTCTGCTGCCTTTCTTCTACCATTCTAACTCCATTTATTGTTGTAGAGTTTTGAACTATGTGCAGTCATTTTCCATCTGAGTCAATAAAGTCTTACATCTTGACTTTCAAATTACATTTCTCTCAATTTTTGCCTGTGTTTTCCAACATCATGATATTTTCTTGGGTTGAACAATTATTCAAAATTCTATCGAAATCACAATATGGCCTACTGCAATTTTAATATCGCAGGAGGCGCAGTATTTGTTAAAGGCGAAATGTGTGTCAAAATACCTTTTTAAATTAAATATTTTTGTGCTGCAGAGACGTCCTGGCCTACACATAATATTCTATAAACTTAAGATAACATCTTAAAATCACACCTTAATCATTTCAATATGTTGTTCAATGAAAATGAGACTAATGATGTAAATGTTATGATTCCCTCTAAAATTGCAAATCATAATAGAGCTGCAACGATTAAACGATTATTAAATCAATCGGCAACTATTTTGATTAGAGGTCGACCGATATGTTTTTTTTATGGCCGATGCCGATGCCGATTTTTTACAGTCAGGACAGCCGATGTCCGATATATGATGCCGATTTTTTTTTTGCCGATATGTTTGGCTGGTTTTCTTTTTTTCCTCCATCTGATCAAATATAACAGCTTAATAATAAGAAATAATACACAAAATGTCTCAACTTAAGTAAACATTTATTGAACAACACTTATGGTCTGTCTCTCCAATTTGCACTTTGTGTCTGCACTGCAGTGCATATTTTATTTTGTGCATGATGGTTAATAGTAGTAATAGTAAAGGGCTCAAAACCTTTTAAGCACCTTTCCAAAACTGTCCTAAAGCATGTTTTTTATTTATGTTTGTTGACAGACACTGTTACAAGCTATATGGCCATAATCTAAGTGATCAAAACATAATAATAACTTTGTTCACTCGTATTACACAGCCTGCTGCTCATATCTGCTGCGGACTACACACAGGCCAGTGACGTCATAGAGTCATAGGACCCATAGACCGCAGACACGTTTAATGAGGAAGTGAACTTTTGGCTAAATGTTTCGACAAATTGCTCGTGTTTCCGCCCTCACACGCAAACTTGCACTTATGACAAGCATTGTCAGCATCAACTCTAGTAAAGTGTAATCACGCTTTATAAGTTTAGTTTTCTCCGTCATAGTTACGAAGAGCAGAAGCTCTGTGTGTGTCTGCGCTGCAGCAGCGTGTCTGTGAGAGCTGCTCCGCCCCGCACACAGCTAACGTCACCTACGGAGAGAAATTCTCCGTTACCAAAATCAGAATTGATAACGTCGGAGCATTTCATATCTAACCAATTAAAAAAATAGGGCTTTGAAAGAGAAGAATTTAAGCCTACCGGTTTCTCCCGGCAGAATGGCAATTTGATTGACACACAAGGGGCGGTGTCACACGTGTTCCACAGCAACAACAACACTGGGCTGCCCGCAGATGTGCCTGCTTGATAATCGGCCTAATATGCTCAGGCATCGGCCGATGCCGATTATGAAAAAATGTCAAATAATCGGCCCGATTAATCGGCCGACCGATAAATCGGTCGACCTCTAATTTTGATAATCGATTAATCGGTTTGAGTAATTTTTTTAAGAAAAAAACAATCTTCAAACTTCAAATTTCTCTGATTCCAGCTGCTTAAATGTGAATATTTTCTGGTTCCTTTACTCCTCTGTGACAGTGAACTGAATATATTTGAGTTGTGGACAAAACAAGAGATTTGAGGACGTCATCTTGAGCTTTGGCAAACACTGATCGACATTTTTTCACCATTTTCTGACATTTATAGAGAAAACAACTAATCGATTAATCAAGAAAATAATCGACAGACTAATCGACAATGAAAATAATCGTTAGTTGCAGCACTAAATTATATCGCATTTGCAATATCAGTAAAAAATAATGGCAATTAGATATTTTTATCACAATTCTTTAAAATGTAATTTGATTTTTCCCAAAGATGTTAATCTGTTTACTGCTCTTCAGGATACAGTATGAACAAGGGAATTACTTCTCATCGTGCATCTAATATAAATACTGTATTCTGAAATCCAAAATGTTGAATGACAAACTTGTCATTACTAAAATATGCTATACAATGAGTTGCATGCAACAACATTTGTCCAGTGCAGGAAAATCTTGCACAAATAAACAGGCAATCTGATAAAGAGTATTGATCATTTGATACATAAATTACATAAACGTTAATCCTGTTACAGATATCTGACTTTAATGCTTAGAATACTTCAGCTGGTGTCAAACTGGTTTAAAAGCATCATGTGAACAGAACTCTGGACACAGAATGTGAAGTAGTACCTGCTTATAGCCTTTTAAATGTCCTTTATGCACATTACATATATAATTGCGGCTAAATGTTGGCACGACTTCTGTGCCCACCTTTTCTTTCACTCAATTTTGGGGTATTTTTTTTAATTTGTTGCTTACATTATGATGCATTCTGATTTTTAAGATAATAACCTATGAATATGTTTCTATTCATTTTAATCAGAATGACCTGAACCCTTGTCAAATATTATCAGATCTGTCTGCAAACAGCCCATTACTGTGAGAGTCACGTCAAATTAATCCACTTAATTTATAGAGCAAACAACACCCCTGCAGATGAATTAAATAGATAAACAGATAAACAACTCCAATAGACAAAATAACAGAACTGTGGTTATGTTAGAATGTGTTATTGTGAGTATATGAAGTAGCAGAAAATCATTTCACTGATAGATATCTAAAGCTGAGATAGAGCTTATAAAAATACAGACTGAGATGTTCTTTCTTTTAAAATGTGACAAATGTAATCATAGAGTAGAATACTGTGGGAATGTGATTTGGTAGCATATTTAGCAGCACAATTTGTCACTGTATGTCACAAACTGGGTCAAAGTAAGTAAGAAGATCCATCACTGAATGTGAAAAATATTACATTACCCACTTTATGATAATCACATGCAGTTTGGGGTAAGTCATAGTCACGTCAGCACACTGACAGCTGTTGTTGCCTGTTGGGCTTCAGTTTGCCATGTTATGATTTTTGAGCATATTTTTTTATGCTATATGCAGTCCCTGTGAGGATTTTTGGACAATATTTGTCATTTTTTTGTGTTGTTAATTGATTCCCAATAATAAATGTATACATACATTTGCATAAAGCAAGCATATTTGCCCACTCCCATGTTGATAAGAGTATTAAGTACTTGGCAAATCTCCCTTTAAGGTACATTTTGAACAGATAAAAAATGTGCAATTAATTTTGCGATTAATCGCAATTAAACATTTTAACCAATTGACAGCCCTACTAAAAATACAATCCCATTGAAAGTTATTGACTGAGAGTGTGTCATCCTTACTGGTGATTTCAGAGTAATTGTGTGATTAACTAATTTTTGTTTCCTGGTGTTGTTTGTCTCTTTGTCACTTCACTGAATCTACTTTTTTTTGAGGCGTTCTATCTAAAGACACGCGGGTTGGTTTTCCTGTGAAAGCCACATTCAACAACTGTGGTTGTGAACCGGGCCATCTGCAGAGCTGCCACCATGTCTTCACAGCACAAATCCATCCATGTCAAGGTTAACTATTACTAAGTAACATCCTGTCATAAGCACATGTACAGATGCAATACCACATTATGTACTATATGCAAAAATGAAAAAAGGAATGTTTAGTTTAGAAATGATATGCATCATGTAAACTAGCTAATGTAGAGATACCAAGAGAAATTGTAGTTTTACTAAATACTAATTTAAAAGGACATGTAGGCATTATGCACTCAGAGACCAATCAATCCATGTAATATGAATAATGTCTTTTCATATAGATTTGTTACATTTAATTGTACAATTGTACATACAATTGCACAATTGTTAGCCATGCAGTGTGTGAGAACAGAGCACCCCACAGCAAACACAATATTTGCTTTTCCATACCCAGAATCATTTTTTCCAGGATCGTGATTGGTCGAAAATAACCTCGGGGGTGTGTTCAACAAGGAAACCGCTCCATATAAACCAGGGCTCCAGGTGAAGTCCGATCATCGACAAGATCACACAGCAACCATGAGGTCTCTGGTCTTCGTTCTGCTCATCGGAGCTGCTTGTAAGCATATTCACCTTTCTGCTTGTGTTCTAATCACTGAATTGAAAAAAACAGATCACTTGATTCCTGACTATTTGACCTCCTGTGTGTTTTCAGTCGCCACGGAGGAGGACAAGATCGTCGGAGGGTATGAGTGCAAGCCCTACTCCCAGCCCCATCAGGTGTCCCTGAACTCTGGCTACCACTTCTGTGGAGGCTCCCTGGTCAACGAGAACTGGGTTGTGTCTGCTGCTCACTGCTACAAGTCGTACGTCTCATGTTATATTATGAAGTCAAGACTTAATCCGCTTTTAACAGGCGTCATGACACTCAGCTGCCACTGATCCTCTCTTTCCTCTCCAGCCGCGTGGAGGTGCGTATGGGAGAGCACAACATCAAGGTCACCGAGGGAAACGAGCAGTTCATCCGCTCCTCCCGCGTCATCCGCCACCCCAACTACAGCTCCTACAACATCAACAACGACATCATGCTGATCAAGCTGAGCAAGCCCGCCACCCTCAACCAGTACGTGCAGCCTGTGGCTCTGCCCACCAGCTGTGCCCCCGCTGGCACCATGTGCAAAGTCACCGGCTGGGGCAACACCATGAGCTCCAGTGAGTAGCATCTGCATTTGAACTATCCAAGAGTTTGTTTTCTTTTGTGCAATTCTAAACCTTTACCACCCATACTTTCTCTTACACATTGTAGCCGCTGACGGAAACAAGCTGCAGTGCCTGGATATCCCCATCCTGTCTGAGAGGGACTGTGATAACTCCTACCCCGGCATGATCACTGACGCCATGTTCTGCGCTGGATACCTGGAGGGAGGCAAGGACTCTTGCCAGGTATGTAACAAGAGGACTCTGCAGGGTCTAGACCAGTACATCCCAGTTGCAAATCCAGAAGTTTCTTCACATATACCGTCTCTGTTCTCAGGGTGACTCTGGTGGCCCCGTCGTGTGCAACGGTGAGCTGCAGGGTGTTGTGTCCTGGGGCTACGGATGTGCTGAGAGGGACCACCCCGGTGTCTACGCCAAGGTAAACCTAAAATATCTCGATAAATAATAGGGCTCTGTGACATTTAAATTTCACATTGTGCATGCCCAGTTAAAATAATCATATTTGCTAACAAACCTCGTTCTGTCTCCATTCACAGGTCTGTCTCTTCAACGACTGGCTGGAGCGCACCATGGCCAGCTATTAAGTCTGATCCTGCGACCACCATCGTATTACTCTGCTGCCTTTCTTCTACCATTCTAACTCCATTTATTGTTTTAGAGTTTTGAACTATGTGCAGTCATTTTCCATCCGAGTCAATAAAGTCTTACATCTTGACTTTCAAATTACGTTTCCCTCAATTTTTGCCTATGTTTTCCAACATCATGATATTTTCTTGGGTTGAACAATTATTTAAAATTCCATCGAAATCACTCTCTGATTCTTACAAACAGTCCCTTTAACGATTACCAAGTAACATCCTGTCCAAAGCACCTGTACAGATGCAACACCACATTATGTACTATATGCAAAAATGATAAAAGGAATGTTTAGTTTAGAAATGATATGCATCATGTAAACTAGCTAATGTAGAGATACCAAGAGAAATTGTAGTTTTACTAAATACTAATTGGAAAAGGACATGTAGGCATTATGTACTCAGAGACCAATCAATCCATGTGATATGAATAATGCTTTTTCATATAGATTTGTTACATATAATTGTACAATTGTACATACAATCAGAATAATTTTTTCCAGGATGCTGATTGGTCGAAAATAACCTCGGGGGTGTGTTCAACAAGGAAACCGCTCCATATAAACCAGGGCTCCAGGTGAAGTCCGATCATCGACAGGATCACACAGCAACCATGAGGTCTCTGGTCTTCGTTCTGCTCATCGGAGCTGCTTGTAAGCATATTCGCCTTTCTGCTTGTGTTCTAATCACTGAATTAAAAAAAACAGGTCACTTGGTTGCTGACTATTTGACATCCTGTGTGTTTTCAGTTGCCAAGGAGGAGGACAAGATCGTCGGAGGGTATGAGTGCAAGCCCTACTCCCAGCCCCATCAGGTGTCCCTGAACTCTGGCTACCACTTCTGTGGAGGCTCCCTGGTCAACGAGAACTGGGTTGTGTCTGCTGCTCACTGCTACAAGTCGTATGTCTCATGTTATATTATGAAGTCAAGAATTAATCCGCTTTTAACAGGCGTCCTGACACTCAGCTGCCACTGATCCTCTCTTTCCTCTCCAGCCACATGGAGGTGCGTATGGGAGAGCACAACATCAAGGTCACCGAGGGAAACGAGCAGTTCATCCGCTCCTCCCGCGTCATCCGCCACCCCGACTACAGCTCCATCAACAACGACATCATGCTGATCAAGCTGAGCAAGCCCGCCACCCTCAACCAGTACGTGCAGCCTGTGGCTCTGCCCACCAGCTGTGCCTCCGCTGGCACCATGTGCAAAGTCACCGGCTGGGGCAACACCAAGAGCTCCAGTGAGTAGCATCTGCATTTGAACTAGCCAAGAGTTTGTTTTCTTTTGTGCAATTCTAAACCTTTTCCACCCATACTTTCTTTTACACATTGTAGCCGCCGACAGGAACAAGCTGCAGTGCCTGGACATCCCTATCCTGTCTGAGAGGGACTGTGATAACTCCTACCCCGGCATGATCACTGACGCCATGTTCTGCGCTGGATACCTGGAGGGAGGCAAGGGATCTTGCCATTTACAGGTATGTAACAAGAGGACTCTGCAGGGTCTAGACCAGTACATCTTGCAAACAGTTGCAAATCCAGAATTTTCTTCACATATAATGTCTCTGTTCTCAGGGTGACTCTGGTAGTCCCGTCGTGTGCAACGGTGAGCTGCAGGGTGTTGTGTCCTGGGGCTACGGATGTGCTGAGAGGGACCACCCCGGTGTCTACGCCAAGGTAAACCTAAAATATCTCCATAATAAATAATATGGCTCCGTGAAATTTAAAATAATCATATTTGCTAACAAAGCTCGTTCTGTCTCCATTCACAGGTCTGTCTCTTCAACGCCTGGCTGGAGCGCACCATGGCCAGCTATTAAGTCTGATCCTGCGACCACCATCTTATTACTCTGCTGCCTTTCTTCTACCATTCTAACTCCATTTATGGTTGTAGAGTTTTGAACAATGTGCAGTCATTTTCCATTTGAGTCAATAAAGTCTTACATCTTGACTTTCAAATTACGTTTCTCTCACTTTTTGGCTGTGTTTTCCAACATCATGATATTTTCTAGGCTGAACAATTGATCTAAATTCTATCGAAATCACAACATGGACGCACAATATTTGTTAAAGGCAAAATGTGTGTCAAAATACCATTTTAAATTAAATATTGTCATGCTGCAGAGATGTCCTGGCCTACACATCATATTTTACAGACTTGAGAAAACATCATTGTTTGGTACAGGTCCCCGCAGAAATCACACAATAATCAATTTAATATGTTTTTCAATGAAAATGAGAATAATGATGTAAAAATTATCATTCCCTCTAATGTCGCAAATCATATTGCAATGGCAATATCAGTCAAAAATAATCGCAATTAGATATTTTTTTTCAAAATTGTCCAGCCCTAATATTTTCACCACAATACTTTAAATGTAACTTGATTTTTCACAAAGGTGTTTTCTGCTCTTCAGGATACAGTATGAACAAGGCAATTACTTCTTACCGTATATATACTATAAATACTTGTCATTGTCATTACTAAAATATGCTATACAATGTGTTTAATGCAACAACATTTGTCCAGTGCAGTAAAGTCTTGCACAAATAAACAGGCAATCTGATAAAGAGCATTGATCATTTGATACATAAATGATATAAAAGTTAATCCTGTTAGAGATATCTGACTTTAATGCTTAGAATACTTCAGCTGGTGTCAAACTGGTTTAAAAGCATCATGTGAACAGAACTCTGGTTGCAGAATCTGAAGTAGTACCTGCTTATAGCCTTTTAAATGTCCTTTATGTACATTACATACATAATTGCGGCTAAATGTCGGTACACCATTTATTTCACTCAATTTTTGGGTGTTTTTTTAATTTGTTGTTTTACAGTATGATGCATTCTGATTTTTAAGATAATAACCAATAAATAAGTTTCTATTCATTTTAATCAGAATGACCTGAACCCTTGTCAAATATTATCAGATCTGTCTGCAAACAGCCCATTACTGTGAGAGTCACGTCAAATTAAGCCAATTTATTTATAGAGCAAACAACACCCCTGCAGATGAATTAAATAGATAAACAGATAACAACTCCAATAGAGAAAATAACAGAACTGTGGTTATGTTAGAATGTGTAATTGTGAGAATATGAAGTAGCAGAAAATCATTTCACTGATAGACATCTAAAGCTGAGATAGAGCTGATAAAAATACAGACTGAGATGTTCTTTCTTTTAAAATGCGACAAATGTAATCATAGAGTAGAATACTGTGGATATGTGATTTGGTGGCATATTTAGCGGCACAATGTGTCACTGTATGTCACAAACTGGGTCAAAGTAAGTAAGGAGATCCATCACTGAATGTGACAAATATTACAGTCTCAGTGTGCTGTACTTTAGTGATTATTACAGTTGTTTTTAATCAGTTGTAATATGTTAATTTAATGCCATTTTTTATTTAACATTATTTTACTTTTTTTTTTAGTAATAATATTCATATGTTTATGTATTTTTAAATTATTTTATTAGTTAATTTATTAAGTGTTTTCCTTATTCTAACTCATTCTTCACTTTGACAATATTGTCCTCGTGACATGACACACTATCATGCCATTAAAATTGCTGAACAGAAACTGTATTGAACTAAATTGAGAGAAAGAGAAATAATTCATATATACATTTTGAAGTAGTTTTTCTGTATAGGAGAGCTTTCCCTGCAGTTTTCATTTGCGAAGGCCAGAGCCACTGGTCTGTGAGAGAAGCTCCACCTGGCACTGTGTCTGGGGCCAGATCAAGGTCACGATGCTGATTACAACCTGCACAAAACATACTGTACTGTACTGTACTCAAACCAGGCCAGTGCAACAACGGATCAAACTAAAACAATACGCACAGTTTCGAGGTGCATTTATGCGACATAACTAAGCAAAATCCTTAAACCAGAGTCACGTTAAAACTATTCATTTTAGTAAGTAGTCAACTAACACTCATACGATTTCGTCGACTAATCGATTAGTTGATTTATTCAATAGATCTGTAAAACGGAGTTTCTCCACAAAGAATCACACAAAAGCACCACTTTAAATCTTGTTTTTACCGGAGATGTGCTCAGAAGTTTCTTAAAAATAAGTCACTCAGCATGATAAAAGCATAAAAAAAAGACTAATCGACTAAAGAAATCCTGGTCGACTAAGACCAAAACAACCGAGATTAGTCTAATCAACTAAGAGGGGGCAGCCCTAATGGCAAAGTTTTCCCATCAGCAGTATTTTAGGGTTTTGATTGGTCAGCAGCACCAGGGGGTGTGCTTCGACAGTTGGCATAGGTTAAATTGCTCAATAAAAACCCGGCATGGGTCAAGGAAAATCTTTGCATCTCCACGTGGCATCAACCAATCATGAGGTCTCTGGTCTTTGCTCTGCTCCTTGGAGCTGTGTGTAAGTATGGACCACATTTAGAAAGCATTGACATTTAGAAAAAAATGGCAGAATGCCTTTCAGACTGTGGATTAATTATCTACCAAAGAAAATCTATGACCCAGAAAAACACCAAAAAGGCAAAGGAGATACATTTTTGTACAGATACTATTCATTCTTTGCTAGAGATATAAATGATTCTCTTTTCAGTTGCCACAGAGGATGACAAGATTGTTGGAGGGTATGAGTGCACGCCTCACTCTCAGCCCCATCAGGTGTCCCTGAACTCTGGCTACCACTTCTGTGGAGGCTCCCTGGTCAACGAGAACTGGGTGGTGTCTGCTGCTCACTGCTACAAATCGTGGGTGCTCCTCAAACATCATCTCCAAAATAACACAAAAAAAACCACTAGTCTCTCACAACTCATCCCTCCCGTTCTCCATTCTCTCACTCACAACTTCTTCGTCTCTTTCAGCAAAATGGACATTGTCCTCGGTGATCACAACCGTTGGTGGCAGGATGGCAACGAGCAGATCATTTCCGCTTCCCTCGTGATCCCTCATCCCGACTACGAGTCCTGGCTGGTCAACAAAGACATCATGCTGATCAAACTGAGCAAACCTGCCACCATCAACCAGTACGTGAAGCCTGTGGCTCTGCCCACTAGCTGTGCCCCCGCTGGCATCACATGCACAGTCTCTGGATGGGGTGTGACCATGAGCTCCGGTGAGTATCAAACACCATCTCCACTTCTGTTATCCACTTTACATTCGTCCATCATCATTGTGTCTCTGGTTCTGCATCTCCAAAGCTGCTGATAGCAACAAGCTGCAGTGCCTTGAAATCCCCATCCTGTCTGATGAGGACTGTGACAACTCCTACCCCGGCATGATCACTGAGGCCATGTTCTGTGCTGGATACACGGAGGGAGGCAAGGACTCCTGCCAGGTATGTCTCTGTTGTTGCTACGTGTGTATTATGACTTGTTTAGCAGCACTTAGTTGAGACTTTCATAGATGTTAAACTGCTTTGCTCCCCCACTCTCAGGGTGACTCCGGTGGTCCTGTTGTGTGTGACGGAGAGCTGCAGGGTGTCGTGTCCTGGGGCTTTGGGTGTGCAGAAAGGAACCACCCAGGTGTCTATGCCAAGGTAAAAAAAAAAAGCTTCCCACAGCAATCATTTATTTCTCTTTTATGACACAGAAATACTCTCAAAGCCAGGTGTGACAACGTTTTCAATATGCCTTTTTCCCTCTCTCTTGCATCAGACCTGCATTTTCACAGACTGGCTGCAGAGCACCATGGCCTCTAACTGAATCGGGTCCAATAACACGTCTGCTACAGCTGTTTCTACACTGCAAAATCCTGTGTCAATGAAACTCAGCCTGTTGTAATGGGGATTGCAATAAAAAAAGCGTAACACCGACATTTTTAGTATGTGTTTTTAGTTTGTATGTCTCTCTAGTTTCTCTCTTTCTCTGTCCTTCTGATCTGCCTGGCAAATCCACATGACGAATGAAATGAGGGAAATATTAACTTAATAAAACCTGTGATAAGTTTTATATATAGACCATTTCAGTTTCAGGACAGGCGGAAAACCAACCCACAGCATCATGTTATTTTACACTAGTTGGCTACTTATCGCTACTATCTTTCTTTATGAAACAAAGGAACATAAGTACATTCACATTCACATTCAGTATAACAATAACAAAAGAGCCAGGGGTATATCACACTAAACAAAAATATTAAAACCTACACATAGGCCTATTTTGTGTCTTAATAGCCTTATTGCTCAACATCCTTCAGGACAACAACAAAATAAGGTATTTATTGTTCAATTTATATTTATGAATAAATGATTTAAAGAAAACAAGTCAAATTTATTATAAGAAAATATTGGTTTTTTTTTTTTTTGTTGAAGGAACCAAACACCACATTTTCCCATAATAATGTCTTTAAAGATGTGATCAATGACACATCTGCAATGGTCTTTATGTCTATTTCTGCATGTAGTGATTATCGGGTTGATATTCATGAATAATTCTGAAGGACACTTCCTTAACCTCATTCACTATTATGTATTTATGAGGAAGAATCCAGACCTCCCTCCAATAGCCTACATATCATTTACAAATCTGCAGGCGTCCCTGTGAAGCATTTTAATTAGAATTGATTAAATAATGGATTTTTTTCCAAAGAGAGAAAACTATTATATAAATGATACTGATATTTGGTAATGCTTTATTTCAGCAAATTACTCTTTTTTTTTTTTAAACATTTTTTGATCTCCCTCTTGCATCTCAAAAATAGAGGAGCAACCTCCTCTGTCAGGCATATAGGTCCACAGGTCTATTGTACTCTAATTAAAAATCATATTAGCAGTGGCAAAAAACAGAAAATTACACAATATTTCCACACAGTTTAACACAGGTAATAATCAGACTGAGCACACACCTGTTCTCCTCGACATGACGTCACTGCTCCATTCCCCCGTTTGAATGCGCCGTCAGTTTGGCTAACGTTAGCTTTGTTAGCTCTACTCCGTAAGCCCGCGTTGTTCTGCTGCTTTTGTGTTTGGTAATCCTCTCAGAAAGATGCTCGAGATGCCGAAAGCCTGTTCTCGACCAGGTAACATCCCCTCCGACGAATTAACACACAGAGAAACAAAAAACGCGTCTTCTCTGACGAGCTAACGTTAGCGGTTAGCTTAGCCATTTTCTTAAATCTGCCGACTACGAGGCGATGACGACAGACTCCAAGGCTTTGCGCATGCGCAGTGTTGTTTTCCCACACTCGGGGCACTTGACATTACAGCGATTAAGATTTTTAAAACTATTATATCCAGAAATTTCTTTGTGGTAAAGACTAATGTGTGTCTGACATAAACCATTTTGCTGTGTTTATTTGCCATTTGTTTTTTTCTACCTGGTTTTTCATCTGTCTACCTTTGAATGAGAAACGGCATTGTACCGAGTTAAAGTATGGATGTGGCTGCTATTATAAGGGATTAAGAATGTGCTGTTTTTTTTTTGTTTATTTATTTATTTATTTTTTTAGGGGGGGGCGGGGGGGCTTTTTCTGTTTTGTCTGTATCCATATGCTTAAAAAAAACAATACAAATATTGTTTAAAAAAAAAAAAAACTATTATATCCAGCCACTAAATGATTAATTACACCGAATAATGATAGCTTACATATCAGCAGCAATCGAGGATATTTTAAGTCATGCATTGATCCAGAATTAAGTCATCAGTTTTTTTACTGCTGCCAGCAGGTGAGGCTTTGCCACTTGAACTAAATGACCTCATTGAGGCTATGCAGTTTTATACAAATAATAAAAAGTTGAAGAAATAGTATTAAATATAATAATCACGATATAAGTCTGTAGAACTTGGGATACACTGAAATAAAAAATTAAAAATAACTGATGTTGAGCTTGATTTCCCAATTTACTGTTAAATTGTAAAACCTTTGTATATACTGACAATCAAAACAAACAACGTTACAAAGACACCTAAATGTCCTCTGTCACTTATTTTAAAGAATAATAATATCTTGATATTTTTTCTGTGGCTCTTGGTTTTCATCGTTTCTGGATGCAGTGTGAGTTAAGCGGAACTGTCGCTCTCCAATTCCGTGACCAAGTCGGACATATTTGACGACGCACCACCAATGTCAAACGATGCAAACTTCGCGTTGGCTTCACTGACCTCAGGATTTGTTAATACTTTGTGGTAACTGCTTTATAAGATAAAACAGAGGACGGGTTGAAGAGATTATACGCTTCTCGTTTATGTAGTTTGTTTGTCTCGGACTCGAAGGGCGAATCTAACCGGAGAAGATGCGCCTCACGTTGCAGATGTGGATCTCGCACGGCCGGGTGGCCCGGAAGATGGGTCTGGGTCCGCAGTCCCGGATCAACATGCTGCGGAACATTCTGACGGGACTGGTCCGACACGAGAGGATCGAGACCACGGCGGCCCGAGCGGATGAAGTCCGCTTCTACGCCGAAAAGGTAACGACGACCTGGTGGTGGTGCTGCTAACATAAGCTGTCCATTAAGCTAATGTTACAGCATTTGACCACTTATATTTACCCGTACTGAAAACAGTATAAAAGTTACATAAAATACATATTTCGTACTGAAATTGTGTTGGTGTGAAGGATCAATATCTCCCACCAGGCATTTGAAGGTTTTGTCCTTAAAATATTAGAGTGGAAGAAGAAAAGTCAATAATAGAATAGAAATAACAGTGCAATAATATAACATATTTGAATGTTTCTATACAAATATTAAAAAAAAGTGAAGTACAGCATAATATGACAACAGCACAAACCTTATTGTACATATTTTCTGTTTGATTCGAGAGCAGAATATAATCAGTTTTGTGCCTATGTATATCAAAACATTGCTTTTTTTTTAAAGTCCAGTAAAGTTTTGGGGGCTTTAGTCCAGAGCTGTGATACTCTCCACTTTTCCTCAGTTTCACCTGGACTAAATATTGAACAGGGCATGTACACAACTACATTTCTGTATGTTAGTCATTAAAAGTACTGCTAGTGATTATAATGAGAAGATGGTTGAAGTATTCCTTCAGAACCCCTGAGACCTCCTCTGGGATGCTTTAGGGTCCCTGGACCTCGTCTGACAATTACTGCACCGCCTGACAGCTTGATTTTGCTCTGTCCAAATATGTCCGTCCCACAACGTCTAACTTTATGTTAACAATATTATTTTTTTATACGAGGACGGTCTAAAATGCAATATATTCTGATTTAAATTCCTCTTTCTTCCACACACTCTGACTGTATGTGTTTTTTCTTGCTTCGTTTCTTCCAGCTGGTTGACTACGCCAAAAAGGGAGACACCGATGAGAAGGCGATGAAAATGGCCACTTTCTGGCTGACGGTACGTGTCTGCAGCTCTTCTCAACTTTGTGAAGATACAAGCTGTGTCACTCTGAATGTAAAACAGTTATTGTGAAGTCGTTGTTTAGTTCGAGTGTGCTTCTTCTTCTCTTCAGGAAAAGGATCTGGTTCCAAAGCTCTTCAAGGTCCTGGCTCCAAGGTTCGAGACTCAGTCGAACGGCTACACGCGGATGGCACGCATCCCCAACAGACAAAACCTGGACAGAGCCAAGATGGCCGTCCTGGAGTACAAAGGCAACCCCTTCCCGCCTCTCTATCCTGTGAAAAAAGAGAACGAACTGACACTTATCAATCAGCTGCTCAAAGGCTACAGAGAGGAGAGGGCACAACAGTTGTCTGCAAAAGCTTGATTCGAACCATCCTGGTGTTGGATCAGCAGTAGCGGTCGCTGGGGGATGACGGTTGGGTGCTGAAACGCCTCTGAAGAGTCACTAGCAGATGCTGCAGGTTGTGGCTTATAGACACCGATTCATTTCTTCACCAAAAAACAGTTCAAAAGCTCCAGTGTCACCTGAAGCCAAGACTATTTCTGTAAAACGTTTATGACTGATTATGTATTAATAAATGTTATTTCTTAACAGAAGTAAGAGATTTTCATCTTATTTCTCTGAACAAGATTTGGCCAACACAACAGCAGTGCATAAGCGGAAAAAAATGCTTTTCTGGTACACATTAAAGGGGTACTTCAACAATTTAGTATTGCACTTCCATTAAAGGTGTTATGGATACAAATTTCTATGTAGACAATATTTAAAAAAAAAAAATTAATACATTCACAGAGCCTTTAGAAAGGTGCCAAATAAAAGTATGGCTTTTCCTGAAACAAATTATGACTGAATTAATCATTTAAAATTGGCGGGTCCAAAATTAATGTTTTGTTTATCACTGTTGACATTTGGTTCCCACTTCTAACACGGCTTGTGTCAACGTTGGTATCACGTGGTATCTCCGGGTCGTCAGTTAGTGTGGAAAAAAAGGATAAATGGCTGAGTTTGATGGTAAGTGCCTGACAACGACTTGTTGTGAAGTAAATGCAATGGAACAGGGGAGAATGCAACATATAGTGGCTGAATGTTATCAACAGCACCTTTAATTATGGGGACTTGTGACAGATTTTTTTTTTTTTTTTTTTAAAAGTGATCAAAAAAATCGAAGCAGCAGAGAAGAGAGATCCTGACTTTTAGTCCTTAGTATGGGTCAAGCTTCAAAAACACTGGATCCTACATTTCCCATAATGCAACTGGATAGCATCTTTTATTAGAGCCCACCTGCTTCATTCAGAAAAAAGTCAATTTAATTCGGTGGACTATGCAGAAACCCTTTATGACAAGACAACAGTGGAAAAAGGTCTATTATGCTGTATTACTACTATATTGTCGTGTTTTTTAATTTTGTCATCCTGGTGCACAAACAATAAAACAAACACCTGACCATATAATGCTTTTTAAAAACAGAAGCACAGGTCAAAGACAGTAGTTGCAATTTGTTGGACTATTGTATTGGACTTCTGACTCCTGAACTGAACATCACAAATTGTTACAGAATAATGTAAGAGGTTTGGTGGCGATTAGCCTGAAAGCCATTTACAACTGTATACCATTACTGGAAAACAAGCACAGACGGGCGCAGTTTGTTGCGACTCTGCACTTCAGCAGTCACAGGGCGGGATACTGGCAGGGGCTGTGAAATAATTGGGCTAGCCTACATCAGATTGCGAACAGCCTGGAGTCTGTCCCTGTGGTGTTTTACTTTAATGGAGTCTTGTAATGAGAACAGATTCTAAATATGATTTACGGATATTAGATTGACTCCTTTGGACACATGCCCTTGCCCTAACTGGAACACAGACGCTCTTGCTTATTAAGCCAAATAACACACACACCCAGACGAGCCCTCTAATAAAACCATATTTTTTATTATTTTTGGCAAAAAGTGTATATGTACAGCGTATTTAGAATTGTCATTTGACACCATTAAAATGCATTTGAACAGTGCTTCAGTGATGTGCTCTTAACCAGATCGCTCTGAGTAGCCTAAAAGCTGTGCTGTTTTCTGTCATGCATACATAATCTCTTTTCGTCAAGTGTCTCAGTCCTGTAATTGTATGTCAGTAATATACATATGGTCGAAGCAGTGATACAGTATCAGTCGGCCTTGTCTGTTAGTCGAGTCTCCCGGTGTCTGTTCAGTCAAGTCATGGCAACCATAACAATAGGCAACAGCAGACAGAATGGCAGACGTGCCAAATATAAACCGGACACAATCAGAAATAACGACTAGTACTCTAGTTCAAGTATCATTACACCTCTGACTACACTCTTACAGGTTACACACCACAGTCCTAACATCCTATATAGTGAGATTGCCATCGATGTGGACTATAAGCTGAGTTCCATCATTTTTATGAATCAGAAATCAATGAACGCAGTCAAGATAAAACTGGTGTCCTTTCACTGATTTTTTTGTTTGTTTCTGAATTGCAGGAAAATTCAGCTTCAGTGACACTCTTACACGACTTATCGACTCCAGCAATTTAATGTTAAATCACGTTGACTGAGCATGACACGTTCCCTAAAAATGTCCGGACAGTCGATGACGTTTTTCAGACTGTATTTACAGGTGTATGCATCTGAAATACTACTCGTAAGTGGTGTGAATACAGGTTTCAAAGCAGTCTTATAAGGTGACATCATCACGAATAAACAGACTAAGACCAGGAACATTAAAGTGCTCCATGCAGGACAGACAAAATGTACAGTTGTGTTGCCGTTTTCACAGTTCATCTACAAGGCTTTTTTTTTTTTGTTGTCATAGCTGAATGATAGGGGATATAAAAACTAGTATTATTTTAACATAAAGCCAACAAATATTCATGTTTCAGGTACTAGACAGGGGTGAGGATGAAGTTACTTGTATGTTTAAAAAAAGGCTGCTCTTACTGTAAATCATGGATGTGTTGTAGTTGAAAGCCAAAGAAAATTTGGTGTACTGTGGTACTCCAGTAACTTGAAAATCACCCCTGTCCTTGTGCTGTATTGCATCAATACATTCACCAACGTCTACATACACATAAATGACATTTTTGAGCAGGCATATTCTGCACTCCAGTTAAACCGACACAGGTTTCATGTTCCAGACAGCGCAAGTTTTGGATTGGAATAACAATTAAGAGAATTTATCCAGTCAAAAATATACTAAAGCCTATTGTATGTATTTACAAAAGTATAGATTTCAATACACACAATAAGCGAGTATTGTATGGTCACGTGGAGTTACATATATCAGCTTTTTTTGGACGGGAAATACGATACAAACATGCGTGTTTTACGAGTACCTAGAAGTGCCCACAGTAAACGTGACGTTTTACATTTACACATCAGCATATCAATCCAGAATAACCAGCTGCAATGAAGGCATATAAGAATATAAATGAACCCAATAAACTCCATATAATATCTATGATTTATCAAAATGTGTCAAACATAAAAAAGTCTTTTTTTTTTTTTTTTTTTACATGACTTGGATAAATGTAATGGCATGAGATTTTTTTCTGATGGTCACAGCACCAACTGGAATTTAATGATGTGGAAATAAAACTATATAGAGTGGTAGCTCTCTCCAGTTTTAGCTATTTACAAACTCCTCCAGACACACCATCAATGCCTCATGAATTTTTGAATAGAAGTATTTCAAGAATTTTGTTCATTTCCGCACCGTGCACAGCTATCATCCTATTGCTCTGGCTACATCCACTTTGTCATCTTTCTCCCTGTGTGCCTTTTACTGGTCAACATCAAATATTTATTGCTTCTTTATTCTTTAACAAGCTCAGCACTCCTCCTATCTCACAGCCATTTCCCCCTCACTCCTCCATTCAGAAAAGGGTGAAAAGGGATTCACTTTTCTGATCTCTTTTTCGTCCATCCAAACATTTTTTTCGCGGCGTCTTTGAGCATCTTCATTTCCACTCTGCCTCTTTTTTTATTTTTTTACGTTGTATTGTCATTCTGTCTATTCCCCCCGTGCCTTCCCACCTCTCCCTCCGTCCTGTCTCACGCCTTCGTTCCGAACCCTCCTCCTCCTCCTCCTCCGCTCTGCATGCTGAAATACTCTGTGAAAGAAGGGAGCCGGGGCGGCAGCGGGGGCGAGTGTGCGGCCGGGCGTGGGGGTATTGGAGGCGGAGGTGGGGGCAATATCGCCGTCAGGTCAGCAGCAGTGGTGATGATCTTCTGCTCGCTGTTCCTTGGCACCTCGGGTCCTTTACGGGCCACCGTCTCCTCCACCGTCTTCACCGGGTCCTGGAAGGAAGAAGGTGATGGTTTTACACCTTTGACCTGGTCTGGTCCTCTGGATGTAGGTTACGGTGTAATGAGGACCTTGCAGACACGGTGTCAGCTGCACCATACTATACATCACATTTTGACAGCTTCCTCTGCAGCTCACCGATGCTGTGGTGGTTATATAGGTCAGAGTAAATTACTGGGTTTCCTGACCTCCAGTTCAATTGTGTTACTCTCCACAAACTGACCCTACTCTATATTAGTGTTAACTGTATGGTAGAGACTTCATGTAGGCCTGGGGGATGTGGTTGAAATCGTTATTTTTTTATATCAATATACACATCACAATATGAAAAATGTATGCAAAATCTAGGGCTGCAAGTATTGATCATTTACAATATTAATGTATTAACTGTTTGGTCTATAAAACATCAGAAAACAGTGAAAGATTTCTCAGAGATAAAGGTCACATCATCAAATGTCTCATTTTGTCTGACCAACAGTCCAAAACAAACATGTTCAATTCAGTATAATGTATGACAAGGACAATTACTTTAATGATTAACCAATACTTTTAATTGGTTAATTTTCTGTTGATCAACTAATTGACTTATCTTTTTTTTTTTGTCATAGCTCAATGTCAGGGAATATAAAACTAGTATTATATTGCAACTGTACAACCAGATTTACCGTGTTGTAGTTGTATGCCTCCACCAATAGTCAAGTTTATATCCATGTCTGTCCAAAATGTCATCACTTCATCATTTTATCCTACCAGTGCTGTGCCTGTTTGTGGTGTGCCCGTTCAGAACGGGCCAATTGCAATTTTTTAACTATTCTATTGTTATTTTACTGCTTATATGCCTCATACACCTGGCAATAAACAAGATTCTGATTATGAGTCGGTGCTCGTTGACTCCAGGACGACATGCTCGTCTCAGTCCGCAGAGCCCTAAAGCCTGCTGCTGAATAGAGTGCCATTCACTTGTTTATTCAAAGTTCATTAATATTCATCGTGTCGTGAGTCCAAATTGCACCAAATTTGACAAGGCACTCTTTGGGGTCCACAGCAAATACACCTGCCAAGTGTAAAGTAGACCAGATGAGCTGTTCTCGAGATACACAAAGGATATATAGACAGAGATTCCTCGCTTTATAGTTAGATTAGACATTTGTGTTAAATTGTGGAGCATCTGAATTCACATATGAGCATCTGAATTCTTATATGCAAATATATCAATTCTTGAGTTATAACCAAAAACCTGTTTTGTGAGTTCACAGTGACCTTGACCTTTGTGCCAAATTTGAAGAAATTTCCTCCATATGCACCCAAGATATCACGTTCACGAACAGGGCCGGACGGACCGACGGACAACCCAAAACATAATGCCCCCAGCCATGACTGTCGCCGTCGCAGAGGCATAAAAATCACACCGATTTTCAAAGCAACGGTGTTCCACTGTTATGCATCACATTACTTTACAGTGTATGAGACCAACATTTTAATAAATACTTTTGTAAGTTTTTAATTACAGCTTGCTATGAATCGTTAATTTGGTCGCCAGAAAATGCTAGAAATATTAAATGATAAGATCACTTTGTTGTGGTATGATTGCTGCTGAAATTTGATAATTGAATAATCGCCCAGCTCTTCCTTCATGTTGTCCATATAAACATGTAAACAAAGTATTAGAAACAGCTTCCTAATGATTTGGATTGTTCCACCCGATCCATATCTCCCTTGTCTTTATTGTCGTTTGATTTTTTGTTTTCAGTTACAGTTCTTAGCATTTCACATGCTGCAATTTATGAGTGGCTCATCAGGCGATTTACTAAAAAGCGCCCTCTGACTTGGATGTTTTTATACGAAGTCCAGTATTTTACACTAAATCTTTCCCATGTTGGGAAAACTAATGGCACATTTTTTTTATCTGTAAATAAATTTGGTTTCTGATCACATTATAGCACAGAGACTCTTGTGATAACCACTAAATACACCCTTCGGGCCAAATACTGCAAAACATTAAGCCTGCCTGCCATATACTGTTTAAAGCTACGGAGACAACACTCAGATTTACTTTGCTCTTTCACTGAATGACCCTGGTCCAATAGACTCACTGTGTCAATGCAAGTAATCACCTGCAACTACATTCCCTTTACTCAAATAAAGACAAGACTGAGTGACTACTTGACAACAAAGAGGAGAGATTCTTATTACCCTATTGACACCAGGCAGGCTTATAAAAGCTAAAAGGCCAAGTTGAAAAACGTGGTGTTTTATTGTGCTTAGATTTTTAGCAGTCACGGTCTTCCCAGTGTCATCCAATTAGATGTCTGCAGTAAATGCAGCAATTGTGGTGTTCGGTTTCTAACAAGAACCAGGAGATGTAAGCACATTAAGCCTTTTAACACCGGCTTCCAGAAAGTCAAACAATTAGTTTCTAAGTGGTAGTACTAGCTTGTAAAGGACTTAATGGCTTACATCAGAACATCAGAACCAACTTCTTTCATTCAAAGACACTTTCAAATGTAAGTTAAAGAGTTGCTTGTTTTTCTCTACTGCACGTTTGTTATATTTTGGGCTATTTATTATTGCCATGTAACTCTATTAATTAAAATTATCTTAAAGTATTGATGCCTTTTTATACAATGAACACTTGAATCTTGCCTTTCCTTGTCATGACTTTGTGTCACTTGTCGTGCATTGTGTCAACTTTGGGTCGCTCCTTCGTGTTGTATTATTCCTACTAGTGTCTGCACGTTGTTTCAGTGTAGCTGGAGATTCAGAGCTTTTCTTCTGTCACTCATTTCTGTGCAGTATGAAAAAACAACAGATTTGAAATTTCCCCGAGCAAGACAATTCATCACGGCAAACACGACGCCTTAATTTGATCTTGTCAAAGTTTCCATTGAATCATTATTTCCTTGTGCCCAAGTGTTTTCATATCAGTGCGTGTGCTATGTTACGCTGTGCTTACTGTCAGTCACCTCAGGATGAGACGGCAGTTTCCGCCAAGAAACAATCCTTAAAAACATGTCCTAGTACAAACTGTATTGTTACACTGATGCTGTCTAATTTGAGGCATCTTTGTTAGATGAGACAGCAGCTAATTTCAAGCTAGGTTTGATACAGTAATGTCTATATTTCAAAACTTAGATGATTCTAATTACATACAGCAAGCACTGCAAAATGGTTGGGAGACGTTCAAACTGGATATATACAATTCTCACTCTGATGATTGTATTCACCTTTAGCCTGTTTCTGCGCCATTATTTACTTCACTTGCTCTTCTTCTACCAAGCATGTATCCAAAAACGTGTAAAGTTTGACTCACTGATTGGATGGAGAAGAGTTCAGTGAAGTTGGGTTGAGAGTCTCCCAGGAAGGAGCCATTTCCGTAGGCATGATGGGGGAAACTCTCCGCCCCCTCGCCTGCTTTCGGACTGGACAGCAGGATCCCAATCTGGGACGTCCGAACATGATATGGGAAGTTCTTATTGGCTGCTGAGGGTCGTGTGATAACCTAAAGGACAAAAATATGATAAGACATGATGATTTCTGTTAATTTTTACATATATAATCCATGTATAAGTCATAGACTGTATATAAAGATGGACGAAATGACAGCTCCCCAAAAGTGAAGCCAAAACATCTCGATCGCCCCCTGGTGGCTGGCTGCAGTATAGGTCATAAATCCCGCCCCCTCCATGTTAGCGGATGGGACATGGGCCAAACTAAAAAGTCAAAATATGCGTCAAATAAATTTCCCCAAAGATGGTTTCTGTCATTTAAGTTAGTTCTTATCACGCTGATGGATGTTCAAGTGTTAATTTTTAAGATTGGTTTTAATTAGTTATTTGATGCTATAAAAAAGGGGGTGAGACGTCATGATTGACAGCTGTGATTGACAGCTGCTCTGAGTGAAGTAGTCGCGGAGCTTGAGGCTCGGTAATTGTACGAGGGAGGAGATGTAACTTTAACTTTCCATAACCGTCACGAGTCTGTGTAATAGAACATGTGTCAATTTGATCATAAATGCAGTAATAAAGATATTATGGTTAGTTGTCTTTCTAGCCAAACAGCTACCGTAGTGCTAACGTAGCAGCTAGGTGGCTCACGCTATCAAGCTGCGGCCTTGCTCAGCTCGTGATTGGCTCAGGTGGGTGTGTGGGCGGGACGTCGATAGCGCGGCTCCAGCTCCCCGATCACTACTGCGCAGACTGACATCGAAATTTCAAGATGGCAGCTCCCGTATCCGGAATATTTTGGCTTCACTTTTGTACAGTGGGAGGAAGTGGAGATGCATCCTCCATCTATATAATATACAGTCTATGATATAAACTATGTTTAGTAGCTAACACATTGCCTGAGCATATAAGGTCCAAGTGAGAACTGCGAAGCATGCAGTGAGCAGGAACTTAAAAGGAAATTTGCGTGAGCAGTACGGCTCATCAGTAAAGAACAATGTGTCGAAGGTGAGGAAGAGGTAGATAATGATGTGTGGAGGAGACAATCAGCATGAGGCAGTTATGAGTCAACGGTAGTGAATTATGTATGACAGACAGCAGCAATAATGACTCTTGAATAATGTGAACTATGTAGAAGTGCAAGGGTCCGCATGAGCGTGTTATGTGTGGGTGTGTGTGTGTGTGGTACGAACGAGGAAGACGAAGTGAGCGTAGAGGTGGATGCCGAGCTGAATGCCGTTGACGATCTTCTCCCGCGCCCAACGAGGAATCCCAAAGTTGGCGATCATAGCCATAACAGGCACTGCGAAAAACCTGAGGAAGACAAGCGAGTAGATTTAGGATAACGAAAAACACATTAAAAAAGAAAAGATGAGAGCAGAGTTTGATGGTGATAGAGAGAGAGTAGAGACAGATTTAAAGCACACAGAAAGATAAAGATGGAGAGGAGAGGGGGGACAGAGATAATGAGGCGGGAGATAGCGGCAGCAATGAGAGAGAAATGCAGAGATAATATTAGTCTTTGTAATCTACACTTCATTTGAAGCTCATGCTATTACGCCCAGTGACTGAGAAGTGTATGTAGAAGAGTTTTTCTCAGGGTTGTTTAAAAAGGAAAAACACTTCCCAGTACAAAGCTTTAAACTATCTAGCACACATATATTGGTGAATAAATTATTCTAATAGAAGAGACCTCATCAGCTGAGTAAAAATAGATGTTTTCCTCTGGCAATCATTCACTCAAGTACAATTATCTTATCTATTAGTATAGCACAGAGGTTGGGCACACAATGTAGTGTAAAATGAACAACTTTTTTCATTCCCGGACCGCTAAAGCATCAGCTATCTCGTGCACATTTTTACAGAGCTGCATAAATTATTCAAATTGGAGAGACCTCAAACAGAGAAATGTGTATTTTTCTACTCCTGCAATCTCGCACAGGTGCTATTATCCACAGCGAGGGCAGAGTGTGGGGGGGGGCTGTGCAGGTCTCACCATAGTGTGTACGTGGTGAAGAAGGGGATGTAGAAGGGCTGTTTCTCAGGGTAGTGTTTCAGAGAGACCAGCACGGCGTAGCAGAACCACACGTAGGCCAGCAGCTGCAGGCCCATCAGTCCGTAGCCGGCGGGGCTGTCGTAGGAGTACAGCACCTCGCCCGGGTCAAAGAACTGGCACGGGAAGATGAGAGGTTACGCCAAAATTAAGACACACATTAAAGGGGAATGAAAAACTCACTTTTTCAGTGCTTGTGCACATACATTTGGGTATCTGGCGTGCCTACCAACCCACAAACTGTGAAATAAGACAACCCAGTCAGTTTTTTTGTGGGCTGTCTAGATAAGAAAACATGTGATTCAACAAGCCAATCAGATTTGGCTCCCCTTCCTACGTCACATGCAGGCTCATTAGAATATATCACCCACAACTTGAGAACTAACTTTGCATATTTTTCTCACAAGACAAACAGAGCAGACTGGGCTTTTTCAGGAGAGACAGGCGCTAAAACAGTTTTAGACAGAGGGTGAATACAGGTATATTCAGACAGACAGTATGAAAGCATGTTCCATCAATGCTAGGCTTCAACTCATTCAGTTTAAGGTCGTCCACCGGCTGCACTTTTCCAAGACCAATCTGAAACAGAATATTCCCCTCTGTCTCTGCTATCTGTGACAAAGTGTAAGTCGGGTGACGGCGGTGAAGCTCAAAAGTTTCATACACACATACAACATACACAGCAGACAGCTAAACCCTGACAGTCTCTCTGTGATATTGGGTTGCTCCGATTGCTCTTTGACTCTTCCCCCAGCATTACAACAAGCCCTCATGTTTGGTATGGTCATAACAAAAAGGGTTACCCTGAGAGAGTGGAAATCAGTTTCCCCTCCTTGCTTTAAAAAAATGGCTAAATGACATGGTTCCTATTATACACATTAGGAGAGAGAGGTGTCAACCTGGGAAGTATCGAAATGTATTGTATTGTATTGTATTGTATTGTATTGTATTGTATTGTACTGTATTGTATTGTATATGCTTTGATCTGCCAGGATTTCAGTTTTCTGGCCTTCGTCTTGGGCCTTCCTCGAACTCACTTGGTCTTAGTTCCATGGACTCTTTTCTGGACTATTTCTGATCCTCATCCACTTGTGGACATTTCATTCGTTGTATGGATTGACATGGATTGACATGAACATGTGTTTGTTTTGTTCAATTCTGTCATGTCTATTTGTCTGCTTTTGTTTTTTTGTATTGTAAAAAGGGAAAATCTTCATAAATAAAATGTTTAAAAAAAAGACAGACAGTATGAGGAAAAATAATGTGTTTTTTGAACATTAAAGCATGTAAACATGTTCTCGTAAAAACACAAAATACAAGTATGACCCTGGAAATGAGTATGATACGTCCCCTTTAAACAAGCTTAAACCTTTGCACAAAGTAGAAAAGAAGCATCGTTTGGCTCGGCTACACGTTGTGCCCTAATTAATAAGATGGATTGCTGGCGGTTCAGCTGATGCACGGCGGTGACCGAGCCAAAGCTCAGCTTGTTGTGTTCTGTGTCATTCTTTGACATTGACACTCCACAACTGGGTCATCGCTATGTGTGTGCACAGGTTTGTGGGTGTGTGTGGCACCTGCGCTTGCATCTACGGACTCTCGATTGCATTTCACAGTCCAGTGACTGGATAGCGTCGGCCATACAGTGTTACCCCTTGCTACATAATGCATAGGTCTAACGGCTTGGTGTGGAGCTTCTTGGTATCCAACCAGCCAACCTGAGCCTGGCAGATTCCAAGGCTGCAGGCCCAGTACCAAGAACAGTCCTCAACTCTTTATTTCAGTTCCAATTGTAACCTAGTTTGGCGTATTTTTAGCAGGAGCTCCCCTGAGTTTTGAGCTCTTTAATAGCTGGGACCATGTAAGAGGGCAGGCGGCAGATAAATTACACTGCTTCAGATCCACATATTGCAGTGTGAGAAATGGCTATAGGCTTCCAGTGTTAAATATAGCACGGCTACTTCCACTGCACTATTCCCAGTGGGTCAGTATTGGGCTGTATTCAAAGACTGTAATCCACGGTCCCTGAATGTACCATCATTGCATCGAACTGTGTTGAAGCCTCTGCAGCATGCACAGATGTATGCAACTGTAACCCTCCCGAGTGCCTAATTAATTCATAAGCTCGTATGCTTACATGCTGCTGAAATCAGTTTCCGTCTTCACATACAGAGACACAGTAAAATTAATAACAGTGGAAATCTCTCAGTATGCTGAATTAGTCTAACTTTCCAATCAGGAAACCTTAAATAAACAGTCTAAGATTTATTATCTCAGGTACAGTAGTGAGTACTAAAGTTGGGAGTTGTTGTTTCATTGTTTCTAATAGGATACATAATTTGTAACTCAACAAGAATTTTTTATTTTTTTTTTCCAAACAATCAACTTGTTGCCTATTCATAATTATCAATGTATCAATGTAATTAAGTGACCTGACAGAAAAAGTCATTACAGCCCGCGTTGATCTGTGGGCTCGACTCTCCCATGAATATTTATGAGATTATTAAAAAACTCAAAGAGAGCAATAATACGAGCGCAGAAGATACTGAGTCAAGTCAGAAATCATCACCAGTCATCCTGGGCGTAATTCAGATGCCGCTTTCAAGTCACATCTGGATTGATGTGTCAGCAGTGTTCACATGTTTTACTAGTTTAAAATATAAAGAACAAAACTGCAGTGAACTTTGCTCTCAGTAACTACTGTCAACGTATTCTCATACAGCGGCTCTTATTCCTCCTTAGTCATTCGTTTACCTCTGAATGTCCAGCAACACGTCACTCGTTACATGCATAAAGTAGTTTCAAAATAAACCTCCGTCTTCACAGGAAACAACTTACTTAGGTTTAGGCAACAAAAGTACTTAGTTAGGTTTAGGGAAAGATCGTGGTTTGGCTTAAAATAACTTACTTAAGTACGCAAGTTACATGAGAAATACATTAACGCTGACTTCTGGTTTCACACGGGAATCCCGCCCATCCACCCGACCTCCTCCCTACGCGGCGCTCTTTATATTTCCTGGTTCATATTTCCTGGATTACACGCAAATTGATTTTGTGGGATATATACAAATTACAGTGCATCACTTTTCATTGGTATAGCTACGAACGGTGTATGAGAACAGCCTGCTTCTGTGCAGATGATTTTATTAGTGTGAAAATTAGGGCTGCCACTACAGATTATTTTCACTGCTGATTATTTCCCCAATTAATCGATTCATCTCCCTCTATGAAGTCTTCATATTGTTTGTTCTGTCAACTCAATAGTCCAAATGTACATATTATATAATAGACAGACATATAATAGATACAAAAGCAACCAATCTTCACATCTGAGAATCTGAAACCAGTGAGCACCTGGAATGAAACAATTGATTATCAAACTATTGATTAATTTTTAGGTTTAGTGAAAATAACTGATCATTTTTTAAACTCAAAATTATCAAGCAAAAATGTGGATTTGCAGCTTCTCTCCGTTTTACATTATTATAAATTTAATATCTTTTGTTGGTTTGAAGGAGTCGCCGTAGGCTTTGGGAATTTGTGATTAAAAGTAATCAAAATGAAAAATTCATAGATAAATTAATAACTAAAATAACCTCAGTAGCCCCAGTGCACATACTGTATATAAGAAGTGGACGTAGTCTCGATGACGCCACCCATTGGTTTATGGACTGCCGTTTTGAAGCCTCGAGTTCGGCATTTTGGCCGTCGCCATCTTGGTTTTTTGCAACCAGAAGTGACACGAGAGGGTGGAGCTAAGTAAAACCGAACGCTGAATAAGATATTTTTAGGTGACCAAAATGTTATAATTAACTTTCATGAACTGAAAACACACTGTGAAAGGGTTAAAGTTGTACGGCGAAAACACGGACAACTCCCTGACCGGAAAATGCCTTGGTAGCGACCTGTCAATCACAAGGTAGCCACGCCGTAAAGCATACCCTGCTTTATGGTCTATTTGACTCTAAATGGGACCATAATTTACTAAATGAACATCATGCTGTATAGAAGAAGACTTGAAACTAGCGATTGAGACCATAAACTCATGTTTACAATGTTTACTGAGGTAATAAATAAAGTGAGAAGTAGGCTCATTTGCTCATAGACTTCTATACAATCAGACTTCTTTTTGCAACCACAGGAGTCACCCCCTGCTGGCTATTAGAGAGAATACAAGTTTAAGGCACTTCAGCATTGGCTTCACTTTTCAGACCAGGGAGGTTTCCCACTGCCCCAGTGTTGACAAGAGTGCAGTAAGTAAGTAACGTACTGTGTGTGTGTGTGTGTGTGTGTGTGTGTGTGTGTGTGTGTGTGTGTGTGTGTGTGTGTGTGTGTGTGTGTGTGTGTGTGTGTGTGTGTGTGTGTTGTACCTCTGCCTCGTAGATGAAGAGGATGACGTAGGTGATTGTGTAGACGGTCATGTAGATGCTCAACTTAACCGACCCACTGTGACTGATCCTCGCCCTGACACACATTAACACACACATAAAGAGGGTCAAAGGTCACACACAAGTTAGCGGAAAATAAGAAACGAATACAGACACACCCACAGATACACAGAAGGAGGGAGTGATGCATGGAAACACACACACACAAAATCACAGATTTGGTTCTTTACACACAAAGACAGCTTAATCTAAAAAGCAGCTATTCAACAGCGCAGCACAAAGGACGACTGGTGTGCTCAGCTCTGAACTTAATAGATATAAAATGGCGGTTGACCTTTTCACGACAGGCTGTGAAAAATGCTGTCAACACTCACAAAAGCAGGAATTAATGCTTCTTTATTTGCAGTCAACAGGCTTTTTCAAACATCCTTTTGCTCAGACTAATTCAACAACACACACCAGAGAAAAATCAAAGTTGTTGAGTAGTAATTTCCAAACTGTCAACTTCTCAGTTACTGCAGATAAACAGCCATGGTTTTAGCTGGATGGTGGTGCAGTTTTAAGTTTATTCACCGGGGTTTTAAGAGGGTTTAATAAGTCTAAGAGATCACAGGATCTTCTGAGCCCAGAGGAGGATGTAATCCTAAAGTCGAAAAAAGCCAGCTTAAATCTTGCAAGCTCAGTTTTCACTACAAGAGTTCTCTCTGGAAAATATCCACAGAGATTCAACCGAGCCCGAAGCAGGGCCAATCTTCAAACTGTGAGCAGCGGTTTAGATGATGACTCACCATGAATCAAAACCGTGTGAGCTGCCATTTCATTTAGCTGTTTCTCGCATTAAAAGCTGACTCAGACACCAACATCTGGGGATAGCTTGGCAGAAATCTAACAGAACAGCTGGCGTGTTTGATAACTGGACGTTCGAATTGGAACTGTAAAACATGAGAGCACTAAATCATCTATTGCAGTGGTTCCCAACCTTGGGTCCGGGCCCCTAAGAGGGGCGCACACAGGGGAGTGCGGCAGGATTTGTCTGCTCTGAGGTTGTCAAAAATAGATTTGCACATGTATAACTAAAAGACACAAAAGAAACACGTCTTTTTTGCTACTTAGTACTGTAGTAGGGTTGTGTATTGGCAAGAATCTGGCGATACGATACGTATCACGATACAGGGGTTACGATTCAATATACTGCGATACTGTAAGTAAGGTGATATATTGCGATTTTTTTAAATCTAATTTTAGGAAAACTGTCATAGTATAAAGAACACACCACCATATGCATAAAATCTGAGTTAAAAAAGTTTACTTTTTTTATGCAATCAGACCAGTGAGATCTGCTTTTGCATTTAACACAGTCCCTGTAACATCCAACATCATAGCACTACTTTGAAGGGGGGGAACCTCTTTGCAAATTAAATAAAGTATTGACTGAGTAAATCTTTGCATTAAAACTATTAATTAAAAATCAATACAGTGTTTTTGAGAATCAATACAGTATCACGAAACATAATTTCACAATATTCGATTTTTTTCAATATTTTCTTACACTCCTACTTAGTAGGCTACTTTGTGTTTAAACCCATTATTTCTGCACAGTTGCAGATAAAGACCTGGCTCCACTAATATTATTTGTATTATATTATTAGTAGAATTAGATTCCAGTGGTGGCTGCGTAGGACTGTTTCAGACTTGTGTGATACAAACATTTACAATAACTCAAGAGCGTTGCAAAGTCCAAAAGCCAACATTTATTGAAAAAAGATAGATGTTGTCATTTCTGAAAATCACAACATGTTTTTATCTAATGAAATATTCTGCTTCAATCCATATTTGTTGGCGTTTAGCCTTTCAAAAACAACGTTTTCACTGTGGTAAAAACCTGTTTGCTCTCCCGCCCGCCGCACACAGCGGGAGGCACTGACGAGTTATATTCATTAAAGAAAGTTGATTTATTAAAAAAAAGCCAAATTTAATACACCGAATCACTTTACTGAAATGGAGGATTTTGTTTGAGGATTTGTAATTTCTTTTAGGGTGATGATGTCAGAAAAGATACAAGTAGGGAGGGAACCACTGATCTATTGTGCCGGCTATCTGAAATGATGCCTGTCACAAGCAAATGTCCACTAAGCCTGGCCAGAAAACAGTGAGCGAATCAAAAATGTGTCAGCTGGCTTTGCAGGTCAAAAGGTGACACAAAAACAACATAAAGTTCACAGCAGAGCAGCATCCATCTGTCACATTCCCCCGACATATCAAGTGTTCATCCACACTATCACACGCAGCGTACTCACTGGCTTTTTGAGTGACACCTAACATTGTCACGTCGTGAGATACTGTTATGATTGTGACAGCGAGACCTGACAGTGAGAGACAGTGGCAGCACAAACACGCCCGCACAAGGCGACAGACTTGCATAAAAACAGAGACACACACACACACGCACACACACTACAAAAAAAGGTGCAAACCCCCACCTGGTGACAGTGAACCCTTTGCCCAACAATATGAGCATCAGGAGGAACACCAAGAAGCTGACGGAGAACAGTAATTTCCCTGGAGACGGACAGAGAGGAGTGAGACAGAAAGAGAAGACAGAGGGGGTAATTAGGTTGTGGTTTCAGAAACTGTGATATCCGATGGGAAAGATAAATTCAGGTCGTCACACACGCAGAATCATGCATGGAGGAGCCGACGCCCATCAAACCAGCTTCTTCACCCGCACACACATCCATCATCGTCCACTCATTCATTCAGCTCGGGCAGTGAGTGATTTTCCAGTGCAGAGGCAGTGTCAGTCAGTCAGTCAGTCAGTCAGCGGCCGATGCGGGAGAAGAACTCACCCAGTATTTTCAGGCTGCCGTTGCCAACTCCATCTCTCGCATACAGGCCCCAGTAGACACAATGGAACAACAGGCTGAGCACTGCATAGTAGAAAAAGATGCAGGGAGGAGAGAAACGGGAAGAGGAGAAAGGGTAGAAAAGAAGGAGACGTCAGAGAAGAAGTAAAGAAAAGATAAAGAAGAGAGGAGATGATAATGAGGAAAGAGAAAGGGCAGGGGAGTAGGAGAAGGGGAGAGAAATGGGGAGTAGAGAGAGAGAAAATAAGAGGAATTGATAAAAAGGGGATGAAAAGGGAGCAGAAGGCTTGAGAGAGGAGAGGGAGGAAGAGAATATCGGGGTGGCAGGACAATCGAGGACGGATTTGAAGAGCAAGCGAGAGGGAGGAAAGTGAGATAAGGGGGGGAGGAGGGGAAAGGAGAGGACAGGTCGAGGAGAGTGAGGGGTGTTCGTCAGTAACAGCACGCTCCACTGAACACTGTAGCGCAACACGGCTGTTTGCAAAAGAAGTTCCTATTCAGAGGCTAATAAGGGCGATAACATCACGACGCTTGAAGTGGGGATTAAGGTATGAGATGCTGCAGCCGTGCGAGGGGCTCATTGTTGTCTTGAGCGTGTGTGTTGTAGCATAATGTGTGTGTGCGGGACAGAAGCTCTCACCCTCCACACCTGCCGCCGTCATAAACATTTTGTAGGTTGTGTGAAGAAGCTGTCTTCCCTTCAGATTGTCTGCAGGGAAGAAAAAAAACAAGAGTGAGATTAGTGATGGAGATGTGTGTGTGTGTGTGTGTTTGGACAGAGATAAAAAGGATGGAGATATGCTAACAGATGGCAAAGGAGAGCGAGAGAGGTACAGAGAGAAGAAAGAACGAGGGAGCGGGCCAGAAAAATGGGGGGAGCGACCATTAGTATTCATCCATCTTGTGTCTCCAGATGAGGCCTTATACATCTTTTCTCCATTCTCTCCCCCTAAGCTGTGAGGAAAAAATTTTAATGTGTATTTAAGCAGCCAATTTTACTACCAAAACACTTGTGCAAACAGAAGTGGCTCGGGGAAATATTTACAGGGGGAGGACGGGTCATAAATGTTCACACACACTCACAGTTGCCCTGTATAACCGCAGGCTTGGTGAGCCAGACGCTGCTGGATCCTCCTCAAAGGTACTCTCTAATGGTTGCTGTCAAAGGAACATCTCTCCCAAAAATGAAAACGCTGTCATCTTCAATGTTTTATAACCTTTTCCCATCTTTCATAATCTGCATATGTCTATATGACATTGTGAATATTGTTTTCATTTGGGTAGAAGTAATGAAATAAAAGTCCCTTTAGGCCCGTTTTCTTCTGTTTGTACAACGTTGTTATTTCTATGTCCTTTGTTTGACTTTAACTTGTGCAAATAAATAAAACTCAAGCCTCCGTGTCAGTGAATACTCAAAATGAAGCTGGCAGACGCAACATGCACATGGGGAATAATATATACAGCAGCAGCGCATTCAAAGCCTTGTCGCGATCTGCATGAAATCACAAAAAGATTTCAGCAGAATTCAAGAGTCAAAAGACGTATTTGCACCTCATTTCAGAGCTTTCTTCCTCTGCAGTATGGCAAGCAAAGCAAGAAATAGACTTCGCCTAACCCCGCATATTTACACTTCCATTTCCAATTTGAATACATTTGACTACAAACACTTGAATGACACTGCATTTGAAGGATAACTTATGCCAATTTTGGAGCTTAATATTCAGATTCCTTTCACTTTAAAAGGGATCAGTTTACCCAAATTAGGTAAAAACTAATATTCTCATGTACCTCTTGTGGGATCTACTCGTACAGTTTTGGTTTTACTAGCAAAGATTTCAATACATTCATGTCTGAGATTTTTGCCTTCGCACAAATAAAATGGAGGTGAATGGAGTTTTTAAAAAATACATTAAAACCATTTTATAGCAGCATCTCTTGTTACTCTGGATAATCACTTCATTGTCAATAGTTTTCATTGGAAATGGTTTCTACCAAAGAGAAATAGCCTAAATAAAAGCTATTGACAGCGTGTCTCTGCTGCTGCTGAATTTTTCAAATTATATCTTTTTTAAAGCTGTGAGCAAAAAAAAAAATCCACTTCCATTCTATTGGTGTGGCAGAGAAAAGACAGATAACTCAAAATCCTGGCCAATAAAACTATTTGCATAGATGTTCTCAACCTGAAGGCTGATTAAATGGATGAGAAAGAAAAAAAGATATTTCTGTTACACCATATTTTATCTAATATTTTTTTGCAGTTTTTCTTTGTTAAATACCAGATACTTTCACCTCTTCAGGCATCTAAAAATCCTTCAAAAAGAAACTCTAAGAAGGAAAAATGTGTCTTTGGTTTTAAACGCACAGTATGTCATTTTCTGCTGCTAGAGATCTCTCAATCAAAACAATAATAAAAGACGGACTTTGATGACGTCGTGAAGTTGCGTGGGATCATTGGAGTTGTTGTTTTCATTGTTAAACAACCACCATTGCCGATGAAAATCTATCTGACGTGACACAGGCGGAAATCATGTTCACGGACGAGGTAATGTATTAAAGTTTAATTCATGTTTTTTTATTATGTTTATTCATGTTTTATGTCATTTCATTCTAAAGAAATAGCCACAAGTAACTTTAGCTATAGCATTAACTTGCTAATTTACCATTAGATGAGTCGACTACCTATACAGCTACTGTAGCTAACGTTGTGGCATGTGGTGAATTCAATCGTGGGGTAGCCCAGCGCTGTTTCCTTCTTGGTTCGTTTGGTTCACCCGTACGTTTGCGCTTTATAGCGACAGCTTTGGTGACAGAATGCGCATCAAACGGAAATGAATAATCGTGCCATCACGAGTGAGCAATACAAACAATAGTGACAATTGAGTGGCTCGCCGACTTCCTTCCTCACTCTCTGACGTATCATCTGATGTTTCTCCAGAAGTTAGAGCAACTAGAGGGGGTAAAGGAGATACGACGCCATTGACAGGCGACCAAATGAAACGCAAGTACACATCTCAACAAAATATATAACATAGGTCAAGTCATTTTAGACATTTTAATGCAGAAATGTTATATATTATACCTTTAAGGGGTTCCAAGCCAAAAAAGGAAGGTAACCACTGTGCTACGAAATATGTTTTTTGTAATTTAAGTGAATCAATCCTTTAACAGTTTGGAAGAACAAAGATATACAGTATGGCTGCATAGAAAGACCTTACAGTACATGAAGAAAGCAGGGAATGACACTGAGCGGTAAGTCATTCCTTGGGCTCTTGTTCTCAGCTGCTTCAGGTTATTTGAGCTGTGACCTTCATGTGACAAACTCGCTTCACTAACCTTAAAGCTACCGCTACCTGCTCCATTCAACCGTTCACCTTTACACGAGAACCAAACCCCACTCTCGCCGTCTTCTCTCTCCTGCTTTCTATGTTGCTCATGCTCTGATCTGACAAACTCCCGGCCCCGAGAAAAAAATAGGCACATGCTCCCCCCTTTTCCTATCAGAGGAAACATGAGAACTTACTCCTATCCCATCAAGAAAACATGTAGATTTTATAATAGATCTGAAGAAAAGGGCACTTAACGACTGCTGCGGGCTCTGAATAAATTGGCTCGCAGAAGAAGAGGGAGGAATAGAGATACAGGTAAGTGGAAAAGACAGTACTTTACTTACAGGCAAAGTAGCAGGAGAGCAGGAACACCAAGAAGAAGATGACCAGGAACGTGATGTCCGTCTCCAAGATTCCTGTGAATAGGGAACAGAATAATTGATGTGAAAGAAAGATGGAAAAAAAAACAGAGGAAGGTGGAAAAGAAGGTATGAGAGAGGAGGTGGAATCAAAACCAGAAATTAAAGGAGTCAATTAGGTTCAGAGAACATCAAGGTGAAGAAGTGAGGGGCATTAGAGAAAGAAAAAAAGTAGAAAAATGAAGGGATGAAACATCCAGAGAGGCAAGTACGTGATGGGGATATTGGATTAGTCAAGAAACAGAGAGAGAGAGCGTTACAGTAGGAGGGTGGAGGAGAGAGAGAACATTGGAGATGTAGGAATAATTCATTTAGAAGCTCTTCTTCTTTTCATCCCTTCCTTTCAGTTCATCTATCATCATTAATTCATCCAGCCGTCCCTTCATTATTGTAATTTGTTCAGTTCAGTGTGCTTTATTGGCCGTGCTAAGTGGTGTTGGCTTGTGCCATCAGCGATTCCTTCCATAATCGCTCTCTTTCTGTCTAATCACTCTTACCGAACTCATCTGCAGAGAAATGCTGCGTCCAGAAAGACTGGCCATTGGTCAGCTTCATCTCGTACTCCAGCTGCAAGCCCTCGCCCTGCGAGAGACGAGAGAGGAGGAGGCAGGTGAGATAAAAATGCATTTTTTGATCTGTACAAAATATACATTAAAGCTTAAAGCTGTACTGGACAACTCTGCAGGTTGAAATGGCGGTGAGAGGCAACCACGCTTTAGATACTGTATATTCTTAAACATTATTCTAATGGCATTTTGCTTTTTCATTATAAATCTGATGATGGAGACCTACAGGACCTGTAGGGAGAGAACAAAAATGTTAGCTGGACTAAAAAAATCAGCATTTTACAGTTAAACTGTATGAACCTCAGAGGATCACCAAGACATTTGACATTCATAGAATATTTACACATGAGAACAATTTCAAGAAATCATTTAAGTCCTAATGAAATTAAACTGCATATTTTTTGTCTGCTACAGCTCTGTAAATCATGTGCGAAAAATAATAAAATCATGGACCAAAAGGGAGAAATTTATATTTCAGATTTCTTGGTTTCATGATGGCGCTTCCTCTCTTTGCATTAATCTGTCGGCATACTTTTAGTTCTCCGTCAACGTAGAACTTCTGGTTTATGTTTTTTGGTACCAATACAACAGCCGGGTCTGGAACCACAGCCGATTATACTGTCATCAGGCCATTAAATGTCCGTTATCAGTGGCTCATAGATGTGGGTTAGAAGGGCCCTGCTACACCCAATAGTAGGTTTTGTCATCTATTCACATGGTCGATCACCGCAAGAAAGAATAAAAGAAGACGACAGCGACCTCTAGCGCCAGTAGTAATTATGACAGGAGCAAAAGCGGGAGTGAGGCGCTGAAACTCCATATAGGGTGGAGGTCGGGGGCGATGGATGGGACACAAAACACAGGGCATCAGGAGAGCGGGGTTTGAATCCCATGTGAAACTAACAAGGTGTAGTTGTCTTTGTTCACAAGCTTTAAGTTTCACTTTCACTTTTAAAACATTAATTTTGTATAAATAAAAAGAAAACTTATTTATTTTATATTTATTATTATTTATTTTAAGCAAAAACAAGATGTTTTTCCCTAAACTTAACTAAGTGGTTTTGTTGCCTTAAACCTAAAGAAGCTGTTTTGTTTGTGTTCAAAACGTAACATTTCATGCAAGTTTATGTGTCAGAGAACGTGTTGCTTTTAAGTTTCACTTTCACAACGTAGTAGGCCCCTACTAACCCACATCTATGATGGTTATAGCGAGCAATGACCCACATTTAATGGCCTGAAAACAGTAGAATCGAGTTGGAACTAATATCAAAATAAAACTTGTTTTCTTTACCTTACTTTGTTGTTTCCACAAAAGCCTTTTTTGTTATTTACCAAAAGAAGCCAAAGTTCTCAAAAGTTAAAAGTTAAACAGCCATACAAGAACTTTGCAAAAAAAAAGAAGGAAAAAAAAAGTTAAAACTGTGATTTAAATCAGGAACTATCTAAAAGATTTAATAGAATACAAGAATGAATGATATATATATATAACTGCTATTCAGTTGGTGCCAAAAAAAGTATTGAAGATCAACACCCAGCCTTATTAATAATGTTGATGTGATGACTAAGCAAGTAGAAGCCTTTATTGCTCAGCACTCAGAGGGATCAAATACAATCACAGCAATGCAGCCTTCAAGACCAGGAAAACAGAAATCTAAACTATGCCACCAAATAAGGAGAATTACAATCCCAGAGGACATCTAGTCTCATATCACAATGTCAACACATCACCCTGCTTCCACTTCTACACTCAGACACCATGCAACATATCCGTGCACTGATGAAAAACATCCAACGTTGCTTGCTGCCAATCATCAGACACAGGTTTGCTGATTTTCAAAGATCACTGCTTCATCATTTTCTGCCGCAGTAATTTTCCACTGCGCACATGCGTACCTACTGTAATCTGTCTCTGCGATAACATTTGGCCACTGAGGTCAGGGCAGGCTGTTAAATGAGTGTTGATAAATTTGGCGCACCGGCTGCTGTCCGTGGTGCTGATCTAAGGCTGGTTTGCAGTATGGGAGTTGCATGGTGAGCCTCTCCATGGTGGCATAGCAGCTGTTTGCTTTGCAATTGTCTAGAGTGCTTGCTTTGGGGCGAGGGCCCAAGAAAAAAATGTGTACCGGCGCCAATCACAATTATGTTACGCTGCTGCTACCACAGCTTTAAGTTAAAAAAAAACAGATTCCAGATTTCTTCCAACCTTTCCTGTTACAAGAGGAGGAAAACGTCCAAATCATCCCTGCTGGTCTAGCTGCTCAGTGTAATTGTGTCGTATAGTCAGTTGGTCCCCCAGCTGGCCTGGAAGTGCCTCGGGACCCCCCAGGTGTGTGGAGGAAGTAAGTGGAGAAATAAAAAAAGGAATCTAGGCTGCTCTGCCTACTGTGCTGAGAATATATGAGAATATGACCCAGATTAACAGGAAGGAAGGATGGATGGATCATAACCATAGCAACAAAGTATTCTCTTTTTAAAAAATCATTAATAGTTAGTGTTGAAGCACTTATCAATTATTTGTTGGGCTCATTATAATTATATGTCGATCAGATATAATTGTTCTACATTGCAATGTTATGAAAGAGCGCATAAAGAGAATGCTTGGGTACGTAAACATGCAGGACAGGAGAAATACCGCGGAGGAAACGAAACTTGTGTGTTAAACCCCAGTTGGAATGATGCTAATTTTTGGCAGTCGCACAAATAAAAAGTGTCGAAGTGAAAGTGAATTTGGGGAGGAAAAAAAGAGTGTGATGGGGAGCAGAGAACAAGAGAGGGGGACAGAGATGGGTTGACAATCAGAGCACAGAGAGCTCATTTCACACACACAAGTTCAAAGCCGATGGAGTTTGCGCTTGTTGCGGTGGAGCGAGGGAAAAGAGAGAGAGTGAGAGAGAGAGAGAGAGAGAGAGAGAGAGAGAGAGAGAGAGAGAGAGAGAGAGAGAGAGAGAGAGGGGGTAAAAAAAAAGACTTTGATTTCATTTGGCAGCCTGAGACTCCATCTCACTCCCTCCATCAAAAAAGGGCGAGAAGCATGGAGCGTGCACTGCCACAAAATCAATACAGACACAAAGAGCAAGGAGACAGAGATAAAGAGAGTGATAGATGTGGAGAGGGTGAAACAGGTAGAGAGAAAGCCAGAGTGAAGAGACAGGAGCACATGCAAAGAGGGAAAGAGAGATGTATGCATGGGAGAGAAGAGAGATGAGGGAAGAAGTAACACTTCACACAGCGGGGATTATCTCTCGGTGGGACTGGCAGGATGATTTTGGGGGTTGCTTGTTAGTTTCAGGTGTAAAAGTCATCCACTTGTGATATACTGTACTGATAGATCAAACTCTGAATGTGCTCTAACCCAAACTCCTGTGCAGTCTTGTACATCTTTGTGCTCCCCTGGGCTGCTGATAACAGCATTTAAAAAGCAGTTTAACATTATGCTCATATGTGATTGTTGGAAAGGCCATTCCACAACCATGGGGCATTAAAGGGGTACTCCAGCAATTTATTACTGCACTTCCATAAAGTTGGGGGACTCACAAGAGGCAGATTTTAAAAAAGATTAGTCAAATAAATCCTGACTTTTAGTCCCAAGCATTTCCTATAATGCAACTTGATGACGTGTTTCCTAGGGCTGTCAAAGTTAACACGATAATAATGCGTTAACACAAATTCGTTTTAACGCCACTCATTTCTTTAACGCATTAACGCAACTTGCAATTTTTAGGTTGTTTCACAGGCTCAGTTTTAAAGCTAGAGTGAAGATACTGGTATCATATGAAACTAGAAAAAACCTAAGGAATCCATTGGTACCAACCATGTAATACAGTACTAGCTTGCCGTGAAGGAGCTCTAAACTTGCGCTAAATTTTGGCAAGGAAAAACTGGCATGGCCATTTTCAAAGGGGTCCCTTGACCTCTGACCTCAAGATATGTGAATGAAAATGGGTTCTATGGGTAGCCACGAGTCTCCCCTTTACATACATTCCCACTTTATGATAATCACATGCAGTTTTGGGCAAGTCATAGTCAAGTCAGCACACTGACACACTGACAGCTGTTGTTGCCTGTTGAGCTTGAGTTTGCCATGTTATGATTTGAGCATATCTTTTATGCTAAATGCAGTACCTGTGAGGGTTTCTGGGCAATATTTGTCATTGTTTTGTGTTATTAATTCTCTATGAGAACAGGAGGACGGAAGTTTAATTTGAAAAGACTGGGTCTGCAACTATCTGTTATTTTCACTTTCGTTGTCGTAGTATGTTGTGTAAAATGTCAGAAAATGGTGAAAAATGTTGATCATTCTGTCCACAACTCAAAGATATTCTGTTTTCTGTCATAGAGGAGTAAAGGAACCAGAAAATATTCACATTTAAGAAGCTGGAATCAGAGAATTTTTTACTTTTTTTGCGCAAACCGATTAATCGATTATCAAAATAGTTGGCGATTAATTTAATAGTTGACAACTAATCGATTAATCAATTAATTGTTGCAGCTCTAGAAAAGACTGTATGCATGTAACAAGTGGAAATTGACACGTGTGTCATGTGTTGCTGGACAAAAAAAATGAGGAATAACTTTTCATAAGATATCATACAAACCGTTGTACGAGGACACGTTGTTATATGCTGTAGCAATAACATTTCCCTTACATAATCACTTAATCGAAAAAATAATCACCATATTAATAATAACTGTAGTTGATGAAAATGATTGTTAGTTGCAGCCTTGACAAAGTGTATTTTAACATAATATTCTAGCAGAATCACTCTGAAGCATTGTGTGTTCACACTGTGAGCGACACAATCTACAAATCATCAGGTTTGTTCATTTCCCATAAAGGTGAGTATCTCTCCCAAAAGACTCCAAACACTGTCAAATACTCCTGTTATTGTTTCTTATTTATCACATTAAAGAAGTGCGATGTTTCAAGTCCAAACTGGCTCCCCATCTGGCACTGTATGATACGATACGGATCCTTCTTCTGACTGCGACTGTGTTGAAAGCCTTTTTGAGAGATATAGTTTACAATGTTGGACAAAACGCAGTAGATGTGGGTGTGTTTCTACACCATTTGTTCTATAAAGATGAGTCACCTGGCCAGTCTAATTTCAGCGCTTCCCTGCTGAGGTAATTTAGTTTCATTAACAGCAGTTCTGCTCAGCATAATAAAGCAGGGGTTGATTACAGCCGTTCAAAGCTTTCCGTTTCTCCACTTGTGTTTGAAAGACCACAAGGATAAACGCCTCATAAAATAACGCTCAGACCACAGTTACTGGGGTCGATGGCACGCAATGAAGCCACGAGTTGTTCTGTTATCTGTTTATTTCCAATTAATGGTATAATTAGCTCCAACTAATGAGTTACATTATTGTACTCATCAAAACAGCTTCATGAAAGGCAATAACAGAGTAATAAGTGTTGCCTTGTGAACACTTTGCCGCTGTACACCGCTACACAGATGTAATTAGAGCTTGACTCCACAGTATGGTGTTGATTTTTGAGACTATAAATTATCAAGTGAAATGTTATTTATGCAAGGACATCTGCAGGAGAAAAAAAACAACATTCATGCCTGCTAATATGGGTGAACTTTGGTTACTCTGGCAATTTACTTGTCTGAAAAACCATCTGACTGCCAGAGGTCCTCTGCTCTGTAATTTGTGATGACCTGAATTTTATTTATAATGACGTTTTTTTTTTTTCCCTGATGAAATAATGATTATTTGCAGCCTTGAGGTTTCCTGCTATACTTTAACAAGTGAAATGTCCTGGAAATGTTTAAATAACGATCTACTGCACATTTTACCATTTTGTCCAGGCGAGTCTACATGTGGGGATTGAGAGTAGACATCCTATGGTTTTTAAGGGGCTTATGAGCTGATGTAGATTTAGACCCACTTCAGCAGGTAAAGACTGAGATGAAAAGTACATGAAAGGAGAGCTGGATAAGAGAGAAACATGGACAAAGAGAGGAGAATAAGTAGCGGCACATAAAAGTGAAGGTGCACGGAAAAAATGCATGGAATGAGCAGGAGGCAAAGTAGAAATGAGACCGGTGAGATGGCGAGATGGAGAGGAAAAACACAATTAGAGACAGGCTGACGGAGAGGAGCGGGAGGCGGAGAGGTAAGTGGATATGAAAAAGCGTGGAGCGCGTAACAGCTTGGTGACAGGGTTGAAAGAGAGCGGGACGCAGCCAGTGATTGTGAGCGACAAAGAGAGAAAGACGGAGACGTGTGAAAGCATAAGGGGGAGCGAGGAGGCGAGAGGCGAGTGGTGGAAATTGGCTGCGGGGCGCGGCGTGCACATGTCCCCGGGAGTGGAGACGGGCTTTTACACTTTAGTCCAACAGCATTAGGCGGCGCGTCTATCAGCGGACGCGGGCATGACACTAAACCACACTCTGTGGGAAGCATCCGTTCTAATCATATCCCTCTTCAACCGACAGCAGCACATAAAAAACCAACAACAAAAATCCCCCACACAGACTCATGACCAGGAGCATGACACTGATGCAACCCCGAGTGTGACACTGATAGGCAGGCAGACATACAGTGACGCACATTCAGCAGTAATCTTACTTATTCACCCACTTTCACAAACATGAAAACACTGCACACATTACAAAAACAACAACACACACACACACACACACACACACACACACACACACATTCCTGGGATTCGTTCTTGACTGAAGCCCTCGGTGTAGGAGGATGTATCATCACTGAGCAGATCTAAAACAAGCTCAAGATTTCTTCACCGAGTGTTTGTGTCAACAAACAACACAGTGCAGCTAACACTGTGCTCTTTTTCTCCAAGCGCACCGTTGGTACAACACTGAGTCCCATTGTAAAATAACACAAAGCTTAAAAGTCCCTGAAGCCAGCTAATCAATAGCAGTGGACACCCTTGTAAGGCATGTTTAGCACAGTTTAAGCAGAGAGTCGCGTGTTAACGGCGAGTAGTGGGAGGGCACAAAAAAGTACCACTTTAAATCTTGTGTTTACCAGAGGTGAGCTCCTAAATTTCTTGGAAATAACTTATTTAGCATGAAATAAGCATTAAAAAAAATGTCTAATTGACTAAAGAAATCTTAGTCGACTAGGACTAAAATGACTAATTAGTCGACTAATCGACTAAGAGGGGGCAGCCCTATGGTAGAATATCATTTTTTAATTGCAATCTATCTATGTATCTATCTATTAGGGTTGGGAAATATATCAATATTATATTGATATTGTGATATGAGACTAGATGTCGTCTTAGATTTGGGATATCTTAATATGGCTTTATGTTGTCTTTTCCTGGTCTTAAAGGCTGCATTACAGTAAAGTGATGTAATTTTCTGAACTTATCAGACTGTTCTAGTTGTTCTTATTTGTCTTTACCCACTTAGTCATTATATCCACATTATTGATGAATATGCATCAAAAATGTCATTGTGTAAATATTTTGTGAAAGCACAAATGGTCAATCCTACAATATCGTCGCAATATTGATATCAAGTATTTGGTCAAAAATATTGTGATATTTTATTTTCTCCATATCGCCCAGCCCTACTAACTATCTATCTATCTATCTATCTATCTATCTATCTATCTATCTATCTATCCATCCATCCATCCATCTATCCATCCATCCATCTATCTATCTATCCATCATCCATCCACCTACCTATCTATCTATCTATCTATCTATCTATCTATCTATCTATCTTTCTATCTATCTATCTATCTATCTATCTATCTATCTATCTACCCATCCATCTATCAATCGATCCATCAATCTATCTATCTATCCATCCATCCATCTACCTACCTATCTATCTATCTATCTATCTATCTATCTATCTATCTATCTATCTATCTATATATCTATCTCATTTGAATAACTACTGCAAATCACAGGGTTAAATTTCCTTGCAGTTTTTGCCCATTTAGATAACTTAACTTCAATAATTTAAAATGTGGCCTGGTGGGAAAGCACACATACTGGGACAGAAATTATGCTAAATCATAGTTGATTTAAAATGTATAGCGAGGGACCGCACAAAAAAGTAGCCTCAAAACATCCAGGGTTTCACAGAGACCTTCCTTGGGGTGAGCTGGGTATACTTTCCTCGGAGCTTTTTGAGATTTTATTATCTGATGCTGCTGCTTCTTGCACCTGAAATCTGTTCATCGAGTTGTTTTGCTTGGCTGCAAGAACTTAAATCTATTATTTAAAATGTTGAAATAAATGTATAGATATCTAATACATCTATATTGTTATTATCAATAATAATATAGATGTAATCTGTTTTCATTTTTGATAGATAGATGACGTTGATGATGATGACAGTGATGACGTTTGTTTATCTGAAGAGCAGCAGAAAACAAACACAGCGACTGAACAGGTATGTTTGCGTGCGAGCCTTCCGAGTCTGTTTGCATGATAAAGTCACCATGGCAACCGCCTGGTAGTGCGCCTGCCCCTGTAGTGAGGAAAAGCCGGCGGGGTCAGGTCAGAGGTCGGTGCTTACCCCACACTTGCTGAGAGCGATGTACCACCATCTCTCCCTCACCGAGCGGAAACTACGTCCGCCCACGCAGCTCAGAACCTCCTCATTCCCGTCTCCCTCCACCTGAGAGAGAGAGAGAGAGAGAGAGAGAGAGAGAGAGAGAGAGAGAGAGAGAGAGAGAGAGAGAGAGAGAGAGAGAGAGAGAGAGAGAGAGAGAGAGAGAGAGAGAGAGAGAGAGAGAGAGAGAGAGAGAGAGAGAGAGAAAATGCACGGAGAGGATGTTGTTATCCAAAAAGGCGGCGTGTTTTACCTCAGAGACACACTGAATTATCACAGCAGAGTGGGAGTCTGATATATCAAGATACAAACATATTTCACACCCCGATATAGCCTGAAATGTGGCAACAAGATCCACTAAGCGCCACAACAACAGAGTCATGCTGGCAATCACGCTTCCTAATGTGATAAACAAACATGTTGTGTTGCTTATTGAAAAAGAAACAAAAGGAATATTTTTTTTTTTTTCTTTAAAAAGGTGTTATAGGAGAGAAAAATCTTGTGGGCCATTTCAGGTTGACGGTGATGCATCACGAACACAGGAAATAAGTGAATCGGTGAAAACACATTACAGGCCATTAGCTTTCACTGCCTCTCTGTGTGTTTGTTTACCTCTTTTACATATTTCGGTTCCTTTTTTGCATTACAAAAGAATTCCCAATAGGAAAGATGAAAATAAGTCCAACTGTCTGGTGATAAAAAGGAATAATGTGATACTCTGTAACACACACATATCCCAACACAGAGAGGTCAGAGGTCAATTTTAGCGTTATGTTCTGTGGCCCAATCTCAATGTCCCTCCTAAGGCCTTAAGCCCTGAACCCTCCGGGACTTAACGAACATCACCTGGTAAATGCTTGAGTGTGAGAGGCTGCAAGGGCTTTGTAATGGTATAAGTACGAATGGGACAGCACTTTGTGGTGACATATCACGTTTCCTTGACGACGCCAAAACATGTTATGTACAATTGTGGGTTTTTATTTTACATTTTTAGTGCCTGATTTGAACGTCTTCCAGACTCTTGCCTTAGAGGTAATTGTCAAATATTCAATTGACTAATTTTTGTCAAAACAGCATCATTAACCCTTTAAAACGGATCTCCCGCGGATGGCCCCGGAAGACCGCATGATCCTGTTTAAATCGGTCTAAAATAAAAGCTACGGCTTCTGTCTTTTGTGTCATGACGTCAACTAGGCCGACTACGTTGTCACGGGGGTTTAATACAAACCATAATAAGTAGAACATTAATTCTTTTTGCAGCGGAAAGCTAAGGCTTTCTACATTTAGAAATCTTTTGGATCAATATGTTTTGTGTGTTTATTTCATAACATTTTATGAAAATGATTTTTGTATCTTTTTTATTCATGACACAATTTCAATACTTTTATCAATTATCATAGTTTATTGAGTTGCATAACCTTTTAGCTTTTAGCTGCCGGCGGGCCAGCGGATTGTTAAGATGTTAATAGTTTATATCATAAAAGATCGATACTTGATATCCGTGTGTTGATACAATATTGCCACACAAAATATCGTGAAGCTGTATAGATTTTTTCCCCCACCCCTAGCAGAAATGCGGACTTACGGAAGGTGGGCATAAAGGGCTCAAAGTGTCTGCGAGAGAGCCCTCAAGCACTTTGACGATTTGACAGTGGGATGGCGGTCAGTACTCAGTAAGTGTGTGTGTATATATGTATATATTTGTGAGCTCTTACCACACAGCCTGACCAGGTGTAGCGTGTAGTGAGGTTGATGACCTGGTTGTTCTCGGGCCTCAGCACCGCTTCCTTCTGGTAGCAGTTCTGACAGGAGACGACACAGCAAAATCAAAATAGAGGAACAACGTTTAAAACATTCAAAACTGCCCTAAATGAAATTTCCATTGCATCTACTCAGCCTTTCTCATCCATTTCACAAAATATTTTTCAATAAAGCTCACAAAAAGTGCCCAAACTTGTTGCATGCAGCTGTGGGTTACACCCATATACAGTCTACGGTTATACCTCCGTTCAGCTGTATGCATACTAAAACAACAGAGCAGCATTGAAAGCATAAGAGACCGTTTTCCCAGTCCAGAATAGACGAGGTGTGTTTAATCAAAATGTAATTGAAATCATGACTGCATTGCCTTCTAGTCTATTGAAGCTGCTGTAACTGGAATTAAAATGATGTTTTTTTTTCTCTCTTGTCTCTGCGTGACTGCTGGATATTGCCGAGTGTAGAATGAAGGTCGCACTATTTGATTCTGGGAAACTGACACCAAGATCTGTCTGAGAGCTGAGAAACGTTGTGCTGTTTGTAGCTGAGCTGGAAATATCTCAACATAACGTCTCATCTGTGTCAAAAGACGTCGACACGAAGAACAGTACAGCAGCAAATGACTACCTGCGCATAGAAATACAAGGTATTTGGTCAATGATATTCTTTTTTCTAACAGAGCGAAACCATTTTGCCTGAAATTTTCCGATATAGTACACAAAACACCTGTCACTGATAACCCTAATAACAGTATTTACTCAGAAGCACACCTTACTTTAATAACACCAGAAACCATCAGATGCTGCGTGCTGATAAAATAACACCAGGCTGGTTAAGCACGGCTTTAAAACGCGAGAGCGGCGGGTACCGACGTCTGCTTACAGTAAATGGTCGTATTATACATTATTCATTGGTTGTGAAAGCAATTTAATGTCTACTTTATAGACTGTATCATGTTATATCTCACAGTACCAGCTGACTGTGGCATATACAGGCAAGATTAAGGATTCAGGCACGCTACTCCTATACCTAAGGGGCCCATATCACATGAATCCACTCTCTCTAAAAGCCAAAGATCTCAAACTTACGGCCTGAAATGTACACTGTATGGATCGTAGATGGGAGAATATAGTTTGTGAACCCACCAAATGTAGGGATTACTCTAAATGCATACAGTGCAGTCTGTTAAGTATGTGGAAGGAGATGCAGTTTCTATTGTTTTGGTCCTTATTACAATACCTTGACACAACATTGAGAGCATAACATTTTAGATTTTTATTAAAAGATAAATAGCGGCGTGTGTGTGTCAACTCACTGTCGGAGAGAAGAGAGAGCAGAAAGCAAAGCTGGTACCTGTGTATCGATACTGCGGAAAATCAGTATTGAAACTATTTCAAATATTTAGTGTCGATACTTCGTTATTTTTGACAACACTAATAGGGGTGAAAGAAAATGTTGAGTATCGCGATATTATGTTTTATGATACTGTACCAATTCTCAAAAACACTGGATGGATTTTTAATTATTAGTTTACATGCAAAGATTAACTCTTAATTTCATTAGCAAAGATATGCACCCTCTCAGTGTATGTGCCCTCTAAAAGTAGTGCTGTGATGTTGGATGTTACAGCGACTGATAAATGCAAATGCAGATCTCAATGTTCTGATTGCATGAAAAGTAAACTTTTGTTCACTCAGATTTTATGCATATGGTGTGTGTTCTTTATACTATGACAGTTTTCCTAAAATTATATTTTAAAAATAAATAATATATGAAAAACAATATATGGCCTTGCTTACTGTATCGCAATATATTGAATCATAACCCCTGTATCGTGATACGTATCGTATCGCCAGATTCTTGCCAATATACACAGCCCTACACGACAATCGTGTAGTGAAAATCTGATATCGCGACAGCCCTACTATAAATGGTAGTGCTACACGTTTCCAAACCAGACAATAGACATCTGTCTGCAGAAAATCTCCCTGCAATCATGTATTTTTTGTGGAGCAGCTTCAGTTCAGCCAGACGTCTCTGGCGTCTCACTTTGTGTTCACAGATATGGATTGTACCATCCTTGATCACTGCGTGTTTCATCAATAATATATCGTTGGCTGTGAGTGAAAGGCCTCTCAAGAACTGAGAAAGACAGCTTTGTTTTATTCTGAGCAGCGCAGGATCCTTTAGATCAAGTTAAAATATGAATATTAGCAAAGGCGGAGTCACAGGGCTTTTTCATGACAACAATGACATGCGAATGGAGCTGTATTTCTCTGTAATAACGGCTTGTCAAAAGACATGATGCAGAAGAGGGAGTCGGTGTCTCACCTTTTCGTGCCTCTTGTACACAGCTGGCCACTGAGAACTGTCATCAAAGTAGAGCAATATGTTCTGACAGCAGCGAGACTGCATAGAGGAGAGAGAGCATAGATCAGAGAGGAGGCAGTGAGACGGTTTGAGATTTATAAGACAAAAACTGTTTCCAAAGTCTGCAGGCTACAACAGTAAAGCAAGGCATGGGTAAAAGAAGACAGAGCGGAAGAACAAAACAGACGCGTATAAAGATAGAGCGGGGGAGGAGGGGATAGAAAAAGAGGACGGTGGCGGGGAAAAGCAGGAACAGCCGGAGGAAGAAGGAGAGAGGAAAGAAAGAGCGATGGCATCAGTTTAGATGAGGTAAGAGGAAGGAAAGAGAGAGAGCAAGATACTGAAGCGGAGAAAGAAAGGGTGAAGAAGGAAGAAAACACTTGTGGGTGCCAGAGACAAAAGCGTGGGCAAGCTGAGGCAATGTGGGAAAACGGATTGAAAATAAGAGATGTAAAACAAATGCAGACACAAACAAACACACAGCTACAGTAAGTCGTCCTACCTTTGGATAGCGGAACCGGAAGTCCAGACGTCCAAAGTTGGTGAGAAAGCAGAAGCGAGTGAGGAAAACCCAGTCCTGGAGTCAAGAAACAGAAGAGAGAGGGGAGAAAAAAAAAACAATTAACATGGATGAAGCAAGGAAGAAACAAGATAAAGAGTCTACAGCTAGCAGCTCTGTGCTCGCATGGCTAACTCAGAACTAAGTCCCATGTTTCCGTGGTAACAATCAGTGACACCAAATGACAAAAAAAGAGCAAAACATGGCTCATAATTTGTGGTTTTACAACAATTTGGAGCAAGACATGAGGACGTAAAGAGATTTTAGAGACCGTATTAACCAGCTGGAAAAAATAAAGCTGTGAGCAGATTGTAAGTTGTTAAACTATCCTGAGCGTGACAGTCGAGTTAGCAGAAGTACGAGGAGCCACAGCGTCTCAGCTCTGCAACAGGTCTACAGTACTACACTGCGATGAGATTTTATGCTACTGGACATTTTTGGAATTGTTACACTCTTTGCTGAATTTTCCTAATAAAAATTCCCTGTAACTGTTGAAAAGTCAAACATTTTCTGATGGAGTAAAGGGAACTGCTGGTTGCTCATTCAACCATTTTTTTTCGATCGGTTAGTTTGTGTTATTGTGTGACTTTGGTGAATCCGAACTAACCAAAGTCAAACAATAACACAAACAAACTAACTGATCGAGGCAGCAGTAGACCCGTGTTCTGCGAGGCGAAAATTACAGTTTTTTTTCAATGGAGTCTGGTTGCTTTGGAGAGAGCATAGATAACAGCATCAGTTCCCCATCGCAAACATAGACTGTATAGCTGTCTCACGGCAAGGTGAACCGGCAAAAATATTCTAAATATAGCGTACACTTAAACTGATATTGATTTTTTTGAGGTGAGCCTTTCTTTAGGTGGCTAAAATAAATTTTGCTGCGAGCCCCGTCCACAGCAGTACATTGCTTTGGTTCCGTGCTGTAACTCCTGTGTGTTTCTCCAAACTGGGGGCATGCCGACCGTCATCTACTGTAGGTAATACACTTACTATGGATAAGTGCCTAATACAACCCAACTTCAAAACACCCAAACTATCCCTTTAATGATAGTCAGGAGCTAAAAAGCTTCGTGCAAAGGATGAACTCACACGTCTATCTGAAGTCTGACTATTAGTCTGTCGGCCCCTCATGATGGTGTTAGGGGAAAAGTCAACAGGCGACAAAGTTATTTTGACTCTTCTTGAGAGGAATGTGTCTGAACCAAATGTCATGGCAATCCATTCAACAGTTGTCAAGACATTTCACTCAAAGCCACAAATGTCATGCCGGCCCTGGAGGAAAAGTCGGGAGACTACCCAAGTCAGTAGCTTTTATTGTCTGAGGACCATAAATGTAAGATAATAAGAGAAAACTTTGACCTGCTGGTAGCGCTAGAGGAAAAGTCGGGGGAGCAAGGGATTCATTCTCTGGGCACCATAGTTATCTGCACCAAAATTTACCAATCCATCCATACAGATGTTGAGATATTTCAGTCTGGGCCAAAGTGGTGAAGTAAACGACCAACAGATTGACAATGACATCCAGAAAAAAGGACATTGTGGGGAAGCATTGTATAAAGTGTGAAGTAAGTCATGGATGGTTTACTGAACAGGCCTACTGGGCATAGGCCCAGGGGCCCAACAGGTTAGGGGAGCCCTGTTTGAAGTTTCTGCAAACATTTCTTCTTGGGAAACTAACAAATAGAGACGCAAAACTACCAAAACGAGACACAAAACGAGACACAAAGAGACACAAAACGTCTACATAGAGACACAAAACATCTACAAAAAGATGTAAAACGTCCAAAATCGGATGCAAAACAACTGCAAAGAGATGCAAAATATCCAAAAAGAGACACAAAACGACTACAAAGAGATGCAAAACAACCTAAAACAGACGCAAAACAACTGCAAAGAGATGCAAATTGGCTAAAAAGACACACAAAACGACTACGAACATATGCAAAATGTCCAAAAATTGGTCTTTTTGAATCTGTTCATCTTCTTCTTATGTAGGAGGTTGTATGATGAATAGAGTCAAGTTTGGAGTGCACTTCTTCCAAAAAAAGGCAGTGAAGGGGGACCAGTTCTTTCTGTCCTTCAGAGCAAACCTGATTCTTTCCAAGTCGAGAGCATCAGACAAGTTGCTAAGTCAGTGCCGTGCCATACCGAGAGGGTTTCCGGTGTTTTCCAGTGCTGGACCAGAACTTTCTTCACAGTTATGAGACCATAGGCAATACGTTGTCTTTGTGGCTTGAAAGAAAATAAAAGTTGGGAAGGACATTAATGGGGCAATAAAACAAAGAAAGAGAGGAGAGGGGGAAGGGGAGTTGAAACAGAAGAGCAGAGTTTCAGAAAAGTTCAAAAAGAGGTGGAGGAGGAGTAAAAAAAAAAAAAAGGTATAGGTATTAGAGAAAAAAGAAGAAGAGCAGAGAGGAGGGAGGTTGCGCCAAGAGGATAAACTTCTAGAGAGGGTAAACAGAGAGGGCATTAAGGGGCTGCTGAGCACATTAATAAGGGAGAGAGGTGGAGATGAGGGGAAAAAAAGATCCATTCTTAATATTATTCAGCCATAAGCTTGGCAGCATGAGGCCAGATAATAGTGCTGATGGTGTACTTCACTGTGCTTACATAAGGCACTGCAGCAGCAGCATCGGCATGGCGGATCAGTCAGTGGTGCTCTATATATATATAGTTATATATATTCTATACAGCTGTGGGCAGACACATTCTGTAGATATGGATCATAGTGCTGAACACAGCACTAACAGCACATCACTTCTATGATGTTTACACACACTTTTCTTTATCTGGAGGTCTGCCCGGTGTGAGTGGGTCCTACTGAGGCAGCCACAATAAATGAAGAGTTTTCAACCAGAATGAGACATCAAATCTTTAACGAGAAATAATAGCTAGTCTTTCGAAATTAGTACAACAAATGAGAGACGTTTTATTTAGACAAATGACACAAGAGAGAGACGGAGGCTGGGTCCAAATCTAAAATACTACAGATTTGTGGTAAATGCCTTTTAATCAATAGGATGCTCAATTATGTTAACCAAGTGATTGATAGTCCAAAGCCTCGACATCTTACACACAGTGAATGATTAAATTAAGGTTAAAACTGGGCTGATGTTGACAAAGTCAAATATCACAGTATTTTTGGCTCTCACTACCAGGGCTCTGTATCATTTTTAGGGTTTCTATACAGATGCTAATACAATATATTCGTATTGGTACCAATATTGTTTTTCAATATGTTTACATGAAATGTTAGAGGACTTGTAGGACTAGTAAATAGGTGTTTGTACAAAACCCCTTTTTTAAATCAGCAACAATTTTGCTAATTGATTAATTGTTTAAGGAAAATGCCCAAATTCTCCAGCTTCTCAAATGTTTATATTTGCTGCTTTTCTTAGTGTTGTTTGATAGTCGACTGAACATCTTTTAGACTGTTGGTCGGAAAAAAATATGTCAACTTGGGCTCTAGGGAATTGTGAGGGACACTTTTTGATTAGTTAATTCAGTAAGAAAAAACAACTAATATAATTAGTTACAGCCCAAATTAAATAACATATAACAAACTTCTACAGTAAATGCATCCGAGTTTAATGTCTAACACAAACAGCCCTACAAGAGCTGTTGCCTAAATAAAATATATTTCAATTTAATTAGGAAATATAGATGAAGTAAGCAAGACTAAGAAGCTGATCAAGCATTCAATGCAAACTTTCAATACTTGACTATTTTTTATAATGCAGACACAATTTTGTCGTTTACTCAACAAGTATTGAGGTATATTTTATTTCAATACAGGTGCCAACACAACACTTGAGTTTTGGTACCATAACCAAAGCAATATTTTTCCTATAACCTAGTTTGAAGAATAAACATGGGTTTGCATCATAGACTGTATATAAAGATGGACGACATGACAGCTCCCCAAAAGTGAAGCCAAAACATCTGGATCGCCCCCTGGTTGGCTGCAGTCATAAATCCTGCCTCCTCCATGTTGTTGAATTGGACACGGGCCAAACTAGAAAGTCAAAGTACACGTTAAATACATTTTTCCCAAAGATGGTTTCTGTCATTTCAGGTAGTTCTTATCATGCTGATGGATGTTTAAGTGTTAATTTTTCTGATACGTTTGGTTTTAATTAGTTACTTGATGCTACAGTATAAAAAGGGGTTGAGATGTCTTGATTGACAGCTGCTCTGAGTGAAGTAGTCACAGAGCCGGAGGCTCGGGAATTGTGCGAGAGAGGAGATGTAACTTTAATTTTCCATAACCATCACGAGTCTGTGTAATAGAATGTGTCAATTTGATCACGAATGTAGTTACAGATATATTATGGTTAGATGTTGTATCTTTCTAGCCAAACAGCTACCGTGGTGCTAACGTGGCAGCTCCGCTAACAAGCTGCGGCCATGCTCGGCTCGTGATTTGCTCGGGCAGGTGTGTGGGCGGGACCTTGATACCATGGCTCCAGCCCCCACAATCACTACTGCGCAGACTCTGGCTCCAAAGAACGTCAAATTTTCAAGATGGCAGCTCCCGAATCCGGGATATTTTGGCTTCACTTTTGTACAGTGGGAGCTGGGAGGTAGTGGAGACACAACAAAAGTGCATCAGTGTTTAATGTTGTCCAAGCGGCCATACAATAACTTGTCTAAATAATTGTCTAAAATGAGTTCTGACTCCCTGAAGAACGAATGAATGAATGCTTACATGACATTACTTGCTCTGCTCTATCTTTCTATTGTAGATGAGGAAATATCAGATTAAAGTAAACAAGACTACGACTCTGACTAAGTTTATTCAGGGCCAACTTGACGCTAGACCTGAAACAGTCAGTCAATAAACCATTTGGTCAATCGAGGAAAAACTAATCAACAAAAAGCAAACAAGCAACAATGCCAAATATTCTCTGGTTCCAGCATCTAAAATGTGATAATTTTCTGCTTTTCTTTTCTTAAATTATAGTAAACTCAATATCTTCATGTTTTAGACCGTTGCTTGGACAAAAAGACGTCAGCTTGGGCTTTTGGAAATGGTGATGGGCATTTTTTTTAAAAATTATTTTCGGACATATTATAGACCAAACAATTAATAAAGAAAGCTACAGCAGATTAACTGGAAGTGAAAATATTAGTTACAGGCCTATCCTGAGTAAACAAGACTAAGAATCTGACCAAGCCAATAATCCTAACTGGAGTACTATAAGTTATGTGGATATGATGACAATACAGGTATTCAATTATCATTTCACAGAACAGTCAGTTGAATTATTGTTCTGCAACGTAGTTTTTTCAGACAAGGAAATCACAAACGCATAAATAACAAAATCCCAGCTGACGAAGTTCCTTATATCAAGAAATAATATTATATCATATTGATGTATCTCCAAGTTCTACTTCAGGTAATGTTAATTTTCCCAAAATCAATCTTTCTTTTCTGTTAAAACAAGCACACCCACGACAACTGCATTCACACTCTCCTTTTCGACTCGTCCAAACCACACACAAGAATCTGTTGCACAGTTCATCGTCTTCAGGGACCAGATAGCACACTGTTCTCCTCTTCTTTATTAAAACTGGCCTTAAGGTTGGTTGTTATGAACTCTTGATCTCCACCCAACCAGCAAAACTCCCCATGTACCATTATACTGTAATTACCTCTGCCCTGCGTTCTCCCTACATAAACAAGCACAGTAATTTCTGTGCTGAGAAATAAAGTGCAACCAGAGCAGTGTAGCGTGGCTCGCCCTGCTGCCTCCATATATCACAGCAAACAAAACCGCAGCCATATTTCAGCCGCTGCCAGGCAGCTTCATCCCCCGGAGCCTCTGGGTTATAATTCATGACAAACTCCAGAAGTCACTGGAGCCCGAGACTCACTCCCACCTCTGTGTGTTGTTGTCCTGGGCGACGCTTAAGTCTGTGACCATGACAACCGGGGCAGCAGAGGGGAGCACTGACCCAGAGACGAATCCCTGGAGAGGAGAGGGTGAGGGTGGTCCGGGTGGGATGGTGGGGGTATCACTTAACTCACTGCAGGCTAGGACTGTGAAAGATCCCCTTGTTGGACGCACACACAGAATTACCCATGAACACCTGCCGCACACTCTTACAGCATGGCTGGTCCAACATGCATACCCATACACATCCACACACACTAAATGTCGCCCCCCACACACACACATTATTATAGTCATAGCAACCACAGCATGCCTTAGTTTGCAGCTGCCATAGAAACATCAAAAGGCCAAGCTGTTCATTCAAACACAGACACTTCTATTCTGTCACATTGTACGCTCGTCCTTCAAATTTCCTACTGAAACACAGCAGAAGTATAATACAGCTCCGACTGAACAATGGTGTTCAAAGCAGATCTTTAGTTAGACTTCCTTCTTGCTATATGAGCCAATTCCTTTAGCTCTACACACACACACACACACACACACACACACACACACACACACACACACGAGAGGGGACACCTGGGTTGCGTCCGAAATCCCATGCTATTTACTACGCTAAAACAGTATGTGAGTTATTTTAGTACGAAACCAGTAGTACGCGAATTGCATACTATTTCGGGTAAAATATTACAGTATGCAACGCTGGACACTACTGCAGCATAAATATCCCAAAATGCAATGCGATCGTGACGAGACATTGACGGACAGTTCCCGTCCCCGTCCACAGCAGTACATTGCTTTTTTCACGTGCCGGTACTCCTGTCTGCTTCTTCAAACTAGGGGCGTGCCGACCGTCATCTACTGTAGGTAATAGACTGACTATGGATAAGTACCTCATACAACCCCACTTCAAAATGCTCAAACTATCCCTTTAACAGCTGATGAATGAAACGACAGGAAGCTAATCAGTAGGGCTGGAAATTAGACCAAATTTAACAAATTATTGAAAGTATATCTCAAATCAACTTAAAAATAATAAATAACGCTATAATCAATAAACATATATAAAATACCAGAAATACTAACTAACCAGCTGTTCAACCAACTAATCAGCCAACAACAGCACAGTATCTTTAATGCTACGTTCACACTACCAGCGACAAAAGCAACAAAACGCCCGGTGTGGCCAGCTACATTGTCGGCGAGTCGCCGTTGAAGTGTTGCTCAAACGCTAGTTGACGTAGTTAAATAGCACTGGGAACTAACTAACTGCATTTTTGTAGATTGAACGGAACAGGGTGAAACAAAAACATGTGATTGGTTGACGCTTCACCACATCATTGAAGCGCTGAAAAAAGTTGAGACAGTCAGTTTGTAGCTTCATGTCACCGGCTTCCATTGGAAATTACTTGTAGCCTGTTGCGGTGTCGTGAACACAGTTTAACTGGTCAGATATTACTGTGATTAAACAGAACTATCATATCAGAAGTGAGCCAACATGAGAAAGGAAATAAACTACATGGCCAAAAGTACATGGACACCCAAACATTACACCCATCCATGCCACGAGATTAAGGGAAACTATATTTCTAAACCCATGGACATCCACAAGCTGCCATAACAGTCTCCACACTTCAAGGAAGGCTTTCCACCAGATTCTGGACCCCGGCTGCCAGCAGGGATTTACTCCCTTTCAGCCACAAGAGCATTAGTGAGGTCAGGCACAGATGTTGACTGTGATAACTTCTGGCTCGCAGTCGGCGTTCCAGTTCATCCCAAAGGTGTTTGATGGGGTTGAGCTCACAGCTCTGTGCAAACCAGTCATGTATTTCCTCAACAAACTCAGAGAGCCATTTCTTTATGGACCTGGCTGTGTTTAAGCTGCAGTGGGTAGAATTGGAGCAAATACTGTATGATTAAAAAAAGTTATTTTTATAAAACGGTCACTATATCCTGACAGTAGTACATGAGACAGGTAATCTGAAAAAAAAAAAAATGTCTCTCTGTGTTCCCCAGTGTCCTGCGGTGCTCCTAATGGCATCTGCAAGATTTCACAGACCGGCTGAAAACAACGCGCTGATCAAATATGAATTAATATTCTGTTACTGTAATGCCTATTTCTCGCCTCAAATGTTTTCAGAAACATCTTGTAGTGTACTGTTTAGCTGTAAAATGAGAAAGTTTGTGACCGGCAGCCATGTTGAGATCAGTTGAGGAAATACCAAGCAGTACCAAACAGCCAATAGGAACACTCTCTCTCTGAAATGACCTGTGATTGGCCCAAGTCTCCCGTCACTGGCTAGATAATTGAAAGCCTGAAAACAGAGCCATGAGGAGGTGCAGAAGTCTAGTTTTCTCTCAGAGCACTTGAATTACAATATGCTGAAAGGTTATTATGGAATTTTTTGCCCAATGATGACAAAAACATTCTGCCTACTTGTAGGTTTAATAGAGGTATTAGCATGTTGAAACAGCATAGGGTCTTCCCCAAACTGTTGCCACAAAGTTGGAAGTGAAATGATGTCTAAAATATTAGTGTATGCTAAAAACAATTTCCCTTGAATGGATCTACACTAGAGCCTAAACGATTAACCAATTAGTCGATCAACAGAAAAATAATTGAGCTAAGCACAACCAAACGCTGAATAAGACGTTCTCAGGCAAGCAAAAAGGTTTTAACTAACTTTCATGAACTGAAAACACCATAATCTACTAAATGAACATCATGCTGTATTGAAGAAGACTTGAAACTAGCGATTGAGACCATAAACTCTTGTTTACAATGTTTACTGAGGTAATAAATCAAGTGAGATGCAGGGTCATTTTCTCATAGACTTCTATACAATCAGACTTCCTTTTGCAACCAGAGGAGTCGCCCCCTGCTGGCTATTAGAAAGAATACAAGTTTAAGGCCCTTCTGCATTGGCTTCACTTTTCAGACCCGGAGGTTAACACCCACTGTTAAAAAGGCCTTTTAAAGGCAGAGCACAGTGTCTAACAAAGCCAATACGGCATCAACAAGCCAGCATGCCGCTCAGCTATTAGCACAATTCACCACCGGGATCGAGCTATCCCACCAACGTCAACAACTAAACCAAGCGGCCGCTAGTTAGCCCAGTGTAGATTAGCTTGGTGTGTGTGTGTGAGTCAGTGGAGAGCAGAAAAGAAACTGAGCCCTGGAGAACAGCAACAGTGGATGAGGTGTCTACCTTAATTCCCTTTTAGTCTCCTAATTTCCCCACGGCCACTGCATTGTGATGCAGAATCACTCAGCCACCTCCCCAAGTGTGTGTGGGTGCTTGCACATGTGCGTGTGTGTGTACACCCCATTAATCAAGTGCCATGCCTTGATGCAGTATCCGGTCACTTCAGCTTCTCTCCGTCTCTTTCTCTCAGTTTCTGTGCTTTCATCTCTGCAGCTTTCTGTCGTTTTCTCTTTCTCTCCAGATCCCTGTTTGCTTGCTAAGCCTCATTAACAATTAATTACCAATCAGCTAGTCAAGTCACCACTGGACCGCTGGGCTTCTCAATGATTCATTAGTCAGGGTTACACAACGCTGCGACGCATAAACACACTCACGCACCGACACGCACACAAACACACTCAAGCTCGGTCCCTCTCTGCCTCTCTGGGTGTTTCACATGAGCACACACAGACTCTGTAGACATGCAACGACACACACGCACACATTAAAGCGAGCATATGGAGCCATGAAAACACTCCCTCACGTGCACACACCTGCACACACGCATGGTGCCTGTATCTAATCACAATGTCCTCATTAAAAAGAGATGCAGGAAAACTGATTGAGTTGGAAACTCTACACACGCAGGGTTCCCGAAACTTACTTCAATGTCAACTTGAAGGTTTTTCCAAAGTCTTGTTTGCAGAAATTCAAGAATTGAGAACTGTCATATTTGCAGATAAGACAAAACATTAATTAAAATAAGACACCTCATACTGGGCCTCTTTACTTCATGATCCTATTGAGTCCAGAAATCCTTCATTTCAAAACTGCTGCTATATCAGCCCCAACATCCATCACAGGATATGAGATGTTGATTTTAGGATGACGAAAGGCCAAGTGAGCTGAGTCACGCTGATGAATATGGCCGCTAGATTCTTAAATTAGAAAAAGAACTTTCAAGGGCATCTGTTCATTTTCATTAATTTTCAAAAGACAAAAGTTTAAAGACCTTTCCGGTCTAATCCACGTATTTTCATTAACTGTGGAAACCAAGGACCAAAGACTTTTGAACCTGTCTATAGTCTTATTTTTTTTACAGAATAAGTATTCAGTGCTGGTTCTCTAAACCCCCAACCTCAACTCCCCAGAGAACGCAGAAAACTGGGGCTGAATTTTTATTTTGTATATTAAAGTCACAATCTGAATGAGCGTCAATTTCATATTGCAAGAGCTGCCATTTTGAGTATAAGTTATATACTCAAAAGAGTCTCAACAAGCTGGAGCAACTAAGTTTAAGCTGGCAAGTGTTGCCTGCACTACTTTTACCTATTCTACTTCGCTGTAGTTAATCAATGTTAATTCTTGAGTTGGCCAAAAAAACAACAACTGTCGTCTGTTGCCTGGTTAATAAACTCTCCGCATGCTAGTGTCTTTCATACTTGGACTAAATGTGGGAATACGTTTTCTATAGATTACTATCCAAGTTTACTTAGAGGCTCACTTTACTCTGACTGACTATTCAGTAGGCGATTTGTTAATTTTTAATGGGGGATGGATTTTTGTATAGTTTAGAGAATATTATAGATCCAAGACGAAACTGACAGAAGGGCGGGACTCAAAGAAAAAGTTGCAATTCGTAGGGCTGTGTATTGGCAAGAATCTGGCAATACGATACGTCTCATGATACAGGCGTAATGATTCAATATATTGCGATACTGTAGGCAAGATGATATAATGCGATTTTTTACATCTAATTTTTAGGAAAACTGTCATAGTATAAAAGACACACTGGAAATACATAATTTTAGAACAGGCAAAAATAACACATTTGTACTGGGTGCAAAAAACGGCATGTGATTAGCATAAAGTGGGCATGTCTGTAAAGGGGAGACTCGTGGGTACCCATAGAATCCATTTTCATTCACATATCTTGAGGTCAGAGGTCAAGGGACCCATTTGGAAACGGCCGTGCCAGTTTTTCCCCGCCAAAAGTGTTATTTAGCCTGCCCCGGGCACTGAAACAGGGGAGATGGAATCGGACAGAAGAACATATCAGCCTGCTGCGCCGAAGCAAAGCTTCAAATACCTTCAGATATTACTCACCGAAGCTTCGAACCCCAAAAAAATGGTATTCGGGACAGCCCTAACATCACGAAACTCATGTGTATCAATATTTTCTTACACCCCTAAAAAGCCGTCTGCTACTTCAGCACCAAGGACAGCGGCATGGATTTATCAATACAGTTATTAGGCTACTGATATTTCAGAGTCATGGTCGGGGCCATAGATTCTTGCACAAACCCTCAGTCAGATAAAGGATCAATGAGTCAGGCAGACTAGACTAACATATTCAACTAAATAACCCCTCTGCCCCTGCTGTCCTTCTGCTACTAGGGGATGGAGGGGGGGGAGGATGGCAGCTTATGTGTTATTTAATACTATGTAGACCATAAGTACAGGCCTGTAGTTTAAATTATAGAAAATAATCCTTATTTAAATGAATGGTCAGAAAAATCGCAATTACATATTTTCCCAAAATCATTCGGCCTTATCGAAACTGAGGTTTGACACCTGTGACAGCAAGTGTGTCCTGTCAAAATGTAACTGAGCAACACAGGTTCAACATCTCTATGAACACAGGGGAAACAGGCTGCTGAAAGAGTGCAAGGCTTTTATTCCTTTCCCAGATTGTCCCAGCTGGATTCAAAACGCCGACCTTCCTCTGACCTCAAAGCCGCTACTGCCTCTCAAAGGGACATTTTATCAGCGCCTCCACACGCCATGAGCCTCTGAAGCTAATTCTACACGGCGACCAGCCAAAATAAAGCTGTTGACCAGTCTGCCGCACCGATGCCTTTGGATAACTCTTCTTATGTTTCTCTATATTTCTCCAGCCACTCCTCAGCTTCCAAGAGTTCATCCCTCCCAGTGTGGTAAATTACATTTGTCAATTTGCAGCTCTGCACAAACTCTGCCTTCAGCTCTGCAGACTTTGACACAACTACAGTGTTTTTGTGTGTGAATGCTGGGGTTCATTCTGGGTGATGTGGAGTGCGAGTTAGTGGGTGACCTTGGGGCAGGAATGCACAAGAAAGACTGATGACGTGTTAAACTACACACACGCACACACGCACACACACACACACACACACACACAATATATCAATATGTCAAGGCAGGTGAGCTGATGTCATTCGTGCTCTGTTGCTTTGCTGAGGTTGTCAAATGATCCCTGACGGGTTCAGAAGAGTAGGACGGGTAAACCGACCACAAGGTTCAAGAAAGGTTTTGAAATGCAAGTGCACGTTTCCATTTTTTAAACATTTATTTAATTTTAAAGGGACAGTGTGTAGGATTTAGTGGCATCTAGTAGTGTGGTTGCACATTGCAACCAACTGAGTACCCCTCAGCTCACTCCTCCCTTTCCAAGACTGCGGTAACGTGAGCAGCCGAGTGCAAAACCGTGGCAACGCCGTTCACCTCACTCAGAGGTCATCCTTACCATAATAACACTACTTTAGGAGCAACGGAAGTCAGACGGCGGCTGGCGGTACCACGGTTTAGCACTCTGCGGCTCACGTTACCGCAGTTTCGCAAGCGTGTCGGAGAACTACGGTGGAAATCAGGTAACGTAAAAAGCGTGAAAAGCTCTCACTAGAGCCAGTGTTTGGTTTGTCCGTTCTGGACTACTGTAGAAACATGGCGGAGCAACATGGCGGACTCAATGAAGAAAACCCGCTCCCCATGTAGTTATGAAGGGCTCATTCTAAGATAACGAAAACACGATTCTTAGTTTCAGGTGATTATACACTAATGAAAACATAGTTATGAATATTATATTCCATTTCTGCTAATAGATCCCCCGAAATCCTACACACTGGCCCTTTAACTAATTCATTTTTCTAATTTGTCTAACAATGGAGTAAAGCTAAAACAATCAATTGTCAACCCATTTAATCGATTAGTCCATCAACAGATAATCCATCAGCAACTAATTTGGTAATCGTTTTTTACACAAAAATGCCAAAAATCCATCGGCACCAGCCTCTCAGATGTTTTTTTTTTAGCCTTTTATGATAGTAAACTGACTATCTTTGGATTTTTTAGTATTTATTGGACAAAATAAGCAGTTTGAAGACATCCCCTTTGGCTCTGGGAAATTGTAATTGACATTTTCTGACATTTTATAGACCAAACTATTAATCGTCAAAATAATCAGATTACTCGATAATGAAAACAATTGTTAATTGTACAATGCAGTTTAAGTGCACAATTTACTTATTTATGTAAAACCTCTTTTATTTGTGGCCTTGCATAACAAACAGGCTGACTAAAACTATATTCATATTTACTGCAGAGGACTTCTTTCTCACTCTACTTCATTTAATTATTATTTTTTTAAACTGCAACAAATTTGCACCCTTTGCTTATGTATATAGTATGTTATCCTGTGTTTATATTTTATGTTAGTTGTAGTAGTTTGGTATATTTATAGTGTATTCTAATATATTCTTTATATTCTATCGATATATATAGCTCTAGTGTTGGTATGTGTTCTGGCTGTTCCTACAGCTGCTGTAGCACAATAATTTCCCAATTGGGATCAATAAATTACATCCATCAATCTATCTAGAAAAGTAGGTGCCCTCCTTGTCTCTCTCTCTCACACACACACACACACACACACTTGGCAGTTGCCCAGTGCAACCTATTGCCGGCCACTGAGCAGCTCCACACGAGCAGGTGCAGATTCGGCGCTGCGTTCAAGGGCATCTCAACAGCGGTGATGGATGGATGAGTGCCTCTTGTTCAATTTATCCATTCAGATCCCCGTCGTCATCCTGGGGTTTCAAACTGGTGACTTCAATCTCTCAGTTCACGGCGCATTTTTTAAATTTACTGTCGTCAGAGTTCAGGGGATGTGAGCACAACAAGTCAGCGTGCTAGAGTGAGAATTAACGCTTGTTGGCTCAAACTGCCTGGTGTCTGATAGATTGTGTTCTTTAGTTTTTGGTGGGAGCCAAGTAAGGCGATACACAAGTAAGGTGATATACTGGTGCTCGGTAGCACAGTATTTCAACGCTTTTTTTGCTGCCAAGTCGCATTTTGGCAACACATGAAAATCTGTGGTACATGAAACACCTGAGTGGTTGGTGCACAATATTTATAGCCTACTGTGCCTCAATGGAGGGATGCTTCTGCTCTATTTATACAACAGCACCTTCCACATTGTGACCAGAGCCGAACAGTGCAAAAACATAGTCCCCTCTCCTGCTGTTGGTCACAGAGCAGCTCCACAGTGGCAACTGGAGATATCAACAGAGGGCGCTCATATTAGAGATAAAAAAAATTGTTGTCTAATCGATAACTTAGCTTGATTAGTCATCGCTGGTTCTAGCTTCTCAAATGTGAACATTTGCAGCTTTTTATGGTTTATATCATTGTAAGCTGAATTGTCAAAGAGAAATTTGCTCATGTCACCTTTGGCTCTGGGGAATTGTTTTATCATAGGTGGCCTATTCTTTCTTATGTTTGTATGATGTATGTCAGTGGTTCCCAACCTATTTCCTTAAGGGACCCCTTTTCTATAATTGACTAAACGGATGACCCCTTGACTAAGTGATGGTTATGGATATTTCATATTATATTCAATGCATATCAATGACAGTACAGAACAACTGATAAACTGTACAATTAACCCAAATAGTGAACACAATAACTGCAGGAAGTTTGTGTAAAACGAGCAATTTAGATTAATTTTTACCAGATTACTTCCGGTAGGGATGCACCGATACCGGATCGGATATCGGGCCGATACTGACTCAAATAGCTGGATCAGGTATCGATGACAATGGAGACGATCTATTCAATTTAATTCTATGTTTATATACTATATACATTATATACTGGAATTTTAATTCCGGTTTGAGTTTTGACCAATTCGTTGCTGCATTAAAAAGGTTTACACTTGAATTGTAATTCCTGTTCATTTTGGAGATTTTTTTTACCAAGTTTCCAGTGTATGATTTAATAATAAATAACAATTCACTAAATTTGTATCTATGTACTTATTTGTTACATTTTGTTTTACAAAGTTAGGAACGCAATATTACCTTACACATAAAAGTCACTTCCACACAGTGAGGCATACAGCTTATTAATTAAACGCTGGTATCGGATTGGTACTCTGTATCGGCTGATACCCAAAGCCCAGGTATCGCTATCGGGATCCGGACTGAAAAAGTTGTATCGGTGCATCCCTAATTTCCGGTAAATATTGCATCAGATATGAGTTTTCCTGTTATTTTTAGGAACTTTTAATTAAATTCTCTGTATTGTGTTTTTTTTAACAATTATACATACTTAAAGCTTCAGTGGGTAGAATTGGAGCAAATATGATTAAAAAAATGATTGTGCACGAGACAGGTACAAAATCATGTGCCTCTGTGTCCTCCGGTGTTCCTAACGGCATCTGCAAGATTTCACAGACCGGAGGAAAACAGCCAATCAGAGCCGAGCTGGAGGCTGCCGTCTCTGAGCAGCTGTCAATCACTCACAAACTCCGATCAAACGGTCAAACTAGGCTGAGCTGATCAAATATGAATCAATATTCTGTTACTGTAATGCCTATTTCTAGCCTCAATTGTTTTCAGAAACATCTTGTAGTGTACTGTTTAGCTGTAAAATGAGAAAGTTTGTGACCCGGCAGCCATGTTGAGATCAGTTGAGGAAACACCAAGCACCGCCCACCAGCTGGAGCAAACTTTCTCATTTTACAGCTAAACAGTATCACTAGAAGATGTTTCTGAAAACATCTGAGGAGAGAAATAGTCATTACAGTAACAGAATATTGATTCATATTTGATCAGCGCTGCCTAGTTTCACCGTTCGATCAGAGTTCGAAAGTGATTGACAGCTGCCTCCGTTGAATGAACAGCCAATAGGAACGCTCTTTCTGAAATGACCTGCAATTGGCCAAAGTCTCCCCTCACAGGCTAGATTTTTTAAAGCCTGAAAACAGAGCCATGAGGAGGTGCAGAAGTCTAGTTTTCTCTCAGAGCACTTGAATTACAATATGCTGAAAGGTTATTATGGATTTTTTGCCCAATGATTCCAAAAATGTTCTGCCTTCTGCAGGTTTAATATGCTTCTTTTTTGACAAATTCAGTGTTTCTTCTCCCTGACGCTTGGACATTGTTCTATCAGCTCTTTGATTGTTTTAACTGCGTACTTTTCTAATGCAGGACGAGGCTGTTTAGCAGACATGGAAGACTCTGTGAATACAACTTGTGTTCAGGTCTTCACCTTGCCCTTATTATCCCGTTTATATCTTAAATAATCCAAACTTTAAAAGCAACAATTTAATTTAATTTTCTTCACAGAAATAAATGAATGCTGAGATATTGGCCAAACGCATACTTTGAAAATGAGTTGTCTTACACCCTTTAAAATCAAGAAGGCCTGGCGACACCCCCGTGAAGCTTTGGCGACCCTTAGTGGGGGTCGGGACCCCTAGGTTGGGAACCAGTGATCTATGTGGCATGTTTGTTAAACATGAATTTTCATAAACCTCTTAGACTCTCCAGGCACAGTTGACCTCACAGAATGAAAGGTCAAATGAGTCATCTGAGAGATAAACAGGCTCTACGCAGGTTTTGCAGAACTCCCAACAGAACTACCATAATGTTTTTAAACAAGGATACTTTGTCTGCATAGTGGCCTGTCTTGTTGAACTCACAACAAAACGGTAGACAGCTTTACTGTACTACTCATGCATGTCAAACTTGATCTAAAAAGTCGTGAGAATCCAAACCAGGGATGTGGAACAGCAGGTGGTATAGCCTCCTGAATCCCAAACGGCCCAGGGCTACAGTGTCTGCTCAGCTGCACAGTTTAACTCAGAGATCCTGTCAGGGCAGCGATGATGTCGTTGCTGATCTGTCTGGAAACAGACTAAAAAAAAAAAATTTAAACAGGCTGGATGGACTGAGTCCAGTTTCTCAAGGATCACCACAAACCCCAGCGCAGCGCGCCAGCAGCCATATGACGCACACCTGTAAACGGCTCCTCTATAATCATACACAGAAACTGCTCATTTAACATGTAAGAATGGCAACACAATCAGGCTTAAAGATGAGTAATGAGTACTGGAGGCTCGGCTGGTAGCGGTGGACTGGTGGGAAACCGCTTAACTGGGGCTACAGTGATGCCAAAGACTATCACAATGAGGGTAAAACATACGCCACACATGACACGCAGAATAGAGGTGTTTCATTTGGGCGACGTGAAATTATCCGAGGCAACTTAGCGGTGAATTGGTTGGTTAGTGGTGGTAGCCTCTCCGTGTATCCGCCACAGAGACACCTGCGTGCGGATACGCAGTCCAGTCCAGTCACTGACGCAACTAATTAAAAGAGGAAAAAAAACAGCGCTCACCTCTTTGGTGTTGACGATGCCTTTGACGTATTTCCCGACGACCGAATCCACGAAGAAGACGCTGCACAGCACGGCCAGGCACAGGAGTCTCTCCCCGACCCGCACCTCCATCTTTCTCTCGCCCCGCTGCCGCTCGTCTGCTCTCCTCTCCGGGCTCCCTGAAGCCCGTCTCTCTCTCTCTCTGAGCGGGGGCGCGCACGGCGAGAGAGAGAGAGGAGCCGGGCGCGTTCACGCTGGGCCCTTCAATGCATGTGGCCCCCCCTAAAGCAGATGGTGGGGGGGGGAGTTACAGAGTGCGCGCTCCCGGTTCCGCTCGTGCTTTCGAGAAATGCGACACGTCCACACATTAAAAATGCTTTCGCTGATTGCCATCATGTTTTCATTAGAGGTCACACACCTCTAATGAAGTAGCACTGAGACAGATGATGCCTGACCTCCTAGCTCAAAATTATAATATCACTAATCAGCTGGGTACATCAACAGGATCTAATCGGCTGTATTACTGATGTATTTATTATGTCAGAAATGGTACATTTTTTAACAGTGTGTCAATGCAAAAACACAGCTGAGGATCATGCAAGCTACTTAGATCCTATAATTAAACCTGCAGCAGGCAGAATGTTTTTGGCATCATCTCAACATGGCTGCCGGGTCACAAACTAGCTAAATAGTACAGTGTATAGTATTTGAGGAGAGAAATAGGCATTACAGTAGCAGAATATTGATTCATGTTTGATCGGCGCTGCCTAGTTTGACCGTTTGATCAGAGTTTGGAGTGATTGACAGCTGCTCAGAGACAGTAAGGCTCCAGCTCGGCTCTGATTGGTTGTTTTCCTCAGGTCTGTAAAATCTTGCAAGCACAGGAGGCACATGATTTTTTTCAGATTACCTGTCTCATGCACTACTGTCAGGATATAGAGACCGTTTTATAAAAATAACTTGTTTTTAAAAATCATATTTGCTCCATTTCTACCCTCTGCAGCTTTAAGTAAAAGTATTAATCTAAACCTGATTTTGGCATTGTATATGTTATATATTTTGGATATGCACCTTATTGTTATCTTAGACTTTTATATTTGCACTTTTCCCACTTTGTATTGCAAGTGCTGCACAACAATTTCCCTCGGGATAAATAAAGTTTTATCTTATCTATTAGCACAATGTAACACTGTTACAAGTATAATCCCTGCATTCAAACTTTTACCAAAGAGTACAGAAATATTAGCAAAATGTACATTAAGTATCAAAAGTTACACAGAATTATGCAGAATGTCCACTTTACCATGTATACAATATATTCATTACTCCTGATGTAATGTAACTAACTACATTTACTCAAGTACTGTACTTAAGTACAATTTTGAGGTACTTGTACTTTACTTGAGTATTTCCATTCTCTGCCACTTTATTCTTCTACTCAACTACATCTCAGAGGTAAATATTGTACCTTTTACTGCACTACATTTATCAGACAGCTTTAGTTACTTTACACATTTATATTATGTATTAATAATCTAAATCAAATATTAAATTATGATATATTATTGTAGATTAAGCTGCCTAGCAGCTAAGTATTTAAAATCTGCCACACCATAACCAGTTGTAATATTAATGTGATGTATACAGTAATGCAGCAATCATTTTAATCCAATAATATAATATATATTATTCTGACATGGCCCATTCTGCATAATAAGTACTTTTATTTTTGATACTTAAAGTATATTTTGATTCTGATACTTTTGTACTTTTACTCAAGTAAGATTTTGAATGCAGAACTTGTAATCAAGAGTATTTTTACACTGTAGTATTACTACTTTTACTTAAGTAAAAGTTTGGAGTACTTCTTCCACAACTGTATATTACATATACTGTATTATTGGATTTTAGTTATCTTAATGCTGTAACCAATTCATACACTGTTGGGTAGTTTAATCCATACAAAAGCATTTTATTTATAAGATCATCATAAGTTTCATATGTTAAATCTTTATCTGCAACTATAGCTGTCGCATTAAAGTAGCGGAGTGAAGAGTACAATATTTTCCTCAGCAATGCAGTGGAGTATAAGTATAAAGTAGCATCAAATGGAAATAAAAGTACCTTAAAAATATACTTACAGTACTTGGGTTACTTTCCATCTCTGTGTAGAGAAATGATAAATGAATAATATCACAGACAGCTCTCTGTATTTCTATGGATTTTTCTTTAGATTTGATCTCACACTACATACGTTTAACAAAAGGTCAACCTTGTAAATGACCTTTCCCCGAGTCCTGACTTAATCAAGATTTAGGTCAAATTCATTTAGGAGTTTTTGGTATTCACCAATAACTCTTCACCAATTCACCTGCAATACATAATAAAGCAATCAGAGATGACAAGAATATCTGGCCAGCTAGATTGAATTAGAATCTCTATTTCTTATTCTATGATCAATGCAAAGAAAAGGTTGATTCATGAACACATCAGCAGGTTCATGGGAGAATATATTTATTTATTTATTTAGATAAAAATCAACAAAGGAAGAAACCAGCCTACTCGCGGCGTATCAGACACAACTCTGTAGAATGAAACCTGCAAAGAAAATGCAGTCAAATCAATCAATCTGTAATCAATCTGATTAACAAATCGCAAAGTAAAAATATCTACATGAATCATATAATGTTTAATATACATTCTTTTTTTTTTATTCACAGGTTTGCACTTGTGGTGTTTTGAATAAACGAAAATTAAAAAAGTTAAAAAAAAACAAGTTATCTTAAAACAGCTTTGTTTCCAGTCTATGGCTTGTTTTTTTTTTAAAGGCTAATCATATTCTACGTAGGAATTACATTTTACAGTGCGGAGCAATTAGCATATGGAGTGCAGACAGGCTATGGCACCGACTAGCACCTGCATTTTCAATAATACCAGTTAACAGCAAACACTAAACAGCAAAAACAGCCCATCTGTTGCAAGACTCTGGCTGCGGTCTTTGGTTCTGTTTTTAGGATATCTAACGGACTTATCAAGTTAGTATGTCTCATCAGTAAACAGAGGTGGTTGAGGTCAGTCGCATCAACGCATTGATGCATTTGTGAAAAGAATGAGGTTTCCAGGAAGTTTTAAACGAGTGTTGTTGTATACAGTATAGGTTGGTATGCTAACTATGAAATCCAACCTTTCGATCGCATTGCACAACATAAACGGCATCACAGCGTTTCTGCCTCTGAGGAAACAGAGACCGTGAAAAGATAATGTGTAACTGCATAGCTTTACTGTAAATGTTGTTGAAGCAGCTAGCTCATGTTTGTAGCAGCGTTGCACTTTGCATTGCACTTCAACGAAATCAGCCCGGGGGCAAAGAAAATCTCAAGTGAGAGGAGCTTTTGAAGAGTAAAACTGTGGAGGTATGCTGTACAACCTGATAATTGAACAAGTAAACAGAAGAAGAAAAAAAAAGCATTACACTGAACCGCTGCAATTAGTTTGTACTCACAAGGACAATTTGTGAGAATAAAGTTGGTCTGTGGATCAACAATTAGACACTAATGAAGCAGCAACACTAATTGAAACAATACTGAATAAAACATTTCAGCTGTAAGCTGCATGAAGCATATAAACAAAAATGCCAGGAACTGGGAAAACTAAAAAAGGTATCACTGCAAACGTATTTGTCCAAAACACCAGATGGGCTCTCTGGTACATCACCTGCAGTCAGGTTAGCCTGATGCATGAGTGGTTATCAAGGGTAAGAGGCATACGGAGGTCAATAAACAGCAAGTGGGTGAATTTGACACATCTTTTAAAAAGTTTCCTAAAAGCTCACATATTTTATGAAACAAAGTGCCAACAACTAATCAACCCTGCTGGGCTTCAAGTCGAGTCGATGTATATCACAGACAAAAAACGATAGTAGCTTGAGGTTGCTCTCAGCGACAAATGAGTAATACTATGAATAGTCTCTTGACTGTAAAGTGCCATTCCCGTCTTTATGTGAAGACACGACACAAGCAAAGAGGACGCGCTCGCGTGTGAGCTCATGTTCCTCGCACACGAGTGTGATCACGTGAATGTGTACATGCAGTCTCCACACATACAGGCACCAAGCAAAGAAAAAAAATATATATAACATACAAGCTTAAAATACACTTGCACGGATTGATAAAACTACTGCAAAAGTGCGGAGTGAGCATAAACAGCGGCTAGTAAAGCAAGTATAACCTTCAGCGAAGTATCTCCGCGAGGATGGGTGTATTACTTTCTTCCTCTTCACGGCCCTGGTTCTCTCCATCAATCTGACTAAAAATATTGCGGTAAGTACTCGGAGCTGACAGAACTGAGCATGGTCTAATCCTGTAGCATGACTTTGCTGCTGAAAATCCTGCTCTTCTACGGAGAGGGGAGGATTTTGCACTCGGAGCTTCAGCTAAATCCTATTCATCACACAGCAGCATCCTTCTCTACAGACCTGGCAACCTTAGCCCTGTTACCAGGCAAGGGCAGGACAGTGCCAGCATTGTTGGCATCTATATTTAGTTGGACCTGATGGAGGGACTGACCCTCCGAAGGACATTTTGGTGTACTTCAAAGTGCTTCGGTGGCAGCGCGCTCAGAGGAGTGCCCTCAGGTTACTGAAAACAAAGCCAAATGTGATGGTGGAGAGCAAAAACATCTGGTCCAGCAGCTTTCACACAGCACTCCTGCTATCTCTTTTCTTGGTCAGGGTCCTCCAGTTTTGCCTAAAAGCCTCTGATTTGTAGAAACAGATTGTCAGGCAGGAAATTCCCCAGACTCAAGAAAAGTGGTACTTTGACACGCTGCATACTGTGCAGAGAAGTAGCGAGCAATAACGCCTGGCGAGGAACGGGGACGACCTGAGAGGAAATGAGTGCAGTGGAGTTTAAAATGCGTATTGATAGCCGAGGGCTTTTTGCTGCCCAGTTCTCTCTTACTCTTGATCTACAGAAGGAGAATATCGAGCAATCGTTTCCAGTATTGAAATTATAACAATTCTCTCTTTCAGACATCCGAGAGCTACGATTGTTGTGCACAATGTTAACCGTAGCTATTAATAAAATGTAATCTTTGCATTAGTAATATCAGCACTGCAATAAGCACCAAGCAGCATCTAGATAGGGCACCTGTGTAATATTCTACTTTTACTCTATCCTATCAGTATGCATTACCGAGAGGAGTTTAATGGGTAAGGCCGGGGATGTCAGAGCAGCTGTGCCAAAGAAGCAGAGGTAAATATTGAGCACATTCAAAAATGTGGAATAAACAGTAAAACGATTACATTAAACAAACAATATGGTGTACAAATCAGCAAACAAAGCTGTAATGATTAAAATACAGCAATAGAAAAAAAAAAAAAAAATAGATATAAATAACAAAAGTAAAACTACTGCATAGGGTTAATAACATGATTAAAAACTGCGACAGAATCTCTATTCATCCAGTTTAGAGCCGTTCCGTCGGTGCTGTTTTAGCGTTGTAATTCTATTCAGGAAGAGAGTCAACAGAGTTACTATCCACAAAGTGAGCCGTATTGACTTCCAAACCGGCGTAATGGAGAACACAATGTGGAGTTATTAAGTGTGATTTAGAGCGGCTCCCTAAAGGACAAGTGGCCATTTTGATGGGGATGACTCTGTACAGAAGCGTATAGTGTGTCTGCCACTATCTGATTAGGGCACTCAAATGACTGCCTTGGCCTGGATGAATCACCCATTCAGGCCTCGTCTTAAGTATCTTCTGCGCTGCTTTATGTCCGAGCCTCCGCTGGCCTAACGGTGACTCTGTTAAGTATGTGCGCTGCATGTGTGGGTGAGTGCTGGTCTTTGATCTAAGTAGCTGGTAAATTACCATTTTATTCCGGCTGTCTTTTGTGGGTGTGTTCATTTTGTCTGCCAGATTTGCGTCGGTGCATGATGGTGCACAAACGAGTGGCAAGAATTGTAAAAGCAGAGGAAGTTGTATATCAGTGCTCCTCCTCTTTTTTTTTTTGTCTCTCAGAAACTGAGCAAGACTGCCCCTCTCCCCCCTTTTCTGTTTTTGTTAGGATACCTTCTCTCTCCCTCTTAGGCATCTCACTTCCTAAATTTGTCTGACTTTCATTTACTCTTTCTCCCTTCGCTCCTCGGGTGAACTGCCGTCCTCCTCCTTTTTTTTTTTTTTAATCTAATCTTATTTAAGGTCCAACACCAACAGCCTCAGTGTTGTTCTGGGCCGCCACAGCAGCTAAGCCCTCCCCATCAGCAATTTTAGTCCCTCTCCCGACAGCTAGCTCCCCTCCCTCGATGGGGCCGACGAAGAGAGAACCGGCTTCCCCGGAAGAAGCCGACACGCCCCTATCGGTCCGTTCCAGCTTGCGGTGCTTGCGCGGCTCCGGGGGTGTGTCCTTCTGGGTGAAGACGGTGCGAATTCTCTCCATGCAGACGTTGGCGGCCTCCTTCGTCTCCCTGCAGAGCTGCGATAGGCTGAGGAAGCCGTGGGGGAGGTCGTCCACCACGCACAGAGTGACAGGCTGGTCTATGCTCCTCAAACGTTTGGCAAACATCACAGAGTCATCCAGCATGGGGTCTAATGCACAAGCCTGAGAGAGAGGGGGGAGAGAGAGAAGCAGCAAGAGGGAGGGGAAAGGGGACGTGAAAAGCAAATTAGGGTTCCCTTCAGACATGTCAAGAATCTTAATTAAGGGATGAAGAAAAGGAAGCCAAGCATCCTGGTCTCTTTTGTCCCTGCTTGCTTTACACTCTCGCTGACTCACTCCAGCCACTTTAAAAACCAGCTCCAATTTCTTCATTTTCACATTAACACCCTTCCCACATGAGAGAGCAGCCTCAACCTCCCCATCTCTCCCATCATCACACTCCACCTCACTCCGATGCAACGGTGTAAGCAGTGTACAGTCCTCGGTAATGTAGCTCTTAACATTTTGAGGCGGCCTTGTTTTACCTCTCTGCTCCTCCCTTCTCTTCACCATCACAAACAAACTATCAAAAACCCTGGTCTGCTCCTGCATGCTCCAACAATATCATATCTGCTGAACTTGTTGACGAAACATATGAACTTTCTCATAGAGGATCATACATGCAACCAAATGCGGACAGTTGCAAGGACTCAAACACTCTTTAACGCACTCAATTCCCAATACACCTACATTACAGTTAAAGGGTAACCTTGGTATTTTCAACCTGGATCCTATTTTCTCATTTTTTGTCTAAGTGACTAATGGGGACATTTTTGAAATTGGTCCAGTTTTGAGGAAGAATGCTGCAGCCGCCAGCCGCTAAACGGGTTGTAATGTAAACGCTTGGGGCAACCTGGTACCGTCAACTTATGTTCACTAAGTGATTGTTTTAGCCACCGACAGGTTCTGATTGTTGTTATAAGTGTCTGACATTATGGAAAAGACCTTACAGAGGGTTAGGGGTTAAATTAAATGTTTTTCATATCTTTCACTTTCCTGCTTGTTGCCGGAAGACAACAGTGGAAATGTGAGAGACAGTTGGAGAGAGGAGTGCCATGAGACACCGGTGTTGTCAGAGTTTGTTGTGTTGGAGTACAGAAAGCGTAGCTAAGTGTTTTCTAAAAGATTTTCAATGTCATGGCTGAATATTTTGATGAATTCGACAATGTAGAAGCAACGCGAGATCTCAGAACGAGACTCCTCAGAGCGAGACGCACAATAACAGACCGGATCAAGCGGAAGGTAAGAAAAATGTTTCATTCCTCTGGAGGGTCCTTTCCATAATGTTGTCAGACACTTATAGTAACAATCGGAGTCTGTCAGTGGCAAAAACAAGCACTTATAGTGAACGTAAACTGACGGTGCCAGGTTGCCCCAAGCGATTACATTACAGCCCGTTTAGCGGCGTTTGGCGGCTGCAGTTAGTCACGTAGACACAACAACATGGAAAATAGGATCCAGGTTGAGAAATACCAAAGTTACCCTTCAAGTAGAGTAAAGCTTCTTCATCCTTTCAATCAATCCAACTGCTGCTTCATCTTACCACTATGTGTACAGGTGGCAGCCCTTTCAGCATGCTATCAGGAGCCAGCAGAGGAGAGCAGAACGGATCCTTGACCACTGGAGACCTATCCACCTTCATCTCAGCTAGCTGCTCTGAGCGCAGTGGCTCAAACCCCAGGGGGAACTCCCTAGGGTGCCCCAGCTCTGATCCCTCCTCTACAGCAGGGGGTGGTATGGCCACTGAAGACAGGTCCCTGGACATGGAGGGATCTGCATCCTTAGAGAGGTAGAAATTCACATCTTCTGGCTACGCGACAGAAGAGACACAAAATAATTCCGGTGAGGTTAGACAGCAGGGAGAAGGTTATGTCAAGGAAACATGAAGAACGGCATAAAATATTAGACAGGCAAACTTGATTACAAATATACACACACAGCACTTTGTCCTTGTGAAAATCTTCTTAAAAAACCTTGGCTCGTTGCCTGAGAGTCTTGGCTGAACAATCCCCATTTCAAGGAGGAAAAGCATATTTAAACTCTTGCGTCACCCCTGCTCGCTACTTTTCCCCCCCAAGCCAGCCACTAATCCAGTCTGCTTGTGTGAAAATACATGCGAGGATAATCCGCAATACCTTGCTGGTACCCGCGCAACCAAAAAGCTTTGATATTCAGTCAGCATTTTATAGCCAAATCTGTTCACGAGGCATGGGTGATGGGTAATCTCGGCTGAGTTCATTGAGATGAAACATGCACATCGCTGCAGGGTGTACAACAATGTACGATAGAGGGCCAAAATATCTCCATGCCGATAAACTGTTCAGCCTCTTTAAAAGGCTACAGCTCTATGCTGAATCGTTTCAATGCAAGCTGTATGAAAGCAGAGATAACCCGATAACAGGTGCGAGGCTGGCGTGTTTTCTCTTCAATGCAATGGTGCAATGATTATTAAAATACAGACTTTTCCATCATCCCAGGTTAAATTCACACAACTAACAGCCAAGTCTTCTTTGAAGCAACAGCCCTCAGCAATTTAATGCTGTTAACTTCGTCTGGATAATCAACTGAGAGGATGCTAATCTCAATGTAAACATGTCGAAGCGTGACGTACAGTGCGCTCATAGAGCAGCGGCGCGCTGTTAGAAGTGGAATTGTTTTGGGATCCAAAGTCCTGGCAAGTCTGGCTCTTCACAGATAATTTCCTGGAGGGGAACTCGGAGGTGTCTGAGGCTACGGGGGGGTCGGCGTGAGCAGAAGAGATGGTCGCCTCTGAAATGCTCTTCCTCACCGTGTCTAAGAGACGAAATGGAGAGAGGGTGGAAATACAGTGATGGATGAGACATTTGGCAAAAACAAAAATAAAAAGGTTTGAGACAAAAAAATACAAAATAAGCTATTAGAATAAAAAAACATGTGTAAAGGATACAGACTCAGGGTCAATAGCAGCTGGAGGACAGGACAAAATACACACATAGTAGTACACAATCACTTTCACTTATTCTACCATCTCCACTTATCATATGTCCTCTGGTTGACAGCCAACAGTTAAAAGCCTAAAATGCTAATTAGGATATATCAGGAAGAAGAGAGGGGAAGTGGGTGGAGGAAATTCAAATAGTGCTGTCATGGTGATATCATCCGCCCGCCCCGCGCCGTCAAAACACAGCTGTAAGAGTCGTCATGGCTGGTCTCTCCACAAAGCGCTACCATCTCTTTAATAATGAACCATCTCAGCACCATGATGCCCTTTTAATAATATACACCCACCGATGACATTATCATTAGTTTGGGCTCGCAGCTGTGGGGGGGGGTGTCACCTAGCTAAGGGGACACCAGGGAAATTACCATTCGCCACCGGATTTTACGGTGGCTACAATTAACAATTACTGTCAAAGCCCTGCTGCTCCAAAGAGGTGAATTGATATGAATGGGCTACAGGAGTGTTACGCAACAAGGTGGGATAAAGCAATAACTGATTAGTTGAATGCTGAATAAAGGGGGATCCATCTCAATAAGCTCCTCCATATGGGCTGTAAATGAACTTGGGGGCAGTTGATGTTGTTGCGCTCATAATTGGCTTAATGAAGACGCTGAAAACGTGGGCGGTACACACACACACAAACACACACACACACCGAGATCTGATCAGAGGCCTGTGCTACGAAGCAGGATTTGGGGTTAGCGAGGTAACTTCAGGTTTAACCCTGGGTTTTCAGTCCTACGACGGTGGTTCACTTCTTACCGGGGTAGATCGCCATGGTAACTTACGCTGCACACACACAGGTTATAAAAGCCGCAGACTGGTCAGGGTGCCCATGGTTTCCTAATGTTATGGCTGATCGGTGTATATTTTTATTTGCTCCTATGTCTGTTCGGCACTATCGGAGTCGGGGAGGCAGCTGAAAGAAGCTTAAATGTGTCATACACGCCACAATTTCCCGAAAGGGAAGTTCGAGTATCGTCTAGTCTTCTATTCTATAAGCAACATATTAATTTAATAGAATACACAATGTAATTATAGTCAGATCTACTCGTGCTCTAGATGGGGCAGGGATATTATAAATCTGTTAATTTACACATTCACACAGTCGGCGATTTTTTGCCAGCTGTCCTTCCTGCATTTGGCAGCTGCAACTGTGTTAATTTTAGTCTGGATTATGTGTGTAACTTCTTCCTTCTGACAGTAAACTTGTCGATGTTTGCGATTGGTCGTGTGCTGGAAACACCACCCCCTTTGTGTGAACGCGCTCATGGCCAGATTGAGAAACCCTGGGTGGATTTAAAGAGTTGATAACCACCCTCGTAGGACAGCTTATCGTGCTCGCGGTTGTTTGAGTTAGTTAAGCCAGATAACGAGAAGATATCCTGGGTGTGCTGAACTCGCTTCATAATGCAGGGGCCTCTGTACTTTAAGCAGATAGATGTGATCAAAGACACGAGCAGATTGCATCTATAGAAAACTTTCAACGTAGTAGCTGCCAAGTAAAAACACATTCACTCCCACCTGACTGCACTTGCTCGCACAAACACACCCACACACACAGCGACAGTCGGCGGTATACCAGTGGCTGCTGGTGGCGCCTCTGCAGCTGGGCTCGGGGAGGCGGAGGCTCTGTTGGAATCCAGCAGAGAGTGGATCCAGTTGGAGGCTCCCTGTCGGAAATCTCTGAGCAGCAGAGCCGTGTCTCTCCTCACCAGGCTCAGCGTGCTCGCTTTCTCTACCTGCGTCTCCGTCTGCGGCTCAGTGCCTGGAGGAGGAGACACGGAGAGGAAGGCTTAGTAGGAAAAAAAATAGATGTGCAAGAGAGATTAAAGTGTTTTTGTTATTCTTGAATAAGCATGAATGAGTAACAACAGAGAAGATGGGAAATCGATAATAGGAAAGGTATAATAGTAGAGTAAAGAAAACCACTGGCAGAGTGTGTTCACAGCAAGACATGGTGATGACAGAAGGAGAAAATGATTAGTGTTTTAGTTTAGTTATTTGGCATAGTTGGCCAATTACGGTCCTCCTTTTCTTGTGAGACAACAATTTATCAAAAGACAAGTAAGAGTTTCTCCTGCTTCTTCTTACATGCATTAATGACAACACATGAAAAACAATCTATATGCTAATAAGTTGAGTTGTTGTTGTAGGTGACGGTTTTTCAGACGCAATACAACACGGCTAGAATAAAATCCATAAAGATTTATGATTACAATTTTTTTATATTATACACATTGTCTACCACATAAGGAATTGAGATCAGAACAGTGAGATCCAAGATGAGAGCAAAATGATTAATATGTTCATTATTACTGTCCCAAAACTAGAAACATTGGCAGTGCCGACATTAGTTGAATTGACACAAAATCTATTTCAATTTTGCTAATAAATCAATGCTGCTTGCTTTTTCATATCATAAACTGAACACTGATACTTTGTGTTTTAGCTGCTGGCCAGACTTTTTAAGTAATTTGAAGACGTAACTTTTTTTCACTAAATTGTTATATTAGTTATTAAAATGGAATAGAATAGATTAATTGATAATGGCAATATCTGTTCCAGCCCTGCAAAGAAAAACAACATCTTAACTTAATAACCTAATTATCTAGGATACACAAGTATCGTAATGTTAAGAGTATGTTCGATGTGGAGCAGCAGACGGCAGAGATGCTTGAAAGAAAGAAAATCGAAAAAAAAATATATCAATTTATTTTTCAACTCCACCAGATAAAGGAAAGTATCCTGACTTGACTTATTTTAAAAACACACACTCCCACCTGCGTAGGCACTGAGACACCTGGAGAGCACACTGAGCGGCAGCAGGGGATCCATAAGCGTTAGCAGACGGGAGGGCGATACGTAGGCAGTCAGCAGGGTGGCCGGGTAGGCTGCCACGATGCCATCTGGCATTCGCACACCAAAGGCAGCAGCGCGCATCGACGTCGTCACACACAAGTTGCCTCCCGCGCTGTCACCAGCCAGACACACTTTCTCTCCGGTCCAGCCTGGAGAGATAAAAATAGGACGGTGAGGATAGGGGTGAAGAAAAAGAAGGAGAGAAAAACAAAAGAAATCAATGGGGAAGCACTAAAATGGAACACAAAATAAAAGGAGACAAGACAAAACTAGATTTACCGCCTCGCGGTTGTATGCCGTTGTATACAGTTTACATCCTTGTCTGTCCAAAATATCATCACTTTATAATTTCATCCTGTTAGAGATTTGTGTGAATGGCCAAAAAGGTGTTTTATGAGGTCACAGTGACCTTGACATTTGACGACCAAAATCGAATCAGTTCATCCTTGAGTCCAAGTGGATGTTTGTGCCAGATGTAATGAAATCCCTCCAGGCGCTCTTGAGATATCGCGTTCGTGATAATGGGACGGACAGGCGAACAGACGATCCAAAAATATAATGCCTCCGGCCGTGGCTGTCGCCAGCATGGAGGCATTAAAACACATCTTTATCTGCGACTATGAAAAACCCACTGTGGTGCAAGAAAAAGCAGTGTGACACACATCCAGAAACAGGATCTCTTTTTCTCCACCATAACACTGCTGAATATGTGGCTGCTTTGAGGGGTTGTTGTCTCGCTGTCTGCCTTGTGGCCGTGATATTGTCGTCTTGTACTACAACACAAACATATTGCACTGCGATCACTGTTAATTTGACACAGCGTACTTCAGCGGTCGGGTGTACCCCAAACCGACCAGATGTCTTTTGCTGTCTGCCTGAATATTGAGCGTTACAATTTGTGTGATATTGCAGAACAACGGGTAGAGTGCAAGACGTGGTGCTGCGGCATGATTACTTTCAAAGTGATGAATGAATCCTCTGGAGAGGTACAGGGAATTGGTAAATGTAGCTGAGGATGTACAGATGCAGTCATCAGGACACTTTCACTCTGAAAGGATGAGTGTTACCCCTTTTGTTGTGCCTGGTCATTAATTCTAATAAACCAACTTTCTTTTACCTGCCTAATGTATTTAGCATTTCAACTGAATATATTTTTCCCCATTACTTTAAAAAGTAAACAGAAAATGTAGAGGGGAGCTAAAAAAGCCACCACTCCGATATAAACAATGCTTTGTGATGTGTGTGTACCTAGCAGGTGGTGGTTCCTCAGAGCCCAGCAGTAGGCGTAGAAACACTCCTCCAGGGCCCTTGGGAAGGGGGCCTCAGGGGCCAGCGAGTAGTCCACTGACAGGATGGGGACACCCAGGTCCTGGGACCAGCTCTTCAGATAGGGCTGTGTGAGAAAGAAGACAAGGAGGGGTGAATTTATGAATGGAAAAAAACAAACACTCACAGGTTCACAGTGAATATATTCCATGTTGTTAAATTTATGAGAAACAACAATAAAACACAGAGGAGGCGAGACAGAGAAAAAGAAATGTGGTGGGAGAGAGACGCGTGGGGGCGAACATTAAAAAGCAAGGATAAAAAGTTATGAAAATGACGTCCTTCTGATGTCATCTGTCCGCTTTCTGATTTACTGTCTAGACAAAGGGAGAATGAGCGTTGCCCTCACAGTCACCTTCGTTTCCTTTCTTCTTATACGGTAATAACAAAGGTCCCACATGTCCTAGTTTGCTGGGTATGAAGGAAAAAGACATAGACAACGGGATGGGTGGATTTACAGGGATCGTCTACAAAAACAAACCCACTGTCAGAATACTGAGCGTTTCTCTTTTTCTCGTTGCTACAGTCGGGTTAAGTGTTTACTATTCTCATGCCAACCTAAGGCAAGTGTTTTACTTCACAACTCCAATGCAGTGACCTTGAAATGCGAGAAAGGCATCAAAACTTGTCAAGGCAAAATATTCCTTCCACAAAGCATTCGTCCTTCCCTCCTCCGTCTTTATCTTCTCCCAACACCTTTTTTGTCTAGCTGTGACAGGGCTGGTGGAGAAAGTGACAGCTCTCCATTCACAGTGCCAGGAAAAGCACAGTGTGTGTATGTTTGTATGTTGCCTCACCCACCAGTGATTCAGCATGAAAAAAAAACAACAAACAAAGCAGCTCCAGCAGTCAGCTGTGCCGTCTTAGAGCCCTACTTGTCACAATAAATCTTAGAGGGAGGCCGCTGACAAGCGGGTGTGCGAGTTCAAGCACTGTTCAGGTCAGTGTGGGTTTGTACAAATCAGCAAAGGTAGCCCTAAGGTGTGTGTGTGTGCAAGTGTGTGTGAAGCCATTGTTGCCAGTGAGTGTCAATATATGCCAGAGTCCATGGACAGGCGTGTCAGTCCGACCGTTCATCATCTGCCTGCATAAAAAGGAGCTAAGGGCTCACGGTGAATGGCCCACCGGGCAGAGAAGTGGTACGTGTGTGTGTGTGTGTGTGTGTGTGTGTGTGTGTGTGTGTGTGTGTGTGTGTGTGTGTGTGTGTGTGTGTGTGTGTGTGTCTTTTTGTTGGGCTGGGACCAAGGCTTGTTAATTTTACATGACTCCAGAAACTCTTCTCATACACACACATCCTATTCACAAAGAAAACACACTCACACACACACACCGATTCAGAAGGTCCCAGATCTGTTCTAAAAGCAAGAATTAATGGGAGCTGCAGTCCCACTCATTCTCAGACAGGCAGAGCAGTTAATCTGCAAGCTTATACCTCTACTGGGATCGTGTGTGTGAGTGTGTGTGTGTGTGGTCCGTGCCCGAGTTGCTAAACGCACAGATGCCAGCACATCCATTCCTGTGATCTGCAGCGTAATTGGGCACCGAGAGCACCAAAGGCTCCTGCCAATGAAGTCCAACTCTCCATCTCACCCAGAAGACAGGAGAGACAGGATCGAGGGAAGGATACAGGAGTAGAGGACATATGAGGAGTACAAGCCTGGCTTCTGCCCTCAAAGAAACTTTTAATTTTTCTTATTCTTTCTTCCTCGGCCTCGCCTCAGGGATTAAGAGAGCAGAAGGCACCTAGTAATATTAAGGAGGCGAGTACACGTTGCCCAAATAAGACAGGAAGGGCATTAAGTGAACAAAAAGGATTTTGTGAGATATTAGAAAGATTGAGAGGGAGGATGTAATAAAAAAAAAAAAGCCCTGAAGAAGAAGAGAGAAGGATAGTCTGACAAGTCTTCCATTAGTGCCCGGCCCAGGGGTAATCTTCCTCTGCGGGGTTGTACAGTTCTCTGTTTAATTCAACATGACAGCCCTGTTCAACCCCGTCTCTGATTGCTCCCTCTCATCCTCTGGTTGCTACGCAGGATGCCCGTGTCCTTGGCGATTTCACAGAGCCCTGTTTTTCGGTAGCTATAAGTAGCCTGATGCCACATAAAGGCCGCACACAGACACAAGATGACCAGATTAGCGTAGGACCAACAATGAGAGGTGGGGGCACAAACTGTGTTAAAATAAGCCTCCTCTTCAAGATGTAAGTGTAATGCTTCCTCCTGCTGCTATTTCATATATTGTCACTTTATGTAAACTTATAATAAAACTGGTTGACAAAGCAAGGTTTTCTTTAAGTGCTTTACGGAGCAATGACCAGAAAGATCCAACACAGTTTTTAAGACATGAGGCCAAAGCTTATAAGTGTGTTGGTGTCCCTTTTTCTATCACAGTGATCTAGAAATTAAATCTAGGACATGAGCTCCTCCTCTTTAAAAAAAAAAAAAAGAGGGGTGAGTATGAAGTGAATGACAGGAAGCAATGATTTACATGAAAGAGAAGAGCCAGCTTTGTGTGCACCTTACCAGTGAAGAAGGCATGGAGGGTGGGCATGGTGTCTCTATTCATATTATACAAGTTTTCAGGGATTAATTACAAAATAATTAGCTTAACGGCTCATTACATGTCACACTATTGACAAAGGATGAGATTCAGACTGCTAACTCCTCTGCTCCTCTGCTGTCAACTCGTGCCCAGCTCCTCAACACTTAAATTAGCTGGGGTTCAATGACAATTAGTCTGAGAAAACACAGCCAGATGTTGAAGCATTGAATGGATGAGAAGGTGAACTGGATGAGCACTGTGGCAATACCGTCCAGGGGCCTCATTACAGAAAAATATCCTAACCGCTTGTCCTATCTTAAGTTTCAAAGAAAGGAAAAAATCCTATCTTCCTATTACAGAAGCGATTCCTAAACTATCCTGTCTCAGAGCTCGTATCTTATCTTAACTTAAGAAATTCCAACTATAACTGTACATTTTATTCTTCAATCATCACTTGTTCTGTCATGCCTGCGTCTTTGATTAGAATGTATCAGTAAACTACAAAAGATGGACAAGCCAGAATATCAACGGCTCTCACTTGTTACTGGCTAGCTAGCTTGCTATCATGGACAAAAAAAGACGGGCGTTCAATTTTAGCTACAAGGAGTCGGAGGCACTATTCGTGTCGGTGGAGGCGATGAAACCCCACCTTTTAATTAAATAAATGTAAACCATCCTAATTTAGGATTCCTAACTTGGGAAATCCCTACGTTAGGACGGTTCTATAATAGCTAAATCCCTATCCTACGATAAGAGAAGATTCTTTTCCTAAATGCAGTTGAGAAACATGTTTCTATAATACTAAAAATCCTAAATGTCATCCTAAACTGAGATAAGATAGGATTTCAGACTTAGGAAGATTCTGTAATGAGGCCCCAATGGTGGAGGTGTAGTGTTGTCAGCGTTTGGATGTGTACATGCCACATCACATATTAGACCACTGTTTCCTGCATTCTGACCCACTGTTCCATTAGATATATCATAAATACGTCAAATACTGTCACATACCATGCCTTTAAAGGGCCTTTTTAACAGTGGGCAACCTCCGAATCTGACAAGTGAAGCCAATGCTGAAGTGCCTTAAACTTGCATTCTTTCTAACAACCAGCAGGGGGCGACTCGTCTGGTTGGAAAAAGAAGTCTGATTGTATAGAAGTCTATGAGAAAATGACCCTACTTCTCACTTGATTTATTACCTCAGTAAACATTGTAAACATGAGTTTATGGTCTCAATCGCTAGTTTCAAGTCTTCTTCAATACAGCATGATGTTCATTTAGTAAATTATGGTCCCATTTAGAGTCAAATAGACCATAAAGCAGGGTATGATTTAGGGCGTGGCTACCTTGTGAATGACTGTCCGGTCTGGGAGTTGTCCGTGTTTTCGTCTTACAACTTTATCTCTTTCACAGTGGGTTTTCATTTCATGAAAGTTAATTATAACATTTTGGTCGCCTAAAATGTCTTGTTCAGTGTTCGAGTGTACATAGCGCCTCTCGTGTCACTTCTGGTTGCAAAAAAACACGATGGTCACGGCCAAAAACTAGGATGGCGACAGCCAAACGCCAAACTCAAGTCTCCAAAACCATAGTCCACAAACCAAGCGTTGCTTTTCTGGAGAACTCTAGTTGCAGAGTACCATCTCACCTCATGGGACTTGGAGGTCTGGGCCACAAATCCCCCTCCATGGAAGTGTATCAGGAGACAGGGAGACGAGGGGAGGCGCTTGGTCTTCAGCCCCAGCGACAGAGAGATGGCGCCCCCCTCAGAGCGGGCAAGGGATAGCAGAGTCTCGCTGTCCTGGAGAGAGTGAGACAGAGAGGCGGAGGAAGAGGAACGAATGAACAAAACGAGAGAAAAAAACATCACATATAAATAATCAAGAACATCACATGATGACAGATGGTGATGTTTGCTTCACTCTGATAACTGTCCACAGACTGTGTGTATACTGCAAACAAAGCCTTGTTTTCATTGCTAATATATTTTATTGCTAGTGTTAGCAACAGGGCTCCTTTGGGAGGAGGATTAACTAGCTGTTCTGCAGCAGCCTCTCCTGCGCCTGCATGAATGCACACTAATTCCCATTCATTAACAGAAACAAGGAGGGAGGGGGGGCTGTGGCTGAGAGGGAGGGTTTCCGCTGATGCAGGCTTGTACTTTGCGACATTAAAAAATACGCTGTTGTTTTGTTGGAGCGTGATCAATGGCTGAAAATGTCTGTTGATAGCCATGTCTGGTTAAGTGCCAGGCTACAAAGAGAGAAGGAGTGCAAGCTCGGTTGGAGAGAAAGGAGTCTCCCGAGAGAGATAGGGAGGGAGTAGAAAAAAGTGAGAGTGATACCTATGACAGAGAAATAGAGAGAGAGAGAGAGAGAGAGATAATGAAAGGGATTAAGTCCATGAGTCGGAGCGGTCGTCTACTCCAGCTCGGAGAAATACCAGATATGCCATTACATATTGTTAGAATATTTTAAGAATTTGTATGGCTGGTATATGCAAGGTGGTTTAAAAAGAGCCAGTGGAGGAAAACTGTCACAAACTAGGTCACACAACAAATACTTAATACTTAGACAGGCTACAAGGAAGTACTCTGAGACAAGTGCAAAGCATCTAGTCTAGTTTTGCATAAAATTTGACATTATGAAGCTTTTTTTATTGCATTTTTCACAGTGCCACTACAGTGTGAACAGAATAATGATTTAGATACCTGTCCTTCACGTAAGTCATAGGAGATGAGCCTCATCTGAACTGGAGCGGAGCCGATGTGTGCTGATGGTGGAGCTATGGTTACAGATGCTCTGTGGTTGGCCGTCAGGGGAAGGTCAAAGGGCACGGCGGGCACAGAAAGAGCCCGGTTCACCTTAACTTGAGTGGATGTCATACTGGCAAGGCCCTGTGGGAAGAGAGATGATTGAGAAAAAATAGAGAAAGAGATGGACAATTGAGTTGAGAAAGAAAGGCAGAGAGAAAAAGAGAAAAGTGCAAGTTACAGAGCGAGTCAGGTCACTGGAGAGAGAGAGAGAGAGAAACCGGATGAATAAATCATGAACCCCATTGAATAAATTGAATTCCACTCTATTATTACTTACGGCCTATAGGCCAAAACGCATAATGATAGAAAGGTGCTTTTACCAGAGGAAAGTCAAATATTCCTGATACAGTTTTAAAATTAAAAACAGGGCAGCTCACTTCTCTGTGTGTGTCGGTTAGTGGTGACAACATGGGTAGATTACAGATGTCTTGGGAGTGTGTTTGTCTGTGAAAAGAAGCATTGACAGTCTACTCACCGACAGGACTTCGGTCTCAGTGATGTTCCAGAAGGTCTTCCAGAAATGGACGTCCAGGTTCTGGGTGATGCGTTCAAATTCTGCCCCTCTCAACTCTGGGTCAATGGCATACTTCCCTGAGGTGAAGAAAGAGCTGGCCGCTACACCTGGGTAAGGGAAGAAGGGCGAAGCAATGATAAAGGTATGATAATGGGTAGGAGACACCAGAGACGGGGTAATGCAAGACACAAAATGAGATTAAAGTTAAAAGTAAAAGGGAAAGAAAAGAGGAATGTGTTTGGTTGAGGAAGGAGGGAAAATGGAAACGAAAAGTGATTGGAAGACAAAAGGTCAGAATAATGAGGATGAAAACAGCAATTTCACAAAGACAGTAAAAAGGAGAGCAGGAACGAGGGAACATTAAAAGTGCGGAAGGTTACTGGACGTAGCACATAAAATAACAACATTAGAAATTGGGATGCACGGATACCAATATTGGATATCGGGCCGATACTGACTCAAATAGCTGGATCAGTTATCAGTGACAAAGGAGGCTGATCTATTCAATTCAATTCTATATGTATATTCTACATACATGATATACTGGAATTGTATATTTTTACCAAGTTGCTGGTGTACGATTAATTCTTTTGATAATAAATAACAATTCAATAATAAATATCTTGGTATTTATTTGTTACATTGTGTTTTACAAAGTTAGTAAAGCAATGTTTAAAGGACCAATATGTAATCATTAAATGACCATGATATGTCATCAGAGATTAAGGGAACATACTAAATTGAAATACAAGCTTCTCTGACAACAATGTCACAGTCAGTATGTTCTTTGAAATTTCCATTCTGATCAGACGTCCTTTTTTGTTTTGGCCGGTGTGATCCCATCCACGGCCCATTTCGATACCCCGTTGCCACATATGAAACAAATTGGCACACAGACGGCCTCCTGCAGCCATGGAAGCAAGCTAACGGACTGGATCAACAGAGATAACGTTAACTTTAGATTCTACCCGATATGAAAAGCCTCGGCACATCTCTCTGTGGTCCGTGTGCAGTTGGGTTATCAAGGCAGCGAGTATTTGAGACAAACAGCCGGTGAAGTGATTCCAACTACTGCTGGTCCGAGTCTAACGCGGTCGTGTCTAGAAGGTAACCCTCAAATTGCGAAAACGTGCGCTGCTATCAGTCACACCAGAGGAGCGGACGGGCCACGGCTCCCATGTTTTGAATCTGGACTGCTGTTACACATTTTAAACGCTAGCTGTCAGTACTACATATTGTCCCTTTAATAATAAATAACAATTCAATAATATCTAGGTATTTATTTGTTATATTTTGGTTTACAAAGTTAAGAAAGTAATGTTTATGTCAAGCCTGATGCTACCTTACACATAAAAGAATGATCCCAGTCACTTCCACACAGTGAGGCATACAACTTATTAATTAAACACTGGTATCGGATCGGTACTCGGTATCGGCCGATACCCAAAGCTCAGGCATTGGTATCGGGACTGAAAAAGTCAGATCGGTGCATCCCTAATTAGGAAACATAAACTCACCGAGAATGCACAAGAAGGAAGTTGAAAGGATGGGAGGAAAGGCAGATGGTCAAGAAGGAAATAGAGTTCTAAAACACAGCAAACCTCTGAGATAAGGCCCCAATTGAGAACAGTTGTCAAACTCACAGAGTAAATTTGCTTTTACTCACAGCACTATAATCTTATTGCCACACGGATGTTTCAGGTCTACAGTGCTAGTGCTAATGTTGAAACAGAAGCATTTCATCATGGCATTGCAATCAAATTCTACCCTGCGTTTAATGCTCTGCAAGAAATCAAGGATGGGCAGTGAAGAAAGGGGACTGTAGCACTCAGACTTCAATTAAACTAAAGTACAGACACAGGACAGCTAATGCAGCTTAGAAGCAACTTCTTCATATAGTCATATAGCCAGTGTTCACTACAGGGGACTATGATGAAGGGGAGAGAGGGTTCCAGTACACTCACCATATGGTGCAATACCTCCTGCCTCCACTGTGGTGCAGCACAGAGCACAAGAAACCATGAGAGTCGAATGATTCCTTTTTGAGTGTTCAATATTGATGTGTGTGTGCACGGTGAAAATGTGTATATGATGGTGCATGTTCTTCCATCTCTGCCTCTGTACATAACTGTGTGCATGTTCAAAACACTCTGAAATATAGAAGAAGCATGCCAGCTAGCCCTCGAGATTCCAAGGGATGAAAGAGCATCTACAATCCAAGCACACAACATCAAAAGGTACACAGTCAGGGGCCAAGGAGCAATGTGGGGAAGAGGCGTGGGGATGAGTACGATCTATGAATGAGAATTAAGTGACTGCACGATGAGAGGGTACAGCTGCAGACGAGATGATGCTGACCTATTCCTGACTGGTGGCGTCTGTAGTTTTCTCCAAAGGCTACAAGGCCAATGGCGAGGGTCTGGAGACATGGCCGGATGGCTGGACTGAACTGGAGGGATGGACGAAAACAGAGACCGGCTTTAAATTCTAATCCACCGTCCATTTAAAAACAACACAGACTACAATTAAAATTGCTGTCATTCAACCAGAGAAACCTAGATGATGGGATATCAGAATATCAGATGAGTCTTAGACATTAGAAATTGATACAGACAGCACTAGGGAGGTTTCATCACTTATTCCCTTTAGTTTGATTTTGACCCCTGCCCCGCTGAGGGTTCAGCCTCTCTCGTTAAAGCTCAACTAAGACCACAGACTATGGCTGTAAAGAGGAGCCTTCTCTTTGTCCATTCAAATCTTTTACTCACTTCACATTACCTGCAACAGGAGTCATTTGTAGCTCTGAATTCCTTCACTGCCTTTTACATATCACACCTCTGATCGCTTTTGCTCTTTTTTTTCAGGGTCAGTTCCTGTAGTCTGGTGACAAACTCGCCCCTGGCACAGTTTTTATGTCATCCAACCAAGGTTATAATAGTTTTAAATTTTCAATTAGTTTTTATTAGGGCCCGAGCACAAAAGTGCCAGGGGCCCAGCGGAGTCCCTGGCATGAAATGTATGAAACCTATAGTTTTCGTACAGATTATTATTAATATTTTCTGCTGCGGAATTGCATTTGAGGGGCTTTTGAGGGGCTTGGGATACACGAAAATTGGCACATCCTTCACAACTGGTGAAAATTGCATAGTTCTGCAGTGATTGGGCTCGGACATGGCCAGCGGGCTCCATAGCGCCCCCCAAACGCACACCAGAGTTGCGAAAAGTTCCTTTGATGTTCATGAAATTTGATGGGATCATTGGTCTAATCTACTGTATAAGAACATAGAATTTATTTTTGACATTTTCTCACCTGACAGGAGGTCAGCCATTTGGGATTTTGTGCATTCATTTTCATTTTACGAACCCATGTTTGAGAACTTTAGGATGCACAAAAACTCACAAACTTTGCACCCATGTTCAAACTAGTTTTAGTTCAGTTTCAGTTTTTCAGAAAGGTTTAGTTTAACTTTTTATATATCTAGTTTTAGTTTGGATTTTTTACAGTCACAGTGCGGCGCGATTTCAGACAAAGTCAATGCAATGACACAAATTTGCACCGGGCGATGGAAATGGCGCGAATGACACCTCTTCCTAACATACCACAAGCGAGCGAACGCTGGCGAATGGAGTGGCAAAAATTGTCCAGATATACTACGAGCAATGTCACTCTCTCTTACACAGAGAGCGCGATAATTGATCAATAGGTTTGAGGTGCGCGAAATTTTGCATAAATATAGCCAGGGCTAGCGTTTTTTCAAACAAGCGACACGTCGCTTTGCCTGCTCGTTTTCATCGCATCCAGTTATAGTGTCTCAGAAATATGTAGCTATATACATCCAAAAGACATGGTTGGAGAATTGTGAAGGAATGGCCATAATGTTTAAAGGGGCTATATGTAAGAATCAGAAATTGCTTGTTCACAGCGACACCTGTGGCCGCAATGTCAACGAAAGTCGGCGTCCTGTTGCTCGTGCTACATTGACATGAACGAGCACCGGTCTAAACAGTGAGGCGACACACGTCAGCTAACACACAATGTCACTCTATATTTCACCTGCTTGGCAGTAATGTTAGCTGACCAGACGAAGGTCTCTCCATGGATCAATGCTGATCCTAGTGCTGACTTTTCCTGTTCAGCCTGCGGACCGCGGAGGGAACGGGGGGGGGGAGACTGCGACACCCGGTCGGGACGATAACGTAACTCGCTGCGGAGCCCCGACACTTCACAAGACACGGGAAACCTCTGTTGGTCTGGAGGAGCTGTAGCATTTATTTCTGCAAAAACGTCCACTGCACATTCACTAGATATTCTCAGAGCTAAACTAACTCTTCTGCAGTGTGCGCGAGTGCACGTGAAGTTGGAGCGAGCCGAGCGTGGTGTGCAAGCAGGCAGCAGGAGCAGCGCTGCTGCGCGCTCGCGTACCCACACGCGAGCGCGCATGGGATACCGACCCGTTATGATTTATGCGCGTGATAAGTTACAAATAGTCCCTTTAATGTTTAGTCTTGGCACTACTTTATAGTGTCCGAAATTCATACTAATTACTTTTTTTCATTACTAGTTCATTTTTATTTTATTTTAATTAGTTTTTAACCAGGAAATACATTTTAGTTTAGTTGTAGTTTTACTTTATGATTTAGGATTTAGTTTTTATTTAGCTTCAGTTTACTAAAAATATTTTTACTGCTTATTTTCGTTTTATTTTACTCTAATAACCCTGCATCCAACATCAACAGGTCACTTCTTTTTCAAAACAGAACGCTATTTTGATTGACAGGCTATGGGGGTCTTGTGTGGGAAGTTTTATTCTGTACATGACAAGCCCTAATATTATAACAAATATAAATCATTTATTAGGAGCTACAGAATGATGAATTTGTGTGAGGTTGCTTTCCATTACCTTTTCTCTGCACTGCTGTGAGATGTTTCATTATTGTTGTTACTTCTGCTTCACCTAAAAACCCAGTTCTGGACCATCGGGCATGAGGGACTGCTACTTGTAAACCTCCCAGTTCTTTATTCTTCCCACTACCTACCCCTGCACCTCATCTCACCTGAAAGCCAAGGCAACGGCCATAGAAGCACCCCTTGTGCATGGATGAGTATTCACGGACAAAGCTCTCGCTGAGGCCACTTTCATCCTGGAAAAAAAGGTCGCCATGGCTGTTGTCGTGTAGCATGCGCTGAGCCAGGTAGAGCAGGGCGCGCAGCTGGCACAGAGCGTTGCAGTAGGCCTCCATCTCCCCCGCATTGTGCGCTACTCGGAAGAAGATGCTGCGGCGGTTGGCGGCGATGTAGCGCCCCTTCTGGATGATGTGGAGAAGGCAGCAGCGCACTACCTAGAAAAGGATAAAGAACGTGTCAATAAAATTTGGGGAAAATTTGTGAGTCTTGTTCCAAAATGTGTCATCTACCATGCCATGCCACCTTCTCCGTAAGACAAATTAAAATCAGCATAGCAAACTCAGTGGAATTACAAGCAAATTATGGAAATGATATCATTGGACTATAAAGTCTGTCTGTATGCGAGTATGTGTGTCCTTCGCATATCTTGAGAACAGTTCATCCGATCGACTTCACTCTTGGCGGGTGTATTGCTGGGGACCCAAGGACGTGCAGTGTTGAAGTGGGTGCGATTTCGACACACGACACATTCAATATTAATAAACTTGGAATAAACAAGCGATAGCGCTCTGTGCAGCAGCGGGGGCGGGGCTTCTGCTGACAGGCCGCGGCTCATTGACTGCAGTTCGCTTTTGCTGCTGGATGCTAGATATACTAACGCTACAACCAAACTCTCATTCACTTCCCTGAAGTCAACGAGCGATAAAAGGACATCATTTTTTACAAATTGATACACGTGATGATATGTATTCTTGAGATAATGAATGATGAACTTTAGGTTATTATTTCTTTTCTAAAAAAATGGATGCATAGCATTTTGCCTTATAACAAAGCAAATCAACAGTTCTTTAATTGTGCAGTCATTAAAAAGCCATGTCCTCTGGGTCTGCTTAAATTGTAATTAAGATTAGGGTGGTAAGCTTGAAGGGAAAAAAAACGATGTATGATAGCATGCCTGAATGCGAGCATGTGAAAAGCTTGCTGCTTCACCAGGGTCTTGCAGATTAGTAAGAGTAGCACGGTGGGAGAGAGAAGGATTATAAATGTGGAAATCGAGAGGCAAGAACACAGAGCAGCATTCATTTGCTGCTCTGCTAGACTCATTCAGTTGTGGAGGGGTGCAGCCACTGAAGGTCATGATGTTTCATCAATAGCTGTAGAAGATAAAGTACAGTGGGTACAGTAGGGGTAGATATTCTGCAGCTGGAGGAATTTATCCAACCTGATTTTCCAACATAAAATCAATCTGTAAAACAAATGGACTGACCTTGAAACAAAGCGATATCAAGGTAAAGAGGGTCTGGTGAGCAGTTTCTCACAGTGTGGAGGGAATATTGATAAGAATGTATTGCGGCGTGGGGGCTTATTATTCTCAAAGCTGCACTGGGTTGAAAGGAGAACACGGACTCAGATCCACACATCCCACAGCTTTACCTTGACCAGCGAGCGATAGCCATTGGCGGGTATGTGCGGGTCAAAGTCAAAATGGTGGTAAACTGCAGCGAAGCTGGAGATAACCGGCTCCAGACCACGAGCGTGCTCCTGGATCAGCTTCATGGTGTCCACCAGCCGCCGCGCCGCGTCACCCTGCGACCCCTTGGCTCCTCCTGAGAAGAAGGTGGCATTCTCTTCGCACACGCTGTACAGGGCCGCAAACACTGCCTTGGTGTCCATCACTAAGAGCAGCGAGATAGAGAAACAGGAAAGACAGAAATCATTTGTATGTAGGGAAGGGTGCACGTGCATAATAATATTTAAAATAATAATTAATGTGATTCTTTATGTATTCTAGTGGGGAAATTCTCTTTTCATTAGGCAGATTACTGCCCAAAGGGGCTCTTATCCCAATAACACCCACTGATCTCGCTATCAATTACAATTGCGCCACCTTGCTGACCCCCGTGCATACTTAATTTGTAGAATTAAAGACCTTTTTTGTCTGTAGTTGTTAAACTAGACTGTCGGCTGGTATCTGGTCCTGCAAGCATAAAAAAGGAGCACCCTGATCCCTATTCTGCGCCACACCCACACTTGTTATTAGCATGTAGACACTGTACAAGGTAGGGTATCATTGGATATATCCTACATAATGTTCTCTTACTCCTATTAACTAATCCCCCATAGCCTGGCGTGTAGAAGCTCATTGATTGAAACGTGTTAAGCAAGGCTTGAAATTAAGTGATGTAAAGCCGTGCTAAGCAGCCAAAATCCACCGAGATCTGGGCAGACACGCATGGAACAGGAGAAGGCAGAGGCCCTTCGCTAACGTCATGCTGCTGGGAACAAACACAGATTAGTCATACACTGACAAAAAACACACAAACACACTCACATAAGAGTCCCAAAGGGAGGTATACAGCTGACAACACACAGCTGAGCGTGTTTATCGAGTGTGCCCGTACCCCTGCCCTAATGCAGCATAACAAAGATCTCGTGCTACGTCCCTGCCGGATTCCAACCGTCGGACTGAGCTCTTCTGTCAAGTCACCCGAGACCTCTGTTTCCACAACACCTAAGCCTGGGAACCAGCTGGTACTTACTGTATAGGGTGACTGGCACGCTGAGAGACAGAGGAAAGAGGAGAGGGGCTGGTGGAGAATAAAACAAAAGGAACGGACACAGCAGTGGTTTCCTAATAGATGTGAAAGGGAGATTTTTAGGGGAGAAGCGGCTACGGGGAAAGAAAATAATTTCTTTGTTATGGATGGGTGTTAACCAGTTACCCTGCAGGACTGAGGCCCATTTATGGAGAGATAATAGATAATGATCAGTTCAAAATTACTCTTAAGGGAATACTGCTGTGGTAAATCATCTTTAGTTAAACTATGCATGGCTAATGAACATCCCAAATTGCATCAGCCACCCTTGGAATTAGCACACACCCATCCTCAAACTTTTGCTGTTAAAACTCCCACTGAGGCTGGTGCAATAAAGCAATAGAGAAATATTAAAAGAAATAAAGCAAAAACCGCACAGCGGTTTTCTCCACAGATCCCCAAAGCAACACCTTGGGATGTGGAGCTGAGGTTTTTACTATGCACGCTGAAACGTGAACAGATTCTACAAAAGTGAAATATTGTTTTGAGGGTCAAAGAAATAATGGAGCCCTTATCGCACAATTATTCCCCTATTCCCTGCCATTCAGGAAGAGTAATGGGAGAGCCAAAATCAGTTTGCTGGGAGGAATCACAACCCCCCTGACATCTGGGAAGAGACATTTATCAGCCAGACGACTTCTAGCACTCCCGTATATTGCATGAAAAATCTCTTCAGTAGCTGCCAGTCTCGTCTTTTGACTCTCACTCCACTTCTCTTCTCTTTAAGGGAGCACTTTTTTATTATACCCTACAAGGCACGACACCCTTCTATAAGCACGTTTTTCCATATTGGATGCCAATTTCTTTGCAAGGGATAATTGAATCATATCACAAAGATTTCTTCCAAAGAGTTGGCAAAACTTAACAGCGTCCACGTCAGCATTTAGCACTCTGCTACTGGGCGTATTGGCATGGGAAACATACATTTACACTACCAAAGCAACTGTGAACTAAAAACAAAAGTCTTGTCCTCTCTCTAGGTTCCACGGCAGAGACTAGGTCGTGTTGCTCGGGCTCTTTTTGTGTGGCGACGCCTGGAAGCTGCTTGACATCCTCCTGGATCCATCTTTTCATAAATGTTCACATTATATGTATCATTTTTATGATGTCTATGTTGTACTTTCATTATGTTGTTACTCTGTACACATGACATCTATTGAACTTCTGTCCGTCCTGGAAGAGGGATCCCTCCTCTGTTGCTCTTCCTGAGGTTTCTTCCATTATTTTCCCTGTTAAAAGGGTTTTTTCGGGGGGGAGTTTTTCCTCATCCGATGAGAGGAACGTACTTTAAAAAAGGATAGAGGGTGTCGTATCCTGTACAGATTGTAAAGCCCCCTGAGGCAAATTTGTGATTTGTGAAATTGGGTTATACAAATAAAATTTACTTAGATTATGCTAAATATGGATGGGGACACAAAACCCAATCCAGTGAGGCGTGCTGCCAAGCCGTTCCACTTGGCACTGGAAAACCTGTGTCATCCGAGCACACCCAACTTTAACCCCGACTTTTACTGTTGTGTTGGGCCTTGTAACTTACCAGGACAACTCAGAAATATGTACTTATATAGGCCGCCTAACATATCCAGTTATTTATTTTCCTCGTTTCTGTCACAAGCCAAATTGTTATAATCATCTGCAAACAGGAAACCCTGTGTGTATTCGTGTGTGTGATGTTGCCACATGGACATGGTGAATGTCCCCTTGAATTTAGGAGGCATTCCTTGGCCCTGGGGTATAGAAACAGACTGAAACAAATCCGCAAAGCCAAATGAGTTGACGACACAGAGCAGCACTGCAGCGAGAACAAGTTTTTCATTGCAATATAAAGGTTCTATGTATTTCCGCGAAGCTCAATAAAGCAGCTCGGGGCCTAATTTCACATCGATTCAGCCATGTGAAAGGAACACTCTATCCGACATAAGCTCGTCCCATGACTTCAAGGAGAACTTTACACTAAAACAGAATTTACATTGTGCTAGTTATGATCTTAAATTATAACCTAGAAATTTAGCCAACCGTGTCCCTAAACTCAAGACCTGAATTTGTGATCTCTAATGACACATTTAGAGTTTGAATCATTGACAATTAACATTAACACCATGGGCTGGGCTCAGAGAATGCTTTTTATCCAAATGACTATTACTGGAATTCAGAGCTCACAGCTGTAAATGAGTAAATGTCCCCCTATCCCAGTAAAATCTGTCACTGTATACTAGTTGGTTACTTAACTGTCTCTTGAGGAGCTTTAGGGTATGTCTCCACATGACAACATCATTATAGTTTGTTCATCTTAGAGAGACTGGGTTTGAGAGACTTAGAGAGACGGATCGGGGAGGCACAAAACATGAGGAAATTGGACTTTTGCAGCTATATTATGCAAACATGAATCATACAAATTCATCATAAAGATCAACTGAGAAGCCTGCAATACTTGCATGCGTCATGTCATAACAATTCAGCAGCTAACGACACATATACAATCCTGGGATTGTTGCTCTATCTTCTTTGAGATTTGTCCAAGAACCAGCAGATCACACACCAACTGTGAATGTTCTGTACCCGACCACACAGGAAACGGTTACTTAATGTGCAAAAAATCAACTAATTACGTCAGCATAAAATTGGAAACACCAAGAAACACCCACAAAGAACATCTATAAATACAGTCATCTGTCTGCATAGACACAGGCAGCAGTGTTTCCCAAACGTTATTTCTGGGGACCCCCTTTTTCAAACAGGCTAACGGGCTATCTCATTCTTTCTATTTCCTCTCATCAGTAAAACGATATACATTTAAGCGGCGTTAACAGGCTCTCGTTGTTTTCCTCTCATCAGTAAAACAAACAGAAGGTACGCTAGCCTTTCAGATTAGATTCAATGTTAGGCTACAATTATCAGAACAATACCCACATTCATGCTCCCTCATGTGGCTCAAAGGTATACTGCAGATATAAATGTTAAATAAAAGACTATGGAAGAAATTCTGCAAATTTATTTGGCGACCCCAATAAAACCTCCTGTGACCCACCTGTCTTTGGGAATGACTGCCTTAGGTGCTTAGCGGTGGTTCTCAACCAGGGGTCCGGGGACCCCCAGGGGTCCTTGAGGGAGTACTAGGGGGTCCCCAGAAAAATAAATTAGAAAAAGACTAATTTAATTCCCTATAGAAGTGAGCCCAATGTGAGTAAGAGTCATTTGTAAGAGTGACTATTCTGATCATAAGTTTCACTTCCTGCACCTTTATCCCCTCAACTGTAGTTGACAACAGGGCTGGACAATACATCAATATGGTATCAATATCTTGACATGAGTAGGGATGCACTGATCCGACTTTTTCAGTCTCGATACCGATAGTGATACCTGGGCTTTGGGTATCGGCCGATACCGAGTACCAATCCGATACCAGTGTTTAATTAATAAGCTGTATGCCTCACTGTGTGGAAGTGACTGGGATCATTCTTTTATGTGTAAGGAAACATCAGGCTTGACTTAAACATTACTTTCCCAACACATAAATATATATAAGTTTACTGAATTGCTATTTATTATTAAAATAATAAACATTACACCAGTAACTTGGTAAAAAAATCCTCTTATTTTACAGGAATTACAATTCAGGTGTAAACCTTTTTAATGCAGCAACAAATCCGGTATCGGTGCATCTCTAGATATGAGACTAGATATCATCTTAGATTTTGGATTGCGTAATATGGCACAAGTGTTGTCTTTTCCTGGTTTTAAAGGCTGCGTTACAGTAAAGTGATGTCATTTTCTGAACTTACCACACTGTTCTGGCTGTTCTATCATGTTCCTTTACCTACTTAGTCATTGTAGCCACATTACTAATGATTATTTATCAAAAATCTTACTGTGTACATATTTTGTAAAAGCACAAATGGTCAATCTGACAATATCGATAGGGGTAGCAGGTCAGAAATATTGTGATTTTCGATCATATCACCCAGCCTTAGTTGACAACTGTAGAACTCTGGTCAAATCTAACAACCACAATTTTTTCAGATGGAGGTCCCTGAGGCGAAATCTTATCAAATGGGGGTCTGTGAGTTAATGTGTCTCAATTCAGGGGTCCTTGACACGAAAAAGGTTGAGAACCACTGCCTTAGAGGACACAATGACTGCCTTGGCCAAGCAGTCGCCCACGTGGCATGCTGCAGCAGGACCAGCTATAGCAGTCGAACCAGTTTGGGCGAGCAGCCAAAATTAAAATTACATTGCTTAATTGGAGCTGGGGGTACAACTCTCTCAGCTGGGAGAGCCAATAGGCCTTATGTTGACAGAGTGAGCTAGGCATGAACTTTATGAACACCCTGGATCAGCATAAGCCGCTCTGAAACTTGCTTCATGATAATGAAGCCAGCGCGCACTACACCCCTGTCTAACTGCAGGGAGTACATCATATGCAAATACTATGCAAATGGACACAGTTATGTGAACCGGTACAATCTAATCGGGAGCACACACAGAGTTCCAACATGCCGTGGCCCCGGGGAAGACTTCACCTTTGTGTGATGTTGGATAACGCCTCAAACAGAGAAACAATAAAGCTGCCTCTACGCTCACGCCAGGATAGCCGTCAATATGGGAGTCACTAGAGGAAAAGCATGACTCACCTGCTGGTCTCATCACCTCTGCCTTTTGAGCTTCAGCAAATGTTCCAAACATCTACTGTACGTCTAGCAGTACCGAGCAACGTGTTTCAGCATCGTCTCTTCCCGTGTTGCTGACACAAGTGGTCACTCACTGTAATCCCACTGCAACCATTACGTTGCACCTGGCCTATCCACATTAAAGATGGATGAGAGTGGGCATTAATAAGTCATGTACAACAACCAACACCAGGGACATTACAGACATATAATGACTCCTGCGGGGCCCACATACAGTGTGAATTGAGTGTTTGTATTACACTACCCACAGGCTGCTCCTGGCATATAATTGATGGCATAGACTAAGTATCGAAAAGCTGGGAAAGAAAAAAAGTAAAAGTGTTTACCAGCGTCTGAGTTCAAGGCTCTGTCCTTGTCTGTCTCCTCTCTTCCACGAAAGCAATGAGAGCATGGAAAAGAAGAAAGAGAGAGTGAGAGAAAGAGAGGGAGGGAGGGATGGCAGAGAGGAAGGAGATAGGGTTTTCCGATTGGTTTTCTTCTCCCTCTCACCGTCTGTCATTCCCTCATCTTTGCGATTAGATGTGGCTCTTCTCCTTTCAGCCTCTGTATGTCAAGACTGTCATAACCAATTCTACTCAGAGGCAATGTGTTGTCCTTTTTCTTTCCTCTCTGCTCGTCCCTCCCATGCCTCTTTTATAGCAAGGTCGGGAAGCTGCAGACAACTCCGTCCCAGTTAACTTTCTCCTTGTGACAGTGGGGTACTTTGCTATTGGCTGTTCAGCTTGCAACTCCCGGTGACCTTCAACCTAATTGGCAGATCGCATACAAAGAGACATTGGCTGAGACACAACCATGAGATTATGAGATAACAATTTTTCAGATGTGGATTTCTCTATTTATTGCATCTTGACTGTTTCATTCCATATTTAATAAGGTCACAAATCAAATGCAAACAAACAGTAGTAAAATCAATAATTATAAATGAATTATTCATTAAAAAGTTGATAAAATGATCATTAAAAATTATGAGTGCACTCATTATCAGAGCACTTAATGTCTTTAAATTCCTTATTTGGCCTGACCAACAGTCAAAAGTTTCAAAAGGTGTCCAATGTCAATAACAAACAGAGAAAAGACAGAATGTTCTCACATTAGACAATCATTAAAAAAATTGTGACCATCACCTATTCAATCGACCAATTAAATAATAATTTTCTCGCTCATAACAGTTTAAATGATTCCATAAATAAATGAAACCCACCTAGGAGCAAGCTTAGTCCCGCACCCGCAGCTTACAATAATATTGAAGTGCTATCTTTTGGTAACACCTGTTTTAGACTTTTGTGTTTAACAATGTTCATGTTTGAACGTGTATTTGTTGTGTGTGTATGCAGCAGAAATGTGCTGTATGTGCCAAGTGTTAAGAAATACTAATGATAGGGAATGAATACAGAACATTGACAAAGCGTGCTGTGCACACCCAAAATAAAGGGACAAAATGTAATTCAGAGAATTGATTCCAGGGGAAAACATGACCTTAGTTTAGACTTCTTGGCTGATGACAGTCCCACAACTCAAGGAACTGAGACATGACCCCTCACACACTCACAGAAATACAGAGACAAACACACCCAGGAACACTGAGACACCAAAGTCCCACCTGTTGCTCTTTTTGATTGTTTATCTATTTCATTAAAGACATTTAGACAGGTCACAATAGGAAATGCACACGTGTAAGTATTAAACTGAATTCCTTCAGTTTCAGGGTCCTGGTATTGTGCATGCTGATGACTTACTGGGACACTTTACAGAACGGCACCATCATTACTGTTATCAGTTACACATGTACTTTCCCTACTAGGGAAGAACATGTCTGCTGGTAAAAAGATATATTAGCTGCAAGATAAAACCTGTTGATAAAGAAATCTGGTGAAAAGTTAGGCCATGACTCACGGAACAAGAGAATGATCTTTGGTGTGGATGCAGATAAGGGATTTCTTTTAATTTTAATTTCTTAACACTGGAAGACTGGGCATTTTTGGCCATTTTTTTCAGTTTTCTCATAAACTAATCTGCACTTATCTGTGAAAAACTTGTCACCTGTATTCAATTATTGTCTAGTAGTAAGTCAGAGGTAGCCAACTGAGGTTATTTGTAACAGTGAATTGAGCCCCATTTTCTACTTGTACAATGAACGATGTAAGAAGATGGAAAATGTTGATAGATAAGGTGATACAAATCAGTCTTTCTAGGTCTCCGTTATTTTAAACTCAGCTGACCAGGTTGGTTATGGTGCTATATCGTGTTTCATTGGTAATAAATTAACTTTTTCACAGAACCAAAGTAGTGTGAATAGAATTTACTTAACTTCACTGTGTGGAAATTGTTGACATAATCTGGTTTAGTAAGTCCACCTAAAATTACTACCATTATAACAATGAAAACTAGTTAAGTAAAACAAAATGTCAGTGGTTGCCATTGATTTAAATCAGTTAAATTGGGACTACAAAGTATAGTTTAGTTGGTTGTACTAAATATAGTTGTGTAATGTAGGTCCAACTGTTAAGTTACATTTATATAAGTGAGTTAAGTCAGTACAATGAAATATCTTTATGTTGGCATTAATCAAGTAAGGCAAAAGAAACTGCACTTTGTTGAATTTATGTTGGTCAGTTTAGTTAGCTGTACACTGACTTATTAATTAAATCCAAGTTGACCAGATAATGTTTGAATTGCCTTACACAGTCATGTTGGTTGCACATAAATCAGTTATCGTCATCTTAATAAGAATAATAAATTATATCTAACCCAACTCAGTTTGGTGGAAATTGCTGACATTACTGGATTAAGTAAATCCAAGAAATTAGTTTTTTGAGTGTGTATAATTTGATACAGATCTGGACCCAATCTTACTTGTAACCTCAAGTCAGACGGGAAGGTTCAGAGCTAACACTGACACCGATGCACTTCCATATATCTTTTTGTAGTTCCACTCCCTTCCTACTACTTTCCACTGTTTAGTATACATACAAAAGGCAGAGTCATTTATTGTTTTGTCACTCCTTCCATAAAGTGTAGGCTAACTTTTGTACAAAGACACACAAACAACCAGTTGTTCTTGTTTGGCAAATACCTGCTTGTTTACATTTACGGGTAGAAATCAGTCAGGCTGGTCACTTCCACATAGAAAACTTTGAGCTGCTCTATAGTGCTGTAGTTTAATGTTGAGCTACTTCTTAATGTCAGTATGATTAACTGTGCTGATCTTGTCTAGGCTGTTTCTAACTCGTGGCTCTCTTGTGTTTCTCTTTATCAAGCCTAAACAGACACATTCAAGATGTGAAAAATGTGAAGTCTGGGCAAATGTTAGTCCAAGGATATGAAAACATAGGGGCTGTTCCATGAAGTGGGACTCACTGTCACAGCACAAAGTCCACATCTATCTTTACAAGTAGAAAGTCTCAATATGAGTCATACTACATTGAGACCAGACAGTGTTAAAGGTAAAATTCCACTGTGTTTTTTTTATCTACAAGATATGGTATCTGGTCAGTCTTTTTGAACTTGGCCAGATATCTGATACTCTACAAAATGTCGTGTCTATAGGAAGCAGGCTATAAAAAGAGCAAACTTTGAGCAGTCCACAGGCGAGAGGAAGCGCCAACAGCGGGGGCTCTGTTTAGGAGGCGTTTGACCCTTCTCCTAGACAGAGCACCTTCAAACACACAAGGCCAAACTGAACAACAGGAAACTAGCAACAATGAGCCTCCACACTCCCTCCAAATGGGACACATAGGGATTCCCTTCAGTTTTATAATGCAATGCCATTAATGAAAAAGAAAATTATGAATCTGATCTTCAGGTAGGGTGACCAGATCCCAACAAAACAAATGTGGGACAAAGAGTATGTTGCCCTCTGGTTGAAAACTAATTTTGCAAGAACTCTTTGAGAGTCACCTTCCACTGGCTTCACCCAGTTATAAGTAGTTTAACAGTCTCTGTTGGAGCTGCATTTCCTTTTATTTGTGGTAGTTTCCATCATATTCTGCCTGAATCTCAAAGACAGGTTAACCTGCACTTGGCCCACGTGATGACAGCCTGCCATGCTTTCTTTACAGCTATTGGATGAAAGCCATATTTTAGAAAAGTGTCTGTCCTGCAGTGGTTTGACTTTTGAAAACTAGAGCCGATCAAAATGTGGGACATCGTCTCAATATGTGGGACATGGGAAAAGGGATAAAAATGCTGTGCAGTCCCTCATAAAGTGGGACACTTGGTCACCCTGTCTTCAGGTCTGATTAAAACTGAGCGTAACACAACAAGTAAGACTAAGCAAAAACTCTTCTAATCCCATTATACTGGCCTAAGTCTATTATAAACGCACCATTCATAAATAGGCAGGTACAATTTGTATTTCTATAGCAAAGACACAGACATTGTATGGCACATTGTTAGGCTACAGACAAGGAGGCCTTATGAAAGTGGTGGTGGTTTGGGAATGGTTGGATTGTTCCAGTTACGGCCTAGTTTACAGGATAATAGGGCAACAGAGGGAGTTTGTTTAGTTAGAACAGCAGCAGATCCACAGTGCCTGCAGGCTGGCAGCGTCCTGTTAAATCTGCTACCTTCTTTCACAATCTGCCCCATTCGTCACCATGTGTTTCCCCTGCTCCTATGTCACCCAGGGCAGGGATGACGACATCAGCAGTGACCCTAACAATTTGCATAATCGATTTAAGCACAGTACTTCCGTACACCACACTCGGAAGGTGTATTTAGTTACACTCCATCCCCTCCCCTCCTCTTATTTATGTTTTAAGTACCTGTTCAGGTGGGTCCTGTCAGTGTCAGCAGCTGAAACTAGGGGCACAGAACGTGAAAAGGTGAATATAAATACAGCGTGGAGCCATATATGTGTAATTAAAGTCTAACGTTACTTCTACAGTTACTACGTTACTACAACCGCTACAACTAACGGCAACGCTACACCTAAGGTTACTGTAGCTATGACAACGGGGTTGCTCGTACGGACGTGCCATTGAAGGAGGGCACTTCGTTCAATAGCGCCTTTAAAACAGTCTAGCTTTCATCCTCGTTTTGATGTCGTAAAGCAATCACAGGACCTAAGCAGCTGAGACAGACCCAGGGGCTTAAATCCTAGTTGTTCATTTCGGCTAACGTAGATGCTAACGCGGGCTAGCGATAGATGACTGCTCAGGAGGGTCCGAAAAGGGGATAATAATGAAGGGTAAAGCGACACAGGGGGGCCGAGACGAAGCAGGCACGAGACAGACAGACTCACCCACTGGGCCCTCTTTGTGTTTGGACGAGCGTCTTCCATTCACACCTTTCTCAATTCTGCTACTCCCACCGTTCTTCTTGCTCGACGCCATCTTCGCCCACTGTTTACGCACCGCCTCTCACATCTCTCCCTACATACCTGCGTGCGAGCGCCGAGGCCCCGCCCACGCCAGAAATGGCAGCCAATGAGTGACTCCGCCGCGGTCCAGTAGCCAATCACGACGCTCTAAAATCTATAAGTGTCCGCCCTGTTTGCTTAAACTGTACAACATGGCAAAGTATAAGTGAGCCCATTCAGACCAGATTAGAGGGGCATCATTGTGGGTTGTAGACAATGTATAGAATGATTTGTCGGATTTGTTTACACAACTTTATTCTTTGAGCACTCACAAAAATGGCAGAAAGCAAACCCATTGTCACACATCATAATGTCATTTAGATGCACGAAATTCATTATATCGATTTTTTTAATGAACAGAAGCTGAAAGCTGATAAGCTAATAACAAAGCAGTCTCACCACTCACTCAGAAGCTATGATGGAGCTTTCGATCACAATCATACATTTACACTTAAAGCAGCAGTGGGTAGAATTGGAGCAAATATTATTTTAAAAAGTTATTTTAACAAATGGCCATTATATCCTGACAGAAGTGCATGAGACAGGTAATCTGAAAAATCATGTGCCTCCGGTGTCCTCCGGTGTTCCCAATGGCATCTGCAAGATTTCACAGACTGGAGTAAAACAACCAATCAGAGCCGAGCTGGAGCCCGCCGTCTCTGAGCAGCAGTCAATCACTCACAAACTCCGATCAAATGGTCAGACTAGGCAGCGCTGATCAAATATGAATCAATATTCTGTTACTGTAATGCCTATTTCTCGCCTCAAATGTTTTCAGAAACATCTTGTAGTGTACTGTTTAGCTGTAAAATGAGAAAGTTTATGACCCGGCAGCCATGTTGAGATAAATTGAGGAAATACCAAGCACCGCCCACCAGCCGGAGCAGACTTTCTCATTTTACAGCTAGACAGTACACTACAAGATGTTTCTGAAAACATTTGAGGAGAGAAATAGGCATTACAGTAAGAGAATATTGATTCATATTTGATCAGCGCTGCCTAGTTTGATCGGAGTTCGAGAGTGATTGACAGCTGCCTCCGTTGAATGAACAGCCAAAAGGAACGCTCTCTCTCTCTCTGAAATGACCTGCGATTGGCCAAAGTCTCCCGTCACAGGCTAGATATTTTAAAGCCTGAAAACAGAGCCATGAGGAGGTGCAGAAGTCGTTATCTCTCAGAACACTTGAATTACAATATGCTGAAAGGTTATTACGGAATTTTTGCCCGATGATGCCAAAAACAATCTGCCTACTGCAGGTTTAAATGTTTAAATGCCTATAATTTGTACAAGATACAGCTGAATGTATCAAACATAGAAAAGAGGTCTCCTCAATATGATCTGGGTATGGCTCTGACTGACTGGGTATGGCTCTGACTGAGTGGACCCTGTGGTGAGACTGATTTGTCAACTGCTGTTCCCAAGGTCAAAAAACAATGTTCAATCTCAGATTAAACAAGCTGAGTAAACAATGTGTTATCAGATTGTAACTGCAGGCTGCGTACAAAACTCCAATTTCCAATGTGTGTGGTACAGAATGAACTTGATATTCAGATATCTCACAGTTAAACTTCAACCCTCAAAATAGACTCAACACTCTCCCTTTCTCTACATTTCCCCTTTCCCTCAGGGTTTCTCCAGCTGGATCTGCTCCTCTTCCTCCTTAAGGGTGCCCACATCCTGGTACGGGCCATGAGCCTGGGAGCGTTCGATCTGATCATATGTGGACCAACAATCGTCCACATTTAGCCCCTGGCGTGTATGAGATAAGGGAGATGGAAATCAAGTAAAATCAATGGAACATATTCATGTTAAAACTGATTAGTACAAGATAACATGTTCGTTCATGCCTTTGTTCCTGCTTCCAGTAATGTGACTTCTCACATGCATGCCATGACACATGTGTTTGACTCAGAAAGGATCTGACTCATTTACCTGATAAATGTTCTCCTCTTCCTTCTTCGCTTTCTTCTTCTCCAGTGCATGTAGTCTCTGTGACTGTGAGGGGGAAAACAGAAGTTGGTAAAGCTGTGAAATGGTGCAGCTGCCCATGGAGGAAAGGCAAGAAACACTATGAATAGATATCCATTTGAGAAACTTATAGCTATATATATTTGTGGTAGGAACAGTCAAAGTAGGGTTGTGTTACAGATTGCAATCATTTCTTGTGTGTTGAGATGAATGATATGGTAATACCATTATTGAGACATTTCGGAAATTAACCAATGCTACAAGTCAGGGGTAGTTAACAGATCAGAGTATTTAATGTACAGTCAGTCCATAATGAAGTGACCTCCTGACCTTGAAGAGAAGGGCGGCAGAAGGCACAAGCACACACAGCAGCAGTATGACTCCCTCAGCTGTCAGGATCTTGTTTTTGGTGCTTTCGCTGAGGTTTATTGTCTTCTCCATTGGCACTAGACATACAGACAGGGTTCAGGTGAAACAAACTAAACAAGTTCTTACATGTTTTTGTAGCAAGTGAGAGTGCACAATTGAAAAAAGATGGAGTCTGGAGTCTTTTGTAATACAGTAGAACTATTACTAGTACTATTTAGTATAAGGAACACAGTCTAATATATAAAATTAATGAATAAACAATTGTTTTGTTAAAGGTTCCATATTGTAAAAAGTGAGATTTTCATGTCTTTTTTATAATAAAACAGGTTTAAGCGCCCAATAAATACTGTGAAAGTATCGAAACACTCAATCCGTGGAGAAATACACACAGCCTGTATTCAGAAACTGTGCCTTTGAAACAAGCTGTCAGGACTTCTGTAACTTTGTGATGTCACAACTGTACAATATTTAAGACCATGCAACCATGCACTACATACCCAATATGTGCACTATCGTTCAAGATACTTTTGTGAATAAACAGTAGTATGTATCTTTTCGGACGCACTGAACAGTAATTTACGTCTTCGCCTCCTGAGATCCTCCTTGCCGGTTGGAGACTTGTAACCCTGGTAACCCGTGCCATCCTCATGTGACCAAAACGACGGTTTGTGAGGATCATAACGTCTGAATTAATTTAAAATGTATCTTACGCCTAGCAAAGTCAAATCTTATACTTACAGTTAAATTGAAGCGTTATTGACGTTACAGAGCTGTCTGTCATCGTCTGTCATAAACGTTGTGGTCACTACCACATTGCATTGTGGGATATTTATGCTGCCATAGTGTCCAGCGTTACATACTGTAATATTTCACCGGAAATAGTATGCAATTCACGTACTATTGGTTTCATACTAAGGTTTAAGACATACTAAAATGTCTCACATACTGTCTTAGCGTACTAAATAGCATGTTAGTGTGGAATTTCGGACGCAACCAGTGTTTCAAACAGAGGGTAAATACAGGCATATTCAGGCAGACAGTATGAGAAAAATATGGATTTTTTGAACATTACAGCATGTAAATATGTTATAGTAGAAACACAAAATGCAAGTATGAACCTGAAAATGAGCACGATATGAGACCTTTAAGTAAGAGTTCTCATAAACTATTGTGCAACACCCCCAGAGGAGTTGTCGTTGTTTCACGTTCCACATCTGCCATCTGTATTTAATGAGATTATGATGCAAAATGGCATTTCATTGTGACAAATGCCTCTCTACATTAGCGTGACTGCAACTTGATCTATTCTTGGTGCTATTTAAAGTAAATGACCGGGCAGCAGACTGTAATGAGAGCATCCAGATGATGTGGAGATTAACCAAGCTGCGATATGCATGGATGCTGCCACTCACACAGCTCTCGGATAGACTAACGTTAACAGGATTTATGGCTTATGGGGTGTTAGCGGTGCTTAGAGCTCACTTGACTCCATCTCACTCCATCATGAGCACTCACTGTAGACCTGCAGATAGGTGCCATGTGAGAGGAGGCTGAAGTCACTGCCGTTCAGCCAGCACAGGTACAGCCCGGAGTCGTTCAGCTGGACCGGCTCGATGGTTAGGGTGCCACACAATTTGCCTTTTCCTTTAGCCACACGGTCCGAAAGCTGCACAGGATGCATATCATGTTTGGTTTTGTTGCCAGCTTGTTTGACCCAAGTGAATTTCACTGAACCCTCCTCCTTGGTTTGGTAGCAGCACTCCAGTTCAGCTCTTCGGAAGACGTGCACCCTCAAATAGGGCGTGTCCGCCTCTAAAGTCACCTTATTCTGAGCAATACCCACTGTGGAGGAAGCAGCAATTATATTACATTGTTTTGTGCATTTGTTATACATTTGGTCATCGTTTGATTTTAACGCAACATTTGTCAAATTATTTAAAGGTGTTATTGATAACATTTTCATGTAGACGAATATTTTCTAAACAAATTAATACATCTACAGAGCCTTTAGAAAGGTGCCGAATAAAAATGTGTCTTTTCCTGAAAAAATATATTCTGATTCTGAATTAATCATTTTAAAAATGTTGGCGGGTCCAAAATGATTGTTTATATTTGTGGAAGACATCTGACGATTAGTTCCCACTTCTTACAAGGCTTGTGAGCCAATAGTATAACGACGTTTGTATCACATGGTCTCTGTGTGTAGTCAGTCAGTGTGGAAAAAACAGATAAATAGCGTTTAATGGTAAGTGTCTGGCAATGACTTGTTGTGAAGTAAATGCAATGGAACATGAGAGGGAGGATGCAACATCTAGTGTCTGAGTGTTATAAATGTTATCAATAGCACCTTTATAATTATGATTGCATATATCACAATTCATAACCTGCATTTCCAATGGGCATATAAGGTCTTCAATGTGGAGTAACAAAAATAAATAAAATGAGCTGTAAATGTAGAGCATAATTAACCAAAACTAACAGAGCAACATGAGAGCACAGCCATCTGCTTTGACAGGAGACGTGGTTCACTGAAGCAGAACTCACAAGAGCTAAATGTGAAAAAAAGTTATAGAGTACGTACAAATACAAGTTTTAATATACAGACATGCCTATTTCCACAAAAACAGAAGATAATTGCATCTACACAAATATAAACTGTTGTTTATATACTTTATAAAGAGTATTTAAATTAATATTCTATCTTAAAATAAATTCATTGTGACTCACCGACAAAGCTGCAGAGGAGGAAGTTTGTAACCGTCCCCATTGTGTTGACAAATGTTTGATCCAGAGATCAAAAAAACGTACTGAAATACTGCAGAGAAAATTTTTTATACAACACTGATCGTCGTCTTCGTTGCTATATTGTACGAACGCGCTGGTGTCTTGTTTTTCTCAGTCAGGATGTATGCTTGAATGAATTTGGACTGTCCCACCTTTGCATAAAAGTTGTATCTGCATGCATTTAGAAAATAGATTATATGTTAATTTCTTCATGATGGATATTATGAGTGCAGAGCCAACATTTCCCTTTTATATACAAACTGTATATTTGAAAAGGATTATCCAGACACAGGATATGGTTTATGAAATCAACATACATAGGATCCTATACAATAATACTATAAATACTCTGTTTATAAAGAGTAAAACCAAACTAACCTTGAACCCTAAACCATTAGCTCACAAGTTATTCTAACATATTTGGCTTGTTACTATATAAAATGACAAAACAGGAATTTATTTCCCCAATTTATTTAAAAAATGAAGAATTAAAAAACAAAACGTACCACAATTTTCCTTAAGTATACATCATTAAAGAGCCTCTTACACGATAAAAAAAAAAAAAATCAAAACCCAAATACACAGTATAGTTCTTGCATATTCATTGTTTATAGATAGACATGATGGCAGATGCCTGTATGACAAGGAGCAGCGTCTTTTCTATACAGGGCACTGGCTGGCTGAGTTGGCCGAGGGCTATTGCTGTGATGGAGGTGGACACAAAAACAGAATCCTGGGATGATCTCTGAATTAGTCATTTTGTCATCGTCTCTCACTGTCAGAGGTCAATTTCACAGTCCTCCATGAAAGACGTGATTGTGTTTTCAGACTTAAGAGCCCTTTATGAAGAAAACAACTTGATCGTCAGACAAGGCACCGCTCTATAAATACTTTCTCTATACATCTAGGTATTTGTATATAGAATGCATGAGGAAAAGCATTTAAAGGAGAGAGAGCGAGAAGTGCCTGTAGCAGTCGTTCAGCCAGTTAAGTAAGCTGGTGTTTAACTGGGTTTCACCTGCTGACCACTGCAGCTCGGCAGTTAAAAATCCCTGGTTGAGATGATCTGTTTAAACGTATCCCATCGGTAAGCTGGATAGCCACAGTAGGCTACAGAGCGGGTTTGCGCTTTAACGTGCACACCAAAAAAATATGTCGTGGTTACAATATTTGCATAATTGTTAAATTCATTCATGCATAGACAAGTTACAGACAAGTCCTGTCTCTCTCACCATTATGGCCGAATGCATAGTACATAATTACAAAAGCTTGTTTGAAAAACAAAAAAAAAAAAAAAAAACAGTAACAAAACCTCCCCGACCCGTTTAAGTAAATCAAATGAAATACACAACATATGGTGAAACTGTGCGGTAGGAAAAAGGTGATCATGCTATCACAAGTGAGGGTGTTATCAAGAGGTGTGTGCAGCTACAGTAATAAGCTTGATAAACAAAAAGAAGGGGGCTAATTTATGCTTTCTCTACATTTTTTTTTCCTTCAAGCTAACATCTATGTACATTTTACAAGAGGAAGAAAACTTTTATAATTTAGCATCTTGTGACACTCGAGTGACTAATGGCACCGACAAGTTCACACTGGAGGTTCAGTAGGGTGAAAGGGGGGGTTTGTTTTCGTGGCAACAACGGTGAGAATGCATAATCAGGAAGTGATCATGATCACGGTGCTGCTGGTGAGAGCGAAGCCGGACTGAGACGGCAGTTTTCCTTCCTCCAAACCGTCAACCTTTCCTTTGTATCCTCATCTGGCTTCACTTTTGTCTTGTTGCCTTGTCCTTTTTTTTTTCCTCTGCTGCTGGAACAGGTCCCATGTGTTTAATAACTGTCCTCTATATAGGTCAGATCAGTACAGTTCCACCGGCTTTTACGCACACTCGCTGACCCAAACAAGACAACCTTTTCATTAACTTTTTTTGCAGACGAAAGTCACTGAAGTGTATGCAAGAAATCACAGATCTTCAGATTAAGTTTGGGTGTGTTCATAACATTCTTCATCTCCGTATCTACATCTATTAGAGAATCAAAAAACAGGTATTTTTTTTATTGACAGCCAATGCTTCATTCTCCTATGTGCTTTTGAAATCCCTTCACTTAAGTTGCCACATGTTGGGAGGTTGGGGGAGAGGAAAATGCGCTACTGAGCGATCAGTCCTGCATCGGCATTAAGTGACTACACAGATGAAGCATTAAGAGAATTACAGCTGGTATATGAGGATCTAACGGTGCTTTGTTACGTCTTTGGTCCTGTGTGCACGTCCACAGTTACGCCACTACTCGGAAATTATATCATCATAATTACAATCAACTGCTGAATAAAATACAAAGACAGAGCTCAGTTTGGATACAAATATTGCTACCGGGGGAAGAATAGAATCTTTTGCTAATAACATGTGAATCTAACGTCATATAATACAATTTATAACCCCGTCTGAAGTCTGTGTTTTGGATCAGGAGCTGTAAATCTGGGGAAAGGTGACGCTGGCACTGAACGACCTTCTGTAGCACTGGGCTCTCAGTAGGTGTGTATGTGTGTGTGTGTCTACATTTTTCAGTACAGTGAGCTCAAATCTTAATCTCCTGTTTTCTACACATCCTCTCGTGACCGTCTGGTTCAAGCCAGCTTCAAAGAAACCATCTCTGAACTCACTCCTGCATTCCTACCTCTCTCTTATTCACTACCTTGATCTTCGTTACACATTCTAGTTTTGCCTTCTTATGTTTTCTCTTTTTTCTCTAACACATCTGTTTTTTGATTTTTAGCCCAGTGCTGTAACACTTTCACTCAGGTGAGGCAACTCACTGACCCGACAGAACTCAGAGGAATAAATAAAAGCGGTAAATACAAACAAGTCTCCATTATTAACAGCACGATTACCTATAGCGCCACTATTTATAAATGTTTCTATGTGACCTAATAACAGTAAGAACCCTCCAAACAAGCACATCCTTATTTAAAAACTTTGTAACACACATACACACACACTTTCTTGCATGCAATATTTTCAATAATGAGGGCTGCCTACATGAAGCCCAACTGTTCAAAAGCTGTACTGAATAGAGAGTAAATAAATGTCGCAAAAACAGTGTGGGTTCAACTTAGTTTGATCAGAAAAAAAAGTGCATCTCTGTGATACTTTGGCATAGACTAGAAATAACACTATATATCAGCAGTAGTAATTCAATACATCTTCAAACGCTACATTGGCCCCTGAAGGCTTCCACCTTTCTCGTTTACTGCACATCTGCTATTAGCAATAATGTAAATTATTTTCTCGCGTGCATGTCTCTGGTGTGCGTATGTGTGTTACAGCAGATCGCAGTCACTACGTTTTGTTAGGCAGCATCTCTCTCACAGCAAAAATATTGCTTCGTTTTTTTTTTTTTGGCACCTCTCCGAAAAAAACAATGTCCCACTCAAAAGTAGGATATCCCGTCTATTTTTTTTTCTTTCTTTGTATACCTCTCTACCAAGCATGCACGCAAACGGACACACATACACATGCACACACCCTCCCATGCTCTCCATCACTGAACCGCTGCAGTGTGCATAAAGCCCCCTAATGCAGTAGAGGGTCCGGGCATGACTTATGAGGGTTTAAGGAATTTCCAGGGAAGCCTCTGAAAGTCACTCTTGCACTCCAAACCAGCACCAGTAAAAATCTAAACAGAAGAAAAGACGAGGGGAAGTTTGAATGTGAGATAACAGCATGTAACGTTAATGAGCTAGATGATGAATAAGAGCACAATTTCCACTGTAGATGGGACAGGCACTTCTACAGTTTCAGTTTGATTTAGTCACTAAAATATCTCTAAACAGTGTCCTCTGACTTTACAGCTGCAAAAAAGCAGATGAGACTAGAACAATGTTTATTTGCTCATCGGTCGCCTTCAGTTGTTAAGAGAGCTGCCGCAAGCGATTTTCAGACCTTTTTTCTCTGAGCTTCGCCTCTCGGTCTACACACAAGCTGCCCTATCTTATTTATGGAGCTTGTTTGGGTCGTAAGCAGCCCGACAGGAGGGCTGCAGACATTTCTCAGGACTGAAAAAAAGTCCTCACAACTCCTGTGTATGTTTTATTTTTGGGCAGAACAATCAGTTGAAAACAATCTAATCAATATTTCTATTTACAGATGACCATCAAGCCTCTATCAAGTAATCTAAACATGATTTTATTTAGGTTAAGCACATTAATAATCCAGAAATGTACAGAAATGTATTGGTTTTGGTCTCGAGACCGCTTTTTTTAAAGGTCTCAATCTCGTCTCGGAATCGACCGCATTTTTACTCGGCCTTGTCTCGGTCTCAGACAAAGACTCAGGATTTTACTTCAAAACCGGTCAGGGATATCATTAAACTGCCTGTTTACTGTCGGATTTATTTGTTAACATCATTACTGTGATTGCTCATAGAAAACAAGGGGACATTCCCTCATATAAAATTCACCTCTGCAATGTCTTTTGATTATTTTATCAAGACATTTCTCATGGTACACTGATACATACACACATATACAGTATATATGGCAATAAAAAAGGTGAATGAAGAGGAATCTTCATTTGTTTTCTGAGTGTTTTTATGGGAATGTGGATCTTTCAGATCATTTGGAGGAGAACCTATGGTTTGTATTTTCCACATTTTATCATAAGTGTGTCATGCAGTGTGGGACTCGCACTGATCTGGTCTGGTCTTGACTCGGTCTCGGTTAAGGTGGTCTTGACTACAACACTGGTACATGGCATTGCAACTATTATTACATTCTTTTTTTTTCTTGTTCATTCATGTTTTACATTTTAGTTATAATACATTTAATCTCTTTTATAGTGCATAATCGTTTCAACTTGATTTCCCCATGTATACAACTTTGTAACTCTGTTTTGAAAAGTGCTTTAGAAATAAAATGTATTATTCTAAAATCATTATCATTATTATGGAAAGCCTGATAACCATTTTTGTTGCTGGATTGATGCAGGAAATTGCACATAATCACATTTTGTAGTTGAGAAATTAGGGCTGTCCTCGACCAAAGAAATTCTTAGTGGACTAACGCTCATACGATTTTGTCGACTAATCGATTAGTTGATTTATTGGACAGATCTGTAAAAATGAGTTTCTTCACAAAGAATCACATAAAAGCATGACTTTAAATCTTGTTTATACCAGAGATGTGCTCATAGGTTTCTCTGATAGAAGTCATTCAGCATGAAAAAAGCATAAAAAAGGACTTATCGGCTAAGGAAATCTTAGTCGACTAAGACTAAAACGACCGATTAGTCGACTAATCGACTAAGAGGGGGGCAGCCCTATGAGAACAATCTGGTATCGCTCCACTTCTGAAACTAAACCTATGCCCCTGATGATGAATGATGATACTTAAATTATACTTGATCCCTTTAAGTATAATAATAATACTTTAAATAGTTCAGTGTTCTTACCTAGTGGCCAGCAGGTGGCGTGATGGTGTCTCACTGGAAGTTCCCCCCCTCCAGTGAGAACTTGGAGAGGGCCTCCTGCAGCCTGTGGTGCTCCTCTTCTACAGTCTGCAACACGCAAAATCAATATCACCTTAGGAACTGAGGACAGACACTCGCATCCCCACCCCCCCTCACACACACACACATACACACACACTTGAACCTCCGCCTCTTAACATCCTCTCTTCGTCTCCCTCGCTGCTTCTCTGACACATCCCATCGCCGGCGCTAGACATAATAGCCATTTTCAGAGAAGTCCAATTTCACAAGGCAATTTTCAGCCAAGCAATAACAGCAGTGGTTAAATGGTTTTCTATTCTCTAGTTTCTCTTTTGTGCCATTTTGGCCCCATTTGTCCAAAGTATACCACAGCTCGCTCCTTACTTAAGTTATCCTCAGTGAAATCCTTGATGCCCAACTGTGTGTCTCTATCCAGTCGGCTCCCATCTTTTGTTATGTCTCTCATCTTTATCTGCCCCTGTCGTACTACCTGCTCCCTGCTTTTCTCTATATTCTTATCTCGCCTCACCTGTAGTCTCTTTAGCTGTTCCTCCAGACTGTGGAGCCTCCTGCGCACTTCATCCATCCTCTCCTGGGACAGCACCAGGGGCGCACTGATGCTCCTCTCCTCCTCGCCCTTCGTCCCTGCTCCTTCTTTTTCAGAAGAGTTATCGTTCTCCTCCTCCGCTCCCCGGTCTGTGGTCTGGCTTTCTTCTGCGGACCGAAAGACTCAATTTAGATGCAACATCATGAGTCAGTTTTGTAAAGAATAAAGACTGGGAACAGGCTGAAACAGCTAGCCTGGCTCTGTCCAAAGTGCCTACCAGTACTTCTGAAGGTCAACGATGAACACGTTATATCTTGTTTTGTTTTATCTGTCCAAAAAACGAAGAGGAAAAACGACACTTCTTGGTTGTGAGCAGTAACTGGTAACTTTAACTTTACATAACTGCTCACAGCCAACAAAAAGTCTGGCATACTACACTATAGGGGTGGGAATCACCAGAGGCCCCACGATACGATATTATCACGATACTTAAGTAGTATTGCGATACGATATATTGCGATTTATTACCTTTTTTCAACTGAAAATTATGCAGTTTATCAACATCTGTTTTATCTCATAAGATACAAGTTTCATTCTGTTCATCTCAGAGTTTTCTTCACATATCTTGAGGTCAGAGGTCAAGGGACCCCTTCGAAAACGGCCATGCCAGTTTTTCCTCATCAAAATTTAGCGTAACTTTGGAGCGTTATTTAGCGTTCTTCCCGACAAGCTAACATGACATGGTTGGTACCAATCGATTCCTTAGGTTGTCTAGTTTCATAGGATACCAGTATCTTCACTCTTTAAGAGCTTTAAGACTGAACCCACTACAACCTCTGGAAGTGCCCGCCGGTGGGCCGTATTGTTAAGAGGTTAATAGTTTATAATAAAAGATTGATACTTTAGGTCTGTGCATCGATAATCAATCAATATTGCCACGCAAAATATCGCAATACTAGGCTGTATCGATTTTTTCCCCCCACACCTACCATATTACCCCTGTAAAACCGCAACTTGCCATTTTTACTAACTTACTTTTTAGTTTACACAAAATCCTACCTGTCGACTGACAGCCGTCCATTTCTTGACCGGCCCTCTCTGGTGGCTCCTCTCCGTTTTCTTCATCAGCCTGCGAGTCTTCTGACAGACTGATGCTGCCGATCAACAGCCTTTTCAGCGACATGACTAACACAGGAGACACATTCAGTGGTTTCATTAGAAGGACAGGCGAGCTGCTGTGAAAGAAAGGAAAGAGGGTTACATAAAAATCATCTATAGAAGCCCCCTCACTCACCTTCATCCAAAGCACTGTTGGCCACCTTCTCCTGATCGCTGTTGGAGTGGCCTATCAAGTCGAAGCCTTTGTCTGACAGGAAATCAATCAGCCTGTGCCTGGGGTCTGAAGACTTGTCATCCGTCAAGCTGTCCTTATCTCGGTCTACAGACAGACACGAGGCTCAAGTTTGGCTCCAGCTTTCAGAAATGTGTAACAATAACAAATTTGTGCTATTTATTAAGTGTTCGGCTGATAAAGCGCTGCGGTCTCACCACTGCTGCTTTTCAAACCGCCGTTCTCAGTCGGGCTCAAAGGGGCAGTCAGCCTGACGGAGAGAAAATGACAAAAGAAATGAGATATTTTGAGGATAGGTGAACTTTGGCAGCCCGATGAATACGTCTCGCTCTTTCAACACGACGAGTAAAACACACACACACACACTCACACACACACACACACAAACACACACACACGCACACACACACACACACACACATTGACACATACGAGGAGGGACTCAAGGGAGATCCTCCAGTTCCAGGAGGCAGCGTCAACCTCATGGGTGCTGCTCCGCTCTTCTTCAGATCATCCACTGCTGATTTTATCACATCGGTCCAGCTGTAAACACACACACACACAAATGAGATTACAATGATTTGCTATCTGAAACAAACATGATTAATGTGTGTGTTTCTCTCTGACACTTACAGTTTCCTCTCTCCAACAGACTGAGCCACCAGTTCATAGATCTGAGCACCGCTGTCCCACGTAAATATCACATAGAAGGCCTTCCGATCTGACAGAACGGGAAGAAAAAAAACAACAGCAATGGGAAGGTTGAATGATATTGATCTCACAACAGAGGTGACCGTCTGCGAAACTACTGTACTGTCGTATGTGAGGCTAACCTGTGGCCACCTCGCGTAGGAAGACTGAGTCCAGTTTGATGATGGGGCTCAGCATCTGCTTGCCCTCCTGCACGGCGATGTTACTCTTGCTCTGGCATTTGAGGACCATCTTGTCGTCCTGTCTCTGTAGCAGCACCAGCAGGTCCCCGAGCAACACACACTGCACCTCTGAGAGACGGGAAGGAGGAAGAGTAGGACGGTGAAGCAGGGTTATTATAGTTAACTAAAATGAAAATAAGCAGTGAAAAATATTTTAAGTAAACTGACACTAAATAAAACTATATCCTTTTAGAAAAATTACAACTAAACTGAAATGATATTGACTGGATAAAAACAAAATAAAAATGAACTGAAATTAATTTCAGTTTTAGTGTTTGAGCTATAATATATCACTTCTGAAAAAAGGAGACAGCATGAATTTCCGTCAACTCTCGCGACCAAAGAAACTGAACTGACTTGACCTTCCAGGAGATGACGCTATGCCGCAATTGCTTTACATTATGTCCATTCCTACACAGTTCTCCCACCCAGTATTTTGTATGTATTTGTAGCTACATACTTCTGAGACATTATACCTGGCCCTAACAAAAACAAACTAAAACTAAATATATAAAAACTAAAACTAAACCTTTCTGAAAAACTGAAACTAACTAAAACTAGACTAAAATGAAATTGAAAAGTCAAAACTAAATTAAAATAAAAACGAATTTTAAGAATTGATTTAAGAAAATTGGAATAGAGCGAGATAGGGAGGTTTCCTGCTGTCCGTCTTCTCAATTCCTCATAGGTAATTTTTTTTTATGTGTATGGCTTCATTACTTTACACTGTTCTTTTTAGATATTTATATTTATTTATTAATATATTATTCCAAATTCCAAATATAGGTTAAACATCTTATAGACTTGATTGTTTTAACTTTTGTGATTAACAGCAGTTTTTCTTTCTTCTCCTATTTATTTTGTGTGTATCTTGATCCATGCTGCATATAATTACCCATACAGGAATGAATAAAGTTGAACTGAATTGAATTGAGGTTTGAAGGTATTGAATTAAACTGGATATAAAAAAAAGGAAGTCAAGCGGTCAATGAGGTCTCAAAAAAAATAACCTACACCACAGCTGGGTTTCCTTTTATAACAAACTTTAATCTATACAAATTTGAAAAGGGGAAATGAAGATATATATCCCCAAATAAACCAGATAAATTGCAATCTATGTGAATTTTATTAATATAATAAATATTAGCATGAGTCTAATAAATTGTTTAATTTGAATGAATAACTGTTCAAAATGGTTCAGCACATTTTTAAATGTTGAATTTAAAATATTTGTTCTTGTTTCTGCAGCTAATAATCATACATCCAGGCAGTTTGCATGGTTGTAATGCACATACAGGCATATATTTACCAATTGCCTTCTCCTTTGTGACTCTCCAGGTCACAGGGCCTTCATAAAGCATCTTCTTCTGAGTCAGGTCGATGTACTAGAAAAGACGGGGGGAGAATAATGAGAATGTTTCTTGCCAAAATAATGTCAGAGAACTCAAATCTGTAAAGTTCAACAGTGTGTGCAAACACAGTTTGTTGAAAGAGCCTTACCTTATATTCTGTATAAAGCTCATTACTGGGTTTGAGCCCTGATGTGTCCAGTCTACGCTGGTAGTCCTTCAGATTCTGGGAACAGAAACAGAAAGGTTAGCGGGTCAGACAGGATCAGACAGCACAGACGTAGATGTCGTCTAACAAGCAGAGACCTTCAGAGGGCTCAAGATGAATTTACTAGACTCCAATTGGTGCTCAATCACTACATAACAGTGTGCTGAGTGATGGATTGTGTGTTTCTCACCAATAGGTTCTCCATCACTTTGACCTCCTCATTGACATGGTTGAGGATCTTTCTGCAGGACTCTGCGCTCTGCTGGATCCTCTCCTTCTCTGTCCGGTCCTCTGGGGAGAGACAGAAAACACAGCGTTGAGGAAAATGCAGCTTTCACAGCAGAGCCCAAACAAAAAGCCATAAATCACGAGCGTACACCAAAAAAAATCTGGGACGGACAGTATCGATTGTTTAAATGTTTTGATGGTGTGCTTAAGTTAGTCCACATTTATCCTGCGTTCTGACACAGATTGGCACATGTGGTTTTAAAACATTAACATAATAATCTTCTGCATTCTGACCGAAAAAATATCTCATAATAAATTACTCATAATTTCCACATTTCCACAGCTATATCATCATATGACGGTCATAAAAAATACAAGCCCATGCATCATCTTGCAAAATCTAGACAAACACCAGACATGGAGTCATTAGTGAATGATTCTCTGTCACTTTCAACAATATTCATTCCACCTTTTCCCTCTGTCTTTTTAACAAACCGGGATATACAGGAAATATGGGGCAATATGATGATATATACTGATATAACAATGTTGTTCATACCGTGGTTGATAGCCCTTTAATATCTGTGGATATATTAGAACACTACTGGTCAATGTTGTAAATTGATGAGCAGGACTGTTTTAAAGGTACAGTGTGTAGGATTTGGTGACATCTAGTGGTGTAGTTGCACATGCAACCAACAGAGTACCCCTCCGCTCACTCCTCCCTTTCAAAGACTGCGGTAACGTGAGCCGCCGAGTGCAGAACCGTGGCAACGCCGTTCGCCTCGCTCAGAGGCCATCCTTACCATAATAACACTACTTTAGGAGCAACGGAAGTCAGACGGCGGCTGGCGGTACCACAGTTTTGCACTGGAGAACTACGGTGGCCTTTAGGTACGTTAAAAACGCGAAAGGCTCTCTCTAGAGCCAGTGTTTGGTTTGTCCGTTCTGGGAAACATGGCAGACTGTGAAGAGGACCCGCTCACTATGTAGATATGAAGGACTCTTTCTAAGCTAACGAAAACACAACGATTCTTAGTTTCAGGTGATTACACACTAATGAAAACATAGTTATGAATATTATATTCCCTTTATGCTAATAGATCCCTCGAAATGTTACACACTGTTCCTTTAAGCTAAAATTGGATTTTTATATGATTTTTGAATCAATGTAATGAAGTGGCTCGATTGGTCAAGTATTTAATTTGCTGAAATAACAGCTATATTAACAATTTACCAAAATAATTTCCAAAAAAAGTATTATATCACAATATGCAGTATATTGATATTGTGATATAAATTAATTATAACGTGATAGAGGATTTTGTCCACCCCTTTTCACATTTTAATAATTAGCATATATACAGTACTAATCATTAAAACGTGAAAAGGGTAAGGTCACTTGTCATCAGTAGAAGCATATGGTCTCATAAATATGTTAACACTTAGCATACTGACTTCTACACAAAAGTGAGCCATGACCAGGCATGGGACACACACCTGTGTTCTTGGCGATATTCTCCAGCAGCAACGGGTATTTGGTCAGTCTCTGCATCTCTATGGGAATGATGTCCTTGAGCTGCAGCCTGCGGCACTGGGGCTTACTCTCTGCCTCCTGGGATTCAAACACACACAAATACAGAGTCAGAATGAGAGCACAGGTATGAGACCTCTTGCATGTCCGTGCATCTGTGAGTGCATCCACATGTGTCTTTCCATTAAACCTTTAAAGGGGAACACCACCTAAATTAAGAATTTCAATATGTCATTCCCATGGCCTAGGAAAGTTCAATTAGTATTTGTGAAACCAGAGAAGTTAGTCTCAAACTTGTTATGTCATAGAGTATAAAGTCTGGAGCTGCTCCATAGACATCGGCTGCGTCCTCTGCACTACTTACCCAATAGGTGTGCGATCGTTCAACATACTCTTTGTGTGTATAAACACTAGTATGTATCTATTTGGATGCACTGAGCTGTAATTTACGTCGTCACTTCCTGAAAGCCTCCTTCCCAGTTGGAGACGTGTAACCATGGTAACCCGTGCCAACCTCATGTGACCAAAACGAAGATTTGTGAGAATCAAAGTCTGAATTAATTTAAAATATATATTACACCTAGGAAAGTCAAATCTTATACTTGCAGTTAAATTGAAGCGTTGTTGATGTTGACAGAGCTGTCCGTCAACGTCTGTTATGAACGTTGTCGTCACTACCGCATTGCATTGTGGGATATTTATGCTGCCCTAGTGTCCAGCGTTGCATACTGTAATATTTCCCTGGATATAGTATTCATACTAAGGTTTGGGACTAAAAGATTTCACGTACTGTTTTAGCGTACTTAATAGCATGTTAGTATGGAATTTCGTACGCAACCAATGGAAGGGAGACTCTTGGTGCCTTCAAATGGGGTCGTGTTTACCGTGTTCACGAGAAGAGTCCATATGAACGCCCCCCCTCTTGTGGTATTCACGACCTCGTAAGTGGAAAGCTTCTGAAAGCTCAGAGTTCACGAGTTGTGACATGTTCGTTGACGTTGTCAGAAATGGCGGAGGACATAGAAGTTCATTTTTCGGTGCATAATAAGTGAATATATTGTAATTTTAGTCATATCTTGTTTTTCTTCGCAATTTTATAATATGTCTAAGGAAAATGTTGATATTCCCACCGGCCTCATCTTTTTCCTCTGTCATTATGCCTTTGCATTTACTGCATTATGTTACCCGCTTGCTAGCTTGCTAAATTGTTAGCCTCTGTGGCTTCTAGACGCCGACAGTAACCTTAATATTGCCGTTGCTTAGCAGCGGTGTTCTCACGACTTAACCACTTGAACGCCAAGCATATCATGTACGCGACTTCCCATGTTGTAAACACGAGCTCACGAGTTTCATTTGAAGGCATCATGACTTTATAGTCCCACAAAGTGTTCTAGCTTTATTCTTTTGTAGTGTTGTCAGTTGTGAAACAGAAAATGTCCCCATATACTGAGAACATTCCCCTGGGTGTTCTCAGTGTCAGCTCCAACATCTCTCCCTATTCATTGAATATGGAGCAGTTCCACACTTCATTCTTGATGATATCACACATTTGAGTTTTAGCACTCTAGTTTTTGGATTTGAGAGAGAGTTGTTTATGTTTATTAATATTTTTGGACTGTCTTAGACCATAGGAATAACATGTATGAATTTTGAAAGTAGCCCCCTTTAAGATTTAGTTTGTCTGAGTGTGTGTGTGTTTGTGTGTTATGTGTGAGAGTATACCAGAATGAAGGAGTTGAAGCGTGGCTCTTTCTTCTGCCTGCTCTTGATCTGGTCCAAGGCCCACGACTGGTGACTGCAGAACCGGGCTGTCAGTTTCTGGAACCACTCCCCCTCTGTACCTCCAAACTGAAACACACACACATAAAATGACACTGTGTTGTGAGCCAGAAGTAAAGAATGAGAGGAATAATAAAGAGATGGGCAGATGGAGAAAGAGTAAAGACTGGCGACTAATATAACTGTGCCGCTGTTGTAGCCAATACTTTACTTTCATAGATAAATAGCTCTCAGCATTTGTTAAACCAGCAAAATCTGATTCTGGCACAACTACTGCAGCGTTATGTTGAATTAAATTGTCAGCACATATCTGCTGGAGTTTTCCTAAAAGCAACACTCACTCTGAGAGAAAAGAGAGAGAGGATAACATAAAGAGACAGATTATGATGACTCACTCTGTTGAGCACTGTGGTGCTGATAGATTTGACGATGAAGTTGTCATCCGTACGCAGTTTCTTCAGGTTCTCGTAGAAGTTATCTGGATTCGCAGCCAGAGGCAAACACATACATAATTTACATTTAAAATACAGTGAGAAACTCTTCTTTATATAACAGTCAAAAACCATTTTTGGCGATTTCTGAATTATTCTTGACTGTGCACCCAGTTGTATCCTGTTCAAGTAGACAGCTTGTACATGCAGTTACCTTTATCTCTGGCAACTAAAGCACACAACAAGCAGCTCCACGCTCAGAGTACAAATTTAGATTCACTGCATAATAGTTTGCTTGTTGTGTGGAAGGAGAGCACTAGCTTCCCAGTTCACGTGTCTGAATCTGTGAGGACACAAACAAGTCAGAAAGGCCTCTTAGCAGCAGCAGCACTCACAGTGCATGTCAATGATCTCATCCAGGTTGGGGAAGATGGCGGACAGCTCAGCGAAGGTCAGGAGCTCCTCTCTCTCCAGAGGCTTGGAGAAAATCATCTGAAGGACGCTTAGCATCCGCACATGGGCATGCTCGGTTGCGAACAACTCTGAAAACGGAGAGGGAGTAGACACAGAATAACAGAAACATCTTCGAAAAGGGAACTGGAACCTTATTTTATCTGCATATCTGTTTCCTTCATCTCCCTTCTCCTCACCATTGATGACCTCCTGCCTCTTGGTCCCCTTCTTGCTGAGACTAGACAGGGCTTCAGGGGGAGCCAGCTCCCTCCAGTTGGGCGGGTCCTGCTCAAACTCCAGGAGGCGTGGCTCCACCTCCTCCAGCTGTGGGGAGGGGCTGGTGGGTGAGTGGCCGGGCCCTTCAGGAAGTGAAACTGGTCCATCAAAACTGAGGAAGGAAGGAAGTGGGAAAATGAATATTTTAGGCTGGTTACTACTGTAAAACGTCATTCAAGTATGTCCCAGGTGGCTATCGAGTGATGTGACACACTCTGGTTGCACTAGTGGAGGTTGTTGGCTTAGGAACAACAGCAGCTGTGAACAGCTGGTTGCGTTTCTAAATGCACACCAGGGATGTCTTGACATTAGATAATGGAGGGATGTTAAATGGCTATGGAGTATCTAGCAGATACGCTATCTATCAATGTCCTGTTGTTATTCCTGTAGCTTAGCTAGAGTATCAAGTAGAGCCTCACATTAGCGGGATAGTTCAGTTGTTTTGAAGTGGGGTTGTATGAGGTACTTATCCATAGTCAGTGTATGACGGTCGGCACGCCCCCAGTTTGGAGAAGCAGACAGGAGCAGCAACACAGAATCAAAGCAATGTACTGCTGTGGACGGGGTCGCCAGCAAAACGTATTTTAGCCACCTAAAAGAGAGGCTTGTCTAAAAAAAACAAAAACAATAACCGTTTAATTGTACGCTATATTTTGAATATTTTCAGATGGGGAACTAAACTGCTGGCTTTGGAGAGAGCATAGATAAGTTTCACTTTCAGTTCAGTTCCCCATTGGAAAGGAGAAGGAAAGGTCTGTCTCACGGCAAAATAAAGTAGTGAAAATATTCTAAATATAGCGTACACTTAAACGGATATTGACTTTTTCAGGTGGGCCTTTCTTTTAGGTGTGTTTAGCTCCCGGCCCCGTTCACAGCACTGTATCACTTTGCTCCAGTGTCAGTACTCCTGTCTGTTTCTCCAAACTGGGGGCGTGCCGACCGTCATCTACTGTAGGTAACACACTGACTATGGATAAGTACCTCATACAACCCCACTTCAAAACATCCGAACTATCACTTTAAAGTGCTTCAGAGTAACAGCTATGATTAAAATGGGAGAGTACAAAAGCCATGCGGGTTTTAACCATCACATGATGTACTTATTATTGTACTGTTATTAACCCACACCACTACAATTCTAAGTGTTTTGTTTTTCCTCTTCTTCTGGCCTTGTTGTTAGACTACTCTCAGGCTATATTTGTACAAACCCGCTCTCCACTGGATCTCCACGCTGACAGCAGCTGTCATTGTTAGGATGGCTCAAGAAAAAATATAAACAGAGAAATGTATTGAATTTGAATGAACTTGACCTCTGTGGACTTACTCAGGATCGTTTACTGTTTCAAGACGTTCCCCTCTGAGTCCTGACAAAGTACAACTGACTGTGTTGTGGATTTACAGTCGATTAACAGCAAGTAAACTAAATGTCTGGTACCTAAGGCTTACTCAATAGTCCACATTGACACGACTCAATAATCATTCCCCTAAAGAGCTAAATGTGTGACCTTTCACAGAGAATGAGAGTGCCGTTTAACTGTTAATCACTCCCCGTCGGTCACAGCACAGGTCAACAGATCCGTCTGACAGAGAATAATGAGTCAGTAAACCTGTCAGTCACATTGATCTGTTTAGTTTCTCTCTACAGGAGGCAATGGACATTTGCCCTTTAAAAATAATTTAGTTTAAATATCCTTTCAAGGTGATCTGCCTAATAGTTCTGAAGGAGCCAGGTGGGTTTGATCCATCAATATTCTCATTATTCCCAATTATGTTGTTTAACTGCTTTCTGATGCACTCATCCTGTTTAATCTGTCAGTGTTTGACAGCCTGTCTGTCCCTGCTGTGCTCGCCTCTCCAATCAGAGAGGCGTCAAGAGGGGGTTTGTCCATCTTACGGATGGAGGTGCTGGGGGGTGAGCGGGACAGGTGTTGTTGTCGTGGTAGAAGGCGGCTGGAGGTCCACATCACTACGGGAGCGAGACTGTTTGGCCCGGGAGGAGCCGCGGCGCCGAGAGGAGTGCCGGTCCACGCGGGCACTCTCGCTACGTCCCACTTTCCTACTGCAGGGAGGGAAGGTGGGAGAGGAGGAGGGAGGGGTGAGGAAAGATAGGGAAGGAATAGAGGGAAGGAGGAATTAGGATAGAAAAAGAAAGGTGGGAACAAATGGAAGAGAGGGCAGATGGATGAGAAAAAAAGGTAAAAAAAAAGAGGAAGAACGAGGAGAAAAGGAAAAGAAAAGTATGGAAGGAGGAAACAAAGAGATGCCACAGAATGGAAAGAGGAGATGCCAAAAGGGCAGTGAAAATAACAAAAAAGGGAAGGACAGAAAGTATCAAAGTCGTATGCAGTCAGTGTGCATAGACGTTTGTGTTAATTATGAGGGTAAAGAGGAGGATAAATGATTTAAGGTACAGCAGTAGAAGATTTACACAAATAAGAGAGTTGTTCAAAAAGGAAAAAAAAAAATCACATCAACAAAAGATAGAGAAGAGAGAAAATGAGTGACAGGTCAATATGCATGACATATGACATGCATATATGGTTAGACTATAAAATGCTTCATTTACTGTAGACATGATAGGACTTGAATACCAACACTTTCTACTGGGAGCTAATGTACAGCAGTACGTTAAGAAAGTAGCCATTTATTGCTTCTGCATGATGTCTGTACCAGGAGTTACTTCAGTTACTTTACTGGTCATTTATGTCAACAGTTCTCCAAATTCAGACAACGTTCACACATCCACTAAAAATAATCTAACTGATCTCAACAATCAACAAACTCTAATTCCTTCACACGCAGATACTTAGCCATGTAGTGTGTTTGTGGTGTGTGTATCAGGAGTGCAGGGCTCGATGTGAGGTGTGTATGCGTGGAAGTGTTGTTAGTTCAGTTTGTATGTGTGTGTGTTGTGTGATCAGTATAAGGCCTGAAGCATGTCCATGACTCAGTCAAGGCGCTGACACCCACCTTGTCTTCCGTCTGTAAAAACACGGGACACCACATCGTTACACACCCGCTTTTATACAACTATCAGCCACAGTAGCAACCATAACATGCAAATGCACACCCCCCAACATGATATACTGAGCTAGTTTTTAACCGCTGTCCAGAGTAGCATGCCAAATAAGATGTCTAAGCCCCTGGCACAACATGTAACCGGCGCACACACTGTGGAGACAAGCAGGACAAAGGACGGGCCCTGGCCACAACAGACGCAGACACCTTGAAAAGCACACGTGGGCGAGCAACAAACACTAAAATATTAAATGCAACTTACTGTCCACTTTCGACGATTAAAGCTACAGTCTGTAACTTTGAGCAAATATGATAAAAAGGTTATTTTTTATAAAATTGTCACTACATCCTGACAGTAGTGCATGAGACAGATAATCTGTGGACAAAATCATGTTTCTCTGCCTCCGCCAGTGGGCAACTCCGGGGTCTGAGAAGAGAAGCCAATGCTGAAGTGCCTTAAACTTGCATTCTTTCTAATAGCCAGCAGGGGGGCGACTCCTCTGGTTGCAAAAAAAGTCTGATTGTATAGAAGTCTATGAGAAAATGAGCCTACTTCTCACTTGATTTATTACCTCAGTAAACATTGTAAACATGAGTTTATGGTCTCAATCGCTAGTTTCAAGTCTTCTTCAATACAGCATGATGTTCATTTAGTAAATTATGGTCCCATTTAGAGTCAAATAGACCATAAAGCAGGGTATGCTTTAGGGCGTGGCTACCTTGTGATTGACATGTCGCTAGAACCTTTTTAGTCACCTAAAAATGTCTTATTCAGCATTCGGTTGTACTTAGCGCCACCCTGTCATGCCACTTCTGGTTGCAAAAGACCAAGATGGTGACGGCCAAAATGCCGAACTCAAGGCTTCAAAATGGCAGTCCACAACCAATGGGTGACATCACGGTGACTATGCCCACTTCTTATATACAGTCTATGGTCTCCTCCTAGTGCTCCTAATGGCATTTGTAAAAAAATACGTTTCTGAAAACATTTGAAGCCATCAATAGGCATTACAGTAACAGAATCTTGATTCATATTTGATCAGCGCTCCCTAGTTTAACAGTTTGAGTTTCGCGGGCAGTGATTGACGGCTGCTCAGAGACTGCTCGACTCTGATTGGTTGTTTTTGTTGGGGCGCTGTGAAATCTTGCAAATGCCATCAGGTCCACAGGAGGACGCAGAGGAACATGATTTTTTTTCACAGATTATCTGTCTCATGCACTACTGTCAGGATATAGTGACAGATTTATAAAAATAAATTTTTATCATATTTTCTCTAAGTTACCGACTGCAGCTTTAACTAAATAGCAACTCAGTGTGAAGATTAGCTACTCTGTCTACAACTTTGCTGTACACTAAGTAGCTAATCTTCACATTTTTTTTTTTTTAACTTTAGACAAACTTTAGACAAAATATCACCATTTCTATGTTAGCTGAAATGTCTGACTTAGATGCCAAACCTGTTTACTGGGTAGAAAGTTGCAGCACAGAAAGCCTCATCTATAGTCAGTGCCATATAACCGTAACAATTACAAATGTCTCAAGTCTAGAAGAAATCACCAGACCAACAAGTACCTGAATCCAATAAATAAAACAAGAGAGTCGGAACTGCACAAACAATGCCTATATGCAACAAAAACTGCAATGAAGCTCTGTTGTAAACATGAGGAGATGCACAACAGGACGCACACAGAAGAACACGAAAGGGACAGAATGATATTAGTAAGAGAGCACACGAGCCATTGTGAGAAGAGAAAGGAGAGAGGGCATGAGGGAGAGGGAAGGCAAAGGGCTGGAAGGGAGGACTGGGTCCGAGTTTCACCTTGTGAGGGTCCTTCTCAAATCTGCAGACTCTGTTAGCTAGCGAGCAACAGGCAGCATGACAAAAGCTTGCACATGGCAGGGACAGACTGCTGGGGGAGTTTTACCACGCTCCCTCAGCCCGAGCACTTCAGACATGTATCACTTCCCCCTTCCCCCTGGTCATCACACCTATACAGTCTAATTATAATCTGATTACAATCTATAATCCTGCAATTTCTTATACTCGTTTAATGAGTCACTACACTGCAGTTATAATCTCACTCCCTGGATGCTACTGGTTTTATTACCATCTCCATCCTCCTCACCTTTCTTTCTCCACATTTTCCTCTGTGGGAGTGTCCAGGGGTGAGAGGGGCTCCCCGACTGTCAGCCCTCCTCCCTGCCCGACGGGGGACACATCACCCCCGTCTGACAGGGTCGGAGGCTCTAAGCGATTGCTTGAGAGGCCTGGAAGATTAGAGAAAAAATGAGGGGTTATGTGTTGTAATTTTTTCTATTGAAAAAGTTGGCTCTTTTATCCAGTAAATGTATATCTCTCCAGCAATAATGTATAAATAAAGTATATCCATTTACACAAGATATTTACATTTATATCTTTTTACGCGTAAGGCCGGGCAATATGGTTAAAGTCTTCTGTCCCGATATAGGTCGTTTCATATCTCGATAGCGATATATATCACGATGTAGCATATCTTCTGGTAATTCAATAAATAAAAAGTCTATATGAAACAACCACAAGGTAAAGCATATTTTTGAATACTCCTGTGTGAATTATAAACTTGAGTTTTTTTCTCATTCAATTAAGAACTTTAGTGCAAAATGAACATAACATTTTTAACTTTAAAGTGAAATTATAGAGAAAAATAATTAATAAATATTTCCAGCTATACAGTTACTATGTTTACATGCATGCATGCATTAGATGACGTAATTGTGTATCATGATATCTCAATATATGATTTCATCGCAAATATATTTCACGTTTAATTAAACCTTTGTTACATCAGTTGAACAGCTAAATAGTTGAGTCTTGAGTGTGCCACTGGACTAATCAAATATATGAATTGATTATTCAAAATCACAGTAAATGATGCATTTGAAGCTGAGTTAAGCTAAGATGGTGAACATGGTAAACATTATACCTGCTAAACATCAACATGTTAGCATTGTCATTGTGAGCATGTTAGCATGCTGACATTAGCATTTAGCTCAAAGCACCATTGTGCCTGTATACAGCCTCACAGAGCCGTTTGGGTGGCTGTAGTCTTGTTTTACCCATCAAATTATCAACTGATTATAATTAATGATTCTTTTTTGGGGCTTTTTGCCTTCATTTGAAAGTGATAGTGATAGCCATGAAAGGGGGAGAGATGGGACGACATGCAGCAAAAGGCCGCATGTCGGATTCGAACCCTGGGCCGCTGCGGCAAGGACTCGGCCTTGGTACAGGAGGCGCCCGCTCTACCAGGGGAAATACCAAGGCGCCCCACTGATTATAATTAAACACTGAAAAAAGCCTATAATGACTCCAGACTCCATACAACACGGTCCAGTCGATGAGCAAGCTTACCATCAATGTGTGAAGACTCGGGGCTGATGTTGGTGCAGATGTTGTTGCCTGACCCGTCATTGATCTCTAACGCAGGCAGGGAGGACGGGCTTACGATGGACCCGGACTTCCTGCTGGAGAGGGAAGGGGCTAAAGGGTCGGTCAGGGAGCCTCTGCCGGGAGCTGGACCCTTACGCTCCGGATTCACTTTCTCCTTTTCCGCTGAAGAAGAGGAGGAGGAGTGCGACACGTTTAACTGAGCTGAACTTTAGACAAAGCAGATGCAGGAAAACAAGATCCAAAAAAACACTTCAGTCAGTGAAAAGGGGACAGGGACAAACAAACGGGATGAGTACGGTGCAATCAGGGCCTCTGTAGTCAATGAGAGGGTTAGTTCGGCGCAACCCTGCAGACGAGATACGTGTGAGGTTTTCTGGTGATTACAAAATATACAGTGCTACAAATTCTTCAAACAACCACCCTGAAACACAGAATAAACTACACAATGCCCCACCCACATCCCCTCCCAGTTTGATTTGGGACATGCAGACATGCTTATGGGTTGATTAGTAGGGGTGTGACCATTCTACAGATAAAAACGGGGGGGGGGAGGGTGGCGAACTCTGGACGTCTAGTACCTTCAGCCTCCGTTTTAGGTTTGACGTCAGCTGTAACGGGAAAGAAGGGCAGGACATCATGTTCTCATATCCAGATCATTCATGGACATCAATATTTACAGATACTAAATATAGTTTGTTTGAATGTCACCATATAATGTGCACATTTGGAGATTGTATATACTTTCAAATATCATTCACAAACAGTCAGATATGTAATAGTAGATACAAGAAAATAACAGTATAACTCATGTGGGGCTCATGTGTGATGTTTGCTAAGACACAAAAAAAGCAGATACATACTGTTGCCTGCAATCCAGCTGGGGATGCCAGGAAACACCCCTCTGGGCTTGGCCTTTGTGGATTCATCCTTCTTGTTCTGGAGAGATCACACAGGTAGGGAGCAAGAAAGAAGTCAAATCTGAGGGCTGCAGAAACACAAATGCTTCCTCACAATGTTTTTTACGAGGACAGCGCAGTGCATTTACTGACTACTGATTTATCTGTTAATTTGGTTTCCCTAACAGGATAGGATTATGTGATCCTTCTACAGAGTGGACGGTAGTTTACCTTTACCAGCTGTCTCCTGAAGAAGCCTCCTCTAGACTTCTTACTGTCAACCGCCCTGGTTTTAACCCCAAGGTGCTTCATGAAGAAGGCCACCGCTGAAAAGATGGATTGGCTGCAGGAGAAGTTAGAGAAATGTATGAATTAATAATATCTAACAATGTTTTTTGTTAATATTTATTTATTAATGTTCTATTTTGCAGGAGTTTTTTATTTGAATATAATTAGAGCAAGAGTTGGTAATCTTCAAAAACATATTTAATTATATAAGTTGAAATTCTCATTAGATCCAACAGCAATCAATAAATCTAATGCTCTGACAAAAAAAGAAGAAGAAGAAGAAAAAAATCCGGTATCTGTCTGTGGCTGTCGCAGGACTGTAATAAACCCGTCCAATCATTTCATTTGGCCCGAATGAAATGATTGAACGGGCTGTCGACCTGTATACCAGCCTGCACGCACTCTGCTCGTGCATTCATTACGCGTCACTGGAGACTTCCACAAGCTGATAGCTTGACAGCTGTGAGTACTAACAATAGCCATGTTCTGCGTTCACGTTCATTATGATATGTTTAAGTTCATAATGATAATTTTGGGGGAGTGGCTTTGAAGGGAGGCCTGAAGGGACGGGCTGTCGGTGTTGCCGACTTGGCGACTTTCTTGCTAGAGTTAGGGACTTTTGGAGCTAGTGCTGCTAGCTACTATAATTGGAAAAGAGATGTCAACACTGGGCTCGGTCTTTCGGTCGAAGAATTTTTTTAATCTAGCGTACTCTTGCTGGTTTCTCAAGATCACCAACCTGAGCTTTAAACTTATTTAAATTCATGGTAAAGCCATTCTTATATATTGATGCATCTTTCCTTAGTATATTTCACATGAAAGACTGCCATAAAGTATATTTGCATGGTCTCTGGTGTCACTGATGATAACGCTGAGAGACGTGCACAAAATGCACAGTGCAAATGAGGGAAGAGCGTGAGGATAAAAATGAGGATGGGCAGATGCAGGGAGGTGGGAAGAGGGAGGTGGAGAGTTGAAAATGTCCAGAAAGGGAGGAGGAGGAGTTGAAAAGAGTGGGGAGGAGAGAAAAAATGACACAATAAGACAAAGGAGGAGTTGAGATAAATAAGAGGAGTTGGAAGGGAAAAAAAACGACTAAGGGAGGAGCGTCTGGGGATGAGCACACAACAAAAGTTTCTCAGTTTTAGAGAGCATGCTCTCTGAATACACTGACTGCAGCATAAAGAACGTTAATCACAAAGGACCAGAACTGTTGAGAGAAAAGCACGAAAAAAAGAAGTGCATGACAGGGTTTAATCATTTACTGTACGCGCAACACATTCATCAAGAAGTAGAAAATTTAAGAATGCATCCCAGTCGTTTTATAAGATACTGTTATGGAGCGCAGTGACAATTTTTGAAACGAAGTACAAAGATATGTACGTGTAGAAAGGACATTTTCTATAGAAAACTCAACTGAAAGAAGTATTTTAATGAGTATTTGGTGCACTTGAGCCAGTATGCAAAACCCTTGTGGTTTGACCACACCCAGGCTTGGAAAAAGCATGCAGGGATCGAATCAGCTCCATGTGCACAAAACAAAACACTCATGCAAATATTTTAAACTTACCATTTTTCCTCGTCCGAGACAATTGTAGGTCTGAAAGAAAAGAGACAGGTGTCAGTGATGTTATTATCTGAAAGAGACAAAAGCAAAAACAGACTCACTCATGTTGCAGCATCAAGCTCACCTCTTCCTTTTAAGTAGCATTTTTCCTTTCTCTTGCTCGACTGATTATTAAGTGTGTTTTGGGCCGATGGAATCTGAAGTGACTGAGCTTTTCCTGATCCAACTCAAAGCTGATTGTTGTGTTATTGTGTTCAGAGCAGAAGCTATTGAACATATTCTAAAATTTGCACAAAAAAAAGAAAGAAAAAAAAAAAAAAAAAACTAAAAAAGATCAAAAAAGGAAAAGATGCATCAAAAGCTGCACCTCTGTTTGCTCTATCAACTTAAAAATCAACTTGCGCTCTCGAAGATCTGCAAATAATTCAAACTATTGTCTCCAGATGGTTTAAAAAAAACTTTATCTACTCTGGTTTGTCTCTCCGGTCTGTAAAGGGAATCCAACGTCAGAAATGATCCAGCACAGCGGAAATGTCTATTTAACCGTGTTTTTGTCTGATGCAATATGCAGGCAAGACGGGAAATTGGATACTTATGTTTTGCTATGAACATAAAGGGTGGGAGGGGTTTCCCCGGGATTTCCCTGCATAATCCAATCAAAAGGTCTGGTTGCCTCATTCTCATCACCAGAAAGACCAATGAGAAGCAGCTGGGGCGAGGTCACTGTGTGAGGGTTGAGGGGGGATTGGATGGGGGTCAGCGGGTGCACAAGTGTGGGAGAAGTGTGAGGGTAATAGAGAGATGATTGTCGGGAGGAATGAATAGAGTGAAGCTGAATGAATCGTTTGTGCGTTGGAGATAGAGATCCGACTGTGTGATAGGAACTGAGTGAGTCAAAAGCTGAATTATCTTTGATACAGACTGCTTTGCAGGCTTTTTGTGTCTTCTGCACTGACAGCGTAGTTACAGTATATCCACAGGACGAGTGCTGCCCGTGCACACTGCATCTCCCTTCATTTCTGTTGTTCATTTTTTTTCCTGTTCTGACAAGATGAATTTAGACAGTCTTCTGCCCTCTCGCTGGCCTCCTCTCCCTCTCTGTCTGACTCGCTTCTTGTAGAGGATAACACATTGTAGTTGGCCACGGGGGCAAGGATAGATTAACTTTCCCCCCAGATCTCTTGCTTTCTTTCTCTAACCGTGTCCAGGGCAGGAGCTATCCAGCATAGATAACCCTCTGGCCTTTTCTCTCCCCTTCCTTCTTCCGCTGTGTAACCCCCCCACCGACACCAACCCTCCCCGCAGTTGGCAAAATGCCAGGGGAGAGCCTTCCTGCCAGCGTGGCACTGCTGACTCCATCTTTTCCTCTCTTTCCTTCTTGCTCTATTGTGCTCTCTTCCAATCACTGCTCCCTCTCCAGCTCTCTAGTCCAGTGATTTTCTCCATCTCCTGCTGGATTGGTCTCTGTGTGCTTTGCACTAGATTGGTTATGTGCACAGCTAATGTTGTATATACCTACTATAGGGCTTTATAGAAAGTGTAGTGCCAACTTTAGAGGGAACAGATCCAGAAAGGGCTGCTTTTACAACTTTTTTTATCTGAAAGACCAATCATCTTCTCAGAGCAGCAGGGAATAGAGAGCACACTGAAGTATTTACCTATTGTCCAAATACCTATAAAAGTTTTATTTTAATAATATGCTCACGACACTGAGTTCTTGTTTTTTTGTCTGTGAAAATTGCATTTGGTCTTTTAATCAGTCATCAGCCTAATTTGCCTTATTTTCTTCCAAGTTCCAGTTCTTCCGATGCGGTGGAAGTGCAAACAGGAATGCACAAAAGGGAATTGTAGTTCCCAGTTTAGTTCCTCTGGCAAGAACATTTTATTTTCAACTTCATTTCTAAGAAATCATGCTGTCTCTGTCAGTTTGGTAATATAATACCCATGGGCCTAAGCTGCCATTGCGAGAGGCCAGTTGGAGGTGAAAAATCAAATTTAAAACCCAGAATCCAAATGTGAATTGATTTAAACTGCTAAATATAGTATCAGGCAGAGGTGTGGACTCGAGTCACATGACTTGGACTCGAGTCAAACTCGGGTCACAAATGTGATGACTTTAGACTCGACTTGACAAAATCAAAAATACTTGCAACTCGACTTGGACTTTAACATCAAAGACTTGTGACTTCACATGAACTTGAGCCTTTTGACTGGAAAATACTTGATACCTCCCAAGCCAAGAGATAAAAGTATGTTATCTAAAAAGTATGCCACGAATCAATTCATTTCCTGAATCAACTAGCGTTAACGCTATTCCTTCCCAGCAAATCAACACTTAATTCCGTAGATCCGCTTTGTTGGAACCAATCCGACATCATCCAATCAAGTTGCAGGAGAGAACCATGAAGAACTAACGTTACGTTGCTGAGCGCCAGTTGGAAAAAATGTTACCAAAGATAAATTCCTTCGCGAACAAAAAACTATTCGGTGGTCAACATAAAACGAATTGCAGTGTGCAAAACGAAAATTACAGACGGAGACGCAAACGGCATTATATTTGGTGAACAGTGCATTATGACTTGATTATGAGTTTTGGGCTTGGGACTTGTCAGTCTTGACTTGAGACTTACTTGTGACTTGCAAAACAATGACTTGGTCCAACCTCTGTTATCAGGTTTCTATAAAACGTATTCTTCAGCTTCAAATCGCTGTTAGCAGCATACGCAACCAAAGTGCTCCTTGGAAGTCACAGTTGACCTCTCTCCTCAGGTGTTTATGTACACTGACTTTTTAATTAAAGAACCAGATATTTCCTAAAGCAGTAGCTCATTTTTATTGTGCTGATGATTCAACTGGGTGAGTTGTCCACCCAAGCTTTTGTAGTGCTCACCTAACAATGTCTATGCAGGAAATTAATTTGACTCATACTTCAGGGCACCCAAAAAATAAATACTTCCTCATCGCTATTCTGCGGTGGGGAGACAATAATACAGCCAACAGCTCCTCCAAATAGGAACATTTTAATAATTATTTTCAGTGGTGTAAGAAGCAGAGGAAGAGAGAAACGCTCACTGTGTCTCTGACATCTTGTCCAGCAGGTTCTCGGCCACAGACTTCTCCTTCATCTCCGCCGGGATGCGGTCGGTGGGATAGTGGCTCTCCACGTCAATGAGCTCTGCCTCGTTGGGCGTCATACCCATCATCCTCTTCTGCCTGTGCAGGAGACAGCAAACGGAGACAGGAGTTTGGCAAGATTAATATTGAAAACAAAGGATTAATACAATGTCATGATTAACGTTTTCCCGATTTCTATGAGCAGACACATAATAAGGATGAAGAGGGCTGCTCAGTGCATTAGCATGCCTGAAATATGGCTATTCATAACAACTCCAAGAGAAAAGAAACCTTTTTAATCCAGGAAAGACACTAATTCTCGTTACCCTCTCCACGATGTCCACATTTACTTGTTTTGAGTGCTGCTTTTTGGCAGCTCAATGAAATCTCACATTATGTCATTTTCCTGTACATCTAAATCCAAGGCAGACCATCTAAATGTTCAAGTTAAAGACTACCCTAATCATAAGAATCACAGGGATAAAATGCTATTGAAATAGTAATGTGTTCAGTCTCCTGCTAGTCACAGTAAAAGCCTTCCAGCAAAGACAAATGTATATATTATTCCGTGAGCCAGTAGGGTTGGTCGGTACCATCTGAGGGGAATAATGCTCGTAGTGATTTTTGGCGAGGTCCCTTGAGTTATAAAATATGTGATAGTGATAGCTTTATGTGTGCCTTCATGCATTTTATAACACTACCCTAAAATAAACATTTCTGAAAAGTGGCCAATTTAAAGTACAACATACATATTCAACCTAGTGGTATTGTGTCATCAGTGATCCCTTAACATTGAAATCTGTCAATGATAATTGAGTTCAAGCACTTTTCATCAAATGCTGTTATAAAATTCTACATTGAAAACTGTGTCATTGGTGGCACTCGCAGTACAGAGCCCAATTTCAGAGGAGTGAATCATTGTTTTTTTAGAATTTGTCTGTTGTTTGTAGGACACATAATCGCATGGATTTGTAGAGAATTTATTCAGGAATTCAAATAACTAATTACTTTTTTGCACAAATTTGTAGAAGGCTCAGTTTTAGAGCTAGTGAAGGTATCATATGAAACTAGAAAACCTAAAGAATCCATTGGTACCAATCAATGATATCATGGTATCATGTTATCTTGTGGGGAAGGATGCTAAATAACGCTCTGAAGTTAGGCTACATTTTGGCGGGGGATACTGGCATGGCCATTTTCACAGGTGTGACCTTTGACCTCAAGATATGTGAATGAAAATGGGTTCTATGGGTACCCACGAGTCTCCCGTTTACAGACATGTAAACTTTATGTAAACCCACTTTATGATAATCACATGCAGCTTTGGGGGAAAAAAACATGCAGTTATTTGAACACAGTATAAATGTGTTATTTTCACCTATTCGAAAAATTATGTGTTTGAATATTTCTGCATACTGGGGTTCCTAAACAGTCTTGGAATTACATAAATTATGTATATATCACTGTAAAGCTGAGACTCTTGTGGATCCAATGAGCCCAATTGTATTCATGTGTGATAATGTTAATCCCCATAGCAGCCATTTCATTGTAATGAGATGAGTTTTTTTTTAATTTGAACAATTTATGAGACATAACAGAGCATAGGAATGGACATCATATACTTCTATCATAATGTTCTTAGCTCTTATACACTTTCACAATTTATATTAATTCGTTAATTATTATTTATGTCTAGAACAACTTGACACACAGTGCCGAGCTGTGCTCATCTCAAATTAATATTCAGGCTCCCAGCTTTCAGATGATGTACACCACTTCTATTTGACATCTACTGCTGATTTGCTATCTCCCCCTAAAGGCTGTGGGGTTATAAATCAAGTGATAACACACAGAAAGCTACCACCGCTACCATGCTATCACATCATTTCTAGCTTCAGGTGTGTCTACTACTGGTACCTTGCCAAAAATCACTATGAGAATTATTCCCCTCAAGATGGTACTGGTGGCCCTAATTTGGGGTCCTGGCTCACGGGCTATATAGCTTTAGTTGTAAAAGAGCCAAAGTAAGTCTTGAGTAATAGTCACTGGCAGCAGCTTAGCGTACATGTAGGGTAGTTAGATTTTAATAGATATTAAAAGTTGTCTTTTAATTTTAAAATTATAGGAATATAATGTGTCAAATATGAACACAAAAAGAGCTTCCTCTGGGATTAATAACTCATAATTACTCATCTAGCCAGCCAGCCAGTTTCAAATCTGTAGAAATTTACTTTCATTTTGATTAGCATGAACTGAAGCCAAATTCTGTCTGGAAGGTGGAAATCAATGTAAAAAAACTCAATCTAAAATGGTTAGTTTAATGTTGAGCTGTAGTTGACGGGTTAATGCATGTAGAAAAAAAACACCTGACATTGGTTATTTAAACTGTCTGTGTCAAGAAACCTTAAATCATTGCTCGATTACTCTGCTTTTCTGATTTTCTCGCAACCACAATTACAAAAAAAATGTGATTTTTTTTTTTGCCACCAATTAAAATTGAGTTTTTAGCTCGCTGGTTAACTAATTTCACTGAACATATTTCAAACCTCAGAAACACTCACAGGAAGGAGCTTTAGAGATATAATAATGAATTCAACCCCTATTTTCTATAGGTTGGAGTACAGTATATACAGCAGAGACAGTACACTTATATCATGATCAAATCTAAGAGGTCACTCAACACAGTACTGTGATCATGACCTGACACAATTATTGTGGATTTACAAAAGAAACAGCTGGGGTAAAGTTAAAGGGTAACTTCGGTATTTTTCAACCTGGACCCTATCTTCCCATGTTTTTGGGTCTACGTGAATTGAAATTGTTCCAGTATTGAGGGAGAACGCAGTAACAGGCAGCCACTAAATGAGCTGCAAGGGCAAGTGAGCAGTGTCAATGTAACGTTACATCCACTAAAAGTGCTTGTTTTTGCCATTGACAGGCTCAGATTGTTATTATAAGTGTCTGAGATTATGGAAAGGACCCTACAGAGTAATAAAACATTGCTTCTTACCTTTCAATTTGATCCGGTCTGTTTGTTATTGTTACCAAGTCCCGCTCAAGGAGAAGTCTCGTTGTGAAATCTGTATATCCGTATACTCTGGCTCTAATAAATGCGGGCGGCCATTGAATTCAAAGACCTCATCCACATTGTCGAAATCATCTAAATATACAGCCATGACATTGAACATCTTTTAGATTACACTGAGCTACGCTTTCTGTACTCCAACACAACAAACTCTGCCCGGCTGGCGCTCACGTTTTCACCATGTATGCATTCCACTATTCCACCGTTGTCTTCCGGCAACACGTCACCTTGCGAGATTTCAGGACGAGACTTCTCCTTGAGTGAGACTCTTTCCATGATGTCAGACACTTATAATAACAATCAGAGTCTGTCATTGCAAAAACAAGCACTTTTAGTGGACGTAAATGACGGTGCCAGCTTGCCCCAATAGGATTGTATTGCAGCCCGTGAGCAGCTGCCATCTACAGCGCTCTCCCTCAATACTGGACCAATTTCAGAAATTGTTGTCCCTATTAGTCAGTTAGACACAAAAACCCTTTGAGACTATACGTCACTGAGTATAGTTCAGGATGTGGATTCTCACTTGAAATCTTCCAGCTGTTTGGCCACTTCAGCAGCCTGCAGACTCTGAACCTCCTGAGCATAACGCCTTTGGGTGTCCTCGTGGAGAAGATCTGGACGGGTTCGGTCTAATGGGAAGAAGGGGGACAGGAGAAGTGAGTGAACGAGAAGAAGACGACAGAGAAAAAGACACCGAGTAAATGGGGCTGAGGTATTTGTATGTGACAAAGAATGTATAATATAATACGAAAATGACTTACCCAATTCATAGGCTACATTAGGTGGTAGTAACACTCTGAGAATCTATATTATGGAGCGAAAGACAAAACAGTTACAGAGACATAAATAAAAATATTATATTAGTTTTTTATTGTATAGAATAAGATGTGAAGTATTAATATCTGCGACTGAATCTTTATTTTGCTTTGATCTACACAAAGTTGCCAGTTTATTAGGTACACCTAGCTAAAACTAATACAGTCTAACACAACAATCCCTTCATGAAGGTTATAATGTTCAGTTTTTGTTGAAACTTTTTCAGAGAGGTGTTAATTCAACTGTATGGTCATTTTGGAGTAGAGCTGCAACGGTTAAACAATTAGCTGTCAACAATTAAATCAATCGCCAACTATTTTGATAACTGATTAATCGTTTTGAGTAATTTTTTTGAGAAAAGAAAAGTCTAAATTCTCTGATTCCAGCTTCTTAAATGTGAATATTTTCTGGTTTCTTTACTCCTCTATGACAGTAAACTGAATATCTTTGAGTTGTCGACAAACCAAGACATTTGAGGACGTCATCTTGGGCTTTAGGAAACACTGATCAACATTTTATAGAACAAACAACTAATCAATTAATCGAGAAAATAATCGTCGGATTAATTAACAATGAAAATTATTATTACTTGCAGCCTTATTTTGGAGGCTGTAGTTAACTGACGGGTGTTTCTATCATTCTGTCCACCCCATTCAAATGAACGACGGTAGTTTAAATATCAGAACACCTGTATAATACAATACAGTTCAACAGCACCACAAACTACAGCCACCAAAATGACCATAAAGTTGAAACAAACTCTCTAAAACTAACATTAGCTTGGGCTAGGTGTACCTAATAAACTGGCAACTGACTGTATATGGATAATTGTTCCTTTGTTATGTGTAGACCCAAGGAAAAACAGTGTGGCATCAACTGATAAGAATCCAAATAAAGTGTGCAGTGGCGAAATATCACCACAAGGGGTCATTTAAACATTAGAAATAAAACAACGAGCAAGAGAAAACACACATACTCCAAATGGGAGATATATTCAGCTCTGTGACTGACATGAAAATAACCACATGGGCCAAATTTATGTCAATGGGTTTATAAAAGATGAGGAAGGTTTAAAAAAAAAAGAAAGAGAGGGACTAAGAGAGGATGAGTCCTCCTGAAGGGCTTTCCCACGATCCTGACAGGAAACTGTGGGGTCGGACGAAAGACAGAGAGAGCAGCACGAGCCAGCTGAGCAGACACGAATGAGCGGTGTGGAGCTGCCGCCTCTTAGTCAATTAGTCGACTAAGATTCCTTTAGTTGATTAGTCGTTTTTTATGCTTTTTTCATGCTGAATGAAAGATTTAAGACAAGATTTAAAGTGGTGCTTTTGTGTGATTCTTTGTGGAGAAACTCAGTAATACCGATCTGTTGATTAAATCGACTAATCGATTAGTCGACAAAATCGTATGAGTGTTAAGAAGAACTAAGAATGTCTTTGGTCGAGGACAGCCCCAGTGCAGTGCATGACATCTGAGGAGGAAATACAACAGAGAAGTGACAGAGGCCAGGTGTGCAGGGAGGAGTAATGGAAAGTGACAGACAGAAACTGAAGCGTGCTACACAGATGCAGAGTACAGGCGAGAGCAAACAGAGCCGACACGCGGCCGTGCACTCGCAAACAAATCATGCAAACACGCACTGTCTCTCCTGACTGAGTTCAACTCATAGACTACAGCTGTGCAGTATATCAAATTCCTATTGATACAACACAATGAGAAAAGAATATAATATCTATGTTATCTGAATTGATTTTTGACATAATACGCAGCAAAGACTGAAAGAGCAAGAATTAAAATACTAACTGACACAACTCTCTAAAGCTGAGAATAACAGAAATATAAAGAAAGAGAGTGACTATTGAGAGTCTAAGAGGATATTTAATCCTAAAGCCTATCATTATAGGACTATATTGGAAGAGTTTCAAACCACAAAACCATGCAAACATAACATTTGATTATTCAAGTCATATAGCATCTGCAGCATATGCTAAGGTAATCAAAATAAGTTGTTTAGATCCAAAAAGTTGCACCCGACCTGAAAAAGAGCTGTGACTTTCTCCTCATTCCAAACCCAAGATGGGCATTAAAAACAAAAACGCAGAGCTGAAAGTCCAAAGACTAGGGCTGTCCTCGACCAAGGAAATTCTTAGTCGACGAACACTATGTGATTAATTAATAAATATTGACTTATTGGTCGACTAAGACCAAAACGGCCCATTAGTCAACTAAGAGGGGGCCCTATCAAACACACTTTAGGAAAATCAGATCTCGTAAGGCCTTCAGACTAACTGCGCTTCCTTAAAGAAACACCTATCTCTGTTAGAGTGCATGCATAAAGCCAAATACAGTAATAATGTTCATAATCTCAGGCTAGATAAGTTGCATGAGAATAAAATACTGCACGTGAATGTTATCAGCTTGACGCCGGCTACATGGTGGTTACAGGCAGCAAGGTCTTGGGTTTTTGTTTGCACACATCACACACTACATTCATTCATTCCTGACTAACATAATTATACTTATTTTAGCTTAAGTTTATAATACATTAAATTTTTTTAAACTCTATTCATGTGTTTGTGACAATCAGGTCGCTCGTTATTTCAAGTCCATTCGCATCCACTTAAAACTGGCATACAGACGAATATCTTGCAGGAAATGCAGTGCAGAGTGCTACTTACTGCTCCCTTGTCTAAGAAATTGTTGTAGAACTCCACGAATTGCTTCTTGGTCTCTTTGGCACTGAGGTTCTTGAAGAGGTCAGCATGGAGGAAACACAGCTGAGAGGGGAGACACACACAGAAGATCAGTGAGTGCTGATGAAATCTAAATAGACTTTAATGTCCTGTGTGCTTCATTGATGCACTCCAAGGTTTCTGTTTTTTTATTTATTTTTTATTTAAAGGAACAGTGTGAAACATTTCGGGGGATCTTTTAGCAGAAATTGAATATAATATTCATAACTATGTTTTCATTAGTTTATAATCACCTGAAACTAAGAATAGTTGTGTTTTCGTTAGCTTAGAATGAGCCCTTCATATCTAAATAGTGAGCGGGTCCTCTTCACGGAGTCCGCCATGTTGCTCCGCCATGTTTTTACAGTAGTCCAGAACGGACAAAGCAAACACTGTCTCTAGAGAGAGCCTTTCACGTTTTTACATCACCTAAAAGCCACCGTAATTCTCTGACACGCTTGTGAAACTGAGGTAACGTGAGCCGCCCAGTGAAAACCGTGGTACCAGAAGCCGCCGTCTGACTTCCGTTGCTCCTGAAGTAGTGTTATTATGGTGAGGATGACCTCTGAGCGAGGCGAACGGCGTTACCACGGTTTTGCACTCGGCTGCTCACGTTACCGCAGTCTTGTAAAGGGAGGAGTGAGCGGAGGGGTACTCAGTTGGTTGCAATCTGCAACCACACCACTAGATGCCAGCAAATCCTACAAACTGTACCTTTAAATATTATTTTGTCAGGCAGTCTCATTGAGATTAAGATCTATTTTACAAGAGAGACCTGAGAACAAGAAACATTCACAAGAACACAATCAGCAAAACAGAAACAACACTACTACACAAAACAAGGAGCTAAAACAGTTTCAGGGATCATAAAAAAAACCCAAAAAAACAGATAATAATCTTTAAAATCTCCCAGTGAAATGCAAGACTCTAGTTTGCAGTTCATTCCAATTAAAAAGGTGCATAGCAACTGAAACCAGTTGTTCTGCCAAAATTAGTGCGTATATGGGGGATATCTAAGGTTAAGTAGTTACTGGATCGTGTGCTGTAGTTACCAGATTTAAATGAGAGATGAGTTGTGAGAAGTTTGGAAGCTTCAGCAGTAGAGCTTTATAAATGAATAACATGAGATGGCTATTTCCTTGTGACTGTAAGGAGGTCCATCCAACCGTTTGATACAGAGAACAATGATGAATCTGAAATTTGTCATTTGTGATAAAGCATAATGTACTATAATACACATAACATATGATATGACCATATGATATACTGGCATACCATAATATATAAAAACTCATTTCACTTAGTTCCACCTGACCTCAAAGTCAAGCTGCTGACATAAAATGACAAAGTGCTGTTCATCAAAACACTGAGACTAATTGCGTATTTCAATCATAATGACAATATTTCATAAAATAATAGTCATTATCAGGCATAATCATGCAAACATACCTCAGTCTCATTAGTCATTAAACACTATCGCAACTGTCTTCTATGAACACTTCTGATGTTCTACAGTACATGGACCTCCATGAGGTAAAGGGGGTAAATAAAGGAGGGAGGGAGGGTGTCATGTACATGTACCGTTTCATACAATAAATCTTGTAATGTAATCATGATTAAATAATATCTATTGAGTTGCTTCTCTTTGCATAAAATCAAGTACTCTCCATCCACAGGTAAACCATCTGTCTGATCATTTGTTTTGAGGACGCTGGGATTATCTCAGTGCCCCAAACTTGGCCGGCTGCAGGCAAAGAGTTGTCGCTACACAGAAAAACCTGCAGTGTAATATTATTGTTCTACTTGTAGCTGCTTTAGATAATATGGCTGAACTAGGACTTCATTAGAACCTGTCTGACTGCTCATCTTGTTTACCCGCATGGACTCTGTTGACCAGTGGAGCCGCCAAACATACAAGTTTGTGAATAAAATGTTATCATAACCAAAAACAACCCAAATAAGACCCAGGTTGTAATAATAAAAAGAAATTCTCCTTTATGTTTAAGTGCAGTAAAATTCTATTTCAATTATTATTTTAGCCACAGTCTTGCAGTTCTTTAAACTTCTTTAAACAAATACCATATAACCGCAAAGTCCCTGGTTCAATTCCAACTGGGACCTTTGTCATACCCTCCTCTCTCTCTCTCTCTCTCTGTCCTCATTTCCTGTCTGTATTTTGTACTAACACGATCAAATACAGGCAAAATGATCTTTAATAAAACAAAGAAAAAAACTACTTCCATGTGGATCTGTGCAGGCTGGTCTCATACACAGTTTGTATGTATACGTACGAAAAGTAATGCACAGTAATTTGTATATATCCGACAAAATCAGTTCATAAGTAATCCACGTAATCGTGAACCAGGAAGTATAAAGAGCGACAAACTCTGCATGGGGAGTAGGTCAGAGTTCAGAGTCAAGGTGGAAGGGTGGGTCAAATAACACCGGACTTTCGCCCAGGAGACCGCTGTTTGTGTCCCGTCTGAAACCAGAAGTCAACGTTGATTTATTTGTCACGTAACGCCATTATTTTAACCGAAACCACGATCTTTTCCTAAACCTAACTAAGTTCCGTGAGACGGAAGTTTATTTTGAAAAGACTGTATGCATGTCACGAGTGGAAATTGACACGTGGACATTCGTAGGAAAACGCACGAAAAATGAGGAATAACTTTAGTATGAGGTTACGTTGACTTCTGTGAGCTGTGAGTTTCCAATATTAAATAGATTACCGGGCTAGATCAGTATGGGCAACTACTGTATATATATATATATATATATATATATATATATATATATATATATATACCGATTAAAATATCAGGCATCTTTCTGTCCAAATACAAAAATAATATGACTGCAACTAATGTTTATATTTTTTTATCAATATATATAACTATGTTTGTTTGTTTTTTCATGAATTAATGAAATGTTATATAAAAAGTAAAAAACAATGACAATTTTCCAGAAACTAAATTTGGCTTATTTGATGAATATTTTTTTATGATTTTAACATCAAAATTGTCATTGTTTTTTTTTAAATTAAACAACACCTAAACAACATTGTTGTTTCAGCAGTAATATACAAACAGGCACACATGCTCTGATTGACACACACACTGCAACACTGCGTCTACAGACGAAGTGAAAGCAACCTTGGAGCCTAAAAAGACGCTTCGGCTCACACTTTATATGCGTAAAGCGCAAGTGCCATGCATTACACGGCCTGTGTAGGCCGCTGTATTGATTAAAATAGACGCATTATGTTCCATCAGACATGCGTGAGATGGATGACAGAAAAACGTTGCTGAAACACATCCTGTGTAGACAGGGTGTTGCATTTTGGGAATTGTAGTTCTCACCAGGGGAGCAGGGTCAAACTGTAGAATGACATGTTGAATGAAGACCAGCAGGTGGGTCGGGTGTTCCTTCAACAGGTCTATATTGTTGAAGTATGGGCACTGGTCTTCCACCACCTGAGAGAGAGAAAGAACACACAAACAGAGCAAAGAGATGAGTAAAATATTACAGAGAAATAAAGACAACAGAACATGACAAAATGATGCTCTTTTATTCACTCACATCATTCAGATCATTCTCGAAATCCTCATCCTCAGCCCCGATGATGCTCATGGCTGGGTTAGAGCACTGAGCCCCAAACACGCCCTGCTAGGCAGAGAGAGACAGAGAGAGAGAGCGAGGAAGAGGGGGGGAAGAAAACAAGACAATTAGCAAACATTATGTGCTGTACTTTGAACCAGTAGGCTTCCTCTTTGACGTCCTGAGCGCCCGCTGAGCAGAGCCAGACATAAAGACAGATTAGGGTGAACTTTCCCGGTGAAATATCACATCAAGCGGAAAAGTAGGAAAACTTCCCAGCATCCAACCACGCCTCCTCGAGAGAGAGGGAGAGACAGGCCTGATGTGTCATAATGGTCCTTGAAGTAGGTAGGATGCTATTCATATGAGCCAAGCAAGGCCAATAAATATAAAGCATCAGCTACAGGTAAAGCAAAATATAGGAGTCTGTGACTTGCAACAACTAAACTATGATATGGGGAACCACTGACACAGCATGCAACCTTTAACCAGGAGGTTGGTGGTTCGATCCCCTGCTGTTACCGTCTGCATGTTGAAGTGTCCTTGAGCGAGACACTAAACCTAGACGTTTTAAGTTAAAGCTTCTTCTCTCCTGAAATAAATCATGAGGCTACTGGGAATGGGACACTGATAATGAAGCAATTAAAAGCTATTTTTTAACTACATTACTTTGAGTATTTTATTAAGATGGGGGGTTGTTCTGTGAAATGCTGAAGTCCTCTTCCCTCAGGCCATAATAAAACATTTAGTTTAGGTGTTGAAATCCGGGGGGGTAATAATTCAGTGTTTAACACACATTGCAAAAAATAGCATTTTTGATTTGAGCTTACCCTGAAGTTTGGCCAAATTTGGCCTCTGGAAATTGCTTTTCAGGCTAGTATCTGGTTCAGTAATATACTTAAGAGGAAAACGCTCCTCTAGCTGCCATGACGTAAACTCTCCAGGTCTAAAAATGTAACTAAAACTAATCTGAAATTAAAGGTTTATGCCAATCCTTGCCTTTGAAATCCATGAATGGGGGAAAAAAAAATGCATCGGAACGGGTGACCAATTTACCCCCACCGTTTAAACCCCACACCACTTCCTCTGCACGCATACACACCCAAAACACACAAACAACACATAGCTCTTGTATTCAGCCGTCTGAAGGCCGCAGACCCAGCGCCGCTACCAGGGAACACCCAAACACAAACACACATCAAAAAGCCAACAGCTACACTGTACAACATTTACCATTGTCCTGCTAGGTGAGTCCAGAGGGCAGAGTGTAAGCACAGAGCTAAAGAGGTGTGAGTATGAGTCAAAGTAATGAGAGGAAAAAGTGAGTCTAATAGTCTCTGTAGGAAAAAAAAACCTTGAGAAACTGTTCGTAAGAGGCATTTTTGTTTCGTTGAGTTATTCTACAGATTCAGAGTTATGAATAATGTTCCATAACTTTACAAGTTTCATGTCCATGTTGTATGGTGGTATTGAATGACAGTACCTGAAGGTCATTCAGTACAGGGTTGGGCGATATGACGATACCAACCTTCATGTAACCTGAGCTCCTCAAAGCAGTGGCCTTTAACATTATCTACTATCCCAGAGTCGAGGCTAAAGACCAGAGGTGAGTCTTGTAATGTGTTATGTCTAATAATGTGTAATAATCTGCTTGAGAAGAGTCTGTGTCCTCTTTACTTCTTAAATCACATACAGTAGCTTACTCTGATTTTTGTTTATAGAGTTCTTTAGTATTTTATACTTTCATTTTCAACCACTAGTGTGGTTGCCTGTTTTGGCTTTACGTTGTAAAGTGTGAAAAGTGCTCTACAAATAAAGTTTATTATTATTTATACACACCAGAACAATAAAAATCTGTCAGCTGTCACAGATTTTATCCATACCATTTCTACTGATAGCTAAACCTTTAATATCTCTGGTTGTATAGATAGATATATTGATAAGTAGAGGTACTTTATTGATCCCAAAATGGGAAATTATTGTGTTACAGCAGCAGGTTATCCAGGCATTGCACAGGAACACTAAATACATAGTAAATATACATATCAACACTAGAGATAAATATCTATACAATATCTATAGAATACACAATATAAAAAATATATTAGAATACACTATAAATATACCAAACTACTACAACTAAAGTGTAAAATATAAACATAGAATAAGATAATATATACATTAGCAAAGTATGCAAATTTGATCATATTTAATATTTCTGGTTATATGAGGCAAATGTGGTAAAACCTCTGAGCAGAACAGCTTTATGGCAAATTTAGATTCACGGGATTGTTGCCTCAATGTGACAAAATAAATTGATTTGTCAGATATCTGATCCATTTTGTTGGGCAAATGTTTTTTTAAAGTACTACATTTTGATATACATCAATATTCCGACACTTGTACTGCATTATTACATGGCTTTGTTGAATACTCGATTCTGATTGGTCAATAACAGCATTCTACAGTCTGTTATTTCTTTATATCAGACCGTCGCTATGTATAACAGACCGTTGCTATGGGCGCAGTTCTGATGTCGGACTCTGGCGGACCGTTTTTGTGTCATATTATTGATTTCTTAAGTAAGTAGCCGTGTAATAAGCGGGATAATGTACAGCTAGCAGGTCATTGTTGTGAAATAAACCCCTACAGGACGATATAAGACCCCTCCGCTTTGCCGCATGGCCCTGTCGGGGTTTATTTCACAACAATGACCGGCTCGCTGTACATTATCCCTTACTTAGAAGGTTTTAGTCATATCACTCACCCTTTCTACTACTACTATGTTCTCTGGGTGTGTTACCCCAAATGAATAATGTTAAAAGACTCAATAAGAAATTCAAAATCATTCTGATTGGATATGCAGAATTAATAATGGTTAAAAACTGTGGTTGATTCAATTGACAGATGATTTTGTATATGTTCACAGAGCATGTCTAATTATACGTGTGAACGTGTGGTTGTGCAGGCCGTTTGTTAAGTAGGAACTGAAAAATCATTTAGTGGTTAGAGTTTATAAAGGAAACGTGAGTGTGTACACAAGAGCGATTCGATTCAGGGCCTGAATACAGCGTTTGTGTACAGCGGCAGACAGGAGAGCTGACAAATGCTCTGAGGTCAAGGTGAGTTCTTGTAAAGAGACGCAGAGCTGTTAGTCGGAGAGAGAGAGAATGAAACTGAGAGATAGACAGACGGAGAGAGAATGAATTCATTCATGGTCGTATCCAGTGGGCTGCGGGTTGAGAAAGGCCAGTGTTGGAGCAACATGCGTAGGAGGGGTTAGCCAAACAGAGAGTCGCAGGCCTGTCAGGGCCATGAACGCACATCTGCATGGACACTCACAGACACACACATACCCAGCCACCGAGCTCCTCACCAAAACGCCACCGCCAACGCCACCTTTCCCAGGCAAACACACAAAGTTATTTTGTCACCATGACAACAACAGCTATAACTGAGTAAAAATGCAAAAAGTTTGACATTTCCTGGTGGAGAGATGAGATGCTTTCACTTTTACAGCTCGACTGAGAAGTATTTTCTTGCACGACAGCACAGCTTTAATGACAGGTGCGAGTAGGAACAACAACTCTGTTATCGGAGAAGGAAGCAGAAATCCTGCACAATGTCAGCCACTTGTATTCACTTTATTTAGTTTCTGCATGCTGGTCTGTATGACTTCATAAAGACAAATTCATTTGTCTGATTAATTTGTCAGTTTTTTGTCAGTCACCTACTTAGTTTATCCGTTAGTTATCTGTAAACATATGTCAAGTAAGTTCTATTTGTAAAGGGCTTTAAAACCTGCACAACAAATGACACCCTCTATCCCTAGAGCTTTGATTCAGATAAGGACTCGGAATCGGACAAAAACTCCTAAAAAAATGTAGGGGTCGGTACAATGTTTGTTTACACCAGACAGTAAAATTGGGCCACACTTTGTGTTGTTGGTGGTGGAGAACGCTGTGTAAATGATTGTTCTGATATCTCCCATTTGGTGATTGCGAAAGCCATAGCATATGATTGATTCACATTGGGGCTGCAACTGGAGCTGCAACGATTAATCGATTAGTTGTCAACTAGTAAATTATTCGCCAACTATTTTGATAATCGATTAATCAGTTTGAGTATTTTTTTTTAAGAAAAAAATTCAGAATTTTCTGATTCCAGCTTCTTAAATGTGAATATTTTCTGGTTTCTTTACTCCTCTATGACAGTAAACTGAATTTCTTTGAGTTGTGGACAAAACAAGATGTTTGAGGACATCATATTGGGCTTTGGGAAACACTTATCGGCATTTTTCACCATTTCCTGACATTTTATAGACCAAACAACTAATCGATTAATCAAGAAAATAATTGTTAGTTGCAGCCCTAGTAATGATTATTTACATGGTCGACGAATCTGCAGATTATTTTCTTGATTAATTGTTTTGTCTATTAAACCTCAAAAAAAAAGAAATAACAGTGAAAAATGCCCTTCACAATATTATAGAGCTCAAGAATCTGACCAACAGTCTAAAACTCAAAAATATTCAACTTAAAAAAATGTAAGACAAAGAAATCCTCTAATTTTAGAACTTGGAACAAATGTGTGGCACCTTTGCTTAAAAAATAGATTAAAAGGTACAGTGTGTAGGATTTTGCGGCATCTAGTGGTGTGGTTGCAGATTGCAACCAACTGAGTACCCCCTCCACTCACTCCTCCCTTTCCAAGACTGCGGTAACGTGAGCCACCAAGTGCAAAACCGTGGTAACGCTGTTACCATAATAACACTACTTTAGGAGCAACGGAAGTCAGACGGCGGCTGGTGGTAACACGGTTTTAGACTCTGCGGCTCACGTTACCGCAGTTTCACAAGCGTGAAAATTATATTCCATTTCTGCTAATGGATCTCCCAAAATGTTACACACTGTTCCTTTACATTATTTATTGATGATCAAAATAGTTAAAAAATGTTCAATTAACTAACTGATTAATAGACTAATTGTTGCAGCTCTAAAAGTGAGTACACTGACTCAATGATTTATGTTTCCATCTCAGTTAACTGTTAAACGTCAATTAAGATGCAAAGGGAGAAGATGCTTGTAAAACAATGAGGAAAGCTGACTTTTATAAAAAAAAAAAATATTGCTACTATTATGTTGCACTCGTGATCGCAGCATTTCAGCCTCCTCATTACAGGAGATGCTGAAGCCGATCCCTTGTTACTGTTATGGCTTGGCTGATATCGGAGTTACTGTAATACACATTGGAGAAGTCGGGGGGAAGCTAATTGCGGTTACTCAGAGGGGAAGTAGGGGAGGTCAACTCTGCTCTGCATTTAAAGTGCACCGGAGTATAGAGGGGCAGCAGGAGTGGGAGCTTCCTCTGCCCAGACGGAGCCAAGTGGTACATTTCAGCATATGGCACAGTTCAGACAACAGACGGAGACAGTCTGTGAGCTGCAACAGTAACCAGACCCTCTTCCTTTCACCTCTGTTGGTGCACGATAGCTGGCATAAGCTCCAAAATGTGAGGGTCCTTCCAGGCTGATAAAGAAGTAGTTAGAAAGAGTATACAGTTTTTGAACAGAGCGTTCCAGAGGTGCCGAGATCAGCTCCGGTGCTCCTGAGAGTCGGCAGCTGCCCCCCCACCCGGCGGCTCCCCTCCCTCCCATCACATTCCAGTACTAACTAAGTGTCAGGTGGCATCAATCCAATGATAGCCATCAAGCGTACTTGCCTTTGTGTGTGTGTGTGGGTTAAGACTGAGCACGTATGTGGGAGGGGGCCATTCCTATGTGATTGTGGGGAGCTACCGCCGGTGAACGTGTGTGTGTGTGTGTGTGTGTGTGTGTGTGTGTGTGTGCGTGTGTATGTGTGTGTGTTATATGACAACTGGTCTTTACAACAGCATTCCTCTCCATCTCTGACCAGTCCGAGCTCTAATACTGTACATGAGCAGGAGATTGAACCAGCACCTGTTTCATCAGACCTCTTGAATATTTAGACAAAGTAGCAGCACAGTTTAAGCATTTCGTATCTCCACCAGGTCACTAAGAGGTTACAGCCTTATAATAACTGAGTCGCCGTTACATCAGCTCTTATGCAAATCCCACGTCCATTGTGAAACCGCTAAAACAATCAGCTGTTTTAGTAAAACCCCTCAGACCGAGAAGAGAGGAGGAGTCAAGTCGTGACCTCACCCCGAAGTGGGCATCTTCAGCGTCCATACTGCAACCGCGGGGGGGGGCCAGCCAGGGGCTCGCACCTGTCAATCAAGCTCCTGCAATAACACGATGACGGTGGCTGTCAGAGGGGAGTGTGATACGTTAAGTGGAGCAGGATCATGACCAGGTCAGATGATACAGTGCTTATACATGCATTGGCACCACAAAGTGTTACGAGTAGAATATCAGAGGACAAAGTTCATCATTAAGTGGCTTTTCCAAAAGTGATCCAACTTGTTATTGAACACCAGCTACAGTCTGCGTTTTTATCGACTTAATCTCCAGACATTTAACCCCATAGTTGATAAGTTTATCATAAACAGAGGTCTCTAAAGCAGACAGATAATTTAAGAGAAGTATCAACACCAAGACAGGATCAAAAGTATTGTGCAGAGTGACTTGACAAACAATGACAAATTTGATGCAACAGTTAATAATAACAATAAGGCTTTTTACACAATAATCACATCTGAGCTACACTCACCACTGAATTGAGCAGAGTAATATAATGTATACATATACACACATATTCTTCAGCTTCAGGTGATTTATAAACAAGACAGTTAAAGTTGAAGAAAAGCCAATATGTTCCACACTTTTTTAAAAGTTACAATCTCAAAGATCTCCATTTCGTTCTCTTTGGCGGCACCAATGGCGATAAGCGGTAATTGCAGGTGTGTTTTTGGATTTCACTTCCCAGAGATGGACGCTTGTTATTTTTTTTCCCAGGAATGTCGCCACAGACACCCAGTTCGTAATACTCTCAATGCAAGGGCTTTCATCAGTGGGTCATAGGCTCAATCAGCATTGTGTTACTCCATTCGGCGAAAGTGACCTAACAGACATTTATTTAAATGAAAATCCCCGAGATTATTACTTAAAAGAGTAACTTAAAGATCCCCTCCTGCTGCTGACACGTTTTTAAGATATATAAATATCCTCAGCTTTGAATAATAATTTGTGCAAAAGAAATTTCCCACAAAAAAAGTAGTTAGTAGTTACATCAAGTAGTTAAAGATCCGTAAAATTAAATTTTTTCCTTCTAGCTCTATAAGGAATCTATGAATATACAAATATTTTTTATTTCAAAACATTTTTATGACTGCTGGACGCAAGATGTCTCCCACTTAGAGCCCACTTCTGACCACACCCAACCACACCCATGAGAGACGCTGGGTGTAGTTAGAGGTCAAAACTTTTTTAAACTCTCAACCAGAGAGGGTAATGAAACACTGCTTTTCACCCTGGTGTTTTAAAGGACCAGTGTGTAACAATTTGGGGGATCTATTGGCAGAAATGGAATATAATATTAATAATTATGTTTTCTTTAGTGTACAAACAACTGAAAATAAAGAGTTGTTGTGTTTTCGTTACCTTAGAATGAGCCATTTATATCTACATAGGGAACGGGGTCCTCTCTTTACGGAGTCTGTCATGTTTCTACAGTAGCCCAGAATGGACAAACCACTGTGTTAACTTTTCCTACTTGAGCCAGAGTCGATAATGTTACAGAGTGTCACTCCACTCAGTGGCCGGGAAACAAGACACGGGAAACCTCTGTTGGTCTTGAGGAGCTGCAGCATTTATTTCTGCACAAACTGCAACTTCCACTGTACATTCACTAGATGTTCTCAAAGCTAAACTAACTCTGCTCACACACATTAGCTACCACACTCTCTCTCTCTTGCTTCACCACTCACTTCCCACATACACAAACTCTACACATGGCTCTGCTATTCTCCAAATCACCTACACTACTCTTACAACAACTGGCTCTAGAGAGGGCCAATCGCGTTTTTGCGTTGGCCACCGTAGTTCTTCTACACGCCTGGCACGCGGGGAGGTTTAAATTGGTTGCAATCTGCAACCTCACCACTAGATGTCACTAAATCCTACACAGTGCTCCTTTAAGTTACTCTTTAAAAGGCAAAATTACGATTTTGGCTGCCCCGAGTCGAAGTATCAAAAAAGGGGCACTGAGATAAAAGTGCTGAAAACAACAACATACCCATTCAATCAATATAGAAGAGATGGTCTCATTTTTCAACAAAAAGGAAAAACGTAAGTCATCAGTATAATCTAAAACATGCTATAATCCTGTAACAATTGCTCAGATAGTGGCTGCTTTATATTGGACTAATATGTCAGCAGAGACGCTTCTTAGTCAGTGATAACCTTATTGGATGTGTTTTTAAGAAAGTCAGCAACATAGAGCATAAAAGTTACAATTATTTGAAGTTGGTGTAAAATTAAAATGATTCACTGAGGAACACTCAGCACATATCATCCTGTACTGAAAACACTAAAATTAGAGCTTCACTCACTCCCACTTACTACATGCACCTGGCCACAGAACCCATTGTATAAGCACAGGTCACTGTTCTCTTCTTACGCTCGGTCACAATAGGCTGTGTCCTGTCCTCTATATGCTATGAGGGCAGTGTCCAAAAATAGCTTGGCAGCTAATGGCTATAGCTTGCTGTGTTTGTACTGCTGTTTATCTGGCGGTCTCATCAGCCCACAGCCTCATTAGCAGAGACTGGGGGATTCCTACCAGCACCACTTCTACTCCACTAGCAGCTCCCTGAGGCAAAAGAAGGAGAAAAGATGGGGGGGAAGGTGGCAAATGGGGAGGCACACAGACAGGAAGTGGGTGTAATTTCCTCAGGAAGCTATCAGAGCCATTTCTATGTATGACCTATCAGATGAAAAGAGAGAAAAAGAGAAAGCGAGACCAAGAGAGAAGTAGAGAAACACAGGGAGTGATAAAAGTTGAAAAAAATAAGTGTTTCCGTAAGAAATATTACTGCATCAAAGAAACCTCCCGTCACACTTAAGTTCACATGGGAACCAGAAAAGGAAGTTACCCGCACAGCATGAACGAAACCCAGTGATGAAAAAATGAGGAACAGAGTGCTCATGAGAAAAGTGTGAACAGGAGAGGATGGCCTAAAATGTTTTTAGACACCTTAGAGATGTCTTTTTGGCAGTATGATGGCTTTGAGAGACCACGACAAATGGAAATTAAATAAAAGTGGGATCCTTGACATGAAAAGTTTGAGTCATACTAGTAACTCAACAATTATCAGGCTTTCACAGAACTTATAAGTGTTTCAACACCGAGAAATTAACTAACTTTTACTGACGTCAAGGCCTGTATTGCATTCATAAACTTCTAGGACTTACTTGGACTAGTAACATGACTGTCTGCAAGCACTAGCCTATATGAACCCTATAGACTAAACAGAGAGAGGGAAAAAAAGGAAGGGGCCTAGTGAGGAGGGAGGAGGAGGAGGAGGAGGAGCGTGGAGAAGAAATTAAAAGAGGGGACACACTGCAGCAGGAAATGAAGAACAAGGCAGCAACAGTGGAAAGAAAGAAAAAACAGGCAATGGAAACCTACGTGTGAGAAACTCTGGAAAGTCTAACAAGCATCCAGAAACTGTGTTTGAGCAGCTTACAACCTATGCATCTACTCCCAAAATACAACACACATAAACAAGCACACACACACACACACACTGAATGCTGTCAACCTTGACCAAATGGTTTTGGCTGCAGCTGGCAGAGTTGACAGTGAGCTAGCACCTCAGTGAAAACAGACCCAGAGGCATTTCTGACTATACAGCATGTGTGTGTGTGTGAGTGGCGTGTATATGTCTTAATATTTAACATGCAGCATGCTGTCACACAGAAATGGTTATATAACCGAAGGTGTACATAGCCTAAATGTACATGCACAGGGTTCGAGCGAGACCTTTAGTGTAAACTGATGAAGTTAACTCAGTGTACTAAATAAAAAGCTATGGGCCACAGCCATGTGCTTTCACATGACTAGAATACGTAACATGGGCCAATAAATAAATAAATAAATACCAGATTCAAGGACAATGGTTTTATTTGTCACATACACTCACTGTACGCGTAGTGTAATGCAGAATGATATAATATCATAATATACGACTAGAATAAAGAGTAGAAATAAGACTCAGAATAAAAAGAAATATAAAAAAGGGCAAAACTTCAAAGATACAAAATTATAGTAAGAGTAGCTTGGCCCAGTGTGTATATGGGCGGTGCATTTTTCTTCCAGGATGTTAAAAGGTGCTAAATATGGGATTGGGAGCATTTTTATTGCCTCTGGAGGGCTCTCAACATGGCAACAGCGAGCGAGCAGCTCTGGATATTGAATTTAGCACCTTTAAACTGTAAAACGTACACACATGCCACAATTGTGAGGCAAATTATACAATAAGATTTTGTACACACTTCAGTGCAGAATTGCAAATGTAGTTACGCCTCTCTTTTTGCAAAAATGCAAAAAAAAAAAAGAACTTGTTTTTGAACCTCACATGATGTTGCTTGAAATACAAACTAATAATCTGACATTTTGTTGGGTTACAAGTATTTTGTGACCTAAAAAATTAAGTCAAAGGTGACAAATGCTGATTTAAAGGGACACATTACTGACTTTAGACATGGAGTTTAGTTTACACGTCATGGGGAGTAGCTAGGGATGTCACGATACCAGATATTTAGTAGTCGATACCAATACCAGTGAAATTCCACGATTCTCGATACCAAGGTAAAAAACAAAAGTAAAACAATAAAGCCCATGTACTTCAACATCCACTCTTTTATTACCGTTTGCATACTGGTTTTGTTAGTAAGTTAAACAGGTCATAAAGTTTCTCACCAAAAGCTACATTTTACAAGATTACATTTGAGCACATCATGATAACGTTAGAATTTACCTTCACCCAATACTCATTTTAACTGAATAGAGCCTGAATGCATCATAATGTAAATCAATGGCACCTCCCGTGTTGAAATCGGCGGACGAGAGCTAACGTTAACTAGCTCTCGTCCTGCCGATTTCAACATGGGAGGTATCATTGACTTACATTATGATGCATTCAGGCTCTATTCAGTTAAAATGAGTATTTCAACACGGATTTGTTGTTCGCAATGTAGCATATCAGGGAAAAATAGGGTGCGTCTTCTGGACACGCCAATAGTGAGTTTACTGGGTGCCAAACACACGGTACCTGTGATACTGTAGAAAAATGAGTACCGTCACGTTTACAGAATTTTGGTATCGACTTGGTACCGACGTATCGGTTCTCGTGACATCCCTAGCGAGTACTACTATGCTGAAAGCAGTTGTATAATGTAGCTTGGGAGTGTAGCATGCTGAGAAGAAGTCTGAGAAAATAATGGAGATGGAGATGTGGAGAAAAGCGGGATTATTTACCAGAAATAGAGGGTCTGATGAAAGATGGAGTTGCATTATGGGTGCCTGACCCATACTAGTGACTGAAAGTCAGGACATTTCAACCTCTACTGCTTAGATTTTTTTTACCAGTATTTTATAAAATCCGTCTTTCACAAGTCCCCCAATTTAGTGAAAGTGCAAAAAATGTGTTATTCCTGCTCTGAACAGATTAGCCTAATAGACATTGCAAGCATCTTAAATCATTCTACAGACACAGACTGGATTAAAGATAAGGCTCTTTATCAACTCACAGAGATAAGACATTTCAAGATAACAAGGCCTAATGTGACTGAACGTCTGCATGTTAGTTTTGAGGAGGTAAAAGAGCAACAGAACGGTGGTCTGAACATTACAGAGGGCAAAGTTATCCCAGAAATCTCGTCACTGCACTGACGGTAAGCAAACAACAGAGGAGAGGGTTCACTGCCAGATACTGGAGATAGTGTGTGTTCAAGGGAAGTGACGTCAGTGCATGCGGGACATGAGGGAGTGGCTCATCTGTGGTGAAGGTGCAAAAAGATGCCTTCTCAAACATTTTCTCCTTCTCTTTTTGACAACCACATCCTTTTTTTTCCCTTCTACCATCCTGTTACATCTTGTTTCATTTTCCTTTCTTTCTCTCTCTTAACCTCCCTCCTTCGTCTCCTCCACCTTTAGCCTAAAATAAAGCGGCCCCTTATGCGATCGCTCCAAGACAAGCCAGTGCATTCATGGCCGCCAGACAAGGGCCAATTATGTAATTTAACGACCATTACGTAGTGGCTAAAATAAGATTATGGCCAATAGCGCAAGGAAAACACAGGCAGGTCTTTTCATTGCCTTACATGTTGTTCAGCTATAACAACATGTAAGGGGTTTCCTGGTTTCAAAAGGACGTTTTGCACCACTGACATGTCTCTTCTGTGAGTTTTGCTGCAGTGACCTTTTCTTGATATGATTTTATTTGGAGAGAATCATTGACCTTCTCTTCGTATGATTTCAGTTGAGCAGACATCGCTCTCAGAGGTTTTTAACGATGCTAAAAAATCCCCACCCCCACCACCGCCAATCTAAACGCAAGACTTTCTAGCATTTTGAGGATGATGTTAAACAAGGTACCCCAAATAACCTCCTCCCTTCTCCATGCACGCAGCCGTGCATAATCAACGAGGCCCAACACACCTTCCCTTCATTTTCTGTCGTCTCTCCTGAGAGCCAAAGTACACTTCACTCTCCTGCTCCAACAAACTGCCACCCCCACCCCTCCCTCCCTCCCTCCTCCATCCTCCCTCTCCCCCTGTCCCCATATAGAGGTCATTGCCTTCATGGAAACAGTTGATAGGCCGGGGTGTATCGACTGGCATGGATTGGCAGCTCACAGTAAACCTCCAGCTTGGCCTAACTGCTTCCATGTGTGTGTGTGTGTGTGTGTGTGTGTGTGTGTGTGTGTGTGTGTGTGTGTGTGTGTGTGTGTGTGTGTGTGTGTGTGTGTATGTGTGTGTGTGTGTGTGTGTGTGTGTGTGTGTGTGTGTGTGTGTGTGTGTGGATGGATGGAGCGGTAATTGCTGAGGCCAAACACAGAAACATCTGATTGGCATTTTGTGACATAAAATTGCTCTTCACTCATTCGAGTCTGTTGTGTGTTATTATTAGCTGCTGCTTTTAACAGGATACCAAACAAAGCAGCAACAACAACAAGCTGATACTGAACATTTTTGGAAGGAATTTATTCTCCCCAGAAATCAAAGTCTCTGAGGCCAAAAAAGCCTCTGTTCTTGCACACAAACACACCTTGGTTCACGATGCTAACCTCATGCCAATAGTTTGCGATCCAGATATGAAACATTCTTCTCTCTCTCTCTCTCTCTCCCTCAGGATAGATATATTAATGAGGCATTAAGTTATAATTCAATCTTTATTATCCCAGACAGTTATCTGTACTGATTATAATCAACGTTTTACCTCAGATTTAAATCTACTATGAAATAATGACTCCTTTGATTAGCTAGCACTCAAGATGAGGCAAACAATAGAGATGATAACTTCCATATTTGAGAGTAGATAGCCAAAATATTCAAGTTAAAAGGCTCTCCATTCATTTAGCATTGCACTGTAACATTGTTGGACTCACTATGGACAGTTTTTTTAAAAAGTACCAAAATCACAGACCATTCAGTTGGTGATTCAGGTGTGTTATGCTAATAGTGGCTAATGTAGCCTCGAGCCGCTAGCCCCAAGCAGAGATGAGGAGCGGGCTACTAAGGTCTAGTAAACTCACTTCTTTCTAACTCCGCACCTCCAGTAGTCCCTACCCTTTTGCAGCCTAAAAAGGGCATAATATTAAACGTGGTCGCACAATGCACTGGAAATGATTAGTCAATCAGTTGACTGACAGAAAATTTTGATAATCGATCAATCGTTTTAGCAAAAATGCCAACATTTCACTGTTCTAGCTTTGCAAATGTGAATATTTGCTGGGGGATGGAGCCGATCCCAGCTGACATTGGGCGAAGGCGGGGTACACCATGGAAAGGTCGACTTGAGAAATATTTAGTAATAAATCAGAGCATACTAATAAAACATCATCTGCCCCAAACATCACAGTTAAAAGATGTTTTGTTAAAACAATAGGTAAACTACTGGTGGAAACTAGAGTGATGGCATAGTATTTAATAATACAAAAATCTTAGCATTATTCAAAATGAAAATGGAAATTATGAGTTATTGTATAATTGCAAAAGTGTCATTATCATGTATCCGTAACGTTAGCCTTTATTACAATATGTCTAATACAAGATTATGTTTTGTTAATAAAGGCCTGAGTGCTAACACACAGTCCGCACACTGTCTGCAGAAACACTCAAACTGGAGGACCTTTCACCCCACCGTACCCCCCATCTTTCACTCCTCAAGAGTAAACAACATCATCTATGGAGTCGAGTCTCGCTTTTTCCACCGTGACCCTCAAATGAAAGAGCTCATTCTCTGTTTCCTCCCTCTCGCACACACTCTCTCCGTCACATCAGCTTTCCAGCCAGCCATTTCTCTGACTCACTCTTGGACAGATGGATGCAGCTCTTTCCATTTGCTACCTTTTTTTTTTTTTTTTTTTATAAGAGTGTGAGGAACAAGCTGCTGCAGCCCATTATACTTGCACAAAATCATCTTATCATTAAGAGTGAGAGCTCAGCTGAGACTGGCTGCATTCAGTCATGGGGGGGGGGGGGGGTTCATCGCTGCACACACAAGCCTCACACATACTGTGAGCGGGGAGCCTCGTCTCGTTGAGTGACAGCAGAGAGATGACAGATTGGCAGGTGAATACACTGAGCTGCCTGTGTGAGCTAATTTAACTTATTAAACATTGTCCTGTGAATGAGCTGATGCCATATGACTACTAAACAGTGGCACTTATGTGTCAGCTTCACAGTGAATGGGCTGAAATGGACACATGAAAACAATAATCAATGTTTTGCCTACATTAAAACTCTGTGAGCTAAAGGGCAGAACAAGTCAGTACAGAGGAGTGGAGTTATTAATAATACTATGTTAGACTCTTAAAGGGGTATTACACCAACTCTACACACATTTAGGTCCATATCTGGCTGCAAAAACAGTTGCAAATATACTGTATTTTCTCTAAAGTCTGAGAATATTACCCTGATGAAGTCATAGTGATGTCGTCAGGGTTATCTCGGCTTTGGTTTTGGAGACTAAAAATCTAAAACAGAAAGTGTTGTGCCTTGTTAAGACTTCACAATATGGGGCGGTATGGCCAAAATCGTATATCCCGATACACTGTAGGTCATTTCATATCTTGATAACAATATATATCACGATACAGCATGTTTTCTGGTAATTCAATAAATAAAGTCCATACGAAATAACACACATGGTAAAGCCTATTTTTGTATACTCCTGTGTGAATTAAATATTTGACATATGAAATGTACGGAGTATTTTCTAATTAATTAAGAACTTTACTGCAAAATGAACATAAACGTTTCAAGTGAAATTACAGAGAAAAAAATGAATGTTTCCAGCTATACACTGACTATGTTTACATGCATGACGCACACAAGTACAGAGTAATCAGATTAAGACAACAGTTTAATTTAACTGAGTTTGATCATATTTCCTGAGAAATTTTATTTAGTATGTGCTTCTTATTATTATCAGTTCAGACGACGTAATTGTGTATCGCGATATCTCGATATATGATTTCATCATGATTCCATTGAAAGACGATAAATTATCATATTGAATTATTGCCCAGTAGGGATGTGACGGTGAGGAAATTTTTTCCACCGGTTAATAAACTTGTGAAAACACCGGTGTTACCAATTACATCGATCATTTTACAAGAAAAGACAGCGCTCAATATCTGTAGAACGCTTACTTTGATCTTTATCATTGGATGGCTGTGTGTCTAGCCTCTCTGGTCCAGCTATCGCTGCGAAGCTGCAGGTTTCCACCCGGCGCCGCGCACACCGGCTGTGACCGCTCTGTCCTCCGCACGGCGATTGTCTCATTAACGTTATGGTTCCCTTATAGCGTTGGGTTTAAAGGCACTTTTGCTTTTTGCGCTTCTGCACTTCGACACCAAATCCTCCGCCATCGTCTTGTCTGTCAACTCTCTCTCGTCCCGTATGTGTGAAATCTGACTCCTGCTACTCTAAGCTGAGACTCCATACGGAGCAGACACTTTCACTTTCAGATTGTGGCGTTCGTCATCCGACTGTATTTTGATAACACGCCGCAGATACGCCAAAATGAACTAAATGGGTTTTATTTCTATAAAAAAAAAAAGCAAAACAATGGTGGGGAAGTAACGTAATTGGTGTATGCCTGACCACCGTGAAACATCGGTAACACAGACTACCGCTGCAAGCCTATTGCCCTGCCCTAGCAACAATCGATCGCTTTTTCCCGTGTAGTGTGTCATAGTGGGCGACAACCAGCGACGCATCTGGGACGCCTCACAACGTCCCGACAGAAAGACTAACATGTTAGAATATTTTTTTACCTTCCAAGACGTGTTCCCTCACATACATGACTTTGACCGAAAGGAGCGCAGAGCATTCTTCCACGCACAACTGTAAACATGGCGAAGTGAAAGAGGAATGATGTTATTGGTGCTGCCAGGTGGAACTGCGAAACAGAGGCAAGGTCACTGTCGTCATCATCATACACACCACCATTGTTTGTGTATATTCAAATTCTCCAACCTTTGTGGAAAACTAAATCATTGGAGTTACCCTTTAAAGCGTTATATAAAACCCCATACCATTACAGCCATACATACCAATGGGCAACAGGGCTGAAATAATCTGTTATATTTAATCTCATACTGCAATAGCAATCTAATGTAAAGTGTAAAATTCTATGGTAAATGACTCCATTGGTAATGTCTTCTGTGCATAGCTCTTCTTTGGCTGTGTCCTGGAATCACTCCCTATTTACTATAAACCTTTTCAAACTTGACAACATAAACACTCTTAATGGGCCCCTGTGTATTTCCTCTTCCAATGTTTGTTAGTGCAGTAGCTAACAGGAAGTAAACTTAGACCAAAGCTGTTGCCCTAGCAACAGAATGGCAATGAAAAGGTCTATTAAGTGTCTATATGAACTGTCTGAATTCTGAATGTGAAATTTATGCATTATATAGTCCCACAATAGAATACATAAAGTAGTGTATTTCAATCTCATGTTAGTCACTGCATTTTATAGAAAATGTGTCATGTGACATGACACCTGTCACTGATGATGCAAAATTATAATGCTTAGTATAGTAGTAATTTAGAGCTCACTACAGAGGAAACTATTATGTCTATAGTGTCTTAGTGTGTATTATAAATGGAGGGTAGTGAATGAGCGAATGAGGCAGTGATTTCAGGCTTAACAGCAGACAGTTTGACTCATCATAGCAGAAAGAAACACAGGTGTTGTTACTAATAACATCAATGATGGCTTCGTTCCATTCAAGTGTCCCAGTAAGCCATGACAGTGTGACGCTGATCCAGCATGAACAATACCAGGACCTGAAGCAGCTAAATGAGGAATACAGCCATCATTCATTTGTATTATTTACATCTGTGCTTTTCTTGGTGAGAAGGTCTAGTGTTGTCGGTTTTCGTATCGTTTTGTCTTTTCATGCTGGTCTCCCTTTCCAAAGAGGTCTCTGACGTCAATGTGACAAAATATTATGATATAGATTATTATCTGAAAATTAAATTAAGGAACAATGCATAGATAATAGAATAGAATAGAATAATGTCTTTATTTGTTTTTGGGCTGTGTATTGGCGAGAGTCTGGCGATACTATACGTATCATGATACAGGGGTTACAATTCAATATATTGCGATATATTGCAATACTGTAAGCATGGTGATATATTGTGATTTTTTTAAATCTAGTCTCAGCTTTACAGTGATACCCAATTTATGTAATTTCAAGACTGTTTAGGGACCCCAGTATGCAGAAAAATTCAAACACACCATTTTAGAATAGGCGAAAATAACACATTTATACTGCATGTAAACAACTTCATGGTTTTTGACCAGAACTGCATGTGATTATCATAAAGTGGGCATGTCTGTAAAGGGGAGACTTGTGGGTACCCATAGAACCCATTTTCATTCACATATATTGAGGTCAGAGGTCAAGGGACCACTTTGAAAATGGCCATGCCAGCTTTTCCTCGCCAAAACTTAGCATAACTTTGGAGCGTTATTTAGCCTCCTTCGCAACATGCTAGTATGACATGTTTGGTACCAATGGATTCCTTATGTTTTCATGTGATGCCAGTACCTTCACTCTAGCTTTAAAACTGAACCCGCTACAACCTCTGAAAGAAAGAATAGCGACGGGGCCCGACGGCGGGCCTTCGGATTTTTAAGAGGTTAATTAAAAATCGATACAGTATCACAAACTATAACATTGCGATACTCATGTGTATCGAGATTTTCGTACACCCCTAGTCTGTTTGTGGCTAATCCGGTAAATAATCCAGTAAATACTGGACAAACCAAGGTACATCATCACACTGATGCACAACATAACCTGCAATCTCTATTATCTCACTTTATACATGTATAATAACATACTAAGTGATCCATTCAAACAGTTGCAGAAACACAGTGTGTCACCTTGCTCGGTGCTGAGATTAGCTGTGGTTTCAGGTGTAGTTGTGTCACAGGCGTATATGGCATAACCACCTTCCTGTGCACTCCCACACCCACACCCACACACACACACACGCAACTTACTTTTCTAACTTCACCGCACCTCACTCATTGAGCTCATTCAGGAGGAATCAGTAGATTTCATTGCTGACCCGCAGAGAGAAGAAGAGCAGCCCGGTCCGCTCTGTCTCTCATTATCTGCTGCCTGCGCGTCAACCTAACTGCAGCCAGAGAAGAATACCTGTGTTCCCTTTGAAGTCCGAGCCTGCCTACAGTAAATTATTAGCTTGCCTGCAACACAGCTCCAGGCCCTTAGGACACCCCCTGGCTGTTCCACTGTGGGTGCCATTACCTGTCATTCTAGTTGATGGGAATTTCTCACAGAGGCTAACAACGACGCCTCGCTGCAGCCGTACGTCGGAGTTTACCTTACTCTGAGAGACAGTTGATGTGGGTGAGTTTACGTAGGCTTATAACAATAGAGAGAGCGAGAGGCATGGAGGAAGAGAGCGGCACAGCAACTCAGATTAAATAGCCCACATTCCTTTAAAAGGAAGAGAAGGTAGCCTTTGGGCTCCAGACAAGCCTGCACTTGTAAAACGTGGAGAGAGAGAGAGAGATGACAAGTGCAATGCTCCTCTAGTCTAGCAGAGCGTAACAGGAAGTGGCAGGGCCCTGCTTCACATGGGGCCTCTGGGGCGCAGCGTCTGGCTGGGAACGCGTCACAGTCTCCGAAACCGCCAGCTGCAACGCCCTTAACACACACATGGCACAGTCTAATAATTGGCAAACCTATTAAAATTCACTGGAATTATGAGTCTGTTTGGACAGAGCTCCTGCTTGCTGACTAAATCCTGCAAGCCACAAATGCAAGTCAAACCGGCCTGGCAACCTGGTAAAAAAAAAAAAAAAAAATGTTTTTTGAAGCCTGATTAATGAAAACATCACGGCTAACTGGCAAGCACGGCCCACACTGTTCCTCCAGCCTCCCATCTTTAGTTAATGACTGCAGTGAGATAATGAAGCCGCACTAGATGTACAGTAATTGCAGTTTCCTGCGAGCGCAGGAAACTCTCGCCCATACTGCACAGGCAATGTCCTCTGTTTCACAAGGCAAAATCACCACGGATAATCAATTATATGCAGACACTAATTACTGAACACTGTCTGGACTGAAACACCCGCTCTATATAGGCTGATCAGATGAGTGAGTGATATAGGAAAAGAGGAGGAGGGAGGGAGGGGGGGGGGAGAAAACTGGGAGGGACTCATGTCACACATAGCCTCCTTTTCATGTTGTGCAAAAACAATGTTGACAAATAAATAAGAGGGAAAAGCTTGATCTGGCACTGATGATAAATAAGCCTCTGTAATCACGTTGCTAAGAGGCTTTGTTTCAAATGGACAGAGCAGAAAACAACTCATTTAAGAAGAAAAAGGTTCATACTCTATAACTAAATTCCCTTACGAGAAACAGCTTATGATAAATGTCAGCAGGATACTCTTGCAAAGAAGATAAGAATACATCAAATTTCACAAGGTCACAAGCTATAAAACGCAAATGGCACGCCTTTTGGGGATATTAAAGTGATTTGTAGTTTGGTATAAGACATAATAAAAGTCGTAAAATCCCAGAATGCTTTGCCAGAAAATACACACAGGGGGCCAACTCTGCTACCTGAAGTTACCCACAGAACTGCTTCTGACACGCACTTCAAGTTTCCCTGATAAGAGTAATAATTGTTCCCAGGACAATGTTAAATAAAACCATTATCAGCTCGTTTTTCTTGTATCCAACAGAGGAGGAGATATGTCGCGGCACAGCCAGCCGAGCACAGCATTCCTGTGTGTTGGACGCTCAATAAGCCGTCTCTCTCTCTCTCTCTCTCTATCGGTTAAAACAAAACACCCAATGACGACTTTAAATTAACCGAACTGAGCTTTAAGAAGTTCGAACTCTTTATCTTGTTCGTCAGCGTTAGAGTTCATAATAAAAACACTCACCCGTGAATGCAGAGAAAGCGACCGGAGCGTCTGATAGGTTTCCTGTTCGAAAGTTGCCGAGTGTCAGCGGGGAAAAAAACATTGTACGCGGAAGTAGCTGCTACACATCAGAGAGAAAAAACACACACACATTCAGGGTGACACCGGCGGATATAAAGTCAAGATTTGGCATTTTTAAATTATCCAGCACATTGTGTCCGATAACACATAAAAAAAACTGCTTGTAATGTAACTCGTTGGTTATTTGTGTTTTTAATGGCTCTTCTGTCAAAGTTTTTAAAAAAGTAAACCTTCAAAAACGGGCTTGTTTCCGCGCTGTGTCACACACTAATTCGTCCCCATTGAGTTCTCACCTTGTGCTTAACTGAATATAAATATTTTATAAGCGTGGTGTTTACGTTTATACATAGTTTGTAGGCCTATTTTATAAAAGCTACACCTTAACGCCCCCTCCCTCTGGAACTCACTCCCCAAACCCATCAGAGACTGCACCAACCTGTCCACCTTCAAATCACTAATCAAAACTCACCTTTTTAGAACTGCTTTTAATGTGTGATTAATACTGTGTTTTATATTTTTTATGATGTCCTTGTTTTTATGATCTTTTATCTGTGTGAAGTGTCTTTGAGTTTTTAGAAAAGCGCTATATAAATAAAATGTATTAACGAAATATTTGGCTAGGGTATAGTATAGTGTTGTTAATGTTAATATGCACTTTACAACAGCTGTGCAACATTTTACTGATTCTTTGATACATTTTGGCCAATCTCCTACATGAACTTAGAGGAAGCCTGTTGCAAAATGCTGACTTCTCTCTTATCGTTAGTATTAATGTCTGAGATGTCTACAGGGAACAGGAAATTAGTTTCCTTCCTATATTACTATATTGTAATATGCTATCTCCTAAACAACCTGTATTAACGTTGCAGGTTAGGTAGAATTGGAGCAAAAGATGTTATAATATTTTTATAAAACGGTCACCTTATTTTGACAGTAGTGCATGAGACAGGTAATCTGAAAAAAGAAAAAATCATGTGCCTCTGTGTCCTCAGGTGTCCTCCGGTGCTCCTAATGGCATCTGCAAGATTTCACAGACCGGAGGAAAACAACCAATCAGAGCCGAGCTGGAGCCTGCCGTCTGTGAGCAGCGGTCAATCGCTCGCGAACTCCGATTAAACGGTCAAACTAGGCAGCGCTGATAAAATATGAAACAATATTCTGTTGCTGTTGAAGAAAGTTTGTGACCCGGCAGCCATGTTGAGATCAGTTGAGGAAATACCAAGCACCGCCCCCCAGTCGGAGCAAACTTTCTCATTTTACAGCTAAACAGTACACTACAAGATGTGTCTGAAAATAGTTGAGGTGAGAAATAGGCATTAGAGTAACAGAAGATTCATTTTTGATCAGCGCTGCCTAGTTTGACTGTTTGATCGGAGTTTGCGAGTTTGCTGTGTCCGTTGAATGAACAGCCAATAGGAACGCTCTCTCTCTCTGAAATGACCTGTGATTGGCCAAAGTCTCCCGTCACGGGCTAGATTTTTTAAAGCCAGAAAACAGAGCCAGGAGGAGGTGCAGAAGTCTAGTTACAGTATCGCTCATAGCACTTGAATTACAATATGCTGAAAGGGAATTTTTGCCCAATGATGCCAAAAATATTCTGCCTACTGCAGGTTTCAGCACACATTATTTCACTTTTAAGTTCTTTTTTTTGCACAGCTGATGTGCTATAATATCTATTTTTATATCTGCCCATAAATAAAATTCAAACACTACTGTGAAGCCATGAACAGATTACAGACCATAAAGGACATGCCTGTCGTGAAATCAGAGCAACTGTAGTGTTTACACACACAGAATGTATGGTGTTTACAGAGTAGATTACTCTCTTCAAATTTTACTACCTGATTTGTTCACTAGTTGCCTCACTTCTATTCCTACCTCTTCGCGCCACCTTGTGGATAAACACACACATGACCTGGTCCCGTTCACATCTGCAGGTTTACTGACTGGACTGACCTAACAATTTGACCTGCACACTCAAACTAATCAGACAATAAAGTGCATGTCTATTTAGTTAATCCTTAAGGTTTTAATGTCACAACAGAATTAAATCTGAGGTTAATTCTTCATCTTGTTGACAAAACAATCACATGATCTTCATCATAATCAGTTTTCATGTAATTGTAGATATTTTCAAATTTTGATAAGGACTTCTTGTCCGTGTTGGGTTGGCATAAGGTCTATTTGGGGCTAATGTCAAATTTCCATTACAGGTTGACACAGTACTGAACAATGTATTGTGTTATCTCCCTATTTAAACCCAGGCAAGGACTCAAATGTTAGATAATTTGGTGGCGACATGTTTACAGACGACAGGAATGGCTGTTGGGCTGAGAATGAACTGCAACATAATGAGGACCTTGTCACTTCCTGCTACAATCAACCCCTCTGTCTGCTTTCCCATCAGGTTTACTCCTCATCGCTTGTATCATGGTCATAACCTTGATTACACATTTTGAGTGCATGGCGATTTAAAACCGTAGATGTGATCGTTGAGTACATAAGGTCATAAGATTGTTTCATTGACTGTGAGATTGTACAAACATTCCTCGGTCCTGCCCTTTACCTTCAAACTGTGCAAATCTACTAATCTGTTTTCAGACCTTTGAAGTATGATGTTACTCCTCAGGTTATGACTTAACATTTGTAGATGCTGTCTCACAACTTGCATTCAAACTAGTAATATCCTGATTGGTGGTGAGAGGTTTGCAAATGACAGAGACGGCGAAGAAAAATATGTTTTGTGTTGAATGAACTGCTATTTCTACCATTAATTGGAAGTATGGCATATGTCTATAATAAAATGTGATAGTAATAAAATACAAACAACTCTAACAGAGTTTGTAACTGTCAGCCTTTAAAATGTGTGTCTGAATGAATACCTTCTACAGGTATCCCTGTAATGTAGACACGTCCTTTATGATGGTTCAGACTGTATTATTTTTTATCATTATTATCATTATTATTATTATTGTGTAAAAAATAGTGTCTATCTTCACCAAGTTGTTGTACCAGGAGTGACAGTAAATTTAGTAAAACAATGACTTTTAATACATTAAATTAAGATCACGTATGCAAAAACACGACACCATTAGCATTAGAATCTATATATTACTTTTATCAGTTATTCTCTGATTATTCAATTAAGGCTTTCATTAATCTTATTAACTGAGGACAAAATATGGGCTGTTTTAACAGATATCTATAAAAATTTGCTGTGATGACACCAAACTTCCCAATTTTAATTCTTAATTTCTTCACAATGTAGCTCTTTTTTAGCAAGATGGCGCCGTGGACGGCTGCCCTGTCTTGAGCTCCTCCTCAACTTTGCTATTGTTCTTGTTTTATTCTGTTTTATAACTGCAGTATTTTCTGCCTTAGATTATCAATTTGCTTTTGCATTTACTTGTGTGATTTTCCTTTTATATATACATATTTTATGAGCATTGTTGAGGGAACCTGAGACCAAACAATTTCATTGCCAATGACTGTTTTGCTGGAATTGACAAATGACAAATAAACCTTAAGAATTACATCATTATTTGTATAACTGCAGTGCAATTATTTTTTTAATAACTTTGTTTTTGTTGTCAAAACTAAGCAGGACTCAGAAACAGTAAGATAAATTCAAATTTGGCAGATATCAGCAGTCACATCTGAATGATCTATGTTATAATTTACTAACTACTGAGAAATAAAGTGACCAAATAAAAAATTGTAGTTTCATTCCAAATATTTAAATATACTGTGGTGTCCAAGAGAACATGTCTGTCTATCGAGGGTTTGTTCGCTGGCATGAATAAAATGTGTTGGAAAACCTGCAATGAATTTCAAACATTATGATCCATTCAACAAACTCACAGTCAACAACAGTCCACTATCCAGAATAATGTTTATTGCTTTTGAAGATATTCATCTTTTTCTTCTTTTTTGCACTTTCCATTTTTCCTCTTTACAGTAAAACAAAGAGAAATGACAGGTAAAACCACTGCGTTGTCATTTTTGGATGTGTACACACACATACACACACAAAGGAAACAGTATTTACAGCTGTTAGTTTAGTGTACTCCACTGTGGAGGTGACTGGAGGCCTTTTCCTGTAGCAACTCAACAAACATAGAGCTTTACATTAACTTTACAATAGAGCTTTCACAACTAATCGCATACCGCCACTGTTTGACAAACCATAGGCTATAAAGGCTATGAAGCTGTACAAGATGGTGTAGTGTTCACTCTGTGCTGAGACACGGGGCCGGAGGAAGGATGTTGGTCGTTAGATCTGGGTAGAACAAACATAAACAGTTTCTGAATATTTTATTTTTTAATGTCCTCAAGCAAAACCAATTGCCCTGCTGCTGGCATGGACAAAAAGCACTGATTGAAAAATAATCAAAACAGATTTTCGGGGGAGGATTTAAAAAAGAAAATGCAAAGACCGATATTATTCACTTTTGACTAATTACAGTACGGTTACACTGGGTGAATGCTAACTATAAAAATAAGTCTACCGGCGTATTTTTGAACCCAAAGGGTTCGTACGTTGGGCATCTGGCAAAAATGACCAAAGGGCACAATTAATTGGGGTCGAGAAAATCAGAGACAATTCCCAGTGTGAACTCTGTCCTCATCATAGAAAAACATCTTCAGAGTGCAGATCGTCTGCCATTAATAATTTAAACTTTGATACACCTAAGCTTATAATTTATCCAACATGTTTAAATACTGAATTAAATCACAACAATACAGCTAAATCTTATCATAGTGAATAATAATTAAATGTAATGTACACCATAATAAAATATATACACTGAAATATTCATACAAATTTCTAGGTTTGGTCCAGCTCCCTCTGCTCTCTTTTTCTTTCCTTTTTTAGAAAATGTGTGCAGGAAATACTCAAACCACAGGACAAAATAAATATTCACAGACTATCACAGTTAACACTATTAGAAATGTGGATTTAAACATTTAAATTAACCCCGCAAGAAACAATATCATATAAAAAAGTAAGTGCAAAATAAACTCAGGGGCAACTATTTTACTCACAGGATTACGGAGGTAAGATGATTTCATGGAAGGAGACGTTGACTGAAAGGACCACTAGGTGGCAGTATTTGACTATGTCTCAAAAAGTGATTATATATGTATGGTCCAAATCTGAAGAATTACAGGACAAATCTGTAAAATTGGATCGATCTGAGCATTATTTGTTGTTCTGTTCCGTTAGTGTAGGGATGTTGTTTGTTAATGTTTGTCAAGGCAGGCATCGCTGTGTTGTAATTTACCACCTCACTGCCTTCTATCATAGCTCATGCCGCAGACGGCAAATTGTAGAGGCAACGTGTACAACAAGTCTACAGACCGCGCAGCCATCATTTGGTGTGAGAGATCAAAACAGAAAGGACAAGATGGTGATACAGACAGCTAAAAAACTGTACGCCCCATATATTCTAAGATGGACAAGTCGGTGGTGTAATGGACTGTAGGCAAGTTAAAAACTTACACAGCAAACAGGGAAACAGTAATTTCAGAAGTAAAGAACACAACTGCCTTTCCTGGGAAAAAAGTATCATCGAGAGTGATTGGGGAGTTGACAATTTAAAGCAGAAAAGTGTCTCCGAGAAAAGAAAGGAGAGAAAAAGAGAGTTATCAGAGCACAGGCTGGCAAGATGGTGGACGCGGGAGAAAATGTCTTAGCTGTGTATCATTTTGAGAGTCTCTGTCTCCCTGTGTCTTTCATGCGGAGCCACGGAGGGGGAAAGTGACGGAGGCAGGGACGGGGGCGGGGGACTGACGGGCATCACGCTCTTCAGAGGACGTGGGGACACTGTCGTCGGGGGGCGAGAGGAGATGGGTGGCAGCGCGCTCCCTTTCTTTCCATCCAGCACTATCTGTGATCGGTTCGCCAGGCTGGATTCCTTCCTGATGCCGAATTCGTGCTCGTTTTCGTTGTCCGAGCTGCAGTCGCTCAGATCCGTGATCTCCAGGTCGGAGTCTGACTCCGGGTCCTGCTTCAGCCCTCCTCCTCTCCTCTCCGTGGGGCTCTGCCGGCCCGTCACGGTCCCGGCTGCCAGGCCGATGGCTCCCAGCCCCAGACTCAGCACCGTGCCCGGAGGATTGGCCTCCGCTCTTTCCCTCTCCCCCAATGACGCCCCGTTGCCGATGTCCGTCCGACCCAATGACAGGCTCCCGGGGTAGGGTGGCAGGCAGAGTCTGACTGGCTGACCACCCGCCGTGCCGTTCGTCCCTCCGGTTTGCCCCGCCGCTCCCCTCTCACCCGCACCTGCGTCCCCTGGGGGGAGCAGGGAGGAGAAGGGGTGAGGCAGCTGGGAGAGGCTGCTCTGCAAAGGGTTGGGGTAAAACCCAGAGGGGTAGAGGGAGCCAGGGGGCAGTTTGGGGCAGTTATTGAGGGAGAAGGCCCCTGGGAGGTAGGGGTTGAAGCCCCAGGGGTAGTCAAAGGGCGGGTTGCGAGGGTACGGGCCCAGCAGGGACGGGGGTTTGGTGTAGCACGGGGCACCTAGGACAGAAAACCCAGAGACGGAGGTTAGCTCTCAGAAGGGCCAAAGGTTTCTTGACATACAACATTCAAGAATGTTCACTAATTATGCTCATCGGTATTAGCAAGTCTAATCAGAAGCCACGGGGGCCAATTCTGGCACGGCTTCTTTTCAACAAAAAAAAAACCTGATGGTTCATTTATGCATGCCAGTACTGAGAAGTACACCCACTTCACACGGCTGAAAACCAGATGTGAGAACACAAAGATTCTGCAATAAACATCTAAACAAGCAGAGTTTCCAAACATTGTGTCATGCATTTTTTTGTATGTTAAAAAAGGAGATAGGTCGCCACACATCATCACAGCGGTGACAGTCGCCTTGTTGAAAAATGTAGCCGAGGTATAATAAAGAATGCATCAGCAGCCTGCTCCGTCTGCTTCCAGAGGTTAAGTTACTGACAGAGAGGAAACTTGTCGATCTCCTGTCCCCCCCCCGAATGTTCTGACACGTCACCGCATCGTTTTAGATTAAGCAAAAACCTCAAGATGTAGCAAATTAAATAAAGCACCGTATTTGAATTCCTTGTGAGCGTCTCTTGATAACTAAACAGGGGGGTAAATTTGAGGTGATGCTGGAATTCAATTTTAATGAACAAACAAAAGCATTGCCTCTCCACCTACTGTACTTCCTTCCAACTGACAACCAACTCAAAGATTCTCTCTCTCTGCTGCACCCTCCACCTCTTCCTCGCTCTCTCTTTTCACTCCGTTATTTACTATGCAGGGCTAATTTGACAGTGGTGAAGTCTCAGCGTGCTGGGCCAGGAGTAGCTGGCAGACACATGAATATTGAATCAGTCAGGCAGGCCTCACTTGCTTATGAAAACACAGTAATGGGCGCCCACAGGCCACAAACTGAAGCCTGCACCCTCAATTAGGGCCTTCCTGCCTGGGAAGGGATTAGGACAGCAGGGACACATGGGAGGGAGAGGAGGGTGAGAAGGGAAGAAGGGGGGAATAGGACCCGAGGACAAACAAGAGTGGGGAAGGAGAGGGGGTGGATGATGAGGAGTGTGTGTGTGAGTACATCTGTTTACACGCTGCCTCTCTATAGCTCTGCACATTCGTACGCATTCTGATGCACATAGAGAGCGCGCAGAGGTGCAAACAAAAGGCAGCATTAACTGACAATTAGGCAAACATACGCAAATCAACGCTGCGTTTGCATGCAGAGAAAGGAGAGGACAAACGCGGGAGAATCGTGCTGGAAAAGGTGGATGATTCTCTGGGTTTCACTTCGTTTCTTACCACCGCTGAAATGTATAATTCACAAGCTAACCTGGCCTCTCGCACCTGAAGCGCAGCCTCACTGCGGGCTGCGATGGGACAGCCATCTCTCTTATTTCCTTTAACAATAAATGTTCATGCCTCCCCATATCCTCATTCCTCTCCCTGCTCTCCTCTTCCCCTCTACCTTCTCCTCCTCCCTTTGTTTACGAAGGTCTGCCTATACCGCCTCTGTACAAGCCGCCTTTCTCCTCATGAAAAAAAGGGCTTTGTGTCCGGGATACCGAAAGATTCCTATTTTTTATTTTTTTTTGCACTGGCACCTTTTGCCCAACTTTTACTAGCTCACCTGTACTGAGGAAGGGGAATGCATCCAGTCTCAGCTTGTCTCCTTCGGGCGCCGGTGCCGTGGTGCTTCGATCAAACAGGGACGCTGCCCTGGCGGAGTCTGGCAAACGAGGAAACAGGGACTGTATGGCCTGAGACAAAGACGGGGGAGAAAAAAAGAGAGCGGGAAAATTATTAAATTAGTTTGTGTACTTCCCATATAGAGCAGACATATTGCTACAAATCTGCCCTCATGGCGCTGCTGCGTCGTGCGGTGTAAAGTTGACAGCAGCACCCTGCAGAGTGTGATGCAAACAGTGACAGAGTCGCAGCAAGGACAGGATAAAAAGGGGCGTCATGGGACTCGGGGTAAAAAGGGAGGTAGGAGGACGCGGAGGCTCAGAGACTCAAAGGCAGGAAGAGTACAGAGTCAAATGGAGACCAGCGATTAAGATAGCGGGCACAAAGGATAAATGACGAGGAGAGAGAGGGATTGTGGGCCTTCGTCCTGCGTGAAGGGACACAGGACGAATAGGACTGAGATCTGAGAAGAATGACATCCATTCAGGATGTAGGGCAGCTGTGTGTGTGTGGGTGTGTGTCGGGGTGCGCTTTTTTTTTTTTTTTGGGTGTAATATACGTGAAGGAGAAGGAGGCAAGGTAAAATAAATGGAACAGTTGAATCTCAGGAATCACGGGGACAAAGGGGGGATTTTTTTTCTCCCCTAGCAGGACTTTGGATCAATAGTATCTGTCACCCCCGCAGCCCCAAGTTTGAAAGGCGAGACTGTACTCCCAAGCTGCGAGATCTGCGTTGCTTAACAAACCGCATTAATGAACCGCCATTGATCCGATCTGACGCGACCCCTTTGCTTTCTATTGCTTTCATTTTCAATCGATGACAGATGGATACGCCATCGGAGACGGGGATGAGAGAAGGAGGGGATAACGTCTTCTTTTGTTTTAAGGACAAGTTAAAACCGGCCCCCCTCCACCGTCTCCTTCAGAGTCGGCGTCTCCTTATCCCGTCTTAAGGATAGCGCAGACAAATGATGGATGACTCGCTCTTACTGTACTTTCAAGTTACGTGCACTGTCTAGGACGTTAAAAATAAAATCTATTGTGCACACTGGCACAAGTTAAAAAATACTTGTGTACAATTTGTGCAGCTACATCCATAATGTAGTGTAGACGTAAACACATTTAAATTATTTTCTCTAAATATCGTATCACTAGATACGATCGTATCGCACACTAAGACCAACAAGTAAAGTCATAACATTATTTTTTTTTAACTAAATCAGGACATTTTCTTTCTTTCTGTGTTCTGATACCATTTAGCCCTGTAAAGGTTTTACAGTCTCTCTGGGCAAATAATAAGTATTCAACGACCACCAGAGACAGTGAATAAAAGATAGACACGATGATTACCACCCATTCTCTTGTAAAAAGCCAACGCACAGCAGGGGCCTGAGAAATACAACAGCAAAATCACTAGAGTGAAATGGATTTCAGTTACCTGAATCAAATTACTATTAATAAAAAATTCAGGAGTCGAGCACTGTGTCTTGCTATTTCTCCTTCTTTTTTCTTTGTTCCAGTTTTCTCTTATTTTGAAATTCCCTGTGAATCTAAATGCTGTTTTTATTACCTGCTATAGAGACACACTGAATCAAGGAGATAAATCAAATAAGGCTATAATTTAGATTTCAGTCTGTATGTGTCTCATTTCTCAAATGTGTCAGTCAGACTGTACATTTTTGTTCATTTTTTGTATGAGTTACACTTGATTTATCTTACAAAATACATCCCTCTACCACACTGGTTTCCAACCTCGGGGTCCCGACCCCCACTAAGGGCTTCACAGGGGTCGCGAGGCCTTCTTGATTTTAAAGGGTGTAAGACAACTTATTTTAAAAATATGCAGTTCGCCTATATCTCAGCATTTCATTCATTTCTGTGAAGAAAACTAAATTAAATTGTTATTTTTAAAGTTTGGATTATTATTTAAGATATGAACAGGATAAGGGCACGGTGAAGACCTGAACACAAGACCCTTCCCTCTCTGCTAAACAGCCTCATCCTGCATTAGAAAAGTACGTAGTTAAAACAACCAAAGAGCTGATAGAACAATGGCCAAGCATCAGGGAGAAGAAAACAGTGTCAGTTTGTCAAAAAAAAAAAAAGCCTGATAAGTGTATATTATTGTTAAAAATTCCTCAAATACATAATACAGAGAATGGTATTAAAAGTTCCTAAAAATAACAGGAAAACTCTGATGCAATATTCACAGGAAATAATCTGCTCAAAATTCATCCAAATCGCTCGTTTTACAGAAACTTCCTGCTGTTATTGTGTTCACTATTTGGGTTAATTGTACAGTTTATCAATTCATATTATCAGAATATAATACAAAATATCCAGAAAATATGTCACTTAGTCGGGGGTCGTCAGTTTACTCAATGATGTAAAAGGGGTCCCTTGAGGAGAAAGATTGTGAACCGCTGCTCTACCAATCCCAGCCTCTCCCAGTTCATTTTAATCCCACCCTTCGTACCTCTGGGGTGCAGTCTGGAGCAGTGGAGCCCCCGTTGAAGTGGTTCTGGGCCAGAAAGAAGGGAGAGTTGGCCATGTCCAGGATGGGGTAGTTCACCAGCACGACCTTACTGAAGTTAAACTTGTAGGTGAAACGCTTCCCTTTGGTTTTGTGCAAAATGCGCTTGTTGTAGTAATACCTGCAGAGGAGGAGGAGGAGGAGGAGGAGGAGGAGGAGGAGGAGGAGGAGGAGAGGAGGATATCGAAGGAGGGATGGAGTGTGTGTGGGGGGAATAAAGGATAAAGGAAAAAGGAAGAGGAAAAGGAAAAGAGGAGGGAAGGATTAATATAATGCTCGCATCAAGGTTTTGTGTCTCATCGCTTACAGAAAGGAATAAGTAAACAAGTTCAGCGCTGTAGGACAAGAGCTATGCTGATTTCCCACTGTTTTTATTCATCTCCTCCTCACTCAGATCAATTCATGTCTGACTGCATTGATTCAATACAATATGGTTCTTTAAAGGGAAATTTTATTCAGCTGTTAACAGACAAAAAAGCCAAAAAAGCAGAATCCCTTTGAGCCTCAGAGGCCTTCAACATACAGTCAACTTTAGAGCAAAAACAACAAAAGAAAATACTCCTCTCATCGTGCACAAGATTATATCAATTCAAACAATGATATGGGTATTAGATTATGATATAATATGTTATGGATTATCGCATTAATATAAATGAAAAGACACTATCATGATCCTGAAAAATATTTGCTTTAAAATGAGAAACCAAGCGCAGTTCTACTTATTAAAAAAATATATATTTTAATCAGAAAACACAAATTCGTCACTGTTGAAGTGAAAATAATTTACTAAATTTTAGAATGGATTTGGCATTTATCTGAATCACCAGACGCAATTTGGACTCTGAAACATGATATCCAGCCCAGGAGCTGCCACTGACTTCAACAGCAAAGCACATTTACAAAGACAACAAGAGAGGTCTCCATGGAAACGACCTCAGGTGTCTCCCGCTGGGCATGTGGAGCCGTCGTCATGCCTGTTTCCTGTGCCACCCACTGAGGTGTCACAACGTACAGTCTGCCAGGATGCGAGGTTGATCAACAGTAAAGGCAAAACATGGAGCCATCTGGCTCAGGTAACGGAGCTGGGTGCTCAGGTGGGGGAGCGCGGGGGGGGTGGGGGTTCCGCAAATTGAAAAAACCTGCGGATGTCTTATCGCGAGATAGAAGTTTAAATCTCGGACGCCATTTCTTTTGAGCACTTCTTGGCTTTAAAGTGACCACAGTGAGTGTACAAAAAATACAGAATGCATTAGACAACCTCAGCATTAAATACCGGTGAGCAACGCCTCATTATGCAGACGCACGATATCAACAAACAGCAGCAGCGTGTGAGTATCCACAGTGGCTGCGCCCAGTGCAACGACGTGTACGTGTTTTGCTTTGCGTGGCAATTGTGCCGTGGCCCTTAATTGAGCAATTAAGTGAGGCTAATTAAGAAGGCTAATTGTGGCCCCAGCCAATTCATAACAATTAGACTCTGACGACAGCCCCCATTAACAAGAGGCCAAAGGAAAGCAGAGGGAGGGGGGTAGTCGGAGTAGTGTGTATTTGCATAAGAAAACTGTGTGCGCGGTTGGGGGTGTAAAGCTGCTGAAGATACGGAGCGTGAGCGGTATTATTTTAATTACTTTCGGCAAGTTCGGTGCCCAGCAGTTTCCCCCGTTCTCCACTCTGAAGAAGAAGTCCAAGCAATTTTCAGACTGGGGCTTAATTTTGAAATCCCTATTGAATTTTTTATTTGGCAGCTCAATGGTGAACTTTCCATTAGGATGTCCACAGATAACGAGAAATTGAGGGTATTGACGTTCCCCAGGAAAAAGTCCCACCTTTATCTTTCCATTAAACCAACATGAAAAAGAGAGACGCAAGTGAGGATTCAGCCAAACAAGAGTAAACAATTTATGTAAACCGCGGTGTGATAAACATCTTGATTTATCTGATACCAACAGTGTTATTATTTTCTTGACATTCAGCGCAACAGACGTACCTCAGTGCCCTGCTCAGCTTGTCATAGTTCATGTGAGGTTTGCACTTCCTCATCCCCCACAGCCGAGCCACCTCGTCTGGATCCTTGATGACGAACTCCCCGTAGTCGCCCTGCCACGCGATCACCCCATTATACTCCTCCTTCTGCAGCAGCTCCAGGATGAAGTGCCACAGCTGGATCTGCCTGGACCCGGGGCTCGACTCGGGCTTGTAGGCCCAGTCTGGGAAGGCGATCCCTGGGCAGAGGGAGCAGGAAAGAGGGGAGGATGAGGTCAGGGCCTGTCATTTGTCCCGCTGTTTGCCGGGGGGGATCGCTGTCTGAATGACTGATGAGTGATGGAGGTGAGGGATGATGTGTTTAATATCACAGCACGTGCCTTGAGCAATGTTAGTCTGCGCTAATGCCCTCTAGCCTCAACAGATTGGTCAGCGGGATGATGACAGCTCGCTGGGAGAGATCTGATTGATGCTGCTCGGGCCGACTGTATGCACATCGTAGATGGAGTTAAGCAGCTTTTTTGACTCATCCCAAAGTGAATCTGGCACTAACTAGCCTTGTAAAAACATTAGATATACAACCAATTACTACCAGAGACTGAACTTGTTTACCAATGTGCGTGTGTTTGGTTATTTTTTTTTTTAAATAGCTGAAAGTTTGAGATGAATTTTGACATGTTCTCACTTTGATTTTCATGACGACGGTTATGTTTTATCATAACTGAATTTGCTTGTTTTGGCACTCAATTTGCACGTGTGACCTGGGTGTAGATTTAGAGGTATGTTTGAAGATGCATGAGTGGTTTTATTTTACAACATACATGACTTTAGGCTGGTCAACAAAGAAAATATACCCCTTGCAAGAGCTTGATGGCGGGACTGACCTGGCGTCCATAGCGCAGGCACCGGGGGGAGCAGCAGATCACTGACGCAGTTACAGTCCATACCTCCACAACACCTGGAACAAAACAAAGAGAAAATAGAAATAAAGATATTATCTAGCTAGAGCTAGAGACAACTACCCAGCAGGTTTATTTCAGCGAGTTAAAGTTGAAGCTGAAGAGTGTAAACTTCGTTGAAAATGGAGGTATTGCGTAAGGGTCTAAGGGCGCAATAGGAGTTCAAAAAACGTACCTTAAATCGATGTGAAATATGGCAAGGTTATGTTTCATATGTCTTTGGTAGAGATCAGGTGTTTGATGGATGTGATCTTGTGTGGCCACCTGAGGCTGTGTCTGATGCAACATGGTGGACATCCCTATAGTGCATTTATGAACAGGAGGAATTAAATAGACTTTTGAAAACCAAGTTAAAGTTGAGTCATATTATACATTAAAAATAGGACCTTTTAATATATAATATGGCTGCCTTGGTGGAGTTTTTAAATTTAAAAACTACAGATTAAGTCAAAGATCTCTATGTGCAACGTTATGTTCAGGTGCACCACCATTAGATACAGGTAGGTTTAATAGTTTACAAGATTGTTTCGTAATTTTGGCTTTTATATTACTGAGAAACACCACTCTCAGTATAACGCAATACAATTCAACACCACCACAAATTGACCAGAAATTTGAATCAACATCTCTCAAAAACTGAACATTATAACTCTCATGAAGGTAGGATCTCAGTTCAGGATTTCATGGCTGTTGCATTAGACTGCATCAGTTTCACCTATCTGTACTTAATAAACTGGCAACGGAGTGTATACAGTACTAGTACTAGTAAAGTACAAGAACCAAATCAAATTGTACTTAAGTACAATACTTTCAACACACTCCACCACTGGTAATTATAGTCGCTTTAAAATAATATTTGAAAAAACAGAATTCAGCTTCAGGTTATATTATATATTATATGACAAACATCCACAAATATACTGTTGTCCGTGAACACTTTCATGTTTGATATCACAAACGACCAAAATACGCAAAATACACAGCTGCCTTAGACCAGGGGGTCTCAAACTTTTTGGGGCCGGGGACCCCTGAGAGGGGAGAACATTTTCCAAAGACCCCCTAATAATAATAATAACGCAGATTAAGCATATGCTTACTACCATTTGTCCTCTTAGATGCCATTGGAACTGTTTGTTTTTGTATTTCAACCTAAATACGTCAGACCTATAGTAATAACCTATAGTGATAAACAGAAACACATTTCAATTTGAATCAATGAGATAATCCTTTATTTGTCCCACAGCGGGGAAATTTGCAATGTTATTGAATGTTAATAGCACTGTGATTTTATTCAAATTGCATTTGGACTCAACTTGAAAGCATTTATAGCCTACATTTCAAGTAAGTGATCTTAGTAGCAAGACTAGCATAGTCCAAATAAATCCAGATATTTAAACTTACCAGTCTAAAGCTGACTTTCAGTAAGCGCTTCAACTTAAAAATAATGAACTTATTGCTGTGTGTCACAATCTTATCAGAGTTTCTATTGGCCCAAAGCTAACGTGGGTCGGAGTTATGGACACAATACGCTTGTTTTATTGGTGCAAATGGTCCCCATATGTAGATATGCACTTTTTAATGATACAGCACAATTTTATAATTCATAGTGAATTATTTTGCAGACCCCCTGACACAGAGCCACGGACCCCACTTTTTAGAATCGCTGCCTTAGAAAACAATGATTCAAATTTCTCTCTAAAACAATGTAGATATTTAAGTTCTTTAAAGACCTCAACTGTCATTTTGCACCGATTATTTTTACAACCACACCTGTGAAAGCGCCACAGGTGTGCATGAAAGCCTTAAACTAACTGTTGATTTTCAATCCATCGCGTTGAATCACGCTCCTTTTTTTATATGCGAGCAGGTGAAACAATAACGTGTGCATTAAATGACAGCTAATACCGATAATGTCTCATATAGACGTCTGCTGACAGGAGGAGGCGAGGAGATTTCAGCGTTTCCATGACGAGCGAGGGGACTGCGAGACGGGGTCTGGTTTGGATATCACAGTTTCATCAGGGTTGTTTTACAAAGCTCAGATGGAAGAGATGCCCTGCTGCTACACTGGTATCTTTAATGCCGGCCTCTCTATCTCTCCCTTCACTCTCTGCCTCTATTTAATTATGCTCTGTGAATTTTGGATTTTCCCTCCAGCATTGAAATGGAACGTGAATTATTAAGGTGTGTTTGTATAAATTATTATTGCTAACTCCAGGCATTTCTCTCTCTCTGACCGACTCTCTCTATCACTCGCTCTCACCCTGCTCGTAGCCTTTGGATTGTGGCCCCTCTCCTCACTCTCTCCTCCCTCTCTTCATCTTTCTTGTTTTCAAGCCGCTCCTTCTGTCTTCAGATATAGAGTTGGCATTCATCCTATCTCACGTATTTTTTTTTTCCACATCATTCATGTTATCATTTCTTATTTTTCCTCTTTTTCTATGTGTCTCTGCCTGCGCTCACTATTCCCAATATGAGTCAAAGTTATCACCAGGGTTCAAAAAACAGCTCTTCAAAAAAAAAGCTCCTCGTTTTCACGCTGGATTTTTCCACAAAACTATACCACACGTAGCCCGTTAGATCGTTTTGTATTCAGCGCGCCAGTAGGACATCAAAACACACATCGGCCTTCGCACAATTAGAAACGTCTCTCTTTGAAAACGTATGTCCTTCCATTAACACAACCCGCACATCTGACTGAAGGCCTCGGCGGAGATTGGTACGAGTCTTTAAAAAATAAGATATTCTTTGTGTTCGAGGTAGTAATCTATAAGTTTCCTCTTCCCTGTGGGCTACAAGTCATCAATACTGCATCATCTGTTTCATTTGCCATGTTCTCGTGGTCCACGGCGTGTATAAGCCCGTCTCCTCCGAGGATAACATATATGTGTGCTCCTATCTGTCAGGGTCTCTCCAGCTACCTTTCACACCACCTACACACCGCCTACATCTATATCCATCCTCCCTTTTTCCCATCCGACAGCGGAACTATGCAGGTGAATCCTCCTTTCCTCTTTCCCACCTCCTTCCTATTCACACACACCTATCCACTGTCTGCTCCCCCGCCCCACCCATCTCCCTTTTCTCTCCTGCTCTGTGTGTTTTGCTTCGGCGCAGTAATTTTCCGTTTGATTTCGGAGGTAATGCATTTTTTACAAATCAAAGAGGAAGCCAGGCAGGCAGCCCCCCCCCCCCTCCTCTCCTCCTCCTCCTCCTACCTCCCTCCCCTCCCTCCCTCCCTCCCTCCCTCCTCCTCCCCTCCCTCCCCAGTCTCCCGTTCTCGCCCCCCTCGGCCCCCCAGGCCAGAGAGGAGATAAAGGAGCCCCCATCATTTCCTTGTTAGTTTTGATTTGGGCAGCGCAGGGCTTTCAAGTTCCCCCCATCACCCCCAGAAACATTATAACTAGCAGCCCAGGGAATACTGTTCCTCCTCGTACGCACACTCACACACACACACACTCTTACACACACATGCATGCACAGACTGTCAGATACAGATGCTCACAGATTGTAATGGATTGTACGTGCACAGTAAACACACAGTCTCGAGAAGATATGCCACAAATACACAGGTAGTCAGGTAGCCTACACACACACACACACACACACACACACACACACACACGCTAACACACAAAATAAGACATGGAGCCCATAGATATTGACTGAATCAATATAGACACACTAATACACATCTCACCGAGCTGAAAGAGAGAATGCACTTTGTTTACTAAAGATGGTGCTGATTGAGCACAGAGACAAAAAACACAAATGCAACACAGAGCGACTGAGTCCAAACAAAGAACCTCTCTCCCACAAAAGGCCACCTATAAAAACCCCAGTCTGGATGATGGATCACACAGTTACCGGTGACAATGGTATATATACACACACACACACAATAGGGGCACTGGGTTACTGTACACACAGTCACATGTTGACAATAGCACCTTCACCGCTCAAAGGAAACCTCAGTTGTGCTCCTCCACATGTTGTGGAGTGTAGGCCCCCACTTGTTTTAGCCAACACACATTCCTGCTGCAAAACCCTCTGGTGTGTTGATGAGTCAGAGGCTTTTGATAATTCAGTCAGTTGAAAGAGTCGGCTGGTTTTAAGGACAGTTTAGTCTTTAGGACACGACGAAGATGCAAGGACTCACACATTCGCGTTAGGTCAAGGCTGGTCAAGGCTGAAAGGTTATGTCTTTTGCTAAACTTTCAAACAACCACACACAAAGTCTCAGAAAGGCCAAATCAGTGCACATCTTTAGAAAAACAACTTTAAAGGAACAGTGTGTAACATTTCGGGGGATCTATTAGCAGAAATGGAATATAACATTCCTAACTATGTTTTCATTAGTGTATAATCACCTGAAACTAAGAATAGTTGTGTTTTCGTTAGCTTAGAATGAGCCCTTCATATCTACATGGGGAGCGGGTCCTCTTCACAGAGTCCGCCATGTTTCTACAGTAGCACAGAGCAGACAAACCAAACACTGTCTCTAGAGAGAGCCTTTCACGTTTTTACGTTTCCTGAAGGCCACCGTAGTTCTGAGACAAGCTTGTGAAACTGCAATAACATGAGCCGCAGAGGGCAAAACCGTGTTACCGCCAGTCGCCGCCTGACTTCCGTTGCTCCTAAAGTAGTGCTATTATGGTAAGGTTGGTTGCCATCTGTAACCACAACACTAGATGCCGCCAAATCCTACACACTGTACCTTTAAACCTGCAATATGTGATTTTTTTCGAACAATGGAAACAAGATGTAAACACAACATTGAAATATTATCACAATCAGTTTGATATAGTGATACAGCTCACAGTTGCTCATTTACTCATCCAGCAGACACAGAGGAACGTTAGCATTCATTTGGAGTCGTGTTTCTGGACTCTTTGTTCAGTGTAAGTCCAACATTCACTCCCTTTTAGCTCTGTGTTCTCTCCACCAACTCCTGAGCAATGTATATTACTTTTAACCCTTTCTTCATGAGCTAGCTGCTAACTTTGTCTGTCTGTCTGTGGATTATTGCTGGGCAGGAAGTGTACAGTGGGTTTTTAAAGCTTTCTCACACACTTTGTATGGCTGAGGGGAGCTTCAGAGTCGGGTGATAATCCTCTGTGGGTTAATCTCTACATGACCCCTTTCACATTGCATTAGGGTTGCAACTAATGATTATTTCCATTGTCGATGAATCTGTTGATTATTTTATCGATTAATTGATTAGTTGTTTGGTCTATAAAATGTCAGAAAATGGTGAAAAATGTCGATCAGTGTTTCCCAAAGCCAAAGATGACGTCCTCAAATGTCTTGTTTTGTGCACAACTCAAAGATATTCAGTTTACTGTCATAGAGGAGTAAAGAAACCAGAAAATATTCACATTAATAAGCTGGAATCAGAGAATTTTGACTTTTTTTTCTTAAAAAATTATTCAAATTGATTAATCGAATAGCCAAATAATAATTTATTATTAATTTAATTTAATAGTTGACAACTAATTGATTAATTGTTGCAGCTTTACATTGCATATAGTCATTTGATCCTTTCTTAATATAAACATAATAATTATAGCTTTCTTTTTTTCTTGATTTTAGAACTTTTGTTGTTTGCACTCTTTGTCTCCTTGTTCTTATATTTGTCTGTTTCTTCTATGCCCTTAGTTCTCTTTTCTTTCGCCTGTAGAGCACTTTGTAACTTTTTTTCGCATGCATGTTTTATTTGAGTCATATTTTAATATTTTTTTGGAGTCATATATTGGCACCTGATTTTGCTGATTGGAATAAACCTGCTGAGATAATAGGAAAAACTAAAAACGGTTATAAAGTATGCTCATAATTAGGACACGGTCAGGGTTAAGAGTCTTCTAAAAACATGTATCATGAAATTAAGGTAATTACTTTTAGCGAACATTAGGCAAAGTCCTATCTGTTGGCAACTTAATCCTGTCTAAGAAAAGATGGATCAAAACAAAATTAGAAGCGTATTTAAGAAGAGTCCAGGAGTTTCAGGTGTTCAGGTGAAGAGATCTGTGTATTTGGACATCTTCTTCCCAAACAGGACTGACGGATACAAACTGATGCAAGTTTGCAACAAGGCTGGTAATCTATAGGACCAGGCCTGTCAGCACAACTGTGATACTGGTGGATCCGCCGAGGTTAGTGGGCCACTGACGGGAGTGAAAAGGAAACAGTGTGCGGAATATACTGTTGTACGAACTATGTTTTGAAATGCTGCAGAGTGACTTGAGTAGAGAGGGAGGAAGAGGGGGGCAGCCTGACATTCAGGCAACATTATATCTCCAGTGCTGTCTAAAGAAGGAAAGAGTGATGGGTCACGATATAAAAAGAAAAAATATGAGAGGCATGAAGAGTCTGGCCTCTCCCGCTTTCTTTTTCCACTAGATGAAACGGGCTCTGTACATCTGTCTCATCTTCCTTTTTTTGGTTGCCCCTGAAAAAGGCCCAAGTGAACCCTCTCTCTCTCCCTTTCTCTATACTTGCCTCTCTCCCGCTATCTCTGTCTCTCCCTCTCTCTCTGTTCCTCTCCCTGGTTAGCTCTGACACACTGGTCAGCCTCAGGGTGGAAGAACAGAGGGACTCTGCTATGGGTTTGTTAGAGGAGATGGAGAGAAGGAGAGAGGAGGAACGAGGAGGGGAGAGAGAGGAGGAGAGGAGGAGGGGGAGGGTTGGTCAGGAAGAGGGAAAAAGAACCTGTCCATCCAAATGTTAAAGAGAAAAGTCAACGCTGAATCAAATTGTATCACAACAGTGGGCTATAATTCTTCTGATTTAGCTAAATGTCTTAATTATGAAATATCATTTCCATAATGTCATACATAGAGAACATTGTTTTGTATCAGATTTTTTAAAACAATATGTTACTTACCTCAAAACATAAAGCATAATATAGAAAGTAATATGCTGGTGAATATGTATCTGTCCTGCATAATCCAACGATGAATTCCTACTTTATTTGCACAAATAAATAAGAATTGTTCTATGAATATGAGACATAAGTGATAAGATATGATTGTATGAAAACTTGCATCGATGCACCGATACCAGATCGGATTTCGGGCCGATACTGACATATATAGCTGGATCGTATATCAGTGACAATGGGGCCAATCTGTTAAATTCAAATTTATTTTTGTATTCTATATACATTATATACTGGAATTTTGATTCCTGTTTATTTTTTGATCAATTTGTTGCTGCATTAAAAAGGTTTACACTTGAATTGTAATTCCTGTTAATTTTGAAGATTTCTTACCAAGTTGCTGGTGTACGATTGATTATTTTAATAATAAATAACAATTCAGTAAATGCATATCTATGTATTTATTTATGCCATTTTGTTTTACAAAGTTAAGAAAGTAATGTTTAAGTCAAGCGTGATGTTGCCTTACACATAAAAGAATGATCCCGGTCACTTCCACACAGCGAGGCGTGTAGCTTATTAATTAAACACTGGTATCGGATCGGTACTTGGTATCGGCCGATACCCAAAGCTCAGGTATCGCTATCAGGACTGAAAAAGTCGCGCATCCCTAAACTTTCAGACTCTAAGCGTAACCAAAATATATATATTTGAACTTTAAGGTCACCCAAAACTTAACCAATTAGTTGTCCTTGGATTTCACTGATTTGTGACAATGTTGGGAACAGGGGTGTGGTTTTCACTTTATTTACCTGTGCACTTGCACAGCGGGATTCAGACAAAGAGGGTGAGTTAGGCTCGGATATTTTCTGTTGACCGTCACGTCACGTCACGTCAGATCCTACTTTCATTTATCCAAAGCAGTTGTTGCTTGTCATTCTTTTCATTTAATAAACAGTCAAACACATCTGGATTTATTTTACGCACCACAGTAAAGAGCCTAGCACTTCCTCTTAGCGGCTTCTTGACTGAAAGCAGTCGCTACACATTAAATGTGCTGTGATTTAAATATTCTATTTTTTTTAATTTATGCCTGTCTTTTAACATCTTGGGACTGTGTTAGAAATAAGTGTTCTTACATTTGTTGCACCTTGAATTTCTTTGTTTTTTTTAGATCCATAAATAAATCAAATTGCTCAAAATTACAGTAAAACAGTGATTGCTGAAAACACTATAAAACTATTTTGTACAGTGGTCAGAGCTGCATCCACTATCACTATACTGGCCATTTGGCACATGTTTGCTCCTTTGTACCTTGAGCTCTGTGTACTCTATCCACAGTATGTCACACTGTCAAATGAAAGAGTGAGAATTCAGTGTAATAGGAGCAGACAGCAGTGCGGGTACTGTCAGTATATTTAACCAAGATGTACAGTTACAGGAGGCTCTGTGACTCTGTCTGTTCCCCCACAGAGCTCCCGTTACTCCACTCTGCGGGGGCAAAGCTAAGACTGAGTCCTTCACACCGAGAGATACAACCGCCAAACCAAAATATCATTCAGTGGAATTCACCTCGAAACACATATATGCACCAGCGGGTACAGTGATTGTGAGACTAATGGATGTAATGTATAAATGGATAATGGGTCAGAAAATATGTTTCAAAACCCTCAGCCATATGACAGCTGAGAATAAGGAGAATTGTCCATAATTGAAATAGCTGAAATGTTTTTTTTTTCCACAATAAACTAAATTGGTTCAATAACAGACCTCAATTTAAGGCTTAAAGAATAAGGCTGGCGTTATATTATGTTTTTCTTCTTGACAGCAAATCCCATGAATAGACCAACAATGCATTAGTCTGTCTTCCAATACTTTCCGACTTCCTTACCCTGTGCGACAAAGCCATTTGTCCCTAGTGAAGATGTCTACTTTTAAAAATGAGTTTCATTTATTAAACAGACCAAGATATTTCTTAAAACATGACCACTCTGTTGTTTTTTTTTAGCAAATGTTACCCAAACTGGAGCAAATTGTGCATTTGTTGGGGACTATTTTCAGCTGCGGACTGATAGACGTTTGGTGCCCCAGTGTGAGGATGTGAGGGATCGATCAAAATCATTGCACCAGTGTGGCTCATTTATGTGTCAAAAAAATCATGTGGCTCTGTGTCCTCCGGTGCTCCTAATGGCATCTGCAAGATTTCACAGACTGGAGGAAAACAACCAATCAGAGCCGAGCTGGAGTCTGCTGTCTCTGAGCAGCTGTCAATCACTCGCCAACTCCGATCAAACGGTCAAACTAGGCAGCGCTGATCAAATATGAATCAATATTCTGTTACTGTAATGCCTATTTCTTGTCTCAAATGTTTTCAGAAAAGTCTTGTAGTGTACTGTTTAGCTGTAAAATGAGAAAGTTTGTGACCCCGGCAGCCATGTTGAGATCAGTTGGGGAAATACCAAGCACCGCCCACCAGCCGGAGCACAGCCAATAGGAACGCTCAATAGGAACGCTCTCTCTGAAATGACCTGTGATTGGCCAAAGTCTCCCATCACTGGCTAGTTTTTTTTAAAGCCGGTGACGGGAGAAATGCCGTTGATATATAATATTATAATAAATAGTTATTTATGAAAATAAAAATCTTGATTTTGTCTTAAAACCATTGTGATTTCCTTCAAGAGTCAAACCACTGCAGGACGGACACTTTTATAAATTCTGGCTTTTAGCCAATGGCTGTAGAAAGCAGGGAGGGCGGTCAAGGCGCTGTGTTTGCTGTCAAACTGCGCACACGTGGGTCAAGTGCAGGTTGACCTGTCACCAATTTTGCTACGCTATGCTGTGGAAAATTGCGAGTCACAAACTATGCAGATAAGTGGATGTAACCAGTGGGAGGCGATTCTCAGAGTTTTTTGCAAAATTTGCCAGTTATTTTTCAATTTCACACGGGGGGGAGTCTCACAAGAAACGTTTGGCTCAAACGGAGATGTGCCGATCTACGGATGCATTTGGGCAAAATATAGAGATTTGACGAGGTAAGGGGCAAAATAGAAATGTACATTTTTTAAGTTAAATAGACATTATATCAAAATTGTAGACTATCTCTCAGCATTGGTAACATGTCCCACATTGTCCCACACAAACATTCTCTTCGTCCCACATTTGATTTGTTGGGATCTGGTCACCCTAGAGTACGTTGAGAGTCAAATTCCCTGGATGTGCACACACATACTTGGCAAATAAATGTGATTCTGATTCAGAGGAATATAGGCACACAGATGTATTTGTTAATAGGATCAATTCATTGTTGAAAAATGTCTTTATTTTCACCCGCCTCATCCTGTAAAAGACCTGTTTCATTCATGTAGAGAAGTTTCAATGATTCCGAGGTGAAGTTGAGACTATACTGTAGCTGGTGATAAATAAGGAAAACCTGTGTTTTAGGCTTTCACGAAAAGGTGGAGAACTCCAACAAGTTTAAGAGGAGCTGAGTGGAGATGAGGATGTGAGCGCGTGAAAACGGTATTAGTGCGGTATGGAACGGCACGGCCTTAAGAAAATAAGGAAAAGAAGGGGGGGAAAAGGATGAAGAAAAAAAGTATCAATCGATAGGGTTAAATTATTCATCGTCATTAATTATCGATCGCTCTCCGCTGCCGGCTCGTCCGCCTCGCGCCAGAGTTGAAAGGAGGGAAAGCGCGCTTTATTAAAACCGGCTCGAGCCTCATTGTTTCATGTCCCGCGGCAAAGAAAAAGCTCGAGTTTGGCTCTGCCCGCGCGCCAGTAGAAAAACACACACACGCGCGCACACACATTTGCTCCACCTCTCTCTCTCTCTCTCTCTCTCTCTCTTCTCTCTCTCCCTCTCTCTCTCTCTCTCTCTCTCTCCCTCTCTCCCTCTCTCTCCTCTCTCTCTCTCTCTCTCTCTCTCTCTCCGGACGCGCGGGAGGAGCTTTGGGGAGCCTCGCGCGGTGTTCACGGGGCGGCTGTGTCTCGCGTCGATCGATGAGGGATCAATGGCTCGCGCTGACTAATAGCCAGAGAGCGCCTTTGATCTCGCGGCTGAGAGATCAAAACCTGCGCGAGAGGGAAGAGAAATAGGAAAAGAAACTGCGCCGGCGAGCTGACCTTCACACACACACACACACACACACACACACACACACACACACACATTTAGGCAAAACCCACGTAGCCACACGCACGCGCGCAGCTTTTAGGAATTTGACTGCAGGATATCCTACCAGCAAACAAACTATGAGAGGTGCATCACTAACGAAACACATTAAGAATAATAACCAATCTATCTATCTATCTATAGGCTATAACAGATATCCTTCACACTTTTCCTCACACCACACACACACACGCACACACACACACACACACACACACGCCCTCGCTTCCTAGTCCAAGTTGTTGCTCTTGATTTTTACTTCCTCAGACAAGGTGATACAGTGAGAACAAGGAAACCATCTGTTGTTTCCTTCGAGCAGATGAGTGTCCTATGGGCTCAACTTCACGCCTATAGAGACCCAAGAGGGGTGTGTGTGTGTGTGTGTGAACGCGTGTGTGAGTGTGCATGCCTGTTTATGTGTGTGATGGAGAGAGAGAGAGAGAGAGAGAGAGAGAGAGAGAGGAGGTGGTTGTAATGTCTGGAAAAGTGCAGTTAGAAAAAGGCAACAAAATTGTCCTAAAATAGAACCAAGTTTGTTTAGGATGTGAAAGCAGGTTGATAGTCCTCGATTGGACTTCAAAAGGAAACTGTAACTGTATGCAACATTGTAGTGATAATAATAATGATAAAGAGGTTTTAAGGTAATTCAAATTTACTTGTACACAACGTATGAATATAACGGCAACACTGTTGTTTCCTGTTTCCTGTGTAATGTTCTGTTTAGGGTCCTGGAGATCTCCTGGGATCTCTTTAACAGCTCAAAAAACATAATATTGTCATATTACCTTGATAATTTATTGTATTAAACCTGCAGTAAGCAGAAAGTTTTTGGCATCATTGGGCAAAAAACTCCATAATAACCTTTCAGCATATTTTAATTCAAGTGTTCTGAGAGAAAACTAGACTTCTGCACCTCCTCGTGGCTCTGTTTTCAGGCTTTAAAATATCTAGCCCGTGATAGGAGACTCTGGCCAATCCCAGGTCATTTCAGACAGAGCGCGTTCCTATTGAGAGTTCCTATTGGCTGTGCTCCGTCTGGTGGGCGGTGCTTGGTATTTCCTCAACTGATCTCAACATGGCTGCCGTGTCACAAACTTTCTCATTTTACAGCTAAACAGTACACTACAAGATGTTTCTGAAAACATTTGAGGCGAGAAATAGGCATTACAGTAACAGAATATTGATTCATGTTTGATCAGCGCTGCCGAGTTTGACCGTTTGATCGGAGTTTACGAGTGATTGACGGCTGCTCAGAGACGGCAGGCTCCAGCTCAGCTCTGATTGGTTGTTTTTCCTCCGGTCTGTGAAATCTTGCAGATGCCTTTAGGAGCACCGGAGGACACCGGAGGACACCGGAGGACTTGGGAGGACACCGTAGGACACAGAGGCACACGATTTTTTTCAGATTATCTGTCTAATGCACAGGATATGTCTCATGTCAGGATATAGACTGTTTTATAAAAATACCTTTTTTTGAATCATATTTGCTCCATTTCTACCCACTGCAGCTTTAATTTCATGAGAATTGCTTATTAACATAATTTTGAACTGATGATATATTTCAGACATCTGCTACAGAAAATGACACATTAGTCTCAGAGACCCCAGCTGTAAAACATAGTTAAATACAATGGATTTTCATTTGCTCCACATTTGTGATTGCTAGTGTAAGTTTAGGATTTGTGTCACTGGAGATTTCTTACAGGTTGTTCATAAGAGGTCTAACAATGACTTATATACAGTCTATGGTTTGACTTCTCCGGGGTCTAATTGACCCCAAACAGAAGTAACTATGTAGGATGACATATTGTACATTTCTTTGTCTGGGAATGACATTTTGGCAAACAAAAATACATGCATATATTTGTTATATATGTATATATTTGTTCATGCATATAAGAAATAAATGTGTAGATAAATAGAAACAGAATGCTTTATGGTCACTTCCGTATTTAGTAATGTGCAAGCCAGTTTGTGGCAATGGGAAGGGGTTCAATACTTCTCTACATATTGGGTTTTTGAATAAGATCAGAAGAAAAGAGAAAAATACTGTTATTATTATTATTACACATACAGCAGTGGGGTCAGTGTGACCCCAAACAACAAGGAAATAAAGCAGATTAACAAAAGGATTAATAGTGCCCTTATTAGTCACCAAGAACCACAACATAATCCCTCGCAAACTAGTGTCTTGTTTTCCGCACTTTTACCCGAGGAAACGCTCTTCTCTCTCTCACTCCCTCTCTACTCATCCTCATCACGCTCTCTCTTTATCCCCCCCCTCCACCCCCCCTCCCCTCTCTGGTCAGTGAGTTACTCTCTCTATCGCTCTCACTTCCCGAATTAACCACTCAAGAAGTCACCACCGACTCAATCAATAGCTCATACATAAACCCTGCTATAATCGCTCCCCCAGCCCGTCTGTCTGCCCCCCCCCTCTCCCCTCCTCTCCTCACCCTTTAGCCCCTTCTTCAGCTTCTAACTGGCACTCCTCCTCTTCCTATCCTCCTGTGTCCCACTGTTTGTCTTTTTTATGTCTTGTCTGATTATTTTAGACACTCTCTCTGAAACATCAAGCCTCTGTCATAAACACAACGGAGAGTAATCAAGATCCTTCTCTTTAAAATGTAAAAGTCCTCACACCTTTGCTCATGTGCAACTTGTCAAAGAGCCTGACCTCATGCAATTTAGATCCAATTATATGAAAAGAAATGTCTTTTCTTTGAATGACAAAAGTTACACACCATGTGAGCACATGACCTATCCCTGACCTTAACCAAAATATTATATACCTAAGCTTGTAAAATGTCACATTTATTTTGCACTTTTGGGAATTCCAATTTTTTGTTTACAGACAAATTTATAATATATGTAATAAATACAACACGTAAGACCTTGTCAGGGGTAGAACGATAAAGTCCTGTACTTGTTTCTATTGTTATCCCTGGTGTTTCAACAGTCCATCAATCTTTATCAAGAATGAGACATGGTCTCTGTAGGAGCCAAATATCTTTGTTGCACCATTAGATATTCAGTTTATCAACTTCTTTGTGCTTTAGTAAATTAGTTTATCATTATATTTAACTATGGAAATCCGATAATGCGTCTGGCGCGGGTAAATGACATCATATGTGCGCCAACAAAGCATATTTGTGGAACTAATTGCCTAAGTTGAACAGCATAGCTGGTTGTTTAGCTTATTTTCTCGGTTTGTCTGACTGTCTGTGGTTGGATATCAGGGTGATAAAGTACTTTTAGCGATGCGTGGCATAATGAAATATTTTAAAAGACGGAACTAAAAAAGTTAGAAAATGAATCATATGAACAAACAACTGACAACTGACAATATCTACAGGCTGCTCTCATACATTGTTCGTACCCACGACAAGTAATGCACTATAATTTGTATATTCCACGTAATCAGTTTGTATGTAATCCACGTACTCGTTAGCCAGACTCTGACTCATTAACAAAATGAAGCGCGTGCAGTCCCCATTACTGTGAGGACACAAAGACTTACAAAAGGAAAATCTAAAGTGACATTGAGTCACTTTAAATTGGGGCCACCTGCAGCATCTTGAATCACTCTTTTGAAATGCACAAAGAGCCAAAAAATGAAAAATAATCCCATCCCATCTGGGCTTGTTGTGCTGAATACATAGTTTGAAATGCGACCTGATGCTACTTTGGGAGTATTTTTAACTCCTCTGGTTTCACTAACCCCACTATATTCCTTTAGGGACTTGGTATTTGTGTAGCATCCCTCTAAAATTTATTACAGGATCACAGTAATTCTTTTAAGTGCGAGGGCACTATCGGCCCATGTTAGTGTGTCCAGCCAGAATGGGCCCAGTATTGCGTTATAGCAAAGACAAGGAGACATCAATATTGCATTATCTCATGTTTAACTGTGAGACACAGATAGTTGTTTTGGGGGCCTTAAAGATATTGTATTACCAAAGGAGATACAGGCAGACATCAACACACACAAACACAAGAGGAGAAAAAAAAAAAAAGGGAATAACACACAGAGAATTTTAAAATTATAAGGCCTCTACACACCCTCTGCTCGTTCCCCTTCTCTCTCTATCTCTCTCTCTTCTTCTCTGCCTCTCTCTCCTCTCTCCAAAGTCTTTGATTCGTCCGTACGGTTTGATCTGCGAGAGAGCGAGTTTTGTAAACACATTTTTCACGATCATATAGCCACGGGCAAGGGGAGCGTGAGGCGCGGAGGAAGAAGAAGAAGGAGAGGGAGAGAGACTGAGAGAAACACACAGAGAGAGAGAGAGAGAGAGAGAGAGAGAGAGAGAGAGAGAGAGAGAGAGGGAGAGAGAGAGAGAGAGAGAGTGTCTGTGTGTGTGAGGGACGTTTAATGAGCGTGCAAGAGGGAAAGACAGACTGACAGAAAATGCAAGGATGGAGCCTCAAATATGACTTAGGCCTATCTGCTATACTGCACAGAGCAACAAAGACGCACATGCAAAACCACACACACACACACACACACACACACACACAAACCAGGGAGCCCAGACTGATGGTTTTGGCACAAGTAAAGCATCACAGGGGTTGATGAAATGTGAAGCAACAAGGAGAAAAAGCAAGTTATTCAGTTTTCCTCATCATGCAGAGGGGGGTGACACTCCAACACTGTGTTTCCCGATGTGACACTTCCTGACTGGTGCATCCATGTAGACACACACATACACACACACACACACACACACACACACACATAGAGAGAGAGAGAGAGAAAGTGATGCATCTCGTTTGGGATGATGAACACAGAAAACAGAGAGAAACAGCGGCTGAAAAACAGATTATGGGGCCGAGCCAATAAAACGCAGAGCACAGGCGGTAAACACACCGCGGTGTAAAAGCTGAACTAATAAAAGTGCGAGGCTCTCATTCCTTACATTTCTTCTTTTTTTTTTCACTTGGTTGGAACACTTTCTTTTTTTCATTTTAGCAGCTGCTAATCCGGTTAGTTTCGATTGGCTCCGGTAATGGCTGCTAACCCGTCGCTTCTATATACCGACTCGTCTGCACGGGACACGGCGGGGAGGAGGCGACCTCGGCTCGGTGTGAGCGGCAGACAGACACCGGCGACGGTAATGAACGAGGGAGAAGAGGAACAAATGTGTGGCACAGTCCACTTTAAGTGTATAGCATCATTTGCCCGCACCAAACTTTCAACACTTCCCTTCATATTTGCAGGTATTTTAACGAGACAAATGCACACACACAAAAAAAAAAAAAATCATACAAAACCCAGGAGGAAATTTGGACTTTCTTATTGAAGAAAAACAGCTAAAAGAAAATAAATTTCAGCCGGTTTTTGCTTCATCCCTTCAAAAAAAATAAAATAAAAAATATATAAAATTTGGACTTTCAACTTACAATTGAATTACAACTCGTGCGATGAGGCCTAAAGGTTAATAATAACATGCATGATTATTATCACACAATAATAATAATAATTATTATTATCATTACACTAATAATAATTATAATATAGTAATATAATATATCATAATTTGCATTTATATCGAGTCACAGCCGAGCGCATGTTGTAACTTTCTGATGAATTGGCTCCTTCGACTTTTGGCGAAGCACGGGCTGGGGTTAGACACAGGCCATCACATTTAAAGTGCTTTTCCACTCCGAGATTTGTTTGTTTTCCTAAAAGACGGGGAAACACTCCTCAACAATTCTGCAGAAATCCCTCGCGTCAGTCGTTAAAAAATGATTTTCTTTTCATTTTTCCTTTCCTTCCATTCTTTCTCTTTTTTTTTTAAACTTAGCCTACTGCTTTTTAGAAAGAAGAATAGCTGCGAGCAATAAAGTCGGTTGTCAGAATATGTGTGTGTGGTGTGTGTGCATATATTGCAGTGCAGTGTAGCGTTTCCTCTTCCTCTCTCTCTTTCTTCTCTCAGTCTTTTCTGTCCGGGGAATTGTTCTCAACGTCCACAAACACATTGCAAATACCCGCCGGCCCAGCTGCATCGATTTCTAATTAGACGCCAGGATAATCGTTGGAGAGAGATGAAAAAAAAGGAGAGAGTGATAGCGAGACCGAGTAAATAAATATATAAACAAATTAGAGCCCAGATTAATTGAATGAATATGAGCATTAAAAAAAGAAACAAAGGTGATCTTGGCGGATAAACCTTGCGTGGACTGAACGGGAAATAAGGCTTATATACACACACGGAGGAGGAGGGATGCAGAAAGAGGCGATTGTGATGGGAAATTAGGGACTACTTTTTTTTGTAAAATGCTTGTTTTGCAATTACTGATAGGTGCCCTTATATTGATGGGATAAAATTAATTTTACATTTTCTCATAAAAAGTTCCCATAAGTTTGTATGTCACTGCTACAATGGACAATCCATGCAAGAAAACAAGGATGCTATGTGCAAGAAAGTGGCCTTGAAAGCAATTAAAACAAATATGAATTTCAATCAGAAGTGGAGGAATATGATTAGGGCTGCGTATTGGCAAGAATCTGGCGATACGATATGTATCATGATAAAGGGGTTACGATTCAATATATTGAGATGTATTGCGATACTGTGAGTAAGGCGATGTATTACGATTTTTTTAAATTTTAGGAAAACTGTCATAGTATAAAGAATACACCACCATATGCATAAAATCTGAGTAAAAAAAAGTTTACTTTTTTATGTAATCAGACCAGTGGGATCTACATTTGCATTTATCACAGTCCCCATAACATCACCATTATAGCACTACTTTGAGAGGGCACATACACTGAGAGGCTGCAGCTCTTTGCTAATGAAATGAAGTATTGACTGAGTTAATCTTTGCATGTATACTATTAATTAAAAATCAATACAGTGTTTTTGAGAATTGTTAAGGTATTAAAAAAAACATAATATCGCGATGTTTGACTTCTTTCGATATTTTCTTACACCCCTAAATATGATCATAAAAGTCTGACCTAAAAAAATGTGCATGTATCATACAGGCATAATGGTCTGCAGACGCATGAAACTGTGACAGCAATCAACCTTGAACTAAAGCCACAGCTGGATTATCCAACTTCTCTGCTGTTCAGTCAAATTTCCACACCCCCTCCTCCCCCTCCTCCTCATCCTCCTCCTCCTCCGCCTCCTCCTCCACCTCCTCCTCTCTGTCTCCTGACAGAGTGTGACAGGGGGTTAGCCGGGGAGCTCAGGTAGCTCGTTTACTTTAATTAACGTTTCATCATCCTCGGAGCGGGACCGCGCACCGTATATATACTCTTTCATGCTGCTCCGTCTCTCATCCCTGTTCTCCATCCATTCATCATCAGCCCTCCACCTCTCCACCCTCCTTCTCCCTCTCCCTCTCCCTCTCTCCTCCCCACCTTCGGGCTCAACTCTCATCTTTTCTTCAGCAACTCGCCATATCGCCCCCCTGCTCTCTGTCTCATGTCCACTCAGGCATATACAGGATAATAATTCAAACACTTTCCTTCCTTCTCTCCTTCCTTCCTTACTTCCCTACCTCTTCCTCCTCCTCCCCCTTTTTTTATCAACTTTGTTACTTCTTTCCCTCCCCTTAACTCCTTCTCTTCCCTCCCTTGCCCATCCCTCCCAATAACATCTGTTATTATCCGCAAAATCATAATTTTTAGGGATGCTATAGTACAAATAAGCTCGATGGGATAAATGTTTGCACAGACTATTAATATGAAATATTATAATCATTACTGGGATAGAGTGGTTGTTCAGGATGGACACATTATGGCAGTGAAGGAGGGAGGAGATGAGAGAGGAGGAGGGTTATTGATCGGTATTGATCGCCTCTGATCATATAATGGAAAATAAACCTCCAGTCGGTGATCATCATCATCAGGCAGCCAACCGCGATAGATCAAATCAATTTTGTTGCTCTCTTTCAGTAGGAATCAATTAGTGACCTATCGTTCCTATAAGAACATCTTTATATTAACATTTATTTTAGATGCAATAATATGTCTGCAAACCAACAAAATTAGGTCACTGATTTTTAAACTGTGACTCATTTTTCATTTGTCGTTGTGTAGGAAGAGAGATCCAGCGAGGGAAAAGTGGGCTAGAGCAAGTAATGAGACTACAGATGAAGGTTAAGTGCGCACTTTGAGCAGTTTTGTGCTCAATAAATATTAAAATGAGGAGCTTCTAAAGGCTATAAACAGCATTTTATTATTCTTTAAAGTTCGGCTAACTTCTCCGCATGTTTTGCCTCCAGCCTATGGGCGGTAATACATCTGTAACGCGTTACAGATAACTTGTCTGTGCGCAAATCCATCTGAATTTCAGCGTCATTATTTATACTTATATTAATAAATGACTACGTAGGTAGAAGTAACTCAGACTAAAGTTGATTAATACAAAACAAAAAACCCATAACCTACAAGTCCCGGAGACTAAATCTCGTTCTCTGAGAGCTGACAGAAAGGTTTAATGAGGCCAAGCCGAGTTATCGCGATGTTTGAGGAAAAACAGCTTTTTTGGAGGATGAGGGCTAAATGGAAAAAGTGAAAAGATGGCGTGATGAATTGGTATATTTAACTATACTTTTGAAATGAGCAACGATGACTATTTAGAGTAAAGTTGTCTCTTTTGGCTGAAGGCTCCGCTCATTAAATCATTTCTCTGTCTTTCTTCTTGCAATAATTGGCCCTCGCTCTCATTTGAACTTTGAAACATTTTCTTGAGAGTAATGGTTGTTTTAAGTTTCACTAAATTTCTATGTAGGATAATTTCTATTCACCAGTTTTGGACAATTGGGCTCATGACTCATCTTAAATGTAGGCCTATACAGGTTCATTGTGCTAATTGCAATTATGTAATTCCAAATATTGTAGAATTAAAGCCTAAGAGATAATCCTTTACTCTAGGCGTGTTTGTATTGATTATTATTATTAGCCTATCACAATAATCCTATAATAATGATTTTGGATAATTATACAACAGCAGTCATTCAGGGGATTCTACTGATACACAAATGGTAAATGAACTTGCACTTATATAGCGCTTTTCTAGTCTTTCGACCACTCGGAGAGCTTTACACTACATGTCAGCATTCACCCATTCACACACATTCATACACTGATGGGAGAGGCTGCCATGCAGGGTGCCAACCTGCCCATCAGGATCTAATCTAAATACTCATTCACACACCGATGGCACAGCCTTTGGGAGAAATTTTGCGTTTAGTATCTTGCCCAACAACTCTTCGACATGCGGACTGGAGGAACCCGGGGATCGAACCGCCGACCTTCCGATTGGTGGACGACCCGCTCTACCTCTGAGCCACAGCCGCCTGCAAAGTGCTTCTATTGTAAAAATCCAAAGATAAAAAGTTGGAGGATAGTCAAATCACATAAAAGTGTCGTATATTTTGCTAACTTGTTGTTAATGAAAAAAGGAATGATGAGAATGAATCAATAAAACCAGCAGTAAAAACTTGAGACTATCACAAACCAATAGCACTGAATCCCCTCGGAGTCGGCTTAGAGCTGGTGTCTGATGAACCGGTGGAAATGGCAGGTGTTATATGAAGCAAAAATAAAATGAGAGAAAAAAAAGTAAAGTAAATGCAGTTAGACTCATATGGTTCGGTGTGGTCTGGGCGGGACTCGAACGCGGCCTGGGACTCAGCGTGGAGCGTTTTGATAGTTTAAACAGTTTAAAACACTTACATTGGTAACCGGATTTGTAGCCTTGTGGGGCTAAGACCTTGATGAAATCCTCCGTGCCCACTGGGACTACAGAGGTGAGCGCTCACATACAAATTGCCATTGATAAAGAGAGAAGGGGAAGCCCCAACATAACTAACCTTAAACCCCATCCCTCTCACACTAAGAAAACTCTCCTACCCAGAGTGCAGTGCAGCTGGCACCACCTGGGACCCCGGGGGAGACCAGATTGACATTACTGCATAAAAATGTTTATGCTTTGTAATCGTTTTCAATTTAACCATTTATTTTTGACTGGGGATCACCGTTCCACAATGTATGCAATCAATATCGTGTGACATGTGGGAAAAATTCAGCTTTGTTGAACAGCGAACGTACCATGTGTTGACCTTTGAGAGTGCAGCGCAGCCGGTGACTGCTGCTGCTCAAAGGTGCCATCAATAATGGAGGACAAACTACAAACTGAATTTCCAGAGATGCATGTGATTAATTGGTGTCATACAGCAGCCACACAGAAAGCATTTGCACGACGAAATGCCTTCAAATCGAACAAATAATCATGGTGACATCAGGACATGTAATTAGGACTCAATACAAACCATGAATAATTAACCTAAGTCATACTTGAAATAAGGGGATATAGTCATTATGATGTCCTGGATATAGGCCTGTTACCGATAGCGAGATTGGACAAAGGCGCCAAAAGTGTGGTATCTAAAATCACGCCACCAAGTGAGCTGCAGAGGTTGAACATTGGACTGTAGCTGATAGCCAGCAGGGGGCGACTCCTCTGGTTGCAAAAATAAGTCAGATTGTATAGAAGTCTATGAGAAAATGACCCTACTTCTCACTTGATTTATTACCTCAGTAAACATTGTAAACATGAGTTTATGGTCTCAATCACTATGGTTTCAAGTCTTCTTCAATACAGCATGATGTTCATTTAGTAAATTATGGTCCTATTTAGAGTCAAATAGACCATAAAGCAGGGTATACTTTAGGGCGGGGCTACCTTGTGATTGGCAGGTCGCTACCACGGCGTTGTCCGGTCGGGAGTTGTCCTTATTTCTGTCTTACAACTTTAACCCTTTCACAGTGTGTTTTCAGTTAATGAAAGTTAATTGTAACATTTTGATCGCCTAGAAAATGTTACATACAAAATTCAGCATCCAGTTGTACTTAGCTCCACTCTCTCGTGTCACTTCTGGTTGCAAAGAACCAAGATGGTGACGGCCACAATGCCAAACTCGAGGCTTCAGAACGGCGGTCCACCAACCAATGGGTGACGTCAGGGTGACTAGATCCACTTCTTAAAGTCTATGGTCTGCAGTAATGTGAATGTCCCACAACAGCCAGAATATAACCAGATATCTATGGTAGGCAGATGAATCGGGCAATATTAGCTTATTGTATGCAGATATTTGTTTATATATAAACAAACCATAATCCATCCATAATTTTAGTTAGAAATTAATACTCGCGCAAGAGGTCCACCAAAGATCTGGGAGACATACAGTAATGTTTTGTGGATTTATTCCACCACTGTCGGATGAGTTAGATAAAGACACAGCTTTACGTTGTTGTTGTTGTTGTTGAAGACTGATGAGAGTATAGAGAGAAACCTTGGCGATCACCTGGCCAGTAAAACCTCCTGTTACATCCCTTAAGGGTGCCTATTATCACTTTTCCCTTTAGTCCACTATTATTAGTGTCTCCATATGATCTAATAATAAAATGTGGGGGCGTCCGGGTGGCTTAAGGGTTTAAGATGCTGACCTCATAAACGCAGAGTCCCTTTTGTTGAATGTCATCGCTCCTCTCTATCCCCTCACGTTCTGACATCTCTCCATTACAGCTGTCAAATGAAGGCAGAAATGCCAGGAAAAAAATGAATTAAATGTGACCCAAGAAGTAGACAGGCTGTTCAGTGAGCGGCGAAAAGAAAATGAACCACTGACGCATGCCAAAAAGTACAATTTCACAAACAGAGTTCAACGAGCACAGATTGTAAATGAATGTATATAAAGCCTCCATGATATTCTGTCGTTCACTTTTCTTAAGAACATGCTTTTGACTTCTGTCTCTTCTGTTATGACTGTTTCCATATTTGCTATGATGTCTTTTAATACTGTCTCTGTCTCTTCCCATTACACAGACCTCCTGGAAGTCATATATCCATGTGCACGCACACACACACGCAGACTAGCATGCTCACAAAAATTCAATCTGTGTTTCCATCTCCCACTCTCTGTTATACAGTCACACACAAGCAAATGTACACACACACACTCACACTCACACTCGGCGCCCGTCTGCCTCGGCCCCCGTCGGCCCTCTCGCCTGTGTGTGTGCGTGTCAAATCGAATCTCCACCTCAGTGCGTAGTACACCTGCTGTGCCGGCATATAATGCGCTGCATACAGTGAGTGCACGATGACGGATTACTGAATTAGACCAATAATGACAAGTGACACTTCTGTTACCGCTCCCTGAGCCACTGCAGAGAGACGGGGAGAGGTGTAAATAAAGAACAGACACGGCGACAGAGAGAGAGAGAGGGAAGAAAAAAACAATAGATCAGAGACAAAGGAAGTCATGGAGATGGATTGGGAATTTTCAGCTTGTTCTGTAAAAATAAATAAGTTCTGTTTCATTCGAGTGCAACTTCTATGTCCTGAATCTTTTTTTCCTCTCTCTCTGTTTCCACGGTGATACTCAGTTGTCATGGACTCATGATGGCAACTCAAAATAGATCCATATAACAATCACTGGTGACAGTTTTTTATACCAGCGTAAACCAAAACCTACTGTTTTCTCTCTCTTAATACAAATTCTCGTGGGGACGAGGTCCCACCTGGGCTTGAAAGTTACACGTCCTCAGCTAAACTAACATCCAGGCAACATTGCAACAACCTTACACATGTTTGGCAAGACAGAACTGCTCTGAGAAGTTTGGACGTGTATTCTTAATGAATATACATGAAATGTAGAGCAGGGTAATTTGTGAGTGTCCAGCATGTTGTAGACCGGGGCAGAGTATCTGCAGGATGCCTGGCCCCCCCATGGACCCGGGTCTCCGCAGGCCTGTGCTCAGGATACTAAACCATGCCAAATGAGGAAGAGGAGGTGCAATCCTCCCTGGGACCACATGAATAAATCAGCCTACCACCCGGTGCTTCTGTATCGGGGCAAAGACTGACTAGAGGAGTATGCAAACCGAGAGACGTACACACAAACGCATGCATTCATTCATAAACGCACTCATGCAGAAGAGAAAAACAGTGACTATGTAGGTGTGGTAGGTGTGAAACACCAGTGGCTTGTGTTTGGGGTTAGAGACAGACTTTATGATACGAACATCAATGAGAATATTTGTGTTGGCGCCATGTCAATGATGTCAATTTGACCGCAAGGCTCATCATCCTTCCTGTATTGTATCACAATGGAGAATCAGTGGGGGATAGAAGCCTGCCAAGTCCTCCAGTCATTGTGCCATAGTCGTGTTTGGCTTGCAAGCCAAAGCTCAAAAGGTGCCTTCCAAAACTAGGGGTGTAAGAAAACATCGATACGCATGAGTATCGCGATATTATGTTGTGCGATACTGTATCGATTCTCCAAAACACTGTATAGATTTTGAATTAACCTCAGCCCGCTGTCGGTCCCGGCTGCCATTCGATCTTTCGGAAGGTTTTAGCGGCAGTTTTAAAGCTAGAGTGAAGTTACTGGCATCATATGAAACTATAAAAAGCCTAAAGAATCCATTGGTACCAACTATGTCATACTAGCTTCTACTTTATGATAATCCCATGAGGTTGGGGGCAAAAAACATGCAGTTCTTTGAGTACAGGATAAATGTGTTATTTTTGCCAATACTAAAATGGTGTGTTCTTTATACTATTCCTAAAATTAAATAAAAAAAATCACTATATCATCTTGCTTCAGGTATCGCAATATACTGAATCGTTACCCCTGTATCATGATATGTATCGTATCGCCAGATTCTTGCCAATACACAGCCCTATCCAAAACCTTCTGTATATCTGCACCCACTTGACAGAGGGAAGAAGATGAACAAGGCTGCTGTGAAGAAGAAGTGAGCACTTAACTGGGACAAACACACACACAGAGCGGGAGAGGAGGCACAATTGGAGTTGGAGAAAGAGAGCACAGGAGCGAGAAGGCAATAGGGGGAGCACAGAGGAAGGAAGACAGAAAGAAATATTGACAAAGCCTAGATATACACATAAGTCACCCGACACGACCCGCTTGCTCCCTGTATTTTATAGAGCTGCTCTGCGCTGGCAGAACAGCGTGACAGGCCAGTTCCTTCAACGGAAAATATGGTCCCTCTCTACCCTCCCGCCTCTCGCTCCGCTATCACTCCTGTTTTCTGTCTATCCCACCTGATATCATTCTGTCACCTCTGCGCCGGGCTCTTTTTTCCATCATCCCCCCTCTATTTCTTCTCTGCCCGTTCTCGCGTTTTTATTGGTGCTCTACATCCCGCCCGTCATGTTTCACTCCTCCGTTTCTATCCATCTTCGTGTCGCTCTCTTAATCCCCTCTCATTTGCTCTCCTCGGCCCTCATCCCTCCCGTTTCTCTTCCTGCTCTCCCGGAGCCGTTTCCGCGCGCTGTCCCATTTCCACCTACTCCTCTCCGTTTCCCCTCATTCTTCCTGATTCATTTCCTCTCCGCTATCCGTTCCATTCATCCCTCTCCCCCCCTATTTGTGCATCGCCATCCCTCTCCACCCTAAGCTCTCCTATCTCCATCTTAAACCTTTCCAACTATATTTCCTCTGACCTCCATGGTTTTCCTTTAGTTCATCTGTCACTCTGTCCCCCCTGTAAACTTTACCCATCCACTTCTTTAAATGGAATACTTTAGCTTGGCCTTTTCACTTTTGCCCTTTCCTTTCTTCCTGCAGCTTCTTTCTCTTTCCTTATAGACATCTTTCGTTTCTTCCCTCCTTGAAATAAGCATATGCATTCACCACATTTTCCACTATTTGGTTTACACTGTTGTCTTTCCCTGCAGCCCCTTCTCCCTCCCTCCTTTCTTTGTTTCTTTTCTTGTTCATTCCTTTCTTTTTTCTTTCTTTCCTCTCTTTCTCTTCTCTCCCTCTGCATTCCAGCCGGCCCTCCCTCTCTCATCCGCAGCCTGAGCACAGAGCCCCATGTGTCGGAATCAATTAGGGCTGAGAGCCGTCGCGGCCGCTCTTTCACGGAGGTAAATATTAAACTGCACCAAGCACCGAGGAGGAAGAGAGGGAGAGAGAGGAGGGGAGAGAGGGAGCCCTCCGTCCCTAATCCACCGCATCGATCAGGCGGGGATGAGGGTAATATATTATTTTGACAAGATACGATTCTCCGACGCGCACCGCTATCCCCGGCGATCGATTTCTTTTTTCTCTCCTTTTTTCTTCCCTTTTCTCCCCCTCAGCGAGTGGGACAGAGTTTGTGTGTTACTGTGTGTGTGTGTGTGTGTGTGTCAGAGATAGGGTGCATGTGTGTGTGTGTGCATTTGTGTGTTGTTGTCGGGCGTCTTGGCGTGTGCATGTGCACCGGAGTGTGGATGGGTGACAATAGGAACAGCATTAGGAAATGTGGGGAAGAGATGAGGATGGTGCTGCTAGTAGGTCTGCGCTTTTACAAACAAGCTCCTGTCTAAACAGCTAAATCACACGCTCGCCCAAAGACGGATCGTTGAGAGGAGAATCTGAGAATCCTATTTTGTGGTTATTTTCTGGGGTATATGCGCGGCGCAGCAAAGGCAGGACGTCAGGGTTACAGTTAGTCAAATAGGTAGAGCTGACCTATTCTAAAGTTAAGTGTCCTCCCCCGCACAGTCCCCTCTGCTCCTGGGCCTCCCCTCCATATCGCTTTGTAAACTGTGTCTAAATGCTAAATTCACAGATCAATTTTTTTTATTCAACCTCTCCCCCCATCAACCGCTCCCTCTGCCCCCTGCCTCTGTCCTCCTCAAACAGCTTCACATCTTGCTGTCCTCCAGTGATGGAGAGTCCTACCAGCCTTATGTATGTCTCTCTCTCTCTGTGTGTGTGTGTGTGTGTGTGTGTGTGTGGGTGGTTGTCCGCATGTCTGAGTCTTTGTGTGCAACTTATTCTCACCGCAGGTCATAGAAATAAGACAAAAAACTGAAGTTTTCACATGATAGATCTAGATATTTTTGCAAACTACAAAATTGCTGTGATAGCTTGTGTGATATTTTTGACATAAACATTGAATAAGTGAATTTGTACTGTCAAACCCACTGAGGATCAACAGCAAACTCTTTTAACCGGTTTTAGCTCATTGTTTTGTTTCCTCAAACAAATCCTCATACAACTGTTTGTATACCTTACGAAAATCATTCCTCATTTTCCGTACGTTTTTCCTACGACTGTCCAGCAACACGTGACACATTTCTTGAAAGTAAACTTCCGTCTTCACAGGAAACAACTTGGTTAGGTTTAGGAAAAGATCGACTTAGTTAGGTTTAGGCAACAAAACTACTTAGTTACGTTTAGGCAACAAAACTACTTAGATTTAGAAAAGATCAACTTGGTTAGGTTTAGGCAATAAAACTATTTAATGAGGTTCAAGAAAAGATCGTGGTTTGGGTTAAAATAACTCCGGAAGTGGCGTAACTTAAGTACGGAAGTTACGTGACAAATAAATCAACGTTGACTTCTGGTTTCACACGGGATAAGAACAGCGGTCTCCTGGGCGAAAGTCTGGTGTTTTTTTATCCATCCCGACCTCATTCCTATGCAGCGTTTGTCGCTCTTTATACTTCCTGGTTCATGAATACGTGGATTACAAACGAATTGATTTAGTGGGATATAAATATGAATTACAGTGCATTACTTTTCATAGGTATAGCTATGAATGGTGTATAAGCACAGCCTGAACAAAATCATATGGCAAACATCTAATACGCTGGCATAAGGTGAATGTATGCTACCTGGCTAGTATGAAACTGCAGAAAATCAAAGTAAAGCAGTAGCTAGAGAAGGAAGTCCAGCCGTCTAGAAGGGTAAACATGCAAATATTTTTCTCAGGAGCTGGTGGAGACCAAAATGTAGCAAAAATTCCTGTGAATATTGGATTGACATTCATCGGGTGACCAGAAACATAATTCCACTGTGATGCTCATGCTTCTCCTTGTCTGCTGGATGCATAAGTTGGCAAATGCTACCAGTTTAGCTATAACTACTTGATAAGCTGTAAGTATATCCAACCCTATCACCAGACAAAACATCGATATTTGATTCTGAAAAACCTCTTGCTCTCTACAATATCTGTGCTGCAACTACAGCATGATTTAGTTTAGTGAAAGATTGTGGTGACGGTGAATAAAAAAGCAAACATTAATTGCAGGTATGTGACATGATGCTAACGTGCAACACACCAATCCACCACTTCCTCGGATTCTTAGCTGGTATACTGTATCAGGTGCTCTGTTTCTGTGGGCTTGTTTTGGGTTGTTTTCTTCCCCCTAGTGGTCAGAAATCGCTAAATGCAGATTTAAGTTTTGTTCTCTGGTGTGGTGTGATTGTGTGTGTGAGCACAGAAAATATTGATATACACGGGTATCGCAATATTATGTTGTGCAACATTGTATCGATTCTCCAAAACAATGTATTGATATTTAATTAACCTCTTAAAAATCTGATCGGCCGCCGTCGGGCCCCGCCGCTATTCGATCCTTTGGACGTTGTAGCGGACTCAGTTTTAATGCTAAAGTGAAGATACTGGCATCATATGAAACTAGAAAACCTAAGAAATCAATTAGTACCAACCATGTCATACTAGCTTATTGCAGAGGATAAATAACGCTCCAAAGTTACACTCAATTTTGGTGAGGAAAAACTGGCATGGTGATATTCATAGGGGTCCCTTGACCTCTGACCTCAAGATATGTGAATGAAAATGGGTTCTATGGGTACCCATGAGTCTCCCCTTTACAGACATGCCCACTTTATGATAATCACATGCCGTTTGGGGCAAAAAACATGCATTTTTTTGAGTGCAGTATTCTAAAATAGTGTATTTCTGGTGTGTTCTTTATACTATGATAGTTTTCCTACAATTAAATTTATAAATCGCAATATATCGTTTTGCTTACAGTATCTCAATATATTGAATCGTTACCCCTGTATCATGATGCGGATCGTATCGCCAGATTCTTACAAATACACAGCCCTACTACATGCCAACGTATCCTCATGCAACGGTTCAAATATCTTAGGAAAATTAATTTCTCCATTTTTTTGCGTTCAGTGATCAGTGCGCCTGCGCAAGCCCCTGCATTGCAGAGCCTGTTGTTTAGGCAACAAAACTACTTGGTTTGGTTCGGTTCAGGAAAAGATCATGGCTTGGGTTTGAATAACTACATTTTTTGTTACTTAAAATAAATATGCTTGTTACGTGACTCACGTAGGTGGCGTTAGTTAAGTACGTAAATTGCACAACAAAAGTAAGGTAAAATAAGTCAACGTTGACTTTTGGTTTCACACAGGGCACTAACAGCAGTCTCCTGGGTGAAAAGTCCTGTGTTTGTGTGACCCATCCATCCACCCCACCATCCTCCTTACATGGAGTTTGTTGCTCTTTATACTACGTCACCTGACTTCCTTAGCGGCGGCCCTGCGCGTCCTGGCTCATGATTACGTGGGTTATGTACGAATTACAGTGCATTACTTTTCATTGGTATACGTAGGAACAGCCTGTACATTCAGACACGTGCACCCCGGCAGATAGAAGAAATACAACCCATAGGACACTGTGTTGTAAAACAGAGCACTAACTATCAAGGTTATACAGTCCCTGTGAGTGTATCAAGAGTGTGCACAATTTCTCTATGCCTAAGTGTGTGTCTGCACTCTGTACGTATGTAAGTATGCATTCGTGTGTTTTGTTTGGACGACATATTTTGGTTCCAACCTGTCCTTTTGAGTATTGTGGCGATACAAACAACTCATGTCTAGGTTACATGCACACACACACACACACACACCGGTTTCCTCTCTCAGAAAGCTCTGTCCAAACAAGCACGACATCACCCGCTGGTGTCTCCTCCAGCTCACTCCGCTCTCTCTTACTCCTCGTCTCCCACTTTCTCTGTTTCTGCCTGCCGCGACTTAGTTTTCCTCTTTCTTTCTATCCACTCTTGCTTTTATTGTGCCATTTTCTGCCACTTTGGTCCAAGAAAGGGAGGCCGTAATGCAATCTCTCCCCCTCTCTGTCCCCTGCTGTGAGGGAGAGAAGCTTGGCCTGTGTGCTGGGCCGGGGAGAAGGGGGAGAGACGGGGTCAAGGTGAGCTCTAATACACTATTGATCCGCCCCAATTGAAAACCTGATGGAAATTTTACCCCCCTCCCCTCCCCTCCCTTCCTCCTCATCCTTCCCCCGCACCCCTCTCTCTCTCTCTCTCTCTCTCTGTTTTTCTCCCCCCTCCTTTCGTCTACCGCCCCCTCTCCCTTCCTATCTCCCACTCTTCTCTTCCCCTATGTCTTCTTTCCTTTCCTGTGTGTATCCTCCCTGGTGTCTAGAGTCTTCCTCTTTTTTCACTGTCTATCGCCGTTCACTCCAATCTGTTTTCTCTCCCAGCTGAACGTCTCTTTCAACCACTGACCACTTTCTCTCCCTTGCTATCTATCTCCGTGCTGGGCAGCACTCTGCCTCCATGTCTTTTAAACCGTGCCTCTAATCATTTCCCCTCTTCTCTTCTCCTCCTTTTGGTCTCGCCATCTCCCCTCCTTCAAGCCCGCTCCTCTCTTATTCCTTTAAATCCCTTGCTACCCCACCCCTCCCCGCTGTTTCTGTCCCTCTCACTCGTTTTGCCCTCATCCCCCTCTCTGAGTGTGCATCAGATGGTCCATTTCTCTCTAACCCAGTGCATATTGATCCCTATGGCAGTAGCATGCAGGGTGAGGGCTGTGAAGACCACTGCTACAGTGTATTAAACGCCACAAACGCTTTGGACGTGGGGCCTGAGACACGCCTCCCCGGCAGGGCCCTGTCAATAGCTGCTCCCTCCTGTCAACAGCAGCCAAATGGCCTCTCAATCTGGGACTTGTGATGGGCTACAGATTGGTACACAGAAACTGCAATGGATGCGGCGCAGAAAAATAGACAGAATCTTGATGGGAGAAAAGCCAGGATATAAATGGTGAGCTGCTTTTAAAAAAAAAACAAATGTATTCAGCGTCGATGTAAGTGACTGAAATCATGTAAAATCATTTCCAATCAGATGCCTAAAATGTTGCACAACAAAATCTACGACCTCAGCTTTCAATTTGCTCCATTCTTTGCCTTAACGGGCTTCATAATAACACACTCTTGTCCTGCAGTTATGTGGAACGGCAATTACGGACGCGGTCGAGTGCGCTATACACTGTTGAAGCACATCAAACAAAAGAGGCACAAACGCTGGGAAGGCCAGAACAATGGAGATGGCAGCAACAGAAGTAAACCTTTCACGGCTACCCATTACTTTCCCACTTAACAAGACAGACCACAACCTCTCCTTCTCTCTGACTCTATGCAGAGTTGGCTGGCTATCACCGCGCTGCTTGAGTGGGAGATAAATGGAGGGAGTGCGCGTATGTGTGCGTTTGATTTATGTACTGTTGTGTACGTGTCAGACGGCCGAGCTATCGGGACCACCATCTCCCAATAGACACAGAAATGCTACAGCAGTGGAGGGACCCCTCTGTCGACCCCGAGACCTCTGATATACATCTGGAACAACAGAGCACACCGAGCGGGGATTGGAGGGATTTGTTGGAGTAGGAGGAGGAGGAGGAGGAGGAGGAGGAGGAGGCGGAGGAGGGGAGCTACCTTCATTGCTTCTGTGCTTTTTTTTCATTTTCATTCAAAGGAGATTCGTCTTCACTTTGTCCCTCACTCCCTCTGCCCTTCTCCGTTTCAATGTTGACGAGAGGGAAACGGCTTCGGTGCTCTCACCTCAAACTCAACTTCACAACTTCTTCTGTCCACTCTCGGAGGAATAATCTCACAGGTAGCAACACGCAGACTGGAGGTCCTGGTTGGTTGCTTTCACATTAAGCTTCTGTCAACAGTGTCAGGAGTTACTTCTGTGTGATCCTGATCTCCCGGGAAACGTCTGTTATTCAAAGGGATGCCAAGTGTGTAAGAAAAACCACGACCAAAACCTTTTAAACAAATATATATTTCACCTCTCACCCTAACTCTGTTTGACCCGCAACAGTTTTACATGTAGGTTGATTGATCTATTTTTAAGTCTTGTGCATGTAGTAAAATATTACAACTGTGTAACTGCGTCTCACAGTTTGAAATGTGTCGCCATGTTTTCCGCATCGCTTCTAATTTGTCCGCTAACCGGCATTCAGAGTTCAGACACCTTGTTTTATTTTCCCCACTTTTCTCTTTCAATCACTCTTTCCTTCTCTCCCTCGCTGTCTCCTCTCTTTCTCCCCCCCCCCCCCTCTCTCTCTTCAGCCTCTCCATCTATTTCTTTCTCTCTAGGAAGGAATCAGTCTCACCTTAATTGCTCTTAAATCGGATTAATGACTGACCGGGGACAACTTGACTTAATCTCTCTTCTAGTAAATCTCTTCCTCTCCCCTCTTCTCGTACATCACTCTTAAACATTTTATCCTCCCTTGCTCCCTTTATCTCGTGTCCTCGGCCCGTTCTCTCCCCTGCTCGCTCCCTTTCGCCTCCTTCTTCCTCCATTTCATCTCCCTCCTTCTCTCTCTCCATCACTCTCCCCTGCGAGTCAATCATTCTTTCATCTTTTTTGGACGCACTCTGTCATGCTTCAGCTCTGCTCGTCATCCGGGTCCCTTCATCATTTTCCCCCCCTCTTCTTTTTCGCACTCTTTCGACAACTTTCTATCATCCCTTAACTTCATCATCCTGAGATTTTGCCAAAACCTCTTTGACTTGGCTGTCACTCTGTCTCTCCATTCTCCACTTTGTCTCTCTCTCTCTCTCTCTCTCTCTCTCTCTCTCTCTCTACAAGGTTGGCCAGTCGCAGGGTGTTGTGTATGTGTTAGCGGTGCACGTCGATGTGGTCCTGTCATTGCCTCCTAAGTGCTTTGGCAATACTAGGGATCTGCTGTCATGCCAGTGCAACTAATCTCAATCGAATTACACTGAACTTGTATTGAGATGGAGATAAAGGACATGAGCGTCTGTCTGTGTGATTGCTCAAGCAGCTCCCGAGCACACGGACGAGAAGTGCACACACGCATTCAAGAAATCAGTTTTGGTGACATGAATGACACCATTTTGATCATTAACCTAAATGAGATTAATGCCAATAAAACCACAGCAACAAAGAAAAAGTGCATTACAGTTTAATACGAAACAACTGGCGCCGTGTCACACTGGGGTGATCCTTGTTAAAGGTATAAGGGCAAAGAAATTGTGCCACCTTCCAAACCCCTGCAGTTCAAAAAAACGGAGAGAAAAAAGAGAGACCAGCCTTGTGGACAAAAGCTCATTTTCCTCTTGGTTGCACACTGCTGCGGGCGGGCTAACATGCCACGGGAGAATTCAACCACTCATACACCTTTGTTTTCCTCAGGTTTTTCTCAACTTTACACACAGCAGCAGAGCCATAACTGAGAGCGAACCAGGATTTCTGTGTCAACCCAGAAGGCACGTGCATGTGCATGGCTTGTCGAGCCCGAGGCGAATTCGATGATCTGAGAGCCACGAAGTCGTCCCCTTTTTTTTTTTTTATTGTGACAGAGAAAAGGAGAATCTGTCATTTCCAAATGCGGGCACATTTGTTCACCTTCCAGTTTTGCTTTGAGCCACTTCCACGTCTCCTGTCTCGTGTTCCTCTCTACTCGCCAACTCCTTCAAAGCCCCCCCTCCACCTCCCAAACCTCTTTGCATGCCCATCTGCTTCATAGCGCTCCTGTATCTGTCCCCTCTCGCTCTCTCGCTCTCTCACTCTCACAGTGCAGTCAGGATTAAGCATTTATCTCGGTGGTCCTCCTTTCGGCCCTAAACGCCCGTGAGGATGATAAGAGTCGCTGGGATTTGTCAAATTGTGCGCCATTGATTAACTGACCTTTCACGCCTGCAAGTCTCTCAGCCACTCCACTAACTGCCGACAGGCTAGATAGAGAGATAGATGGATACATCTGGCTGTTATTATTGTGTACAAGTTTGTAGTTACCAGGTGTGGCAGCGAGAGACGACATGGGTATGAGGGCCACGGGAGAGAGGAGGGAGAGGGAGGGGGAAGAGGGACAGAGGCTTGGAGATGCTCAGAAAGATACAGAGGAGTCCTTCAGTTGCCCTATAGGCTCGGAGTGTAACAGGTAGAAGTGTGTCTGCAACCAAACAGTAATATGTGTTGAATAATGAATAATGAAACACAAATTTTAAGGTGCGCCAAGGGGCTAATATCAGACAGGAAGGATTAGGAGGGAGCAGAGGAGCCGGAGGAAGCGTTCAGACGTTTGGGTGGCTGGAGGAGCATCTTGCATATGATCATAATGGCCAAGGGCTATCGCATGGCGCATTGGACACCTTTTATTATTCACAGACAGGTCTGTGCTGCATCGCCGTGCACACATTTTCAAAAGCAAGAAAGACGGGTTTCAAAAAAACAAACCCTGAATCCAAAGCTGAACAAAGTGTCTGACCAAGAAAATCTTGCAACGTTCAAACCTGAAGCTATTATGTAACAATCAAAATGTCTTTGTTAATAATCTGTCTGTGAGAGATTTCATATTGTGCAGTAATATATCTTTAAAATTTAAATTATAAATATATATAATTACCATTCCATCTGCAAGTGTCACGATTTTTATCTCCACATGGACACACTGTGGTTCCATTTTAAATCCAAAACACATGACTCCTCCCATGGAAAAAAAACATCTTGACCTTAAGTGACTTCACTTCCTATTGTATGGAAATATGCGGGGTTTTCTGTGCAATTAATGAGCGTGTTTTTTTTAAAAAGACAAAATGAAGGCAGGTGTAAAAGAAAAGCAGCGAGGAAAGCAGAAGGGAGACTTAGGAGGAAGTTCACCCACCTGGACCTCCGCGTCGCCCCGCCTCAGAGATGCACCTGAGGCCGAAGCCCGATCACCGTCTCTCGGACCGGACTGGAGTTTGTTCGCCGCTGTGCTTGTTGTTCCGACCCGAGGAAGGGAGGAGGCGAGAGGGGGGAAAGTGCCGCTGTCGCACTGCACGAAGGCGTCACTTAAATAAAAAACACAACAGATAGTGAATTAAGTTCTCATTATGGACACACAAAAAGACGAGTGTGTGGTGCCGCTGAGCGGAGCCGATCCTGGGGGCTTGAGTTGTGCTGTTTTCCCGCAGGACCACTGCTGCCACATCGACCACAGATCAATCACCTTATTTACTCTTTACCGTCATACAGTAACGGGAGACAGCGAGAGGGAGGAAGAGATGCCAGCATGAGAAAAATCACTATATATATTACCCCTAGAATGACTTCAATTGTGCGTCTTTTGCGCACTTATTTGTAAATGACTTTATTGCACATGGTGGTATTCATTCCTCGAGTTGATGTACCTAAAATATTCCAACAAAATCCCCAGAGCGACTTATAATTTTGCTGTATTATATTGAAGTCTTGTGGAATGTATATATGAGGTATTATAGCTCTTTTTTACGCGCGTAGTGGGTCCGGGTTCATCGGCGCACCGAGCGGATGGATACAGAGGCCCTGAACGCAGCACAGCAGCGAGAGGCTCCGCTGTCTTGTTATCGATATACGAGAAGCTGGCTGGAAAGGATATTGACCGCACTAACTAGCCGCACTTTGATCATACGAAATTGCTTTCCAGATGACAACACATTAAGGATGAGAGCATTTTTAAAAAATCAAAACCCGCCTCTCGCGCCAGTCAGAAGTTTCTTTTTTTCCGAGTGAGATGGAGATGAGGAGAGGTGAGAGCCCCCATAAGTCGGCTGCCTTGATGAATAAAAGAAAACCGATATTCCATTTCCAAAAAGAGGAAAGAAAAAAAGGGAAAAACAAAATAAAGAGAATATGTTAGGAGGGGAGGTTACATCCAAAATATTAATTCCTCACCAAAGATTATTACTCGAAAAGTAAGTTTGATTCAATGCATATATTGGACTTAAAAAAAACTCAGGTAATATCTAAAAAAAATATGAATTTAATTTAAGATAATAATTCCAACAATTCTTTAAAAATAAAGCAAAAGAATACATACACGGATAAAAAAGAAACAGCAATATTTATATTTTATTTTATTTTGGAAGTGACGGCGAGTGAATAACGAGTGAAGTATGGACAGAACAGCAGTAAATTAGTTAAGTATTTTTAATTCTTAAAGATTGAATCAAATACATTAATCTGAGCAAATTCAATCATAAAACGATTATGGAAAGAATCATAATCGTAAATAAAGTTGAAAAAGTGGAGTTTAAAGTTCAAACCAGGATGCTTTCAGAAATAAACTCTTGAGTGCAGATTATTTATTCGATAATAATAATAGTAGTAATAATAATAATAATAATAATAATAATAATAATAATAATAATAGGATTACTTTGAAACGAAAATAAATGTATTACTAAATTAAATGTATCCCGCTTGTTAGCAAGTCTATTATTATTATTATTATTATTATTAATATTATTATTATCATCATCATTATTATTACTGTAAATAACTGGAGCAGAGCTGTGCTATCAGTGTCTGGAGAGATATTTTTAATTTGTGCCTGCCCACTGTGTGGTAAACAGCAGCAGCGTTAAAGCGCTGATATTATAACAAATGTAATTGGACGGGTTAACGAGTTCAAAGCAGCCGTGCAGAGGTGAAGGATGAAGGAGGGGAGGGTGAGTGACGTGGGGAGAAATTTCCCCCAAATGCCATTTAATGTCGGAAATATTTCCACCGTGTATTGACAGCACAGAGACGGATGAGTCGGCCGTTCGAGAAGCGGCACAAAACCAGGGAAGTAATCCAATTAAAACGGCCTGAGCTCAGAGGCGAGACTGGACAGGAGAGGTTCAACACGTTGGCCTGAAACTTCACACACAGGAAACACACACAGGACCGACTGTTTCAGGCTGAAGCAGACAGTGAAGTTGTCTGACTGTAAAGTTACAAAAAAATGACTTTTAATGATGCCGGAAAAAAAGCCATAAATCAGAAAAAATAAGACTGTATTACAGTGTTATTTTATTTATTCCCTTATTTAAAACAAATGCATTAAGAATCGAAAGAAGACATATTGTTAATTAATATATAATATCATGTTATTATTATGTGTTTTGGTAAATGTATTTGCTGTTAACTGTAAATTCAACAAATTAACCTAAAAGCTTTCTTCACTTATAAATCTTGTTTATCTGGCAGCAAAACTTTGTTGAGGCAGGCTGGTGTTGTGTAAAAGTTAGAGGTGAATAATTGATGGCAGAAAAACAACATTGGTCGGGGTTAGGGTGGATCCATTGATCGATCTCTTAATCTGCAATAGTTACATGCATGTATTGATTTACAAACACTGTTTATCTGGAAATATACTGGCACAAATAATTGATGGAGTACACCCACGGCGCGCATAAATATGCATCAAAGTTGTGAGGGGGTAAACACCTAAAAAGGAAAGAAAAAAAAAATCTGAGGAGCGACCAGCGAATCCACATAAAGATTATTCCAAATATTTTTTTCAAGTTTGGCTCCGCGCTGTATCGATGTGCCCACTTCTGAAACGAACTCCCATGCGAGTCTGAGAACACACATACAAATCATCGGCTTCACCCCCGTTAGAGTAAACTTCGGCTTTTTCCTTTGGTGAACACATTGGCGGACGGTCACAGAGAGTCTAAGAGTTGGAGCTGCTTTCTTGATTTTTTTCTGAGGTGAGGAGGGAAATGTGATGTTGTGTAGAAGTTGTAATATAAACATGAAAAATAAATGCTATGGAGTTCTTTTGAAAACTCACTCTGCGAGGCGGGAGGATGAACTCGAAATTTCCAACTTTAAGTCGAGAAACTAAAACAAAAAATTGATAAATTGTAAATTAATTAAAAAATAAAGATTCTTTACAAAAATATTAGCACGTGCACTGACATCCCAAATCTGTGGACAGAGCAAAAGCAAAAAAAAATCTCTCTCCCCACACACGCGCACACACACACACACACACACACACACACACACACACACACACATTTATCAAGGTAGCCTAAATTAAACGGGGTCACACACACACACACACACACACACACACACACACACACACGGACCAGAGAGAGAGAGAGAGAGAGAGAGAGAGAGAGAGAGAGAGAGAGAGAGAGAGAGAGAGAGATGCACCGGCTGAGGTCTCGTGCAGCTCGCCGTGTGTGAGTGGCTGTTTAATTGACTGATTGATACGGCGGTGTGGAGGTGAGGGCTGGCCGCCTTAACAAATAGAGACACTTAGAGGCTAATCCGGGCCAACGCCGACAGCTGAACGCATCAAAGTGCTCCCGTGAAGCAGAGACTTCCACTACTGCACATGCACGCCAAAAACCAGGATATTTATTTCCCTCTCCTGCTGTGTGTGTGTGTGTGTGTGTGTGTGTGTGTGTGTGTGTGTGTGTGTGTGTGTGTGTGTGTGTGTTTGCAAAACACTTAAACTTGCACAAAGTTTCCGATAAGGAGACTAAAAGGAAACCAAATCCAAGCTTCCAAAATAATGGTAGCAAAAAGACGCTGCGTAAATTACGCACGGGTCAACTTTTTGGTTATCCTCAAACTGACAGTGATACAGGCCACACAATTTTTCCAGTAATAAAATCAAAATCGTTAAAATAATAAAGAATAATATCGCCAGCACAATTCAATCATATTTTAAACACACTCACTAGTGCACAAATCAATCATGCCACATTTTAAACACACTATAGTGCACCAGAAGCCAACTTTTTTTTCCTCGAGAAAAATAAACAAAAATCCCCCCCTAAAAATAAATATGAAATATAATCAAATAAGTGTACAAAGCGGACAACATACCTCCGTTTTTTTATTTTCAGTGAGTGTTGTTAAAGCTCTCAGCGGCTGAAGTGCGACCAGTCTATCCACACGCATTCACTCTGACGGCGCAGCGAGCCAGCGACCGGAGAGGCAGCACTACTACCAACCTGAACCCGGGGAGGAGAGCAGAGGGAGGGAGGGAGGGAGGTAGGGGGGGGGAGGAGGAGGAGGAGGAGGAGGAGGAGGGAGGAGAGGAGGTGTGTGTCTCTTTCTCTCTCTCTCTCTTTCTCTCCCTCAGTGTGTGTGTGTGTGTAAGTAGTTAATTAGTAAATCCCCATTCGCTGTGCCTCGGGTCGGTTTGTTTTCCCCGGTCGACAAGCCGAGAGGAAAGAGAATTTGAAGTAGGATTCGACCCGTTTCCGCTCCTGTGTCTCATATATGAGGTTTGGGTGTGTGTGTGTGTGTGTGTGTGAGAGAGAGTGTGTAGTGTGTGTTTTCTCTTTTAGGGCTCTCTAAGACGAGCCTCTCTCCATCTCCCCTCTGTCTCCCCTCCTGGCCACCAAGGAGTCACCAACATGTTGACCCCCAAAAGTTGCTCAACTTGAATCAAGGAGCGATTCCCCCAAAAGAAGCAAAGGAAGCAGTCACATGAAGGACTGGGGTTTATTGTTCCTGACAGTGTTTTCTTTGACAGAAAACCTCTGAAGCTAGAGGAATCACTGCGATTTCCTCTCTTCATGTGGAGTAAAATGCAACCTGGCCACAACATTATCATCTTTTTCTTCCATGAATGTGAAGGAAATTTTAAAATGCCACTCAGCAAAGGTCGAGCTCTACCTGTCAGACACTACTAAGAAGAAATCCACCGTTGTTGTCAACATTTTCCCTGCCGTCCCTGCAGCAAAATTACGATGAAACGCATTATCTTCAACTCAATAGCATCACTTCTATCAACCGTCTCCATAAATGAACTCACACACACACACCCACACACACACACAGTAAAGAAGAGCATGCCGTGGCTCCCGTGCCAGTAAATCGACTCTGCCCTTAACCAACTTTAATTATTTAATTGATCCCCAATCAGCAACTTAATAATCAATTAGGTAAACCTATGGAGCTCACTTGAGTGCAGAGAGCTGGAGTCTATGACAAGGGAGTCAAAAGAAGAGAGAGGAGAGAAGAGAGAGGAGGTGAAGGGATCGAAGGAAGCTGGAAGGAAGAACAGGATGCTGTGTTGTCTGCTGGGTGTCTAGATGAAGTTACTCTGATTTATAACAACTCTCTGACAGTGGAATAAGGTCAAACTCTTGTACTGATAACATGACACCACCCACTGCTAAAGAGGGCAAGGGTCGTAGCAGCAGATGTTGGAAGTAAAAAAGCAGCTTTGGGAGGCGATCGTTTTTTGGTGTATCTCTTGTTTTAGTGCTGAGGGGGAGTAACAGAAGTATTTTCACTGTTGACTGAAAATATAGTCAAAATGATTAGTCACCCAATCGATTAGTCAGAAAATCAATACGCAACTATTTTGATTATGGGATTTTTGTTTCGCTTTTTGATGCCAAGCATCTCAAATATAAGGATTTTCTGTTTTTTTTTCTATTTAAATTTGTTTTTAAATTGAATATCTTTGGGTTTGGGACTGTTTTTTTAAGGTAATTTTTCACTACTTTCTGACATTTTATAGACCAAATGTTTGATCAACTAATCAAGAAAACAATCATTAGATTGATCAATGATAAATAATAATAATAATAGTATAATTAGTTGCAACTCTAATGGAATGTGAAAAAAGGCAAATTCACTCCTCGGTCCTTTACATCAGCCCTTTTTCAAAATAAAAAAAAATGGTGTACAAAACTGTTGGAGGGCAAAAAAAAACGTTGAATGTATGAAGCAATATTGGTACAACATGGCCATGGTCACAGCCACAGCACTACACATCCATCACCACACACATGCACCTCTTTATTGCCCTCTAGTGTCGACTGCTGCCTCCACTGCTTGTTAACCCCTCCAACTGACACTTTCTTCACTCCTTTCCCGGATTTTTTGGGGGTTCACACACCTTCACAAAGCTGCACTGGATGTAGCTTTGTGTATTTGTTTGTGTGTATGGCTGTTTTTTTTTTCTTACTGTATGTGAAGCTTGAGTGTGTGTGTGTTCGTCGGAAGCAGGGAGTATCAGACGCTCACACACTCAGCAGATGAAAGCTTTGCCAATACTGCGAGTCCCCTGAGGGTCATGGCGATATTGATGTGACCACTGGTGTGTGTGTGTGTGTGTGTGTGTGTGTGTGTGTGTGTGTGTGTGCGCGCGTGCTGCCGGTGCATGACAGTATTTGCACATGCATGCTGCAGTGTTTGTTGCATTTGTGCATGTCACCTCTAAAATCCAAAAAGGGCAAAAGCAGAAGAAGAAACGCGCCAGCAACCTCTAACCGCCGATCTCAGACCGATGCGTTTTAACGTCCGCGGCGGGGCGTTTTGTCTCCCCCCGCTGATCCCCGCCCAGCAGCTGGAGCGTCTGACACCTGGGAGGTATATGTGACAGAGTGGGGAGGCGCTGGAAGAGGATGAATAACTGACCTATCACATCCCCATTGACTGAGTTAATTAATATAAGTAGAGCAGGGGATTCTTAGCTCACTTTTCACTGTATGGATTTGCTGTCTCCTCACATTTGGTATGTTTTATGTCTATTCAATGCAAATCCAATGTGTTCTGTCCCGCGGCCCGATCATGACAGCTAATTTTGGTGTGTGAGCCGTTCTGATAGGGCGCTTTTTAATTGTGGCACAACACAGCCCCCGCTGTGACTGATTGATATCAAATCTCATGTGAATGGATGTCAAATCGCAGCAGAGTGAACTGGTAAAAGGCTCGCGCGTGTGCACTATGTACTCGTTGTCATGCATCTTTTACATTTGATAAAAGCTGAAATGTGATGTTTTAAGGGGATAGTCTTATCGGCACGGAAATTAGGAGAGGGAAGCAAGGGAGGAGGGACAGGGAGGAAGGACCAGGAAATCCACATAGACTCGTAGACTCTCTTATACATGCAAACACTCTTTCTTCTTCTTTGTGGGTGTGAAAGACAAGAGAGAGGGAGCATGGGGGGGGGGGGGTGACACAAGCAGGACAGACAGGAAGACAGGCAGAAGAAGATGGGAAATGGAGAGAAAAGGAGGGGAAAGAGAGCAAGAAAGAGCTCCACTGCCTAGTCTTAATCTGAGCTGTTCTGATCAATAGCCCATTTCCCATTGTTGCCAGAGCTGTTCGATCGCTACACCACGGAATTAACACACCCACTTTAATCTAGGGGGAGAGGAGCGAGGGGAGGGAGAGGAGGGGGGGAGGGGAGAAAGGGGGTTAAGGGGGTGAGTGGGGAGCAGCTGTGGAGGCATTCTCAAATGAAATCAAATCTAATTGTTATCACTGTAGCCGCCGCACTTATTACTACCACTGTTACAATTATCCACCCACCATATAGCTCCTTTTTCTCCCTCTCATACCCGGCGTCATGTGGTGTAAACTGGACGTAAATAATCCGAATTAGTGTTTATTTGTTTCATTTTGCCGGCTTTAGATTGGATTGGGTTGGGAGGTTGAGGGTTGGGGGTGGGGGGGGGTGGGGGTTGGCTCATTCCTCCGTGACCGGGGAAGGGGTTTGTGGTCAGGTATATTGTGCCGGATACACTCTAACATCTGGGTGTCTCAATTTAGCTGGGCTGCTGTGAGAGGTGAGGTTCAGCGAGGTTTTACGAGATAATGCTGTTATGTTACGAGAATGTGTTCACGATCGCTGTGTAACCTTATTAAAGGTAGGAGGGTTTGTTCTGGTGGCACCAATCAGCCATTTTATTCGGGACAGATTTTTTTCCTCACTTACATCTGGTGGTACCTATAGCCACGCAGAGAGTTTGGGTTTTATGTGGCCACAAAGATATTTAGTCTCTGAGATTTCTGCTTCCGCCACAATACAGTGGAGATGAATGGAGTTTCAATTGTGATCACCGCAATAAAAAATAGGAGCTATGAAATTCAACATCTAAAGTCTGAAAAGAGGTGTTCCTGTTGATATCTTTAGCAGCGTTGCTTTATGGACGGTGATGTTGGTGACCTTAGGATGGATTGCCATTAAAATTTGAACAGAGATTCATAGTTCTCAGAGGATGAAACCTCATGACTTTGGTGATTCTCTGACTTTTACTCTAGCGCCACCGTGAGGTTGACATTTTTGGAGTGAAATGTCTCAACAACTACTAGATTGATTTCTATGAAATTTGTTAGACATATTCATATCCCCCTAATGATGAATTGTAATAACTTTGGTGATCCCACCACATTTCATCTGGTGCAACCATCAAGTCAAAATTTCATCCATCAGCTTCGGCTGTACTTTGTGTTCAATCTTGGAACCCATCGGCTAACGGTCTGACGACGGATAAGCGTCTGGGGGCAAGAGGTTATATTTCTTGGGTTCCGGTGTAGCCAGCGGATATCTGGGACAGGACTTCCTTTTCCGTGCGCTGCTCATTGTTTACAATCCGATTAGCAACTTGAGATGCGAGACTGGAGTTTCGAGACGACGTGTACGACCGGATTGTTTCACAAGTAGCCAGTTTACAAGATAATTTTACACCAACAAAAAGCTAAATCATCGTCAGACGACAGCCGATGGGTTCCGAGATTGCATTTCGGCCAATGCTACTCAATACTACTCGGACTACAAACGGAAACCAGAACCTACAAACGTTCTTTTACATGTGATTGTCGAATCTGTTTATGGAGATTACTTTGTGTTTAGTGCTAATCAACATGTTAGCATTGTCATTGTGGGCATGTTTGAATGCTAAAGTACCCCCTCAAAGAGACACCAGCGTGGCTGTAGACCCTCAGTCTGGTTAAATGTGATTGTGTCAATGCTGTGAGCACCAAAATTGTAATTGTAATTGCAAACCGAAACTCATCTTGGGTGCAATATTGTACATCATAAATACATCAATCGCAGGTGTGATACGTCTTTGAGTTCAAAAGACCATGGCGTGTACAGTTATTACAGGTTGCCACATTCAATACATGGAATGTAATAAGCATCATCTTAGAGACTAACCATCATGTCATATCATACAGAGTGCAGGCAATCTATTCAAAATCCATTGGTCACACCAGCTACAGTCACTGCCATTACTTCTGTGTGGTCACCAGACATAATGGAACATATTTCTTTAAGTGACGCATGAAATTCAAGTTAAGATATACTGTATATTTTGAACTGCTCTGATTAAAGACACCAAACGGGCAACCAACGTCTTTCCCCCCGTCTCACAACAAAGCTACCAATTACTAATTCCATTACTAAAGTGAATAGTTGTGCTTTCTCAGTACCAACACTTGAGTTTAGCTGTTGAATATTGTAGTCTACAGCTTTGGGTGTTGCCAGCGGAGTCTTTGCTTACTGCCTTCCACCGAGACAGCTCAAGGGGAAAACACAGCACAGAAGCTCTTCCCTGCCACCCGAGGCTATACCCAACTTTTCCTCCAATCCATTCTACTTACTCTGGTTCTTTTGAAGTCATTTCATAACAGAGCAATTTTCTCGTTAGCGTTTGGCTTTAATTGTGGGTAATTAAGCGTGCTCCGGCAGTAGAGAGAGCGCTGTTCGGAGGACTGGGGGGAAATTAGCCGTAGTTCAGCTGTGAAATATGGGGTTAAGTGGGAGACGGGGCAGGGAGAGGAGAGAGCCGAGGGGGGTCAGCGACTCCAAAACAGGGGGCACGCTGTCTAAAAGGAAAGCTGCTTTGGGTGTAGCGGAAGATGGGTAGGTAGCAGAGAGAAAGTGGGGAACACAAATAGGTAGTTTTAGCAAGAGACACAATTCAAACAGAAGCTCAACGGGGCTGAAGGAGGCACTGTGGGGAGTGCAAGAGAATAAGGATGATTTGGAAGAGGAAGGAGAGAGAAATGAGTGGACACCAGCTCGAGAGCTTAAATTTGTGCCAGCACACTGAAAGAGGAAATACACGTGTGTAGCAAGACAAATACAGAAAGGTTGAAGCTAAGTTGCCAGGAAAAAATGTTGTTTCTGCAAACCACGGGTACGTTGAATGTCGACGTTTTTTTTGTTTTGTTTTGTTTTGTTTTTGCATTCAGCCAGAGAGAGTGATGTTGTATATCAAGTAGCCGTTATTGAAAGTTATGTGGTATAATAAAGACTAGGCTATAAGAAGCACCAAAGTCCACTAAGCGCGAGCAGGAGGGTTGGTGGACGGGTCAAACAAACCAAAGGTAAATGCTGACTTTAAGCTTGTTATGTTAAGTTGTTACGTTTGTTGCGCAACGTTACGTAAGAAAAGTCGGCTATGGGCGAATGTTATTTATTTACGGTAGTTACGTTACGTTACGTTACTATTTTAACACAAACCATGATGTTTTTTCTAACCTTAACCAAGTAGTTCTGTTACCTAAACCTAACCAATCGTGAACCAACGTGGCGTTGTTCATTTTGCAAGCGTGATACGAGGCTGATATGAAAAGAAATGAAACGTTGACATTCAACGTATCCCGCAGAAACGTACAATGCCATTATTTTCTGGTGACTGGGTTGAAAGGAGAAGCTACATTTCATCACTACTTGCATGTCATCATACTGCTAATCTGAGCATTTTATGAATGAAAGAAAAGATCTGGGTTCCGCATGAGAAAAGGCGTATTATTTTTCAGATACAATATTGCATGTTTTAGGAAACATTACTAAAAAACGTCTTGTACATCAGAAAGTCTTATTGACAGGTGCATTGGGGCAAAAATTCAGACAAAACTATTATTTTTTTTCTGTATGATTTTACGCGATGATAAATATCATTAATAAATTGACTACAAGTGATCGAGAGTGTGCAGGATTATTCTTTTTCAACGTTTCAGTAAATAAAACGAGTGCATTTCATACCATCGCCTCCCTTGAAGCAACAGTGTCTGTAAACAAGCAAAACCCTGGGGTGGCACTAACTGTCACCAAGTGGATTATGGACTTTACACAGAGTGACCCTTGATTAAATGCAGCACCCTGCTGAATAGAGCCGCTGCCCTTCGCATCCATTAATGCTTTTATTTTAACCCCATAACAGCTATAAACGTCGCTGTGGCCATAAAGCAGATGAGGAATGATTGGAGTCATTGACTGTACTGTCAAATGCTCAGTGGATGGGGACGTACTCCGCTGGGCCCTTTATGAGTGCCTCATCCCTCGGAGGAACCATCCCCACTGACTATAATGAACCTGTTAAAGCCTCTATAAATATTGGCTCCCGTGCTTAGTGATCGTTTGAATACCTCCGAAATAGAGCACCGTTTGCAAACAAGTGGCTGGGCGTTGGAGGTGGTGAAGCTAATACCTAATCAATGGAGGGACGCTCCCTTGCAGTGGGCCCTCGCGGAGCCTTGATTCATGCAGAGGGTGCGGATATAATGTGGTTTAGAATAAGCACAAAACTGCCATATTGATTAACACATTATCAGTGTCAATAGGAAAAGTTCTTTGAGGAAGAAGTGGAAACTGCTGGGGTATTGGCACGGCCATGCAGAAAAAAAAAAAAAAAACCTTATCAAGACTGCAGTGGGAACTAATCATCTTCCTGCCAGTCTTAAGGACTTAAGAAGTCTCAGGCAGGGTCACTCGCCCCATGTTGGGTGCCGTGTTACAGATTAGATACGAGTCCAGGTCCTTCGACCCAAGAAAATCCAAACATTCCCCAGTCGACAAAAGGAAGACTCTCGCCATGATGAAGGGAGATATTACGAGGTCTTAAGCCAGGCGACTCTGCTACATTTCAATTACGTAAAAGGAGAATAACGCTGAAATACAATGCTGAATTATGCTATTTGAAAATGTAGATCTATATCAATAGTCCGCACCACCGTGAAATCAACCCGGTCTCACGGGAAGGCGTATAAATACCACGATATTACACGGACATTCCGTGTGTCATGAGTACGCATTTTAGCCTTTTCGTGTGTCATTTGTACGCCACGCAAATGTCAGCAGTTAGGTTTAGGCAAGAAAACCACTAACTTAGGTTTAGGCAAGAAAACCATTTCGTTAGGGTAAGGGAAAACGTCATGGTTGGACTTAAAATAAGTATGAAAACTAAGTAAAATACGTAAACAAACAACTTAATCCAAATACAGAAAACACGTCACAAACGTCAATAAAAAACTCTTACCGTAGAATTTATACGCGGATGCGTTTACATTGCAGTCAGTATAGGATACATGGAGTACGAATGACAAATGAAAATCAATAAAGGCGTACTGATTGCACGCTAAACACCTTACACATTATCGTGGCATTTATACGCCTTTTGGTTGGAACGGCCTGGTGAGTTACTCCAGTCAACTTGGGTGTACGTCAGGATGGGTCCTTTACCTCCGGCATGTAGCATCATTTTTGACATGCTCAGCAAACATTTAAGACATAAACTGATAAAAGGATGTTTATCTACATTTAGTCATCTAAAAGAAGGGAAATATCTTAACAGACTACTCATCAGTTAGGCTGTGTATTGGCAAGAATCTGGTGATATGATACGTATCACGATACAGGGGTTACGATTCAATATATTGCGATACTGTGGAGATATTGTGATTTTTTTCAATCAAATTTTAGGAAGACTGTCAGTATAGGCTAAAGAACACACCGCCACATGCATAAAAAAAGATTCCTTTTTTGTATGAAATCAAATCAGTGGGTAATTTACATTCATCACAGTCCCTGTAACATCCAACATTATAGCACTACTTCTTTTACAATCTGAGCCGCTGTCTGCCACAAATTTTTGCATGTAAACTTTCAATTAAAAATCAATAGTGTTTTTGAGAATACTGGAGTGTATCAATATTTTCTTACACCCCTACTCATCAGTGGCATTATAGATTAGTGAGTAGAAGGCCTATTTAAGCAATACAAAATTTATGAATGATGTCAAAAAAATGAAAAGCTGCATCTTCTGTCAGCAAAATATGGACGGTGTTTGACAAATCACTGTGGCTTCTGAAGAGGAAATGTTTCAGTTGAAGCTGCAAAACGCAGGAGGAAAAGTCAAACCGACCAAATGACTCAATACTACAATCCATCTGTATACGAGAGTTTTACTGGAAGTGTTAAATTTCACATGTATACTATAGCTCATGTGATGGAAGCTCATCTTTGTGTTCAGTCAACCTATTCACAAAGACAGTTTTGCACCTGTGTAGCCGAAAACATCAGCAGTAGTGTTGCACTGTCACCAACTGACATTTTCCATCTGTACCTGCATGGCTACACAGACACAGATGACATTCCTCATTTCCCAGCACATTTAGAGTCGTATAATGTCATGCTGCACATTGGATTTTGATCTATAAATGAGAAAATCAGCCGGAGCCATCTCAGTTTTACAAGTGATGTTTTTGACCTGTGACATGAACTTGAAATCAATGAAAAGGTCGTGCTGACTTTATCCGGGGGGGGGATTTTTTGGACACCTTATAAGTCAGGAGAGAAACTGCGAGCAAGGGAGAAGCACTTTTACATTTTTAACAATATTCGCAGTGAGCATCGCTGCCGTATTTAATTAGTGTTGTCAAGGAAATATGAGAATTTCGGTTTCGTTTTTGGTCAAATATAAAAAAAAACATTTAAACTCAAAGAGACTGGCTGATAGTGGTCTTGGAAAATCGCCATAATAAAACTGCAAAGGTTGAGGTTGTTGATGGTGCAAAAATATTTAGACGACCATCTGCTCAAGGATCTTATCCATATGTACTGTGTGTGTGTGTGTGTGGTGAAAGAGCCTATGTGACCTTGACCTCTTGAGCTGCATTCGCTTGTTTTGAAACTGAAATCATGAAGATGAAATAACACTCGCAAAGATGTATAAACTCAACCAAACATTGTACGAGTTCATAGAGCCAGTCTCCCATTCTGTATCAAAGCAACAGCTTCAGAGTGTAGCCTATATATCAGCTTGACATCAAAGATGATAGAGTCTCACTGCTCTCTCTGGAGTTCCTCATAATCACAAAAAACTGAGCAGACCACCCCGGGCCACGAGAATATGATGTCGAGATCTTAAACTGAGTGAAATTCCTTTTTATCACAGCATCCGCAAGTTAAATATGACTATATTTGTTCTTCCTTAGAGATATAAAAAAAACGGTATATGTGATAGAAAGCTGCAACATATGCATTCCTATTCTTGTGGTTTAAGAAAGCTTTAAGGATTTACTGTTAATAATGAAGTCTGTAGGGATGCATTTACATGGAGAAACTGAGTACAAGAGACTGGAGCTGCATGGTTATGGTCACCTTTACGCATACAGTATATTAATCCACATATACCCACAAGTCATCGAATATTAAAATACGTTGCGCACGTGCACGGATGTCCACCCAAGTCGTTTTCTACTTGGACAACTTTTTTGAAGTGGATATCCTCATTCCCTAAGTTCGTGTTCCACTTTCTCCGACCGCTCTTCTACTTTTCATCTCACATTTGTTCTCTCCTTAACGCATCGGTCCCTGAAGCCGCAGCAGTAGGATACAAATCGCAAATGCGCCGCACAAACACGTTTTCACTTTAAAGCAGAAGCCTTTTAGGAATTGTTGCCGATCTATTTTGGAGAGAGACGTATATTGCGTACTGCGCGCTGCTCGACAAAACTCTCCGGCGCACAACGTACACACACACACACACACACACACACAGAGCCTCCATCAATCAATTTCTGCAGGAGGTGCGCATGTTTCCCTCTCACCAAAGTGCATTGTATTTCTCATGAGGATCTTATTTCTGACGCGTTTCTCAATAATTCATTTTCACTTGTCCGTAACGGCATAAGAAGTATGATGCTTACCTTCACCGATGCACCTTCATTGACTTGACCGGCAGCTCCCACTTTGGGCTGTTGGGAATCCCGTCGACGTGCGCAGAGGACTGATGGTAATCTGGGCAATTTAACAGATCGGACCGCGCATCCTTCCTCCCGCATTTAAAACTACATTGGTGAAGAGTTATACTGGCGTGATCTATGAGTGGCAATGTGAGTGAGTGAGTGAGTAGCGCCCGGCGGGGGGGAGAGAGGAAAAAAAAGAAAATCAAGATGAGTGAGATTGAGGAAGCAGCGCGCAGGACTATAGCGAGAGAAAAGTTGTCCTCGGAGCAACAAAAAGTTGACAGGTAAAAAAAAGGGGACTCCACTGCCACACCAGCTACTGTCCGAAATTGTTGTAGTTTACATAACTAACCAAAAAAGGGGAAAGCAGGGAGAAACAGGCAGGTGTGATGAGGGGAGAGATCCGGGGCGCAGGGAGGGATGAGAGCGCAGAGGGAGAGAGAGATAGATAGAGAGGAGGGGGGGAGGAAGAAAGAGAAGGTGCTGAGCCTGAACCTCCACCTCATATCAGTCCGAGCGCATTTAAGTTTCTATCAGCTGCGGACTGTGTTGTGCACGTGTAACCCCGCGGACGCGAGACAGAAAATTGACCCGCACAGTGAAGAGAGCGCACGAGGAAAAATATATGTAGACGGGTGGTGTGGCCAGAGAGCGGATCGATCGGGTTATAATTTTGTCCAAAGTCGAGGGAAAATAAAAAGTTCATGGAGGAATGAAATCTGAAAAACAGATGGCGAATCCCGTCGCCCCCTAAATAAGATTCGATCTCTTGGGAATGGAGTGTAGATAATATTTGGTTGGACGTTTGATGAAAATGACGGATTTTTCATTTTGGACAGGTGGGGGTAGATGTAGTGAGGGGAGGGAGGGAAGGGGGGGGGGGGGGGTGAAAGAGGGTGGATATGATGTGTCTAGGGACAGAAACTAAACTTGGGGAGAGGAGGACGCGGTGTTTTCCCCCCCCCTTCAGATTTCATCCAAGGATCTCATCCCCATTCTCCATTTGCCCCCAGTGCGCGCACAAGAACCCCCCCACACCCCCCTCCCACCTCCCCTCACCCCGCAAAGAGGGGCGGCGGGTGGAAGGAGGAAAAAGGAGAGAAAACAAGAATACCAAATAAATGAGAAATTTTCGTACAGGCCCCGCTTCCGTGCGTTCCATGCTAGCAATAACAATTAAATATCGACCGCTTTCCCGGCCGGAGAGAACCTGAGATACCCAGAGACTGCCAAGTACCGAGACCCCCCTCCCCTCCATTTCTCCCCATCTTCCACATATGCACTCACTCACTCCCTCTCCTCCTTTTCTCGTCATCCCCTCCCCTATATACACCTCTTTTCCTTCTAATCCAAGTCCATCAAGCCAATCTCTTCTAATTTGGTGTATCTCATTTCTCCTGATTCCATCCCACAACCCATTTCGGCTCCACTTTTATCATTGCCGATTTGGGGGGTGGCCTCTCGGACACACTCCCATTTTCTCTCAATGCTGAGAGGACTTCCTCACACCATGCATGTTAGTTTATCAAAATCAATTATGGGATTGAGATTCACGTTGCTTTCCCCCCTTTTGGAGGCTCAACTGGAGCTATACTGGCACTACTCATGCTTCAGCTTCACTCTGACAATTGATGTGTGATTTGCAGCACAACACGCTCACAAAGACACTTATTGACCCAGCGTTGTATTATTAAAATGTGCTGCGTTTAAAAAGGGAGCAAAAGCACAGACATGAATGTGTTGAAAATTAGCAAAATATGTTGCACAGGAATGTCAAAGCCAAAAGAAAGAAGGATATCAACATGACTTGGCGTGCTGCTGCAAGATCCAGTGATTCTTTGGGAACCTCTTACTGGATTGTATTGTGTTTTCCTTTATGGCACGGGTTTCTATTATCCTGGATGTTCGGCATTTTATTTGTGAAACCTGCAAGGCTTCAGTGGAATATGGTGAGATAGAATTTGGTGGTCTGGGACAAAAAAATACACCAAAAGATGAAATTGCACACATAAATGTTGCCGAGATTGGTCACAACTATGACCAAACTAAAGAAATGAACACGACAAATGGCATCCTTTTGGCTACGAGTTGTTACAAAATGGCAAAAAGATGTGCTCATGTGAGATCCACTGACTCTTTGAAAACCTCTTGCCTCCTGGACTGTATAGTTTCCTTTTATGGCATTAGTTTATGGTGGATGAATGGATCCTTGGCATTTTATTTGTGAAACCTGCAAGGCTCGTTGTAGAATATGGTGAGCTAGAATTTGGTGGTCTGGGACAAAAAAAATACACCGAAAGATAAAATTGCTCACATAGATGTTGCAGATCTCGGTCACAACTAACCAAACTAAAGAAATGAACACCACAAATTACTTCTTTTTGGCTATGAGTTGTTATATAATGGCAAAAAGATGAGATCCACTGATTGAAAACCTCTTGCCTCCAACTGGACTGTATAGTTTCCTTTTATAGCGTTAGTTTATGGTGGATGAATGGATTCTTGGCATTTTATTGGTGAAACCTTTGAGGATCATTGTAAAATATGGCGAGCTATAATTTGGTGGGTCTAAAAGATAAAAGTGCTCATGCATTATTGTTTGTTTGACCTCTGGCAGGATTTTTTTTTTCCTGTGTGGAACAAAAATGCACCTTCCAAACCTGTGTGTGCAATATGCTGACCTATAATCTAGTGCTCTATATCCAACAGGGAACAATAGAGTCTGGGGGGGGGGGGGGGGTTCAGACTTTGGACCAAAAGACAAACAGGTGGACTCCATTCCTTTGCAACAACCTCCCTTTTGTTGATTGACGGGCCCCCTGGATTTGTGCGACTCGTGACAAGACTGCCAGAGGAGTGGCATTATGTTGGACTTATAAGTCCTGAGCGCCGCCGACGCCAACTTTCCAAACGAATTGCACAACTATCAAAAGTTTCTCCATCATTGTCGTTGTGTCTTCTCTCACTCTCCTCTTTATATTTTTTTTCCGCCTCAGAACTTCTCTCTGCTCGCACCCAAGCCATTCAATTTCTATTTATTTCACCCCACCACCCCCCCACCCCCCGCCACCCCGCACCTCCTCTCGGTCTCCTCTCATCTCTCCTTTTTTCACACCTCTCCGCATCTCCTCGCTCGCTATTAAAACCCATTCTTCCCCTGTTGTCGCCCTAATTCTCCTCCCCTCCATCCCGCCGTCTTTTCCCTTTCCCTTATACTTCCCTCCACCTCGTTATCTCCCCCGTTTGACTTTAATTAGTTAATGCATTAATTATCTACGCCCCAATACCTGCAACCATTAACATAGCCTCTCCTCCCCGTGGCTGCCTCTCTGCCTCACCCCGAGGCCTCTGCGCGGACGCACGGCACAGACACACACACACACACGCACACAAACCGTTCCCTCCCTTTTTTTTTTTTTTTTTTTTTTTACCCCATGCCTCTTTTTCACTCTATTTCTCGCTCTTCCACTCTTTGCCCCCTACCTATTTCCCCCCCAAGTCATCTCTCTCCCCCCGTCTATCTTCCTCCTGCCCCCCTACACTCTCCTCTTTCTCTCTCTCTGTGCCTTGCAGTCGCCTCTGCCGGCTGCTCTCTCTCCCCGGCGACGGAATTATGAAAAATGCGCCCATCGACAGAGCGCCTCAGCTTCGATTAGCCGAGATGGGACATGACAGGCCGCGATCAATACTTATACCGTCCTATAACGTGTCAACTAATGAATCAATCTCGGCTAAATTTTCCATTTTTCAAAAGCCGACGCGAGAGACTGGAATATCCTCTTTTGTAAAGATATTATTATCGATTTCGTCGGCAATTTGACATCGGGGGTAGTTAATTCCACTCTAGAATAAAATTGAAAACACTTGAGATTGAAGTGAGAGAGGGAGAGAGAGAGAGGGAGGAGGGGAGGGGAGGGGGAGAGGAGAGGAGAGGTGGGAGGCAAGGGCAGGCAGGAGGGGAGGGGGAGACGGCTGTTGACTTGATAAAAGAGAATGGGAAGATGGAAGGAAGGGGAAAGGGATAGGAAGAAGAGATACTACTGGCGGTGGTGCAGAGACACAAGCAGTCTATCTATCTATCTATCTGTCTATCTATCTATCTATCTGTCTTAGAATAAACATAAAAAACAGAAAGATACGGAGAAGATACTATATGTTAGACTATGATGAGGGTGGACAAAATAACATAAACGCCTGCACAATACAATCTAATATGGCCTTGCATGATCTGTGAAGCTTTATACAGCTCGATTTTTGCTGCAGCTGTGTCAAAGAGGTGTTGATTTAACTCTGTGGTCGTTTTTGAGGCTGTTTCCTGTTATTTTGTCGAACATCATTACACGGAATACAGTGCTCCAGGGATGACGTATTTTTGTAAGCCAACTAGGAAGTTAGCATCGCACTGGTTCCCTCGACAAAAACCCAATGGGATTTTTCCATTGGGTTTTGGATTATTGCAGAAAATAAGCTCTGTGGCAAACACACGTTTATGATACTTACACGTTTTGTTCATCAAGGTAATCTCCACAAATGAACACCACTTTTATGATTTTGAAGTGTGAATGCAATCGGCAGAAGTAAAAAGCTAACGTTAGGCTATAAAGGAACTACACCAGAGGCTGTAAAGGCGGACGAGTCGGCGTGATGACGTTTAGTAGTCTCATTTAGCCACTTGTTAGTAACCGCCTTTTGAAAGACACTACAGGCTTCAAAATCCACGAGTGGGATATTTACTGACGTATTTTATGTCGTAGAACAAAACGTAAAACTCTCTTCATCTTGTGTTAACCACAGACCTTATTTCAGGCATCTGACTGAAAACCCATTCAAAAAAACCCTCGACTTCCAGACGAGGGAACCGGAAGTGCTAAAATGCTAACTCATTTCCAGGTTTTAGCACTCACTCCTGTAGGACTCTATAACTGCTGCTTCTGTTGTGTTTCAAAACATAGTTATGTGGTAAACTCTAGCCAGGGTTTGTGTCATTCGAGTGGTGTTTTTTAATGGACTGGATTAATGATACGTGATATTAGGGCTGTAACTAAAGATTATTTTCATCGTCAATTAATCTGTTGATTATTTTCTCGATCAATCGATTAGTCGTTTGGTCTATAAAATATCAGAAAATGGTGAAAAATGTCGATCAGCCTGTGTGTGTTGAAATACCCATACTACCATACTATTTCTTTATGCCAGAAAAAGATTTAGTATGGCCCAATACATAGTATGTCAAATACAGTGTGCCAAAAATACCAGGATGTTCTACTACATCCAGTCATATTTTGCAGTATGAAAGCCAGCATGCTTTTCTGGAAATTCTGACCCACAATCCTCTGCACAGCGGATATATGAGCAAGAGGGTCAAAGTTCAAGGCTTAATGTTATGACAAAGTAGTATTGGTGTCTTCAAATGGGGTCGTGTTTACCGTGTTTACCGTGTTTACCGTGTTCACTCGTAGAGTCCATATGAACGCCCCCCTCTTGTGGTATTCAGGACCTCGTAATTGGAAAGTTTCTGAAAGCTCAGAGTTCACAAGTTGTGACGTGTTTGTTGACGTTGTCAGAAATGGTAGAGGCCATGGAAATGGCACATTTTTCGGTACATAATAAGTGAATATATTGTATTTTTAGTCGTATTTGTTTTTCTTCGTAATTCGTAAAAATATTGCCGTTGCTTAGCAGCGGTGTTCTCACGACTTAACCACTTGAACGCCAAGCATATCATGTACACGACTTCCCATGTTGTAAACACAAGCTCACTAGTTTCATTTTAGGGCACCATATGTCCCAATTATATGTATACTGCATGTAACTGTACGTACTTTGTAAGGTCAGCTGCAGTACATACTAAAAGTAAAAAGAATAAGTTTGCGTTTTGGAGAGTAGCCAGTGTTTCCCAAAGCCCAAGACGACGTCCTCAGATGTCTTGTTTGGTCCAAAACTCAAAGATATTCAGTTTACTGTCAAAGAGGAGTAAAGAAACCAGAAAAAGATTCACAATTATGAAGCTGGAAACAGACAATTTTTACTTTTTTTTTCTTAAAAAATTACTCAAACCGATTAATCGATTATGAAAATAGTTGGCGATTGATTTAATAGTTGAGAACTAATGGATTAATTGGGGCAGCTCAACGTGAGATACTTAAAAAAAAAAAATCCTCATGAGCTGCATGTCAGTGTTCAGTCTTTAAACTAGGAAGGAAGTTGGTAAACTAGTCATAGCTTCAAAAGCACTGAAAACTTGTGCATTTTATGACATACTAACAAGCCGTAAGTTATGATAACATCACCGCCCGTGTGTCGCTGTGCATGTACGTGCACACGCGTGAATGTGTGTGTGTCAGGAGGAGAGAGAGGCAGAGAGTCAGCATGTGTGTCAGAGTGAAATATAGATGGAGGAGGCCGGTGTGTGTGAGGGTCAGCGAGGTGCAGTGTAACTGTCGACAATCACAGCCTTATTTACCTGTCAAAAACACTATCATCCCACACAGCCCCAGCCAAGCAATTTCTCCTGTCTCTTCCTCCCTCCTCTCCCTCGCTCTCTTTCTCTCCCTCTCTCTCTACCTCCAATTACGACCTAGAGGGCTATTTCTCTCCAGGACAAAAACACTCCCCACAAGCCCTCCCTCTCCTTTCCGATAGCCCCTTCTCTCCCCCCATCGTTTCTACCCTTCTCCCTCTCTTTTTTCCCACTCTCACCCGTTCTTTTCCTCTGCTGAGAGTTGGAGAGTGGAAATGAACAAGCTGTAAACACACACCACTTATCGCAGTGTATGCTGTTGTGTATTTGTTGGCGGAGGCTGGCGAGGTGAAGGCTGTGGTATATGAGGCCAGAGGTGTGGGCTACTGTACCAGAGAGGAGAGATGTGAAATAAAGATGCACCACAGGTTGAAAGGCAGTTTGATCAATGCACTGTTGGGCGCTCACTACATCCTTCTGCTCCAAAACGGCAACTGCTGAAATGTGCACAGTTACAGAGTACGCTGAATTTTTATACAGACTGTGTAGAATAAGTCCTGGTGTCTCCTCTCTTATGCTGTTGTGAGGCCAACAGTACAAGTCCCTACAGAATATTGCTGTCAATAACCTATATTTTTCTTATCGTCAACAAATCTCCCCCAAAAAAGACCAAACGCATCAATGAATTGATCCTGCTAACAAGACTTGTCTGTGTAGCTAAAGCTGGATAGTTCTCTGTGCCATAGAGCATTAAGAGACACCGCCACACTGGTGACATGATCCTTATGATAAACACAGGCATTGTAGCTTATTTTAAGTAAATCACACCCTGGTGCCATAAACAAATGTATAAAAAAAACTATATGCTAATGTTTGAGTAAAGTTTGCAAAAAAGCTACAGTTCCCAGCGGTTAGGTAATTACTGAGCCTTTTTTTTTTTTTTTTAAATGAAACCATATTTCTGTTTCTATTGAAGATTTACATCTTGGGCATCGGGCTGAGTGCACAGACAAGGTGGGGAAGTTGAAAAGTATTAAGATCACGGAATAACACATTGTGGGTTTCATAGGGTTTGTTGACAATAAGAAAAAGAAAAGAATAAAGCGTCATCCCCTAAACATATGAAAAGAGAAACTCAGGGAGTGGTGAGTATGATCTGCATCAATACTTTCAACACTATTTCCTATATATTTATTGTATTGGTTTAGTAGTGTCTAGTAGAGAGCATTAGAATGACATTAGAATACATTTTAAATGACAGCAAATCTAAGACACTGTTCTGAAAATTATGGTTACGACAGAAGGTGCAAGATTTCAAAAAGACAAATAGAAGATATATTTAATTTTTTCCAAGACACTGGAAAAGGCCAAAAACAGACAGTAAGCCTTCAATGTGGATGTTTTTGAGATGATCGCTGTTCAAAAACTACAGTGCTGAAAACTTTGAGCCTGGAGCTGTCTGTGGTGCTGAAGTTGTCTTCCCTCAAAAAAAGATGTTTAACGTTTATGTTGTATGGAGCCTCCGAAGTCGCAAAGATAATATTTTATGGGAACAATATAAAACTAAATATCTTTTGGGAGTCGAGGGTAATGTTGAAACCAGTCTCATAAGATATAATCAAAAGGTATTTATTATATCCATTGCTTATAGTACGGCCTAGTTAAAGGTGCAGTGTGTAGGATTTGGCGGCATCTAGCGGTGAGGTTGCAGATTGCAAACAAATGAAAATTCTCCCATGTGCCAAGCGTCTCGGAGAACTAAACGGTGGCCGACGCGAAAAAAACATCCAGCGGCTGGCTCTATGAAGAGGACCTGCTCCGTATGCAGATATAAATGCTGTTTCCGCTGTCGGCGTCTTCTCCGATATTACCATAACGCGCAAATGCTTGTCTTCATCTCCGGACAACATGAAACATGGCCGATACTCGTTGACATCAAAGAACAATTCAAACTTGCCCAAATTGAAACAAATTCCTGAAGACCTCTCTCCATTTTTTTCTTGTACTGTAGATGGTTAAATGGCCAAGACGACTTGTTTGGTTTCCGGTTCACAACCTCTACTTCTTCTAAGATCTGTTTGGCGGGTTACAGCCGTGCGTAGCCTATAGCGCCAACGTCTGACCAAACTACGCTGTGTAGCCGAGTTTATTTGCTCCAAACGAGTTGACGGAAACGCGCCTAATTCGCATTTCCTTTTTTGCGGCATTTCAAAACTTTGCTTAAAATGCACTTGACAACTGAATGGAAACACAGCTATTGTGCATACGTGTTTGTGTGTGTATACATTTATCAATGGCATCGTGGCACCATATTACAGAGATGTAAATTTGGATTTACGAGATGTTGGTTTGTGAAGTGAATTTTTCAGGATTTTGCCAACGACCATCTTTCTATAAAACAACACATCAGACAGATTATTGAGTACGACAGCAGGCTGTGTGACAGACGGTGACAGATCGGAACGACTGCTCTGCTGCCTGACTAGAAAGCCACTGGGAGGAAATTCTGCTGATACACGACTGTGGCGGATACTTGGGTGGCCTTTTATTTCCTGAACGGAGTCTCTATGCCTGTGACTGAAACATACACACGTACACACACACAGAGACACACACACACACGCAGACTGATAGCAGTCCGCTGTCTGTCTTCGTGACTGGCTCTGTGAAAAGGCCATCTGACAAAGCCATTAACAGGGCGGTGTAATACCTGTGTCTGTAGTGAGCTGAGTGACACGAAAAGACATTTATGGGCACTGCCATGACAGGAGAAGCACTGTGACATCTGACTGACTGACTGACTGACTGACTGACTGACTGACTGACTGACTGACTGGATTGCCAGCTGGTTGACAGATAAAGGCAGGCAGAGACACCAACACCACTGAGACAGTGATGGAGACGGGACACGAATCATGTCAGAGAGAGAGCGACGGAGGATTCACGTGTTCTACGAGACCGTCTGATAGCTCCACACGGGGATATGTCGGCATAATTTCACTCGCGGCGTCGACGCTTCGGCCCCAAAGTTTTTCAATAATGATCAAAAAGGGCCAAGTTTGAGCACACAAGGCGTACGGCTAATGGAACGCCGAGTGTTGCATCTTGAAACTTCATCCAAAAAAATGAATTTTCATTATCAGTAAGTGTAGCACTCTGCTGTAAAATATGGGGAATTGAGACGTCATTTTAGGATTCGAGCCAGAGAATGGACGCAGTAAGAGAGAGAGAGAGAGAGAGAAGCAGCTAGAGGGAGTTATAGACAGTAAGACAAAGTCAGAGCAGAAATGTAAAGTGGGAGACAGAGACAAAGCACGAGACCAAGAGAGAAAGAGAAGAATGATGTTGAATTGAGTGTGTGTGTGTGTGTGTGTGTGTGTGTGTGTGTGTGTGTGTGTGTGTGTGTGTTATAGTGTGTGCAGCCAGGGCAGCAGGCAGAGGCAGCTAAGCAGAACCAGCCAGCCCTCACAAACCAATCAGGCCTTCATTAGGCTGGGCGGGAGGGATCGATGGCCAGCCCGCATCAATTAAACAGCACCCGCACCACACTATATATACACACACACCTATTCTATACACTGCCATCACCGCCACATACTCACACCGTTCACCCAGCTATTATGTTACAGCAACGCTAAACACATACACAAATATAGCACAGATACATATAGAAAATAGCAGAAAATAAGCAAAAGACAAGATACTTTCATACCCATGTGGCTCAATGTTAATCCTACATAGCCAAACTGAGAAACATACAATAAATACCTGTGCTCTTCTTAATACACTAAACTCCACTCTGCTAATATATGCAATAGCTTAAACACTGACTGATTTTCTTAGTCAACAAATCCATTTCTCCAGGTTTTTGAACACCTAATACAACAGTCTAATACAACATAATAAATAAAGGTGTTAATGTGGGCTCTCACAAATCTTTTTCACTTATAGAGTACACCAAATGAAAAATATACAAGAATTAGACATTATTAAAAAAAGAATTCCTGCCTTTAAAATACAGAAAATAAAATGTGTGTACTTTTAAAAGGCATTCTCCAAAACTGCAATCACACTGTAACCTGTCCGTTCGCTCTTTCAACCTCGACGTACACTCACAACATCGATAACACCCAATTACACACAAGCTCACACATGGCGGGTCTTGAAAACACACAATTACATGCGCTCCGGACACACTTTTTATTAACACTCAATTACACACACGCATAAATCACTGACGAGCCGGTGCACCCACGAGAGCGTAACTGGGGACGGCCGTGTGAGGGACGGATCGTTTTCTTTTTTTGCTCTCGCGAAGGGACAAAAATTATTTAGAGGTCGGTCTACAGACACTACAGGGTATATGCTGCAGAACGCTGACAGTGAACAGGTACTGTATGTATGGCACGAGTTAGTCTACAACACCATTAATATGTCCTTTTTGATATAGTTCAGTCTTGGTTTTCGGATGCAAATGCAGGACCGCTGACATCTAACCAGCAAGTGTGTGTCTCAAATACAAAGACAATTAGTCTGATATGTTTTCTACGGCATCCCGACACCAAGGTTCAGTGTGCTGGATGTTCACCGAAATGCAGTGGTTATAACACGGTTACCTCACAACAAGAAAGTGTTGGGTTTCAATCTCTGGTGGAGGTTGTTTGTTCTCCCCATGTCGTATGGGTTTCCTCTAGGGAACCCATTTTCCTCCAACAATTCAAAGGCATTAAGGTCAGGGGAAAAGAGACTCTAAAACTGCCCATACAGACTAATACTGACTCACTACCCATCTGTATATCAGATCACAGCACGCAGTGATACAACGTGATGCATCATATATCGTAGTACATTCTGAAGTGAAACACTTTTTGAGACACGTAACAACGTGTAGTATCACCACCAAATTACAAAACACATTATATACATTGTATATAATAGCGATATTTTCAGCTGTGCTTATGTTTGTAAGCCTTATATGTAGGGCTGTCCCAAATACCCTTTTTTGGGCTTCGAAGCTTCAGTGAGAAATATTCGAAGGTATTCGAAGCTTTGCTTCGGTGCAGCAGGCTGACATGTTCTTCTGTCTGTCTGTCTCCATCTCCCCCGTTTCAGCGCCACTGCTGCACTATTGTACACACACTCACCTCTACACCCAACAAACAGCGATATCTGTCTGAGAATAACTAATGATAATTAATGTTGAATATGAATAATGTTGTGGGATTATTCCTTATTTCATGGGCTATTTTGAGATTTATACAGTATTATTATTACATACTTATATTAAAAAAACAACACCAACGAAGCCTTCGAATACTGATTTGGAGGTTGATTAACATGGCAACGGTCGAAGCTTTGGGGTCAGCCCTACTTATATGTCTGTTTAGCTGCATGCATCTGTATCATCCTGTACATTTCTCCTCTGCACTGTGTTTAAGTTTATTGGGAGCTACTGAGAACAAATACCTTGTACGTGTCAACATACCTGGCAAATAAAGTTGATTTTGAATCCTACTTTCAATTTCTAATTGATTAGGAGGTCTTTAATACATGAAATAACAACTGAAACTGAGTTTTTAATGTTTTCTGATGTTGATGATGTTTGCTCACATTAATGGTGTCTGTAAATAAAGCCTACTTTTCAAATTATGAGCAATTGAAAAGAAATAAATCCAACTTTTCAATCATACTGTATATGTGTTTAGACCTGTAATTTATGACACAAAGATAGAAGTCCTAAATGGGGACTGCAAATGTCACCATCTAAAATCAACAATGGATGACAAAGCAGAATTTGATAACATAGTTGTTGCAACGCTATATTGTTTGATCAAAAAAGCGACTTAACTCTGTTTCAGTACACAGACCAGTGAAGTACAAACACCATCATGAATTACTATTGAGATTGTTAGTTAGTTTAAGCTGTATTACACAAAAATACATCATATCTAGAAGAATCCCCCCTCAAAATGTTAATCAGTCATGATTTCTGATTTTGTACAAATCCTCAACTGATTCATTTTAGATTTATTACGGTAATCCATAATGATTTATTTGAACTGTTAAGAGCTTTGTTTTAAAGTTAACACCACCTAGGTATAGATAAGATGCCTCTTCCCTGGCCGGCGGACTGACACACGTTCTCCCCCTAAATACCCGCTGCGCTGCGGCAAAAACAGCGTGGTGAAAATATTCAACTCTAAAATAAATGTGTCTGTATTGGGCGATTACCGGGCCACGCTTCCTGAGCCCCCGCGCGTCACCTGCTCGCCGTGGCATTGACACGTCAGTCTCCCGCAGCTAACGCAATGTGACAGTGTTGAGATTATAATATCTGGCCCGTATTACCGGGCATTAACGCCATTACCGCGCCCCGCCCGCTCAGGTGGGCCACTCCGGGACTAAGAGGGAGTGAGAGAGAGAGATCAGGAAATTGAGAGAAGGCATTGTGGGAAAATGGGAGGGAGGGGGGGACGATGAGATAGATGAATGAATTTGAGAAAATGGGAGAAGCAGTTTAGCTTCAGTAAAAAAAGGCCTGTACAGTAGTGGAGAAGAGGTATAAACATCTGGCAATCAAATGGGAAAGACGGGGCGTTTCTGTCTGATTTTATGGCATTTCAGGAGGATGCGTTCAAGGAGGAACTGCGGCTTGTTGTGATGCTGCAGTGTGGTAAACCATTTACTGAATAATGATGCTGAAATCTGCCATCCACATCAGCAGAGTACAAGTGTGTGTGTGTGTTTGTGTTCCTTCTGACAGAAGAGGGGCTGTTGTGTGATATAATAACAAAGAGAAAGGGTAAGAGGGGGCAGCCCAATTGGATAAAGCTATTCTAATAATGAACAGCTGAACAAGCACCATCACTTCACATGATTTAATGTTTACACCACGCCACGCCTGGTTTCATATCGGTTTCCAGGGGCCACCATTTGTTTCACCCAAAGAAAACACTTCTATTCCACAGCCTTGTTGTTTTAATTAGGGAAATTAATAAATAAGAATAAATTAATGTGGCCTCCTCGCCTCCTCCTGTACCCCCCCGCCAGAACGGTGGCAGGCACCACCACCGCCTGCCTCCCTGCTCGCTCGCCTGCATGGGATGTATTTGCGTGCCATAATTAACGGTTAATAAGTAAGTGATTCATTATGATTAGCGTGCGGATTCGCCGTAATGGCCCCTCTCTGTGCTAGCAATCAACCTCACTCTGTTTATCCACACGTAAGCCCCCCTGATCCATCTCTGTCTGCGCCCCCCCCCGATCTACATATCTGCCACTGTGCTCCATTCCTCTGGTCCTGATGCCGGGCCATTTGTTGGGCTGCTGCTGGAGGCCTCTATCAATCTGAGTGTCATTAGGGATGAGGAGGAAGAAGGGGCCTCATTGTCATCAAAAAAAAAAGGGGGCTTGGGTGTCATGAAACAGGAAGATCGCTCATTTTGGTGATGGGGGTATAGATATGGAAGTGAAAGATTCGTTTATCTGAAAAGGAATTAATTGGTTTGTCAAGTGCAAGGATAAGTTGGTGCAAACAAGGCTTCATGTGTCAAAGGATCACTTGTTATCACTCACCAAATGAAGTACGTTGATGGGTGCTTAGCACAAACCCCAAGAGTGGAGGAGCTTCATTCATTATTGTTGTAATTTTTGGGGTGGGGGGGGGGATGCTAAAGTACTGTGACTCTTGTAATGCGATAGAAGCTCATTTAGCTAAAGTCTCTTGGGGGCGGTTTGTTTATTGTTTTGCATTCACTTACACCCCCATGAGGGTGGTGTTTAATGCACCAGTGGTGGAGTTATCCGAAGAGCGATGCTTGTGATGACACCAGAGGGCTTTGTGACAGGAACCGTTGATGACAGTAAGAGTGAAGCTTTTAAAGAAAACATACTGTACAAGTAAGATGAAATGAAATCATTCTGTACCAATAAACAGTTTTGGAATTCAAGCAATCTCAGAACCCATCGGCTATCGGTCTGACGACAGATAAGCCTCTGGGGGTAAGGAGCTGTATTTCTGGGGTTCTGGTGTAGCCGGCGGATATCCGGGCAAAGACTTCCTTTTCCGTGCGCTGCTCATCGTTTACAATCCGATTAGCAACTTGAGATGCGAAACTGGAGCTGGAGTTTTGAGACGACGTGTACGACCGGATTGTTTCCCAAGCAGCCGGTTTACAAGCTAATTTTAAACCAATAAAAAGCTAAATCGTCATCATACGATAGCCGGTGGGTTCTGAGGTTGCATTTCGGCCAATGTGTTCCTCTTTTCCCCTCCACACGGACTGTTTACCTGCATTCAACCAAAGCCAGCTCGAACGCGATTGGTCAATACTACTTGGACTACAAATGGAAACGTTTCCGATAGCAAAATCTTGTCCTGTTGCCTACAGATTCTGCATAATGAATGCAGAATATGTTAAAAAAAAGTTTAGCATTCAAGCAACTTAAAGGATATAGGGTAGGATTTTTTCAAGTCCATCTTAATACAATAATCCATACTGGCCATGAAGATTTCCCTTCCTGGTGTGACCCTTCCAGTGTAAATGCAGACCACATCTGAAGGTAAGCTTTTATAGCTGTTCCGAACGGCGGAGACTGTCCTTCCGACTAAAATGACAGCATCGGTTGTTTCAGCAAATTCCAAACGATAACATCTGTTTATATTCAAGCGACAAAGACTGCTAGTAGGAATTATGACTCTTTCTTCCAACCATGTCCACGACGCTGCCAATCCCTAACCAAGTCGTTTTTGTGTCAAAACATCAAACCAAACTTCAACCATAGTGGTGTCAAATAACAAAACGCTTTTATTTTTGCAGTGGTGATTTGAAACAATTTTGGACACTGACAAATGATGTCGTCTTACCTATCAGGATGTCCGATCAGATAACTCTTATATGTATTGTTTCTGGGGGGCAATTACAAACGGTGTATTTTGTAGTGATTTGGATCCTTTAATTGGAGATCCCACAAACTAATTTTCAGATCTCGCACCCCTTTGTGTACACATACATACATGCATGCAAATACGTACAAACTAACAAGCCCTCAGCCAGCTCGGTGGGGATCTATCTGAAGATCGACAGAATGATCTTTCTCACCAACAACTTCACTTGACAGTATTCTGCTTGAGCCATTTTGTTCCCTGTGAGAAAGGTTTGCACTTTCTCTCAGCTCCCCTGACCCCCCCCCCCATACCTCCTAGAATGTTCATTGCCCAGAAAATAATTTCTCTAGTCATTTCAGCGCCTTTGTGAGCGGCAATCAATTTCTCTTCTCTTCATGATGGTCCCGCGTGTGGGCACAGAAGTTTGACCTTCTCTAAAAGATCTATCAATTTATCCGTCCATCCTGCAACCTATCCATTAATGTTTTCATCTTCCCCTGTTGTTTTTTTTTTTTCTTCTTCTCTCTCACTGCTCTGACTGTTGGGTGGTAAAGTGGCTTTAAGCTTATGTGCTCTTCAAGGCCTGTTTGTGCAATTATACCTCAGTCTTAGAGCTGGACCAAAATCAGCCTGCGGAGAAAATGATGGTCATTTTGAGGAAGAGAATATGCACTTGAGACAAAGGGAAGGGAAGCCCATTTTGAGCCTGGTGACGGCTGTGAACCCTGGGAGGGGACAGGGTCGGGCTAAGGCTAAATGACATATCGCATTACCAGCTAGGGGTCACCCAATTTCTCCCAATCTGCTACCAGCGTTCTGTGGCAATGGCTCTGTTAAGAGCTAACCTATCGTTTATCTGTCTGTCTCCTTCTGCTCATGCGTTCATCTGCTGCTCTGTAAAAACATATATAATATAAACTGTATATACTGTATATATATGGTATTAGTTTTGACTTGTGTACTTGGTCAAAACCATAATTACCAAAAAGATCAAATTTTAAATTTCATTTATTTTTCTGCAATAACGCTAGTCTTTCAATGGTTTGTAGACTGTGGTTTTAAAGCCTCAAGTTCGGCATTTTCAATGTCACCATCTTGTTTTTTTGCAACCAGAAGTGACACGAGAGGGTGCAGCTAAGTACAACCGAACGCTGAATGCTGAAGACACTTTTAGGCGACCAAAATGTTACAATTAACTTTCATGAACTGAAAACACACTCTGAAAGGGTTAAAGTTGTAAGACGAAAACGTGGACAACTCCCAGACCGGACAACGTCGTGGTAGCGACCTGTCAATCACAAGTTAGCCACGCCCTAAAGCATACCCTGCTTTATGGTCTATTTGACTCAAAATGGGACCATAATTTACTAAATGAACATCACGCTGTATTAAAGAAGACTTGAAACTAGCGATTGAGACATAAACTCATGTTTACAATGTTTACTGAGGTAATAAATCAAGTGAGAAGTAGGGTCATTTTCTCACAGACTTCTATACAATCTGACTTCTTTGTGCAACCAGAGGAGTCGCCCCCTGCTGGCTATTAAAAAGAATGACAGTTTAAGGCACTCTCAGCCCGTTCTCATTCCCAGGGCGTCAAATACCGAGGCTCTGTCATGGCCGTCGGCGTTCGGTACCGCCGCACACGGCACCCTTTAGCACCGGTATGAAATACACCGGGCGTTCCATTAAATATAATGTAAACCCATACGCAGCAACAGTAAACTCTCTGAGAAAGTGCGCCGGGAGTGTGGTGACATAGTTTAAACAGCGAAAAGGCATTTAAAAACTGTTTGTTTTATGATTTCAACTCCTACAGACTAACAGACAGTGAACCGCATGTTACTTCATGTTGTATTTCAAATACGTTAACATAAAGAGCGCTGAGGTCACAGGACTACACGTTGCTGTGAGTTTTAACAGTTTGGTCATTTGCCATCACAACAACTGGACCAATCAAAGGGAGACTGCTAATGCTAGCTAGACCCCCCATCAGCAGGAGTGAAATAACTTGAACGAAAAGTAACGTCTAGTGGGATTCCGTGCTAACATCAGCAAGCTGGACTAATTAGCTGCCACTTACTGAGTGGCATACAAAACCTAACCGCATGATGAGTCCTCACAAATGCTGAAAAAGTTGTGTTGTACATGAACAAATCGCTAACGGTTGACAGCCTACGCTATGTGGGCTTGTTGAAAAACAGGTGAAAAAATACGCTTACAGTCAGCAGTCGTGTTTCCATTCAATTGTCAAGCGAATTTTAAGCAAACTTTTGAAATGTCGCGAAGGTATATATAAGAATTAGGCGCCTTTCCATCAACTGGATGGAGCGAATAAACTCGGCTACACAGCATAGTTTGGTCAGGAGTTGGCGCTATAGGCTACGCATGGCTGTAATCCAACAGTAAACAGAGTAGAAGAAGTAGAGGTTGTGAACCAGAAACAAAACAAGGTGCCTTGGCCATTTCACCATCTACGATAGAAAATTGGAGAGAGGTCTTCAGGAATTTGTTTCAATTGGGCAAGTTTTAATTCTTCTTTCATGTCAGATACTATGCTGTCTGGAGACCAAGACAAGCATTCACACATTATGGGAATATCTGAGAAGACGCCGCCAGCAGAAACTGCTGATCAGTCATGTGAGTTAAATGTCCGCTATGTTACAATTTATTTGGCAAAGGCGTTTCCATAACCCATTTGGCGACTTTTCGACAAAGGCAAAAACCACCTCAGGTGAGCGTAAAACCTTTTTTCCGCAATTGAGGAAATTTTATCAAATTTTGCCGTTTCATACAGATTATCTTATGCAATACTTCAAATGCGCATAAAAACATGTGAAAGGAAACACGGCTAATATGACGCTCTCCAGTCAGTAGCGCACCCTGGAAGTTAGCAGCGCTTCTTCTAGTAACACCGGCTCTTAGATGTCAGTCAAACACCGCTGTGGAAAACGCATTGAAGCTTAGACGCTGATACTACAAATATGTCCAAAAACTGTTTTGCCCTCTTTTGAAAAATATGCACAATAGCTGCAGTTTCATTATAATCTATATTTTTCTTCTAGCGTAAAAGACAAAAAAACAAATCTCATTTCAACATTAAAATCAGAAGACCGAGCTCTTTGATTATTTCAGCACTGAGCAGCCTTGAACAAAAAACTGTTATTTGGAGAATCAATCATAATTATGGGTGTATCGCATGACAAAATTAGAAATGTCTACATTTGTTTTCTCTGGCTGAGGACATACTACCGCTAAGAAACACTGATATTATTTATCAGTAGATGCATGTCATCTGTGAGCACATAATGATGTAGTCTAAAAGGGTGCACCCTGCTTTCTGTGTCAGTACCACTGGGAGAGAGCTGACAACATAAGGAGGTTCCAGGCTCCGTGAGAGGGGTCGCGACCCCAGGAAGTAAAACCAGGTTAGGAAATAGTGACAACTGCCTCCTCTCTTCCTGTCCGGAACATAAAGCCAGACAACAAGGACAGATAAATGACTTGGACCTGCATAAGAGAAGTTGGTTTTAGGCTGAATCTGTGTGAGGTTCAAAAGAGACAAAATTGCGCTAATTGCTAAAGTGTTCCTCTCTTTATAATACCGACATAATCCTTTTAAACCGATGCTGTTTAATCTTTGCTTTTTGTCTCCGTTGGACTGTCAGCTAAAGAGAACTTTGGCTCTGCAGAGCTTCTCTCTATGGGCCTATTCTCCTGTATCCTCTCCATCTCACTGATCCCTTTCTCCCTTTTCCTCTCTCCCCCCCGCTAACCCTTTTCTCCTCTCGTCCCCCTCCACCTACCCAGAGCCTTTCCATTCTCATCTCTCTCCCTCACTCGTTTTCTCTTTCCCCTCATTCACACTCCTCTCTCTGTCCCTTCCAATCTCTCTCCTCCTCTCGCTCCCCCTCTCTCTAGCTCACAGGACAGTATTATATATTCCAGTCTCATGCTTTGCATGATTTGGGCAATAGATGAAGCCATATCCCTCTCTCCTCTTCGGGCTCTCCCCTCCCTCTCTCTCTCGCCTTGTTGTTTAATGTTTCAATTTGGAGGAAGCAAACATTCAATCAGACAGATTAACTGTTTAATGCATGTCATCAGTCAAACTGTCTACGAGAGGGGGGCCCCTCGGCCTGGCGCTGCCTCCCCCCCCCCCCCCAACTGCCGCTACGTCCTTCTCACTCCCCTGCTCTCCACGCGCACACTGTCTACTCTCATATAGATGGGCCCATCCAGGCTCCAGCCCAGACGCAGAGGCGTCTCTGCACACACACATCCACAAACACAGACATATTCATGAAACGCACACTGGCAAGCGCGCGTGGACACACGGTCATATGCAAGATCATATACTTAGAGAACCATATGCATGAAAAGCCTCATGCTGATAACCATATAAATATAGTTTAAACAAAGCAGAGAATGCGTTGGGACACCTGCAACCAAAATAGAAAACGTGGATTACATGAGACATCCCATGTAATTCCAATGCCACATATACTGATGTGCTAAAGGACGCATCCACTGACTCACTTACAATTGTGAAACTGCTTTACACAATTAAGTCATGCTCTCTTAACAGGCAACACACACACACATGCACACGCACTCGCACACACAAACGCACACGCACACACACACACACATCCCACAGGCCAGTGGATAGGGAAATCAAAGTGACACGGAGGTAGAGCAAGGGAGAGTGAGAGATTAGAGGAAATGAAAAGAGTAAAGAGGAAAGAGGGAAAGAGGGAACGGGAGGCCGAGCGTTGCCGCAGATGGAGTAGACTGTAAAATAGGGAGTGACGCTCACGCCGAGTTTATTAATGATACTGTATGAATTCTGGATGAGGATGTACAGAACGACGTCTATAACGGCTGAAACATGATTGGGGTTCTCACATCTGCTTATTATTGTTTAACTTGAGTGCACGCTGTGAATATCCAATACATCTATCTTTATCAATAAAGATGTTGTTCATGTATGATAGCTTTATTCATGAACAACATGTATAAAGCTATCGGCACACTAATCCTACATCTGTCGTCGTGCTCTTTGGCTTTTTGCTTGCACGCGCACACCTCACCACCGACGTCAGCTGACACACAGATCCCTAATGCCCCACAAAAGGTTTCTAATTTCTAACTTTTTCTGACCGTTCACTTACTTCTGTATGTTTTAAAAACCAATTAACATAATTTATCTATAAGAAAGCATCACAAGCTAAAGCAGAGCATATTTTTTTGTTTCTAAAGTTCATTTATTGACTAATTGACGTTATGATACATGTAGCTAATTTTATCAAAAGTGATGTGTTTGTATGCATTGCTAGTACATGAGCTTGACCCACTGCTTATAATTGAAAAATAGGTTTAAGATATAAAGCTGATCAAGAGCTCTAGTCATCCGTATTCATTCAGTCAGTGAATCTTGCTTTATATAATAGTCTAGGGATCAAAAGCAACATAAATGTAAACGTTAGAAATACAAGAGATGTACAGTAAATACGTCCAGTTAAAAGATCAATAAAAGATGAATAAATTGACACATTTGGTTCTAATTATTATGATTTAATGAGTAACAATATTAAAAAAAAAAATAGAAATATACATGATGATATTGGTTCTCATAGCAGATATATTCATTGCATTTTTATATATTTCACTTATGATTTATGTCGTATTATGTTCTTCCTTGAAGACTATTATGTTTACCCTCTCTGCAAAAGATGCCATTAACTTTAGATTTACATATTCTGAGTTGTTACTATCATTATTATTATTACAGATATATGCCAGACATACGTGTTGATTTTGCTGTTATTGTTGATATTGCGGCCTATTACCGCCCTATGATGTTATATTTGTGACTGTATTGATTTTGTCATTTTATTGGTTTTAAGAAAAACTTGCCAAAAGACTAAAGTTGAAATTTAGCCGGCTGGCTAAAACTGGCATAATAAAAGAAATGCTTATTAATGTGCATTATCCTTGCAAATAAATAATTGAAATGCAAAAAAATACTGCATGAATAAAAACATGAAGACCCAATAAGTCAGTGCTTTACATGCACCAGTGATGTAGAGAGTGCAGATCAAGATCTCACAGCAAAGTTTGTTTAATTTGTGCAGTGCATACCAGCTCCTGCATTTTCCCCTTTAATTTCTCATGAGCTACGGTACATCTTTGAATAATGAGATAGAATTTAAAACTATTTGTCTCAACTTGTAATAGAGATGAGGTAACATGGTAGTTTCTGTGGCAAACCTTGTAGAAAAGTCCTATGCTTAGTGAGAAGTTACCACAGCTACGATTAGCTTAGATGTGCTAATGTCTAATTCTTGGCCTTTTTTTCCTCAAAGTTCATTCAAGTAAAAGAAGTGCTAGACATAGGGATTTGGTAAAAATAAAGAATTGTATGTGATGGCTGCAGACATCTGGCTGTTACACTGTTCATGAGCTCACAAACTGTAAAGATTCACATGCTGAAAAAACCCCAAGAAGGCTCTACTAAAGTGGAACAACCGTATAAGGCTGCTGACCAGCTGCTTCACACACTGCCTCCCTCCATCATTTTCTTCTCCGTCTCTCTTTGTTTTACTCTCCCTCTCATTCATTTCTATTTTATCTCCCGGTGCTGTGGAGCATCTCGTGTATCTCCCTCTCTCCCCCACTCTCTGACCACAGCGCAGAGGGTGGCCAAACCTGGTAAGTATTGACAGGGAGCTCCAGTGACACGGAGAGAGCCAGTCAATGCCCAGACACCCAGGGCAGGGGTCAATGACAAAAGGTAGGCCGCCTGGAAAGAGAGAGCTCGGGACGGAGGGAGGGAGGGAGAAGAAAGAGAAGGCAGTTGATAGATGGCGAGGCACGGGAGAGATATGCGGCGAGATAGTATAACTTTGAGGCAAGATAAATACAAGGTGAAAGAAGAAGAAGAAGAACAAAGAGAGAGGAAGATGAGAGACGAAGGTTGTTTATATTTCAAAGATGGCATCTGACTGACCAAACAAGGCGATATTTAATGATGGTTTGGTTGGATAAAACTAATGTGAATTGACAATTTTTTTAAAATAAGTAATAATCAGATCAATTCTAATACGGGAACGTGGAAGTTCAAGACAAATTAGAATGAGTGAGATTGACATGAACGTTCCTTTGAGACCGTGGACGGGACAAGTGAGGTAGGACGCTAGACTAGGATTAACAGAGCTATACCAGCACACACACAAACACACACACGGCGTGTTTGTGTATTGACACAGAGAGAGAGTGTCAGTATATATTGAACGGCGGGCAGTAAGTGAGCCCTCCTCTCCCGCCCATCCCCTCCTCCATCTCTCCTTCTCTCTATCGGATATCAGTCCCTTCTCCTCTAATCATTTCCTTCCTTTTGGCCCTCTCTTCTTTCTAATGCAATTATCCCTCGTTCCTCCTTTCCTTCCTCTTTCCCCTCTGTTTCTACTGCTTCCATCCCTCTCTGTACTACTTTTCAGTTTTACTTTGTACGATTTTTTTGGTTTCTTTTTTTTTTTCTCCCCTTTTTTTCGTTATCTCTCCAGTCATGTTCTGGCTAACAACACTGTGTCTACCATTGTCAGTTGTACTTATTGTTCCTCCTTGTTTGCTCTTACCTGGCTCTCTCCTTTGTTTTGATCTTCAGTGATCAGTCTCCCGTAGCCTCGGCGTGTGACAAAAAGGTTCTCATTAATCAATATCACTCTCCAAATGTGATAACATTCTTCTCCGAGCCCCTGCAATATGGCAAAGAGAAACATACATAACGCTTGTGATCAAATACATGGGTTAGAAAAAATAACCAGCACTTCATCATCAAAGACTTTGCAGTAAAAAAAAAGGTGGGTTATTTTAGGTTGCCTGGCCATTAGCAGTATTTGTCAAAGCTGTATAAATTGTATATGTCCATCATATCCATTTCAGTTTACCTTGTGGCTACCATTCCTATTTGTTGATTAAATTAGTATATATTTGTGCAGATTTTCAAGACTTTTCCTCTACAGGGTTTAAATAACTTTGCAGATTTGTTGACTGTTACACATTTTTTCCACAAATAACTTACTATAATAATAAGCTCTGCTGGTGCCTCGTGTTACTTTGAAAACTCACAGATCAAAGCGCTAATTGCCAGACCTGTTTCATAGCTGACGATTGCTGCTAATTGGCATTGTAGGTAACATGATACACCTGTGTAGCAGTGTTTGTATGTGTGATACTATTTTGTCCAAACCCTGTGGTTTATAAGCTCAGGGAAAAGTCTTTAAACTGTAAAATGACTCATCTAGCTTCCATTTGTTTATCGAACATTTGTGATTTTTAAGATCTGTTCTGTCAGATGGTGTTCTGGAAAAAAAAAATGTAAATGGTTGTGTGCGAAATTCCATACTAACATACTATTTAAGTATGCTAAAACAGTATGTGAACTTTTTTAGTATGTTCAAAGCCTTAGTATGAACCCAATAGTACGCGAACTGCATACTATTTGCGGTGAAATATTACAGGATGCAACGCTGGACACTACGGCGGCATAAATATCCCACAATCCAATGCAGTAGTGACGACAACAATCATAACGGACGATGATGGACAGCTCTGCAATGTCAATAATGCTTCAATTTAAGAGTAAGTAATATAGCTTTTAAATTAGTTCAGACTTTGGTTCTCACAAACCGTCGTTTTGGTCACATGAAGTTGGCACGGGTTACCATGGTTACACGTATCCAACCGGCAAGGAGGCTCCAAGGAAGTGACGACGTAAATTACAGCTCAGTGCGTCCGAAAATGTACTTACTACTGTTTATTCACACAAAAGTACGTTGAACGAGAGTACACCTATTGAGAATGCAGTGCATAGTATGTGATTTCGGACGTTGCCAATGTCTACAATGTCAAAATAAATATTGCAAATACATTTTGCAAAGCTTGTCTCCTCCACAGACATCTGTAACACGTGTGAATTTATATTGTGATAAAGCAGTAAATACAATAGGGAAAACCACATTATACAAAGGAGAAAGATGATGTCCTGTTCACACATGAATAGAGACCTCTTTCCACAGCCTCAGGCTATGATCCTGTTAACACTTTCCACTCACTGTGAAGTGTCCGCAGATTCCTTTGGTCTCTCAGGTGATGTATCTGCAGGCCCCATCCTCTCAGCTTTGCAGGGGTGGGAGAAAACACGCCCCCTAAAGTGGGAGCAAGCGGAGATCTTATCATATTTCTGGATCGGACCCTAATCCGCCAACTGTATCACCATGCTAATGACGACACTCTTTACACCACAGTTCTCAGCATGTTCCTTCAAATTAAATGTTTAGGAACAGGCCACGAGGAGGAGTTTATCTGATTTAAATTAGATTACAACTAGAACTGATAAGAGTAGGAAGATGGAAAGATCATATCCTCTCCACAGTGCAGTATCACAGTCTTTGCTGCGAATGCCCAGGGCACTTCTCATCAGAGAGGTGGAGATTGGTTTGTCTCTCTGCCAGTTTACCTTGACACTAACTCTCTTCATCCCCTCTCTCTCTCTCTCTCTCTCTCTCTCTCTCTCTCTCTCTCTCTCTCTCTCTCTCTCTCTCTCTCTCTCTCTCTCTCTCTCTCTCTCTCTCTCTCTCTCTCTCTCTCTCTCTCTCTGCCTCTCTGCCTCTCACACTTGCCTGAACACCTGTTATGTGTTGGACCAGCCCTAACTGCCATTAATAGTGGATTGTGATGGTATGAACGGGGATGGTGAACTGTACCACAACCAGTTTCCCCGTCCCTTCATCAGTGATATATCACTACAAAGTAAACACTCATTAGACTCTCTCTCCTCATGCAGTTATTAGTTTGTTGTTCCGTTCTGTTCTGCAACACTTCATTTCTCCTGTTAGGTACGATACGACAGAGAGGAATCCAAGCTGAGGGGGAGGGAGGGAGGGGAGGGGAGGGCGATATTTCACAACAAGCGCATTGGCAGACAACCACCTTTCCTCGCAAATTTGTGAGCCTCGCTTCCTGCATGCCCCGCGCCCGGTGCTCTGCCGGAAACAGATGGTTCCCGGAATGTCCTCGAGCGGAGTTCTGAGGAGCTGCGAGTAGCCCGAGAGGCGCGTGAAGGAGGGAGGGGCGCGCGTTGTCTCTCCGACAAACTTAACTTCATCTGACTATCTCTGTAGCTTTCTGTCTTCCTGTTCGATTAGGATACTTAATAATAGTTCAATATAATTACCCTGTCAAGCAGCAGAGCTCTTCAGCAGCAGCTAAAGTAGCTTTATTCCACTGCTATTTTACTCATTATCACAATGAAAATGTACTACAGCAAAGCCTAATTGTGCTGATTTTGATGCTTTCTTGATTATACAGTAGGCCCATAAATATTATATAATCTGTATTAAAGCACGTCTTGACACTAAATCCCCTGAGACTGGATGACAAACTTGCCAACAGGGAATATGTGCTTATTTGGGGGGTCGTTGATATGACAAAGCCCCGAGCTGAACGACATGGTTGCTAGTGACCCCGTCAAGATGAATTGTGGTTTTCAGTTCGCTGAGTTACGGATGAGCGTTTATACGTATTTCATTGACTTATCCAAAACTGTCAAAATGATTGATAAATAAAGTAAATTTGGCTTAGGGAGGCCTATGAAGTAATTAAAAAGGGAGTTTGGTTGGCTTTCCTTTGACTGAAAACAAAGAGTGCCCATCAAGATTGTTTCAGCACCTTGGACAGCGAACAGATATCCTGGCACTGAGGACCCAGCACATTCAGCACCCTGGACAGCGAAGTGAAAACACCAAGGGACAATGCTCAGGGACATACTGTAGACAAGTGGTTCCCAAATCTGTTCACGCCAAGGACCCCTAAACTGACACAAATTAGACCACAGACCCCCATATGATAAGATTCTGTCCCATTTTTGCTTTCTGTTCTGTTTTATTACAGAACGTGTATGAAACCCATGACCAAAATAGTCATAGATTCTGTCATTGTGTTACTTATGGATTGAATTATAGTGAAAATAAATTATTCCCCTTTTTGCTGGGGACCCCCTGGAACCCCCTCAAGGACCCCTGGGGGTCCCCAGACCCCACTTTGAAAACCATGCTGTAGACCACATCCAAGCCTGTGATGATTTTGTGTGATGCAAATACAACCTATAGTTATAGTTAAAAGGCCATATGAAGGGAGAGGACACGTTAATAATATCTTAATGGAATCTAGTTCATTTGTGAAATTGTGAAATTAACTTTTGTTGACACTGTGTCAAAAATGTTTTGTCTTTTTACCCACAAACAGTGTTTGGGAAGTAACTAGGCGCATAACATATTATCATCTTGAAATATAAAAATAAATATGATGCATTGTTACAGACTCATTTACCCAACAGTAGTTTATCTAAATCTAAATGTTGCTTATATGTTATTGTATCATAATCCACTAACGTACTAGTATACAGTATATAATAAAATAACACTCATTCTACGTGATGAGTACTTCTACTTAAAACTTCAAGTACACTAAGCGGAGAGTACTTTTGTACTCTACAGCAATCTTTAGCAATCTCGAAGATTTTTGTTTAAATGAATGTCTGTTAAATCACCATCTATCGCCAAATGAGGTAACACAATGGTGATTGAGCCTACGGACCACTGAGGAAAGTATTGTAATATTTATAAATTTGCAGTATTATGAACTGGGTGTCTGAAAAATTACATAAAAAAATGCGTCTATGCACACAATTCTGAAAACTTGAAGCTCATGTACATAGAAATCCAATTTTTCTATTCTATTTCTATGCTCACGTATCAACAAAGACTCCAGACTAAACTTAAACTCTGAGCACAATCCCATTGTTGTCACTCAAATATAAATTCTAAATAAACCAGGACTGATAATAAGGATTGCCACTTTAAGTAAAGGGTCTCAGTACTTCTTCCACCACTGCATAACCAAAAATATTTTATGTAATATGACCGATGGGACCCACAACTAAAAGTAGCCTATAATTGAATTAAAAAATCTTGGTCAAACGCGAGAAAAGAACATGAACTCCTGGGCATTTTCTCGAGCACCCGTTAATGGAGTGAAAGCATCCGTTCCGATTAGCCCGCTGTAATCCGCAGCTCATCCCCCGTTTTACGCCCCGCTTGTCCTACACCCGATACTTTGATCCGGACTCGGCGGCACCTGACGATCCGGCCCCTTTGTTGTAGAGCACGCCGGGGCTAATCTCACTGACCCGGCGCAACCTTGACCACCCACTCCCCTCGGCCTTGGGGCTTGGTTCATCGCCGCCCCGGACACACAACGCTTCCCGAGAGAGGAAAGGAGGGAGAGGGAGAGAGGGGGAGAGAGAGAGAGAGAGAGAGAGAGAGAGAGAGAGAGAGAGAGAGCGCTCTTGATCGTCTCATCCAACGCGTCCCCGCTGCGAGAGCATGTGCGCGCCGCCGACCTCCCACTCGTCCCGGCAGCGGGGATCAGGGGGAAGTCGATGCAACAGCGCCAACACAGTCAATGATCCATAAACAGGAGCCAATAGGCGAGCGGGGTAATGAGGGACTTCATTTGAACTTTATGTAAACAATAAGCAGCAGTATACTTGGCTCGCTGCGGGGACGGGGGCAGATATGAAGGTATAACCTAGATGGATGGATGGATGGATGGATGGATGGACAGCTAAAGCGTGAAATGAACGGATCTGGAGTCTGCTGGAGAGATGCAGAGAATATGTTGTTGGCTCATTTGAATGCAAAAAAACTGCATGTATAAAAAATAAACACCAAATTTCAAAACAGATGCTTTTAGTCCAAAGCAATGGGCAATAAAATACGCACACACAAACACTTAAACTCAAACAGAGAGAGAGAGAAAGCGAGGAGAGAGAAGCACCTTTCACCGCCCCCCCCCTCCTCCTCCTCCCCCCTCTATCTCTCGTCCCCCCCCCCCCCCCCCCCCCCCCCCATAACACCCTCCATCCCTCCCTCCCTTCTCTCTCTCTCTCTCTCTGGAAAAAAACGGCAAGGAGGCGCGACTCGCAGGGCCGCACATAGCTGATCAATATTCGATTTAGTTGCTAATTTAGGGCCTTTCTATAGCTGTCATCCCGTGATGTATGAGTCCTAACCCGAGGTCGCCGCGGAAAAGAAGAAGAAGAAAAAAAAAAATAAGAAAAAAAAAAAAAAAAATCAAACACCAGTCAACTTTTCACTTAACAATAGAGCGACTTGAATATTATTTATGGGGCGAAAGACCCACTTTATGGGTGAATTGCTCCTATCGCTGGTGGGATGATGAAGCGCCTTGTAAGTACATGCCTGCCACACAGGCTGTGACACCGGCGTAAACAGACATGCAGGCTGAGGAGAAAACATGTAAACACACTGCTGCTTTTTTAAAACAGGCCAAAGCCGCGCGTAAAGAGGGGAAATATTCATATCAACAGACGTCAATATCTCGGTCTCTTGGAGTTCACAATGCAATTTGAACGCACAAACTTGATTAATGGCGTTTGTGTGATAAAGAGATCCCCCCCCCCCCCCTCCTCCACTTCGCACAGGCAAGTTTGGACACAAAACGCATCCTATTTGTCATGCCGACTAATATTATGTATTATGGACCTAATTGTTTTTGCGCATTGCTTTACGCACACACACACAGCCATCAAATGGGAATGTTTTATTTTGCCACTTAATGTCTTCCCTATCGATCACTGTTCCAAGGATGTTATCAATAATTTGAAAGCTTGATTAACTTCAACGTTTCCATAACAATTCCACCACGTTTATCCTCTCTTGAATTTTTAATTAACGCTTGCTTAATTAGTTCGAGATCATTTGGGAGTGAGATACTTTATTTTAGGAGGAAGGAGGGGAGGGGGGGGGGAGGGAGGAAATTAACATAAAAATCTCTGCTGATAAATTGATATATTATCAGGAAAGAAATGTTGTAGGGATTTCTAAGCGGAACGAGTCATAAACACACATCCATCAAAGTAAGACGGCTTGAGACAACGTATAATTCTTTGGCAGGATTTTTTTTTAATTATTTAATGACTATACTATTCTAATTTCTCCAAATAATGAGGGTGTAAATTCTTTCTGCCTGAATCACTCATAGACAAAGAGACCGATTTATAACATGCAGCATAAACAGGAAACCAATTTCCTCAGGTGACAAAGTATTTTAGGGAGCCTATACTGGGTTTATTGTAGTAATGAACTTGCTCAAACCGGTAACATCCTGCTTAATTAAAGAACTTTTTTAAAAAAAAAAAAAAAAAAAAAAAGGTCCATCTGTACAAATGTAGATCTTTGCCAAAAACAATCCACTGAAATTGTTGACAGAGATTTCTGATTATAATTGATCCTTAAATGCAAGTAGTAGGCTGCCATGTAAACCATTGAATGAATAAAAGGCATTTTAATTAGAGTGATTAGTTAAGGAATCAATGAGCTGGCACTAGCAGAGCTCACAGGGATCAGCTAATGGAGCAGTACAACACTAAAGTAAGCTTTTACACCCCCGCTTTGACTAGAAACTCCTTTTGTTATCGGCTGGTTCCTGCAAGTGTAACCTTGTAAATGTTGGAAGTTAGGGATGTTGTTTAAAAAGTCATTCGACAAAACTAGCGATAAATATGATCGATAACGGATGAAATTCTGTTTCCTTTCTCTGATGTTTTTGACAAACAGAACATGTGGCTGTTTATAGGAGCTAGATGTGTGATTCTCACTGAATTCATGCAGGCCATACATCACAGATCCAGTGTGTTTAGGAGTCTCTTTGCATATAAACTAGGATATGGGGAGTGGGAGTGTGTGTATTGGCTGCTGCCAGCTGCCATGCAGCCTCCAGGTTGTTTGGTGAAAGTGAGAGTGTGATTTCCCCAGACCCTGCTCTCCGGGGACGCCTGGCTCCCCCTGCCATCTCCCCAGAACCCCAACGGTTAAACGGACAGGTCATTGACGCACGCACGCGCGCACACACACACACACACACACACACTGCCTGCCTTTCAATCTGCTCTCCCTAGATGGGCCCCCGCTGCCATATAAAGGCCACATTTCCCTGGTCATTACCGGCAAGTCACAGAGAATCTCTCACCTCACTGTATACACGCTAATCAGATCAAACCTGGAATTACCGTCATTAGAAATATTGCAGGGAGGCGAGTCATAAGGAAACGACCTCGTGAATAATAGCCCTACGCTGCCAATGAGAGTTGTAATTGTAAATCTGATTCTACCCCTCAACCACATGCTGTAATGAGCACCCGGCATTGTTTAAATGACTCAAATGAAATTGGTGCCGATTTACCAAGCATGAATGACAGCTCGTATGAAGATGTGTGCTGGGAATGAGATACGATGGGGGTCTGGGAATGCGCGTGCACATTTTGGTCGTGTGTGTGCGGATGGCGGGCGGCCCTTGAACGGGGTGTTTAACAGTGGTATTAATAATCTCCATGATCTATGAGCTCGTCTGGTGTCACTCAGCCATTAGAGACACAGTCTCTCTGTGTTCTCCACACCTCGTTTCGTCCCCCTCGCCCGTGTCGGCCCCCCAAAATAATTGTGTGTTAATGGGTGAGGAGGAGGGGGTGGGAATGAGGGGGATTAGAGCCTGCGGAGGGAGGGTAGAAGAATTATCGGGGAGATGGGTCACTGTTAAAAGAGGAGATGATTAGGCGTGATGACTGACCCTTCCTGGTCACAGAGATAGCGGAGGAGATCCATTATTAGGGGACAAACGCTGAGCAGGTGTGGGAAGAAATGATCCAAAATAAACAAAAGCGGGACCTTTAAGGGCAAGACAGGTCTGAGTGTGTGATAATGAGAGAGTAAAAGGTAATAGTTTGCCTGCATTCCTGTGAGATGGGGAGATCCGAAGCTAGGTGAGGTTGCCTAAAGCCATTTACAGGTCCTAATCTGGGTGGAATGAGCCGTGAGAGGAAGAAGGAACTAAAGTACACCGACTAACAGGTCTCCCCTGACCCCTCTCCAACTCCCACTCTCCCACCTCTACTTCCTCTCCCTCGTTTCCTCTCTCCTCCCAACCCCGCTTTCCACCACTTCCATCTACAAAACAAAGTTGCCTGGCATTGACGGGACCCGAGAGGCCGTCAGCGAGGAAAGGTGGGAGTCACCCTCATCCAAGAGAAAGACGTAAGAAAGCGACTAAGGGAGGGAGAGAGGGAGAGAGAGAGAGAGAATGGAAAGGGGGGAGTGAGGAGATTGAAGCGTTTCTAATTTAAATAAACCCTTTGGCAGACTGAAACTGGCAGCGAGCTTCCCCTTTGCTCGCGAGGAAAAAGAGGGAGAAGAAAGGAAAAAAGGGGAAAAGAGGGAGGGCAAAAAGGAAAGGAGAGATAGATAGATGGATATAGAGACGTCTCCACGCTGGTTTGCTTATCCGCATGGGAGAGTTAGAGGCCAGAGGATGGGGAATGGGGGAATATAGAGAGTGAAGTGGAATAAGATAGGGAGCCAGATGGAGGAGAAAGAGAGGGGACGTAAATAATGGGGGAAAAACACTGACAAGATACAGGGGTCAAGGGAGGGGAGAATAGGAAAGAGCTGTGAAAGTTAGGTAATAGAGAATAGTGTGTGTGAATAGATAGAGGTGTGATCCGTCTATTGGGGAGAGTTCATCCATCCTCACACACACACAAAGAGAGAAAGTCAAACAGGGTCTCTCAGCAGTGGGTCCGATCAGTCTCATCTCATCAAAACTTGGCTGAAGTTTTTTGGACGGAGCCCAGCACCAATCTACTTGAGCCGCCACACTCTTCTCCGTCACACTGTCTCCCCCTGTCTGTCCCTTTGGCTCGTCACAGCAGCGGCCCGCTCAGCGGTCTATACGCTCCTAATGGGCTCGCCTCGGAGAGAGGAGCCGCAGCAATACAGGCTGTAATCTAAAGTCTCACTACTGAGCGCCAGAGGATGCCCATTTTGTTTGTCTGCTGTTTGTCATGTTGGACGGGTAAGAGGTGACAACAGGCAAACCATAGATTCAGAGGGGAGAAGTTGCTCAGGACGGCCCCGCAAAACACTGAAAAACTAAAAAACGACAAATCAAAACACATAATCATAAAGTGATTTGTCTGGAGATGAGTTGACTGGCATTTTAAATCTACGAGGCATCAAACTAATACAAATGTACGGATCTTTTCATCTTTAAATGGTTATAAATGTCTGACTTTTTGTTTATGGTTTGTATTATGTCATCTGAAGGTCATCTAGAGCCTTTTTATTTCCCACCACATCGCTTAACATAATGTCTGATTAACGCTCATATGCATATAGACCGGCTATTACAGGTATATTACAGAGTCAACAACAGAATCAGGGTTCGACACGCCTGTTGACAAAAAAATGACAAGATGCGATTACACAGTATCTGGATTAAAGGCGCGTGTGTGTGAGTAAAAGGCTCGACACGCATGTTGTGTATAGGCCCACAGGTAGGGGTAAAGTCTATAGGATGGACGGAGAGAGAGAGAGAGAGAGAGAGAGAGAGAGAGAGAGAGAGTGAGAGAGAGAGAGAGAGAGAGAGAGGGAGAGAGAAGGGGGGGGAGAGACTCCCGACCCCCTCCTTCAAACATACGCACCGAGAACTGGCTCCGGCTCCGGCTTCGCTGGAGTGGAGAACCATAAATCTTCATATAGCGGCTGTTTTGATTAATGCAGCCGAGTCGAGCTAGGGGGCTGGACCTATCCCATTACGGCCTAATGGAAGATGGAGCGGCGCTGTCTCCACCACTAGGCCCCTGTCATTTGTTCCACTTTGCAGTCCATTTGGCCGAGAGACTACAAGCCACTCCATCAAAAATATTTTCAGAGTTAATTTCCGCCCGCTTAATTCGCCTTGATTCGGATTGCGTATCGAATGGCAGGATCGATTTTCGCCTGGCGTCTAAATTAAATAAAAGAGAGGGGGGTATACTTTAAGTCTGCGTTTTCTTTCTTTTCTCTTTTCCATTCCATTCTTCCACCTATTTTCCAGACATCCTTTACCGTGGGCGCGCTCATTCTTTTTTTTTTTTTTTTACGATGCATCTCATTTCCTCCTTTCTCTCAGATTTTGATAGACCCATGTTTGCAGAGGAGGAGGAGGAGGAGGAGGAGGAGGCACAAATCTGATTGTAGTTACAGATGAAGGGAAACCTATTGAAAGAGGAGCTGAGGTGGATGGATTTATGGATTTGTCATAAATTACAAACCGATACATAAAGACTTGGACATTGGGGGAAACACCTTTTATGACAGGTAGAAAAAGAAAGAAAGTAAAAGATCCCACATGACACCTCCACAATGTGTAGATCCTGAAGAATAGATTTGGAAAACATGGAGTGAAGAAGAATTGGACAGGCCTACACGGGAAAAGTGGGGTAAATTAGGGGCATCGGGGTATTGAGGGGGTGAAAAATAATAGGGGGGAAAAGTAGCAAAAAAGAAATGAAAAGAGGCAAAAAGCACAGTGACAAATTGGTGGAGTGTGTCGCGAATTCCCTTTTAGATTTAAAGCCGCGTGTAGCCTATCGTCATATCTTTCCAGAGTAATTTATTTTCTCATTTCTCTCTCTCTCTCTCTCCCCTCAGTACCCTTCTCTCTCTGTGTGTGAATTTATCTGGTAGTCACGTGGACAGAGGAGGGGGGAGAAAAGTCAATAAAAGTCTCTGGCGACAACTGTTTCCCCCATCGGTCTCTTGTCTCCTTCTTGCATTATCTCTCCTGCTTTGCTTTCTATTTGTTTATTCGCTGGAGCTGCTTTGCTCCTCCCTATTTCCTCCTCCATCGGCTGTGTTTCCTGTTTCGGATCCTCTCTCATATCATAGGACTACAAGCTATACTCCTCTCCAGAGAGGCCTATTGATTTTATTCTCCCACTAACAGCAAGCCCCAACGCTTTGAAATTACTAAATCAGGAAGCTGTAGGATCCATCTCTTGTATCCACCTCAGAAATGCTCCGATAAGCGTCAGAAAGTTCTCAGAGGCTTACAAGTTGGAGATGAAGGCCGGCGAGCTTTGGCCCGGAGACATGAAGCCACTTGTAGATTGCTCATATCAACAAAGGAATTATATTTGAATCAATTAGATTTTATTACACTCTGCCAAATCTATAAGTCCATCTAGCCCCAACAGGCACGTAGATCATACATGAGCACTTAGGAAGATCTGACTGAGGAACAAATCCTGAAACCAGTTTCCTCTCCAACTCAAAACCACACACGATATATCCTCCACAATCTAGGGCTGGACAGATGCTTACCTGAATAGTACAGAACCTATTTTAAAAACATGGCGATTATTGGTGATATTTTGATATTTGACAATATCAATCTCGGACAGATTCAGAAAATTGTATCTTAATATAATACAATCTTTAAGACCACAAAAGTCAACATGTATAAGCTCCAGTATATCATAATATTACAATGACCAAAATGCCAGTTGAAATACTCTCATACAGTGGTGGGAGAAATATACCAACCTGGTCTCACGGGAAAGCGAATTAATACCACAACATTACACAGACATTCCACGTGTCATGAGTACACATTTTAGCCTTTTCGCGTGCCATTTGTACGCCATGCAAACGTACGCAGTTAGGTTTAGGCGAGAAAAACACTTTGTTAGGGTTAGGGAAAACGTGATGATTGGGCTTAAAATAAGTAAGTGAACTAAGTAAAATACGCACGGAAACAACGTAACCCAACTACGGAAAACACGTTACAAACGTCAATAAAAAACACGTGACAAACGTCACTAACGTGACTTACAAAACAAAACACCGGTCTTGAACACGGGTCTCCTGGTTAAAAGTTCGGTGTTTGTTGACCACCATAAGTGGTCTTTCTTGCTCTTTATACTACGTCACTAACTCTTACCGTAGCATTTACACTGCAGTCAGCACAGGATACACAGCGTACAAATGACACGCGGAAATCAAGAAAGGCGTACTTATTGCAGGCTAAACGCCTCGTGCATTATCGTGGCATTTATACGCCTTTTTGTGCCAACGGGCTGAATGTTCAGATCCTTTGCATTCAAACTTTTACTTGAGTAAAAGTGCGTCATGTTCTCAAAATATTAAAAGTAAGCAAGAACTCATTAGGCAAGCAGAATGGCTCATGTCAGTGCTATTTTCTTATACACTGATCTGTTTGTCGTTTGCCGATGTCAATGCAGTAACTGATAATGCAGCTGCAATTGCAAAAATGTGAGGAGGACAATAAAGGCTAACTTTTTAGATTGACCAGTTTATTTTCCCACATGAAACATGGATGTTTAGAGAGCCTACTGCTCGGATATTTAAAAAATTATTTAATAATGAAAAACTTGTGTGCAACAATACATCCATAGCTAATTTTGAATGGGCTAATTGACATCACAGCTCTCCTTCTCACCTAGACAAGAATGTATAAACTACAAAAAAACATTAGATTAACTTTAGAATAGCTTACTCTATTTTTTTTTTTTAGAATATCGTTAAAACGCTCCATATGATCAGAAATGCTGAAATTCCATTAACGGAACAATACAATAATAAAATGTTTATATTGTCATTTATTAGCAAATAATATATTTTGCCACTGAAATATCGTGCATCCCTAATTACTGATGCATGAATGTAAAAGCTGATTTTTTAATGTTCTACCTGGTCGAAGTAAAAATAATTTGAGCTATATCATATCAGAGCTAGACCGATACATCCACTGATATTATCTTATTGTAGATCTGTGTCAGCGTATACGTCAACGGGCAACATGCAGCACAGTTCTCCCAAAGATATACTTTAGGTCATTTAGAAACAGCGACGCCATTATATAGTTTGTCCGCCAGAGAGCGCAGACAACTTTGACTGAAAAATGTCCCGCTCAATACATATTCCTGGTTACAATGCTGTAATAAAACTGACTTAAAAAGTGCAATGTGTTAGATCTGGCCAGAATTTTAGTTTAAAACATAAAAAAATGATATAACATTATGAACAGGATGTGAAGCGGTTACGGTGTTGATGTCTATGTATTGTGTTGCAGAGATATCTACTGAAATGAGCATGTTAACCAGCTAGCCCCGGCCCGTCCTGTCTTGTAATATCACTTGCACTTTGAGAGGCGATAGTGAGTCACTGTAGCGTCCAGTCTGCCCTCAGTCTAACATGAGAGGACGAAGAAGGAGAGCTGCCCCGAGGGCTTGTCAATCACGTTGAAGGTACAGGGTCCGTGTACGTTTTGATAGTTTGTTTATTGGATTAAATCCAAAGTGGCAAAAACGAGAAAACGACTCATATTTTTGTTTCGTCCCCACCGCCACCAGGAGACCACTTTGCCTCGAGGAGGGCGGGCGGCGGCTCCGGGACACGAGCCTTCAGGTAACGGTTAGCTGTAGCAACTAGTATTCAGTTTGCTGATCCAGTGGGGAGTCGGGGCACTCCCCCGGGATCAGACCCCCAGCGCTGAGGTTTGCGTTGGCTAAATTTGTGTTGCTACAGCTCCGCTAACTGAAGGTGCCCCCCCACCACACCACACGTGAAGATTATAAGATAGCAGTGTTATTTTGACCGTCTCTCAGAGTTTCAGCAGTTTGGTTGAATTTTGCGTATTCTCGCTCTGCCGTAGGCTTCTTTTTTATGATATATGACTGTAAATTCTGATTGTTTGGACCCAGTATAGAGGTGATATGCTGCCCCTTATTTCTTTGGAGCATGTGGCCAGATCTTACACATTGCACCTTTAAGCGATCCTTATCACCAACGCTTGTTTGTGAAAAAAAAGTCTACTAGCAGATATATCGTTGATTTGTTTTTTAACTCTCAGTTATCAATATCAACCTCAAATATCCAATGTCAGTCAGGCTGTATATTTATTATATAACAATGCATCATAAGCTCAAAATTTAAAGTCTTAATACGCAAAGCACTTAGTAACTTTATCTGTCAAATATATTTACTGGAGTTAAAAGTACAATATTTGCTCTGAAATGTAGTAAAGTAAAAACCTAGAGTAGAAAAAAAAAAAAAATTAGCCTAGAATTATCTAACAAATATATTTCCTTACTAACATGTGTGGCAACAACTAGGACACTATGTGCAGCAGCTTACGGACCACGCTACTGACGGGGTTGATAAAACTGAAGGGTCTCTGGGTATCCTTGGGGGGGTTTACACTTCCACAGCAAACAGGACTGATGGCCGACCCGCCCGGCAATATGACTTGTTCACTCAGCCCCTCAAATATCACTGTCTCTATTTCAGTCGCCACATCTGTTATTGTCTGATTCTTAAGAAAAAAGTGGCTGAGCGGAGGATAATGAAATCAAAGCCCAACACACACAGTCAACAAGCCCCTGGTAAGAAACACACTGTGTCAATATTAATCTCCCTGACAGAAAGTCGAAATATGGCATCTGTCACACATCATCTTCCCTCTCTCCTGTCTTTCTGCGGAGTGGAAAAAGATGGAGAGGAGGTGGTTTTGGTGGGAGTGAAGAGGGGGAAGTTGTTGGAAATTGAGGACAAGGACCGGAAAGGGCAAAGGACTCTGGGATTTTCAAGAAATAGTTTGTTGTTGTTTTTGTCTCCTTGCATTTGGTACGGCATGCATTTAGAACATTCAAGCCTTTAAATTTGGCACGTCAAGGACACTTCTAACAAAACATATTTGTTACAAAGTGACATAGCGACACTAGATACATGTAGAGATATAATTTTCATTAGTGTTTGAGCAGATATCAGAGAACTGGACTAACAATAACTATGTAATAGATCAAAGAACAAGTTACCCCATCTTTGTGATTGATTTCTTTGACTAAGAAAGCTAAATTGATTTGCTTGCCACTGGGGGTGAGTCAATAACAAATACACAGTAACTACTGGATGAATCTCAATAATCAAATACATCTTTTGTGCATTGCTGTCAGCTGCAGCTTCAGTTTTGATACTACCACAGGGAGACGCCAAAGTCAGAAATGTTCAAATCCTAAAAACACAGGCTTTAAATTGACCCACTCCTTCAAAAAAATCTGGTATTTTTTGTGGAAATCTATTAAATACAAAAACCAGATACAACAGTATTGATTTATTTTATTGTAAATGAAGTGTATGTCTTTTCTTTACTGTGAGGAAATCTGATGCATTTGGCTAATATTAGCTGTCATTCTATTTGTTTTGACATTTATATTTATTTATTTGAATATATATAGTTTATACTGGCATTTTTTAATCAAAAAACAACAATTAATTTATCCTTCTAACAATTATTGCCTGTGTAGCCAAAGCCTGGTACAGTTAGTTTGTTCCTCTATGCCATAGAACTCCATCCAAAACTATTAAAAACACAATAGTGAGCCACTCCGTTGCACTGGGTGACATGTTCCTTCATTACAATGGACATGGGCACTGTAGTTTATTTTGAGCTAATTCCCGACTTGGTGTTGTAAATACTCACTATAGTGCACCAAATTCGTGGCTGAAAATTGTCCCCAACAAATGCCCTTTTTACTCATGTTTGAGTATTGTTTGCTAAAAATTACACATCTAATCTTCTTCGCAAGCTTGTGCGGCTATCAGCCCGAACGTTTTGAGAGACTAACACATTGTTGGTTTTAATCTTTACCAGGTATTATCTAATAACTCTAATAATATGGCATTTTATGCCAATTTAAGTTTAAACAACTAATACATTTTCTCACCTCATGCTTAAACTCTAATGTGCATTAGGGCTGCAATTAGTAAATAATTTCATTGTTGATTAATCTTTCAATTATTTTCTTGATTAATCGATTAGTTGTTTGGTCTATAAAATGTAAGAAAATGGTGATCAGTGTTTCCTAAAGCCCAAGACGACGTCCTCAAATGTCTTGTTTTGTCCACAACTCAAAGATATTCAGTTTACTGTCATAGAGGAGTAAAGAAACCAGAAAATATTCACATTTAAGAAGCTGGAATCAGAGAATTTTGACTTTTTTTTTCTTATAAAATTTACTCAAACCGATTAATCGATTATCAAAATAGTTGGCGATTAATTTAATAGTTGACAACTAATTGATTAACTGTCACAGCTCTAAACATGACCTCCAGATCGTATAGTGCATATTCAAGGTTAAAATGGGCTTGTCAATTATGTTGAAGGAACAGCGTCCGTCTACATTTTGGTAGGTTGTATACTGGATTAAATCCAAAAAGGCAGAAACGAGAAAACAACGTGTTTACGTTTTCGTCCTCGCCACCACCAGGAGACCACTCTGCCGCGAGGAGGGCAGGCGGCGGCTCTGAGAGACGGGCCTTCCGGGATTAATCGATCATCAAAATACCACTTTACCGCTTTGGATTTAAAATGTTAGGGTGCAGGTCGTATCCATGCAGAGCCTCCGCCGTTTTCTGCTTTGTCGTTTCGTCCGGCTGCGGCTTGTTTTGGTTGACGGATACAGAACGGATATGAAGTCATGTTACTCAGACTACCACATAAAAGCGGTAACTTCCTTCTACCTCCGTATTGACTCAAATAAAGCAATTACATAGATTCTGGCATTAAAAAAATCTATTTCAAAATCGTACAAAAAAAAAAAAAAATCGCGATTCAGTGGTGAATTGATTTTTTTTCCCACCCCTAAAAGTTGGCGATTCATTTAATAGTTGACAGCTAATCGATTAATTGCTGCAGCTCTAAACATGACCTCCAGATCCTATAGTGCATATTCAATGTTAAAATGTGAAAAGCAACAAGTCAGAGTGAGACATGAGCTTCCCGACTGCTGTGGCAGCAAAACTAATGTTGCTCTCGTAACAAGACGCTTAAGGGCAGCGATCGCAACACAAGATCTCTTGGTGATGAGATATAAAATGTCCTCCGATAATATTTCATCAGTTTTCACATGCTTGAGGTTTCTCCTCCACCATGCACATCCGCTATCCTTTATTTATCCCTCAATCATCCATCTCTTCCCCTTTTCAGCCCCTTATCTCTTTCTCCCACTCATTTCAGCCAGAACACTTTCCTTTCTTTCATCCTCTTTCCATCTGCTTCCTATTCCTCCCACCTCTCCTCTTCCTCCTCCTCTTCCTCCCTCCCTCTCTCTGTCTTTTGGACATTTCTCTTAGTCCTTTCTGTATCCCTCCACCCTGCCTCTCCACCCCCTTTTCCCCCTCTTTCCCCTGTGATGAATGAGTCTGTCTGCTGGGTGCAGTTCATATTTACTGAGCAGGGGAGCGCACACTGTCAGTCTCTCTCGCCCTCCACATCTCTATCCCTCCACTAAAGAGACAGAGAGAGCAAGAGGTTAGAGTGGGATGAAAGGCGGAGGGAGGCCGTGGTCAAGAGATCCACTCCAGGAGTCACCGCGATAGCAGCTGGCTCGGCGGGTGAACACGTTAGTCTTGACCAGCGTAGTTTCTCAGTGCAAGCATTAGAGGTGGTTGAGGGGGAGAGAAATCTTCCTCACCTCTTGACCAACCTGTCAATGCGGTGATACTAATAGGGAATAAACAGCGTCTTTCCATCCCTTTATGTGTAACTCGGCAGCCCACTCTCAGCACTCAATGCAGCACAATTTAATGGCGTTTTCTCTCTCCTTCCTTTGTGTGAGCCATGCTTTTAGGCACATTTGGACTTGAGAGGGAGAGAAGTAAGAGCCGCTACCAGCTGCAGCTTACCAAAGGCCCACAAAATACCCGGTTTCATCTACGCCCACACACACCAGTGTGTTGCGGCGAGTCAAACGGTGTGTTTTGACCCGTGTGCTGACCCCTTCATGAATAAGAGGAGTGGATGTGGGCCTGCCGGAGCCCAAAGGGACAGGCCAAGAGCCGCTGCAAAGCCCCGCAGAGCCACCATCTCTTCCCACACACTGACCTCCGAGGCCAGCCAACACCAAAACCGCCGTAGCGTGACGACACCAGTGACACCCAGCGCCAACGCACACAATGTGTTCCTCTGCCAAATTGACAAAAATATAGACAGTAAATACAAGGAAAATTGGATAGCTCAAATTACATCACAAAAAGAAAATCCCCTCAACTGGACTGTTATAAGATTCAATATGGGGGTAATTCAATTCTCAGACTGCGACCTAAAACACTACCGACTGTCTGTCAAAGGGGGCAGATTGAAAATGTTTTTGCCATTCGGTTCTGGGACGGGGAAGGCTGAATAAATGTAAGGTTTTATGTTTCGATTTGTGGATGATTTGCAGTAGACTCTCAGCCCTCGTAGCGCATCTATATCTGAGCTGATTAAACATTATGTCACTGTAAAACATTCACATAATGTAGCTGTATGTCAGAATCTAAAGGAAGAGAGTGGAAGAGAATCAGGGGAAAATAGGAGCAGGAGAGGAAAAGAGTAGAACGCCGAAAGAAGGGAAGGAAAGCATCATGCCATAATCATCTGAATATTAGGGAAAATTGGACACGGGAAAGGCGAAAATTGGATATGGGAAAGATTTCTGGGGAGCAGAGAAAAGCCTGGACGCATCAAATGTGAAAACAATGGCCGGTATCAAAACGGATGGAAACAAATGTAGGCCCCCTCTGGATAAATCACTGCTGTATAACATCCTTTAGGAGGATCTAAAAGCCATCGTCCACAGACAAATGACAGGGTCAGAGGTCTTACACGGGGAGCACTATCAGCTGGAACAACACTGTTTATGATGGAGGAGGAGGAGGTATGATGGGAGGCTTTACAAAAAGGGACAAAAAATACATTTTCTATCTACAATGCTGACCACAGGCCCATTCCATATCATAGTTCTAACAAACTTTTGAGCGAGAGACATTTCCTGAGCTCGCCCTATTCCCCGAAGCATCCTTTCCACAGCTATCCATTTCCCCCTGGTGCCTCAAGAGAGGAACTGCCGCTGCTTCACTGCGGCCTTTCAGGGAGAATTCATCGGGCCGACTCGTCTGCTCTAAAGCTGATGCGGGCCTCAAACTGTGATGCATCCGGCCGTCACCTGCCACACGATGAGACACACGCACGCCGCACGGAAAGGGGTAAACAGTAACACCTTTATTTGTCAGGATGCATTCTCTGCCGCCCCGTGTCTGTGTGCTGCAGCGGCTCCCCCACCCACCTCCTCATCCCCGGATCATATTTGTCCATCTGCCTGCCACGCCGATGGAACATTCCAAAAACGGCTGCTGTGCAATCTATCTCAATTTTCCAAATCTATTAACTTTCTTTGTGTGGCCTGCCTCTCCTCGAGCCCGATCTTTAAAAACCGTGGTTGTTCAACAATTATGATAACTGCAACAGGGGGAATTAGAGAATCCACCCATTCATCTCTCTGCCCCTCCTCCGCACAGACATGACGCGGCTAAATGAAAAATGGACACGCTTTAAGAAGTATTGATTCCAGCTTTAAACAAAGGTACAGTCAATATTATTTACTCCTAAATATATCTTTGTTATCTGCGCCGGAGTCGTAGTTACTGCTCTGTCCTCGTAATTGCGGACATAAAAATAATAGACCAATTCCCTCCGAATTGACCGAGACAGCTTTGGTTGTGGCCCTTGTCCTAGTGATGCATATCCTGGGTGTAAATGAATGTGTGAGCAAGGTTTTCCTCTGATGAATGCCCTACTAGAGGCAGATATATATTCGGACCCAAACGGGGAATAAAATGCTGGAGAAATGGTGAGATTTATGAAAAAGAAAACAAAAAAAAACTACACTGCATTTCAAAGGTAATCTGAAACACTAAAAAGGCAATCATCTTCTTTCCATTATTGTTTTTCCTGCGCTTTATTATAAAACTTGTGTTTTCCTCTTCATAGAGTTTTGTCATGTATAGTTTGGAATTTTTTTGGCTTGTTTTCAGAAGCCCCCTGGGGTTTCTTCTCTCATGTGGAAAATCTAAGTTTGTTTTGTTTTTTAACAGTATATTATTTTTTGTGCCATGACAAACTTCTTCCCGGCAAAACGGACCTTTGAGTTTCTTATGCTAGTCTAGACACACTCAGACAAATACAATAACTGCATTAAGTATTATGTAGTGGCAATTTTCTGAATGCAATTTTCCAAAGCTAAAAAGTAGCAAAGCACCATCTGCAACTTGCTTGTATCTAACAGATGTCAGTACCCTACCAGTGTATAAAAAAACGTTCAGTTTGTCATATATGCTGTATCCTATCAGAACATGAATCTCTGTATTTGTAGTGTATCATGCTGTGAAAGCAGTAATTAAACGTGAGCGTTTAGGCTGTACTTCAGGCGGGGAAAGTTTTTGCACACGACTCGCAAATGCATCAGAGAAGATCACACACTTAAGCATATTAAGCAACCCTTTACAGATAAACCTCAGATTACAAACAGTGCACTCACTGTGTCTTCCTCGAGTGTCTTCTCTTCTGATGCTTGTCTCCAGAATACACGAAGCTGGCCTCACACTAGTCCCTTTTGCGCGGCCTCTCATCGGTGTGGGTGCGCTGGCGGTTGTCCACGTGGTCCCGGCGTTTGAATCCCTTGTTGCACACCTTGCTGTGATATGGCCTTTCTCCAGTATGTCATCGTGCATGTGCTTTCAGCATCTAGCTAGCTGGTACCACATTGGTACATCTTGACTGATCCTCTGGTGATATTTACCCTTATCCTGTACAACTAAAGCCTTCCCCAGATTGCAAATGGGTCTGTTTGTGTTTGCTTAAAGATTATCATCATTATGAACTGTGAGCTGCATCAAAGTCTGGAAAGTAGCAGTGCTTTGAGGGCAGTTAAGTACTGGAGAGTACTTTGAGGACTGATATCTAGAGGACACTTGTCTAACTATACCTTAGTGCTAATGCTGGTGATGATACTTGACATGTTGCTGCAGGAAACCAGAGTCAGTGAAGGAGATTGAGCAGTATGGACAAGGGCGAAACTCAGGAATGGCCTGCAGAGACAAAGCTGGAGAGAGAAAAAGAGTGCACCAATGAATAACTTGGTATTTAGTGGCCTTGACAGAATTTAAAAGGCAGGTAATAATTAATGAATATATGGTTAAATGACAGGTCCATACACACACACACACACTTATAAGCCTTGCCAAAAATTACAAACACCCTTTATCAATGTTTTTGTTTTACTGCATATTCTTAATATTTCATATTATTAAGTATATTAATATACCTGTCAGGACTAATGTGAAAGTGTATGCATGTTGGTGTATAATCCACAAAACAAACAGCAAAACTCGCAAATTTGTTCTGGTGTATAATAGCAATTTACAAAATAAAGCAATGAAACATGAAACCTTGGGAAAGGGAAGTAATCATGATGAGGTGCTTAAACCCTAAAGAATTTTTCAGTAATTCAGTTCTGATTAATATGGGGCAACAATGGGATCAGTAGGACTTTTCTCCTCAATGCATGCAGGTTTTATTTTTTTACACTGCAAAAACGATCTGGGAGGAATTCTTGTTTTCTGGGTCAATGATAGTTAATCGACTCGGGTCCATGACCCCGCTGTGAGTCAAAGTCAAAGTTCAAAGTCGTCAGATCTCTGTACTGTTCACACTACACAACTTATTGTCTTGTAATCAGGAGTCTTAAAGTCGTTGTGGTTTTCACACTACATGACTGACCGGCGACAGGGTCAAACACACTACACGATCTTTCAGTGGGAGGAATCCCCGACTACGTTTTGTCATGAAAACACACGCGAGAAGTGACCGATCGATTAGTTGACACTATTAAATTAATCGCCAACTATTTTGATAATCGATTAATCGGTTTGAGTAATTTTTTTAAGAAAAAAAAAAGACAAAATTCTCTGATTCCAGCTTCTTAAATGTGAATATTTTCTGGTTTCTTTACTCCTCTATGACAGTAAACTGAATATCTTTGAATTGTAGACAAAACAAGACATTCGACAATGAAAGTAATTATTAATTGCAGCCCTATTGCACATTAGGGTTTAAGTGCCAGTTAAGCATGAGGTGTGAAAATGTATTAATGTCTAAACTTAAATTAGCATTAAATGCCATGTTATTAGAGTTATTATGGAAAGACTAAAACCATCAATGTGTTAGTCTCTCAAAACCTTCGGGCTGAGAGCCGCACAAGCTGGTGAAGAAGATTTAATTTGTAACTTTTAGCAAACGATACTCAAACACAAGTAAAAAGGGCTTTTGTGGGGGACTGTTTTCAGCCACGAATTTGGTGCACTATAGTGAGTATTTACAACACCATGTCGCTGCTTGTGGGATTGGCTCAAAATAAACTACAGTTCCCATGTCCATTGTAATGAAGGAACATGTCACCCAGTGCAACAGAGTGGCTCACTATTTTGTTTTTAATAGTTTTGTACAACGACGGTGTTCTATGGCACAGAGGAACAAAGTAACTGTACCAGGCTTTGGCTACACAGGCAATAATTGTTAGAAGGATAAATAATTGACAATGAACATAATGGTTGGTTGCAGCCCTACAAAATAGCCTGTTTTCACACGTCTGCACTATTTCCCCTATGTAGATCAGTCACTTTGTTATGTGTTATGTTTATTCATGCAAACATCCGACACCCTAAGTGCAACAACAACTTTGGTCCGTGTTGCAAATGCAACACATACAGTAAAGTTCCTATTGTTACAGTCGACCCCTCCGCCAGGTTTCCCCTCAGCCCGTGTCTTGTGCTGTAGCTCCCCGACAGGTCCAGATATTTAGCATGCTTGATATCTATATAACAGTTCACATATAGCGCTTGATCCGGGGATTTTGTCGGGGAGCTCCAAAAACTGTTGGCGAGTGGAAAATCAGGGCTAAAGTTGAGTTGTGTGAATTAGGCAGACAGTAAAAGTCTGTATGAATTCTCTCTGGTTTCATTCAGGACTTCACTTACTTTACTTAAGGTCAGCAGCAGGCTAACATACATTATGAGCTGTGTAGCTATGACAGAGTACATATACCTGAAAGTTTATAGTTTTAGGTATGCAGAGATTGACTGTTTAATTCAGCAGCAAATAAAGAAAAAAATAAACAGAAATTGCTTATTTACCTGCCAGAGTTTGTTCTTTTATTAACTTTGATTTGATTTGGTGAAGGCGCAAGCCAGTGCAAAACATGTTGTTTAAAAAGTAATTACCAGTATAAAATGATTTCTGATTTTTTTAAACAAAGAAGACGACCATGTGAGGTTCAATTATCAATTCAAATTGTAAAAAACAATTGCAATCCTCAAAACAAATCTGTACTGCTCCAAGCAAGAAATTCATATTCTAATGAGTAAAAAACAAGCTTAAAAAAAACTCTTCAATGAAGCATCTAGCAGTACTGAGGAGGATTACGAAGAGATTAGATGTGAGGTGGCTTACTTGTTGTGTTGCTTTCCACTGCCTCGGCTGGTGGTGTCTCCTCATGGTGTCCAGTTAAGCGTGGCTCAGTCTCTCCCTTAACAAATGCCTCCAGGCCTTCAAATTCCCAATTCCCAAACTTTGTTACATGGCAGATTTCATGTGTCTCAGGGTCTGCTGGCTCCTCTTCGACTTGTTTACGGTTAGAAATCATTCCAGCTCATGCTCTCCTGTTCATTTTTCAGCTCTTCTCTACTTTGTGCAGTGCAGCATTTAGGGCGTCCTTGCCCTCTTTTTTGCAGAACTGATCGTGTTGTTAATGAGGGACAATTAATTTTGTTTTTCAAGGGACATTCCTCCACAGTAATGCTTTCGTTTTAGGGTGTCCTCTTCTCTTTTTGATAGATTGACTTGTGGAACAGACAGTCAATTATAGTTTGCACAGTTTGGTTTGTGGGCCGACCAGATGAACTGGGAGAACAGATTATTCCGCTGGCCAAAGATCGTTGTTCCTCATCCCCTGGTATGGTTTCAGACTTTTTAGGGTGAACTGGTCCTGTTTCGAATGAGTGGATCTTCATCTTATCTATCTCAGGAGATCTGTCCTCGGTGTGTGCAGTCTTTTGAGGATGCTGAAGTCCCGTCTTAGCAGACTGAGTCATTTTACCTGCTGCCTTCCTCCTCAGTGTAGAGGAAATCCATAGACCTATAGATACAGAAGAGCAGAAGCCAATGAAAGCTTGCCAAAATAGTTGCTACTATGCAAATAGGAACATAAGCTTAATTGTGATTTTTCATTTGACCCATTTTCTAGCTGAATTTGCACTATATTATACAACATTTAATTTAGAACGTCATTGAGTTGGACTACATAATATCTGTTATTGTAATGTCATAAGTAAATATTTACATTTCTGGCAATGTTTGACTTAAGTTTTGTGCAAACACACCTGAGGCTGTTATCAGCACTTGCAGCAGTTGAATTTAAACCAAAACCATTAGGGAATAAAAAATCCCAGTCTCTTAAACTGGACTGCTGTGATTTAAGCTCCATCTCCTCCTTGATATATCTTGTAGAAATTGCCTGTATGCCACTAGAGGTCTCTGTATCTAGTTACTATTGCTGAGATCACTTTAATGTTTCTACAAGATAATACGTTACATTATGCATGCAGTTATGAAGAGCCGCTCTCCCATGCGTGTGAATTAAATGCATTACTATGTAATCAAAATGTGTCACATCCCCTCAATTAATTTCAAATACAGAGAGAAGGTTATTGATTATGTGACAAACTGCAGAGGCCAATTCACAGTAATCACGTGATGCACGACCACAAAGGACATACAAAAAGAGCTTTAGACTTGTACGTCAATAAAGCATGTAGATTATATATATAGCAGCATATTTTTTCATGTTTATTTGTAAAAGCAGTTTCATGTGGGCTGATTGAAAAGACCACATTTTAAGTTATATCTAATATACTGTAGAACGGGCAAATTGTTTTGAAAATAAGATGTCAGGTTGTATTAACGTCACATGATGCGTTGAGTGAAAGTCATACTGTACATGATATGCTGACTTCCTTTAGACATGAAATAGTAACTGTAAAGTCTATTGAAAACTAAAACCATTTATCAACTGTACCATTTGAGGAAGGATCTGAAAAAAACTTACTTACCAACTTGGCGTTCCTTGGGCGGAGTTTAAGCTAACTTCATGCAGTGCTTTCGGCGTGCCTTCCCTTTTAAACTGATTTTAAAACGTGGCCCCTGAAGGCACCACAAGTCGGTCCAGCTGGTCCACGGTCATTCATTTAAGTTTACAAACAACACAGCCCGCTTGTGTCTGCGAAGTTTAAAATGTTTAAACGTCTCCAAACAAGAGACTCGTTCGCTTTACGTTTCAAAAACCCCCTCACAGTTTGACATTAACGGACAGCGGAGTCTCAAAAGAACTCTGCTGGCTCGGCTAATTGAATGCGCGTACTGCAAAGTTTCAGGTGCGTGCTTTGCCCGCTAAAAATAAGGATGGGCATGTTTTCAATATCAGGCTGCCCCTCGCGGGCGGAGTTTACACGTTAAATGCGATGCTAACGGTGGGATGATCCGCCCCGCCGGGATGCACCGTGCCTCGCATCAACGCTCAGTTAACTGCAGCGTAAACAAATAGAGCAGCTTGGAAACTTTAATACGATTTTTTAGACTTATCTTTACGTCCCACAGTTTTCAAGACCCCAGACATTACAATGTTTTAATTTTGGGATATGTTGTACACGTGTAGTATGTTTTCAATAACAATATAATAATAATTTCCCAATTTGGGATCAATAAAGTACATCTATCTACCTATCTATCTATCTATCATAGAGGGAGATGAGTTCCCTATAATGATACAAAGATTTATGGTTATGATTGGATACATTTATTAAACAAATGATGATAAACTCCTGACTACTCACCCCAAAGTTGAGAAACTTTGTGCTATACAGTTACTATACTATTACAGTTGCTATACACTCATACAGTAGGTAAGATAGTGGATCAATTAAATGCAGAGTCTAATAAGCTAAATTCATAGCTGGAAGACCTACAAATGACAACCTGCTTTTCCAGCAAACTTGAATCTGTCTTTTTTTTTTTTTTTTTTTTTAAGCATTTTTAACAAGCCAATTCTCCAGATTTCAGTTTCTGATGAAATACAGCAATCCTTATTGAGGACATTAATAACTTGTGCACATATGCTTCAAATAATTTGGCCTCTCCCTGCAACTTAACACACAGTACAGTAGCATCACACAGTGTTCATGCTTTCATCATGTAATTTATTACATTTTGAAAATCCTACAGCAGTGATCCATTCTGTGGAGAAAAAAAAAACACGATCTGCATGTCCCACTGCCTCATACCATGTCCTCAGGCCTCCATTATAATAGTGTCTTGCAAAAAACTATTTAGGCTTACCCTGCACAAAAATCATACCAGGCCTGGGATTAGTGTTTTAAAAAAACGTTCCATGCAATAACAAACATGATGCATGTGTTCACTTCAGTTTTCATTATAAGTTAAACAGTCATCTGAGTCAAGAGGGTTACAGAAAGTTCATATAAATAATCATATACAGCTATGAGTTTTGACTTTAACACACTCCTTAAAAAAAAACTAGTAGAAGAGTGGATACAGCTCCCCTAGTTAGCACTTCAAATCAGCCTAGATTATTTACAGTCCTCTCGTGAAAGCTCAGCGACATTTAGCCACATGCCCAGAAAGATGGTGAGAGCGAGCAAACCTGCGGAGGCAGTTGGGGCAGGAGTAAGGCTTCTCCCCTGTGTGAGTTAACATGTGAGTCTTCAAATGGCCCGACAAGCGAAAGCTTTTCTCACATTCTTGACACGTGTAGGGACGCAGGTTAGTGTGACTCCTCCTGTGCTTGCCCAGATCGCCAGAGGAGGTGAAACGATTGTGGCACTCTGGGCATTCGAAGGGCTTCTCCCCAGAGTGAATCCTCTTGTGCTTCACCAGGTCCCCGGACTGAGTGAAACTCTTGTCGCATTCGTTGCACTTGTAGGGTCTCTCACCAGTGTGGGTGCGTTGGTGGTTTCGCAGATGTGCGAGGCGAATGAACCTACTGCCGCAGACTGTGCAGTGGTAAGGCCTTTCTCCGGTGTGTGTCCGCAGGTGTATTTTCAAAGCCCCGAGATCTCCGATCTTCAGCCCGCAGTCCCCGCACTGGTGAGCTTTCTCTTTGGTGTGCAGTTTGGTGTGAACCCTCAGGTTCTTCTGGGTGTTAAAGTTCTTCCCGCACACATTGCAGTGGAAGGGTTTCTCACTGGAGTGCGTCCTCAGGTGGAGAACCAGACTCGACTTGAATCCAAACTCCTTTCCACATTCAGTGCAACAATATTCCTTCTTGCCGGAGTGTGTGGTTAAGTGGCACTTGAGGTGGTGCGATCTTAAAAAGGCTTTCCCGCACACTTGACATTTATACGGCTTGTCCCCCGTGTGTATTTTCATGTGCTGCCGCCAACCGCTGCGCTCCACAAACCTCCTGCCGCAATCCTTGCAGACAAACGGCCGGTCGCCCGTGTGGGTGCGCATGTGATCCTCCAGGCTTTGAGGTGTGCCCATCTTCTTGCCACATTCTGGACACTGTACGCCGACGTCCAGACAGATTGGCTTATCTTCTGATTCGGTGTTGTGCGGTTCATGACACAAATGAGGGCCTTGACCCCAGGTAGCTTTGAAACTCTTGCCACAGTCGGCGCAGCTGAGATGCCCTCCTCTGGTGACCACGGACATGCTGTGCCAGCGCTGACAGTGATTCTTCAGATTCTTCAGGTACTGGAAGCTGCGTGCACAGGTCGGACAGGGGTGCAGCCTGCGGGGAGGGGGAGAAGGGTGGGCTTCACGTACATGGACCCTAAGGTGTACTTTAGAGTTAAAGGTGCTGCTGCAGTCAGTGCAGGTGTGTTTAGGGATGAGGTTTAGCGTGCGGCTCGAGAGGCATTTCTTCAGCTCGGCAAGATACTGTTTCTGATGGACCCACTTGACATGCTTCTCCAAGAAGTCCAAGTCAGTAAAGGAGACAGTGCAGTGAGGACATGGGTAGAAGTCAGACGATGACTCTAAGTAGGAGAGGAAGACACACACAGAAAGCAGAGCTCATTAAAAAAAAGGTGATTATGTTTTACACTTCCCTGTTATACAGACAATCTGAAATATACTAATTTAAAGCTATGAGAATCAAAGTAAGGCTATTGCAGATAATAAATGCACTTTTTTTAAATGTTGATAAGGTAGCCAAACTATTTCCATCATATCGTCTGACACCGAGATGCATTTATGCAAGAAGGTAAATACAAATGCAGGTGCAGAACAGCAAATGTGTTTCAAACACGCCTTTCTTAAAAGGTACAGTGTGTAGGATTTGGTGACATCTAGTGGTTTGGTTGCAGATTGCAACCGAGTATCCCTCCGCTCACTCCTGAGCCGCTGCCGCGAGTGCAAAACCGTGGTAACGCCTTTCGCCTTGCTCAAAGGCCATCCATACCATAACAGAAGAAACAAATCACCGGCACTCATAGATAAAGGGTCTTTCTTAGTTTATTCTGGGCAACAACAAAAAAAAGCGTTTTTTAGCTATAAGTCATCATCATCTGTGAGTGCCGGTGATTTGTTTCTTCTGTTCTTACCACTACCAGGCACCCGATACTTTTTCAAGATTTGGAGCTGTGCTCGCTACCATTTTCTACTTTATCTTCATCAATACCATAATAACACTACTTTAGGAGGAACATAAGTCAGACGATGGCTGGTGGTACCATGGTTTTGCACTCTGCGGCTCACGTTACCACAGTTTAACAAGCATGTTGGAGAACTACGGTGACCTTCAGGTAACGAACATGACAGGCTCTCTCTAGAGCCAGTGTTTCCATTCTGGGCTACCGTAGAAACAAGGCAGAGCAACATAGCCGACTCCGTGAAGAGGACCCGCTCCCTATGTAGATATGAAGGACTCATTCTAAGCTAACGGAAATACAACGATTCTTAGTTTCAGGTGATTATACAAACATAAACATAGTTATGAATATTATATTCCATTTCTCCTAACAGATCCCCCAAAATGCTACACACTGTTCCTTTAAAGCAGCAGTGTGTAGGATTGAAGCAAATATGATTAAAAAAAGTGATTTTTATAAAGCTGGAGTCGGTCTTCTCTGAGCAGCTGTCAATCACTCGCAAACTCCGACCAAACGGTCAAACTAGGCAGCGCTGATCAAATATGAATCAATATTCTGTTACTGTAATGCTTATTTCTCACCTCAAATTTGTTCAGAAACATCCTGTAGTGTACTGTTCAGCTGTACAATGAGAAAGTTTGTGACCTGGCAGCCATGTTGAGATCAGTTGAGGAAATACCAAGCACCACCCACCAGCTGGAGCACAGCCAATAGGAACGCTCAATAGGAACGCTCTCTCTGAAATGACCTGTGATTGGCCAAAGTCTCCCGTCAGGGAGTCGGGCTAGATTTTTTAAAGCCTGAAAACAGAGCCATGAGGAAACCTAGTTGTCTCTCAGAACACTTGAATTACAATATGCTGAAAGGTTATTGTGGAATTTTTGCCCAATGATGCCAAAAATATACTGCCTACCCCCACTTTAAGATAAAAACACACACTCATTTAACTCATTTAAAAACAAAAGAATTGCAGTTAAGTTTGACACTTCTTGTAATAATAAAATTACTAAAAATGGCAAAATACTGGCTATCTGTGGAGTTCCATCACACTAATAGTAACATGCTTTTTAAAGCTGAAAATTGGCTTCATCTGATACAACACAAAGCAAATACTACCCAGATATTGCATGTCTGTGCTACCTGTGCAGACCTCCTCTCCCTCTTCATTATCTTCCTGGATGTTGCCTGCTGCCTCCTCCTCCTCTTTGTCTCTCTCTTCTTTAATACAAGACTCAGGCTCCTCCTTGACAGCAGCTCCAGTGAATTCCTCTTCTGGCTGAAGGTCAGCATCACACTCGTCCTTTACGCGTCCCTGTTGATGGTGAACATCTGACCTGGATGTCTCAGTGTCAGGCTTAGTGTCTAAACAGCTTGATGAGTCTCCTCCATTGGGCTCCTCACTGATCTCCTGTGAAACTGGTTCCTCCTTGATCTGGATGTTAAGACCACCTCCATTAGTGTCCTCACCCTCCAGCTCCACTTCATGTTCAGTTTTAACACTGACCACATCGGGTTGTTTCTCTCCTCTCTTAGCTTTCTTTAGCAAAGACTTCTTCTTGGCAGATTTCATCTTCATGTTGCCACCATTAGTGTTTTCGTCTCTTCAGTGTGCTGTGGACCAGAGGAAGACATTGTCGAGGTGAATATCTCGGGAAGGCAGCTACATACAAGGCAATGTAAGCAATACAAACGCAGAAACAAGCGTTAATCTTATCCATTTAGTCATCTGTTCTGTTATCTAGCGTTAGCATCATAGCTAAGCTACACTGACGGCAGCAATAGCCTAGCAGCAGTGCTAAGTAGCACTGAGGAGCATTTACTGACGTTTTCTTGTAGTTATGCGGCTGTCAGTGTCATTCAGCTTTTGTCTGCTATAAAGAAAAGACTTACCGTTGAATGAGGTTGAAGTTACGCGATTCAGCCAAAGCTGCTTTTAAATATTTAACGTTTACTACCGTTAACTGGCTACATTAGTGTGCAGTGATAATAACACAGGAAAAGCAGCACACTTCCTTCGGTTATAGCCAATCAGCGCACAGCTCAGATTAGTGACGTCCAGGTTACCGCCCACAATGTCATTAAAGTGACAGTAACTCAATAACAAAGACGATTTACTAATATTTGACTTTTATTTTGTTGGGAATAGCTAAATTGAGAACTTTTTTTTTTAACTTAATTTATTGATTGAAAAGTATTTGGAAGTAGATCTTACCACAAGCTAAGCCTCTCACTTCAAAAGACATTATCAATTTAATATAAATAATTTAAACAATTATATTGTTGGAACAACTGAAACATCTCCGTATAATCTTTAATTTACCTATTTATCAATTATTTATATATATTTAATTTCATTATAATATTTTTTTAGAGCTGCAAACAATCGATTAGTTGTCAACAATTAAAATAATGAACTATTTTGATAATCGATTAATCGGTTTGAGTGATTTTTTAAGAAAAAATTCTCTGATTCCAGCTTCTTATATGTGAATATTTTCTGTTTTCTTTTCTTCTATATGACAGAAAACTGAATATCTTTGAGTTGTGGACAAAACAAGACATTTGAGGATGTCTTGTTGGGCCTTGGGAAACACTAATTTTTAGCAATATTCTGACATTTTATAGACCAAACAACTATTCACTTAATCAAGAAAATACTCAATAGATTAATCGACAATGAAAATACTCGTTAGTTGCAGCCTATTTTTCAGATTTATCTATTTTTTTAAAGTCATTCTTATAAGTAATTCCCCTAACCTTTGTTCAAGCTGTGATGTATGATTCATAGTGTTGTACATTGGTTTGTTCATAAAGATTAAAAACAAAACAATTTTTATTTTAGGATCTATTAAGTAGCAAACTGTCAGATTCAAATGAGACTTAATTAAATGTAGAAACTGGTGCACTAGGGAGATGTAGCATCAATTGTAAAAATACAGGTCTACAGTACTGTAGGTCTGTTGTCAGTTTTATGTTTTTTTCCGAATAACCCACAGTATATTTAGGTAGGTCTCAATAAAATAGAAATTCACAATTCTGACCTAATTATCTAACTTTAAATTGTTTGTTTTTTTGTCAAAAAATTAATATTTATGTTATGGCAGCATCATTTGTATGAACATCTCAGTACTTAACATTTATTTTCTCAGTCTCATGTCCTAACTGTCCTCTTTAAATCAACAAATAGTATTAATAGTCCTAATAGAAGACACTCACAGTCATGTTCCTCTGACTTTATTTCAGCCGACTCAGGACAGAGAATCTTGACGCAACTTTCTGTACAACACTGTTCCCTTCTTTGAAAACAAAAAACAAACACAACAAAAGTTATGTACAAAAATATGTAAAAAAAAAAAAAAAAGAACATACACAAAAATACAAGACAAAAACAGTATTAATGCATATTTGTGGAGGGCGGTTATAAATAGTGAGTTTGCTTAACTATGCTGTGAGTATTCAGTTCATGATAAAACGTTCGTTCTATCATGACTTTGTTCATTCGATAAGAAGCCAGTAGCATCATTCTGAGTTCATCCGTGACACTGTGTGCCACCCAAGGCTGGACGACATCCCTCTTAGTGTTTCAGGTGAATAACGGGGCTCATTGCCTCCATGCAGTGCAAAAAAAGAAATCAAAGAGAAAACAAAAAATACTAACGTCGACACCAACCAGCGAACAAGTAATTCAGTCTCATTGCAAATAAAACTGCTGTCAAGTCTTCTCAAAATCTCTCACCAGGAGAACTCTTTCCATTATCATGGAAATTTCAATAGCGTAACATTTTCCATACTGTATTTTTTTCCACATCCAATTTTTTTTTTATCAAATTTAAGCTATGATTGACTAATACAATCACCTAAGCAGACAAGTTGCCTGAAAAAAGCAGTCCAGCAAAACTAGCCAAACACCAACATACATTTCATGTCAACAAAATGTAATGAAATGTTTCAAAAGGACACATCATTTCTTCATTTTTATGGACGAGCTCTGTTGTGTTGTTAAATTATTATAGTGTCAGGAACTGAATATTGAAAATATTATCCTTCATTTTTTTTTTTTTTTTTTTACAAAAACAATTCATGAAACAAAATGTAAAATATGTTGTTAAGTGTAAGCCAGTCGACTCACAGACAAGGCAAGAAGTGAAGGCAGATGAGCAGAAACACAAATAAAAGTGTAACGGAGCAGGTGAATGAATATGCAAAAACATACTCAGGAGCCTGTTTAACATAAACATGTAGCTGAGAAGCCTGCCATATACTGAGCTACAACTATAAATCACTCATATCGACTATGATATAAAAACCATCTCACAAGCAACTTTGACTTCTTTTTTTTTACCTGCGCTGAGCGGACAATCAAAATCTTGCACATTATGCTGAACCAATTTAAAAGTCTTTTGTTCTCAATGGCAATTTTGATTGTCACTTTTTTGGGGTATAAAGCACATGTTGGTTCCAAAGAGAGCGGCTGTATTTTTTTAACACCAGGGAGAACAAACAGTCCGGCTTTCAGTCTTTGTATGAGACTGACTGTCGAGTGTGCTCATACCTCTTTAGTGATCACAGACGGGATGCAACATTGTTATGTTGATGCGTATAGCAGTTGTAGTGCATTCTAGAGACAGCTGGCTTGGTCATGTGAAGCACTGAAATACAGTACAGCAATACATAATACAATAAAAGACACTTAATTATTCATTATACAGTGTATGTACAACTCTGTTCAAAATGCTCACGGTAACGGACTCTGTCACAACTCTTTCTTTTGGACTTTGTTTTTGCCTTGCAGCTTTCAAAAAATTAATTTATCATATATCAAACACTTTACAGATTTATCCCATCTCTTTTATCTCTATACTTTCTATTGTTGCTTCCCTACATGGCCATAGTGGTCAGGTGTTGATGCCCTAGCAGCCCCTTACGCCCTGCTCCCGCCCCCGGGTGCCCCCCTCCGCTGCCGTGGCCACAGTATTCTTGCAGGTTCTGACGCAAAGTAACCAGTGCAGAACCCAGACAGGCACGATTTGGAGCCAAGACCCCCCCAGGCAGCTGGAAGAGGACGGTGGCCACCCCCGCCATGCCGTCATCTGTGGGCTCTAGGGTGATGGGCCCTACTTTGAAGGTGGAATAGGAAAAGCCCATGAGCTGAGAGAGGAAGGGGTCGGAGCGGCAAAAGTGCTGGTAGCCGCTGTACGTGGATGGGTGGTGATGGTGTGAGGCCGGGGTGCCAGATGTGGTGCTGGCATAGTGGTGGGTGTTCAAGTAGTGTAGCGGCAGGTGCTGGCCGCCGTTGCCCCCTCCACCCAGGGTGAGGTGGTGGTGGTGGTGGGCTGTGGGTCCGGAGCCCGGGTCATGTTTGTAGGAGACGGCTCCCGCCCTGCCCCTCTGGCCCACCACCACTCCTCCTAACTTGCTCGTGCGGGCGTGAGCGAGCGACACAGTGCTGCCCCCCACCCCTCCACCGGCCGAAGGCAGGTAGATGAGCTGAGGCTCCTCCGGCTCAAAGTATATGGTGAGTTTAGCAAAGGGCCTCGACGCCATCTTGGTCATCTCCTGGATGTGGCGGCGCTGCTCCCGACGGAAGTCCAGGAACTGCTTGACCTTCCACAGGAGGACGCAGACGGACAGGAAGAGGAAAAAGCAGGAGAAGAAGACGGAGAAGAAGACAAAAAGGTCGATGTGGGCTTGGTCCTGTCGCAGAAACAACAGGCCCTGGGACTCCCCCTGCCTCTCGACAGTTCCCACGCCTCTCAGAGCGATGTAGAAGCGGCTGGATTTCAGGGAGTGCACCTCGTGGGGGAAGGTGATGACCACACGATCTCGAACGCCACGGACAATCATCACCGTCTGTGGTTTCCACACGGTGATGTAAGTGATGAGCCCTTCGGCCCGATCCTCCGTAATCTCTCTCTCTGTCCCTGGGGCTTTTGGGGCCAGTGGGTTGTGGGAGAGCACGGGACCCCCGAGACTGGATGAGGCATTGGCAAACACCTTTATAGGGGACGGAGGCGAATCCTTATCCGCACCAGTTGTTGTCCCCCGAGTCACCGATTCCTCCTCGATCCTGATGGTGTGAATCCCTGTGTATCGGTCTACGTCCACAATGAAGATGTCATGAGAGTTGGACACATACACCTCCACCTCACCAAAGGTCACATCAATGGTGACTCGGATGTCCACGTTGGTGAACTTTGGCTGCGCAGAGAAGAACACAGTGCGCCCCTTGGGCAGATTGCGAATGGTGGGATCGTGGAAGCAGTTGGTCTGGGACGTGGGGTCAAAGCAGCACTCCGTGTCCACGTTGAACTGACGGTAGCACTGACGCCCGTTCACTGGTGTGCCATTGAAGGAGTCTTTGCACTTGGCACACTGAATAAAAGAGCACATCAAATGCAATTTGAGTAAAACCTAGCAATGAAAAGGACAGGGTCACAAACTTATTTCTCAATTCTAAAGATTGCTTTTTATCCAATGCAGAGAAAGAAAATCAAAGATTATATTGTGACCAATGCCACCTTCTGTGTGTAGAATATGTCGTCATTTATTTTGTGGTGAAACCCTTCTTCCATATTTAAAGTGCATGTGCATACCTGTTGCCTGTAGCAATCTTTCCGGTCACTCTGAGGGCTGCTGAGACAGGAGGAGGTCTCGGTGTTGTTTTGGCAGGGGCATCCTGTACCGTCATGTTCATTACATGTGTCTGCATGGCCATTACACTGACACCTGCAACGAGGAGGAGAAAATCCAAACACTTAAGATGGGCATTCACTGTACGATTTTAGAAATGCTGTTGTGTACTTCCTACTCCTACTGTACGAGTGGGTTGTTTGTGATGTAAAGCCAAAGCTCACGATTTATGCGCTCACACTGTACAGTCCGATCGTCAGCCACGACCCGAGTGCTCACACTGCTGCCACTGAGGGCCGTTCTGGCTGTCCGACAGCTGGTCGGGAGGAGTTAACCCTGTACACTGCACGGCAAACGACGTCCGACGAAGCTGAAATTCGGTCCGACGCTAAACTGAGTTGTGCCGCTCAAAATTCGGGCCAGAAACGGGCAAAAATCGTACAATGTATGCCCAGCTTTAGGAGGAGAAACTAATTATCCTGATAAACCTATTTATCTAACTTACAGGCATGGGGAGATTTCCATCTCTTTACTAGCATTTTTTTTTGTTACTGTAAAACCAGATTAAAAAAAATTGCCTTTGATTGCATGGTAAGTTAAAAGAAGAATCGTCATTTAGTACAACATGCTATAAGCACTGCATTGTGTTGATGCAGATTATATCTGAAAGGCCTGGCCTTGTGTGTACCCAAAATAATGGTGCTTGTGGGCACTGCCGGAGTCGGAGATGTCGGAGAAACACCGGTGTTGAGCAGAAAATGTTACTCACTTATCACACTTCCCCTGCAGCAGGAAGAACCCGCTGAGGCAGCTCTCGCACTTGTCCCCCACGCTGTTGTTCTGGCAATTCACACACACAGCATTCTCTTCTGTGGGACCCTCAGACACCCAGTTCTGAATCTGATAAAGGGACAAAGAGAGATGGGACCCCCCGAAAGAGCAAAGACAGCACCCGAGATACAAGAGTAAGCACACTACTTGTTTTTACATATTATCAGGAGAAAGCCACAAAGACGGCCGACACTTACGCTGTTGGGGTCCAGAGGGAGGAGCCGTGGGTTCTCAAGGGCCTGCTTATGTTGATCTCCAGATAAACACACAGCACTGTTTCCCCTGCAAAACTCCCGACATGGACGACAAGTGCCGCCCCCCTTGGCAGAGCCCACGAACAGGGGCTTACACTTCTCACAGTGCTCACCCTGGAAATGGGAGGAAATAAATCATCACAAGTGGACACGGGAAAATCTGCGTTTACAGTATCTGCATGTGTTTTACAACAAGCACTCACTTTGGTGTTATTGTGGCACTCGAGGCAAATATCTGGTTTGCTGACACCGGCGCAGTTGCTGTGTTTGTTGCAGCTGCACTGAGAGGAGCAGTTATCCCCCACAAATCCAAAGTGACACTGGCAAACTCCCGGGGAAATGCACGTCCCGTTCACACAGCCTTGTGCGCACACTGGCTCGCACTGACCAGAAACACTATACAGGAGGAGAACAAAAAGAGAATACATTTGGGTAAATCTGTACAGTTACTATGAAAACAATACAGTATTTTGTTTAACTATCACCGTGTATTCATTGCATTGAGTCATAAATGCTACCTGCTGAGTATGTAACCCTGCTTGCAGGTGCAGTGGTATCCCTGGGGTAGGTCGTGGCAGTCCTGGGTGCTGTTGCAGTGGTGATGGCCGTTGGCACACTCATCCTCCTCTGGACAGTGGAGGAAGGACCAGCTGCTGTTTCTCAGGGGGCAAACACCCTCGCTCACACCTGGGAGACAAGAAGGTGAGCGAACCACAGATGAGAAAAGCAGAAATTTAGATTAATTAAGTGAAAAATGTATCGCTGGACTGGTTACACTCTACAATGCTCAACTACTTGAACGCATCAGATATTTCTCACCATCAAGTCCTCCTTGTAGGCAGCGCCCAGCCCCATTGCCTCCCCGGCTAGCACACCAACCACACTGAGGCCTGGCAATGCACTGGGAGCACTGGGTGAGCTGGGAGCACTGGGGAGAGCAAGAGTCGCCCCCAGAGAGGAGACGACCACACTGACCCGCCTCACAACGCAGGGGCCCGAACGACGGGCTCATGCACTAGAGGAAGGGGAGAGAGGTTAATTGTATATGAACATGTTTTTTTTTTTTTAAATAACTCACAAAAAAATACTCTGTAAAGCTCCAGCAGGGCGGTCTTACCTGCTGCAGAGCCATGCTCCACACACAGTGCTGCCAGCCCCCATCGGAGCCCCTGGAGCCCAGACAGAGGCTGCAGTTACTGAGACTGTGGCAGGGTGGAGGGCACGGCATAGGGGGAGAAGACTCCACCTGCATGGGTGAGACGTTGAGCAGGGCGTAGCTGAAACACGTCCAGTCATAGGTGGGGTTCACGCTCAGGATGCGCCTCGTCTCGCCTGGAGAAATCACAACACAGTCGACGTTTTTAGTGGAATACTTCATGAGGAAAAAAAAAGCCCTAAATTTGGATTACAAAAACTCAGCTGAAACCTAAAGGGCTTTTTTATTTGAGCTTCACAATTATCACCAAAATAAGAATTCATCCATAATCTACTAGGTGTGATTATCATAATTACTGATCGGGATGTCACGAGAACCGATGCTTCGGTACCAAGTCGATGCCAAAATTCTGAAAACATGACGGTACTCGTTTTTCTACAGTACCGCAAGTATCGTCAGGGCTCGAGACCAACGGCGTCCCGTCGTCCCAGAGATGAAAGAAAATGTGTTTGGGATGCAGTAAACCCATTATTAACGCGTCCAGGGGACGCACCCTATTCTTTCCCTGATAATGCTACATTGTGAACAACAAATCTGTGTTGGAATCGGCAGGACGAGAGCTAGTTAACGTTAGCTGTTAGCTCCGTGCAGGACTGTGCTGCTTACCGGTTGCTAACAGCTAACATTAACTAGCTCTCCTCCTGCTGGTTTCAACACCGGAGGTGCCATTGATTTACAATATGATACGATGAGGCTCTATTTAGTAAAAATTAGTATTGGGCGAAGGTAAATTCTAAAGTTATCATGATGTGTTCAAATGTAATCTTGTAAAATGTAGCTTTTGGTGAGAAACTTGAATAAAGAGTTGTTTTAAGGAGATGTTTTCACATCAATAAAATAGTTAATAGAGAGGGAATTATGACCTGTTTAACTTCCTAACAAAAACCAGAGAGTAAACCATAATAAAGGAGTGTACAGTATGTTGCAGTACATGGGATTGATTGTTTTACTTTTATTTTTTACCGTGGTAATGAATTGGTATCGAGAATCATGGAATTTCCCTGGTATTGATATCAACTACTAAATTTCTGGTATTGTGACATCCCCACTTACTGAATCACAATTTCTAGTTGTAGGAGCCAAATATTAAAAAAGGATAAGTTAAATTCCTTATTATAAGATGTATGTTGATAGAGTAGTGGTTGGTATTTGTGCCCCATGTGGCCAACCATGGTGGCATTAAATTGTTAATAAATTGGCACCTGTTGATGGCGTCATGGTAATTAGTACCAGCTGTGCAGCGCAGGCTGCTTCAGGATGCCAAAAGCCGAAATAGGTTTTCAACGGGCTTTAATATAGTTACTTGTTCATTTCACAAAGACAAAGTTTAAGTTTATCTTTTTCTTTACTTTGGGTTGCCGCGGCATGTCCTGTTTTGGTTGTTTTAGTGTAGTTTATCACACGAAACGCACACACATAGGCTGCACGTTGCCATCCATGCATCCATCGACAGAACTACTGGCTGGACATCTAACCGTGAGTAAACCGATGAATGACCCTAGCTCATTTAATACAAGCCTTGTTGTTGCACGTTTCTTGGTGATGTAAATATGGCTTAAAGAAATTTAAGAAGGAAGCCATAATATTAGTTGAAAAACTCTCAAAGTGCAAAGTATTGGAACAATAAAAGGAAATGACAACGGAATGGAAGGAGTGTGAGATCGGAAAAGAAGCATGAAAGAAGATGAAGCAGTGTTTGTGATGAACTGCATTGTGTAGCCTGTTAGTATGGCTGAAGAAGAATTTCAAGGACCTGAAAGCGTTCAAACGGTGCACGCAAAGCGCGGGAGAAAACTCACCATAAGAGAAGCGGAAGCTGCTTTATCTACACAGAGAAACGCAAGAGGAGCGACGTCGGCGAAGTTGAGGAGCAAAGAAAATGTATTACAGCAACTGCTTGGCACGTATGACAATCTGAGTGATGTCAAACGTTATGTGAGTGTATTCTGCAAGTTGTTAATTGCGTTTACTGCGCTGCATCAGACAGTAAAAGAAATATTGCCTGATGATGAGAAGGAGAGTGATCATAAATATTGGTATTTACAATGACATGCTCATCACAAAGATTTCAAAAGGAAGGTGGGAAATTTGATTGGATTTGCTCCTCCTGTGGAAAATGTAATGCAGTCTCATGAAAGTGAGAAGGAAAATGCTTCAGTTACATCAAAAGGCAGCAAAGCATCCACTAGCTCCTCAGTACGCAGAGAAGCAGAGGCCAAGAAAGCGGAGTTGCTTGCACGTGCTGCTGCATTAGAAAAGGAAGAAATTGACTTGAAAGAGCAAGAGAGGAACGCCTGACTATTGACACTGATATTGCTGTCGCTGAAGCAAGAATTCAAGCTATGAACAGAATGGATAATGAACTGCAGCAGTTTCCCATTGCAACAGCTGAAGATAAAACGAATGAATATTTTCAATCTGCTCAGCTGGCTTCATTCCCACCTATAGAAAAGGCAGATACTGAATCTGTGGATGATGATGATGATGGTGACGATGATGCTGGTGACAATCCTGATGATGATGGAGATGATTCTGAAGAGGAGGATGAATATAACTCGGAGTCTTCAAGGGGCCAAGGATCTAAAAATTCAGTAAAGTCACAAAGAACTAAAAAATGTCAAGAAGCATTTACCTGTTGAACAAAAGAGAGACACTTATACAAGACGAGACATGGATGGTTACTAGGGACGTGCATTCCAAGCAAAAAATACTATTCGAAAATCACTGGGAATTAGTTGATTATTATTCGAAAATCGCCGTATATTATTATATATTACCAGTAGTAACGTTACTACCAGGCAGCGCCTGCGACGGTTAAAACAGAAAATATAGGCTATAATAAGACGGGACAAATAGACTAAATAAAACTATAAACTATTTGATTTTTTTATAATTTAACGACTGTTCGAAAAATCAAAAATCATGACCCATCCCTAATGGATACCGCACTGTACGTAACAAACGCTCATCCTTTAAAGGTGCCAGAAACAGTTTGGTGGAGTGTCATGCAGAAACAAAACATGATAACAGACATGCTACTAAATGAACAGAGACTTGCAGCCTTACCATCTAGAGAAATCCCTGTGTTTAGAGGAGACCCACTTGAATATCTGAGCTTTATGAGGACATTTGAACAGTGCATTGAAGAGAGAACAAGCAGTAACCAAGACAGACTGCTCTTTTTGAAGAGGGCAACAAGGATAAATTCTCTGCCGAGGCCATCTGCACTGTAATGGACAACTTCTACGTTGATGATTGTCTTAAGTCCGTGTCCACAGAAAGACAAGCAGTAGCACTCTGTAAAGAACTCTGCAGACTCTGTGCACTTGGTGGATTTCGTCTCACAAAATGGATAAGTAACAGCAGAGACGTTTTGGATTCTATTCCCAAAGAAGACGGAGCAAAAGAAATAAAAAAAGCTTGGACTTAGACTCAGAAGACCTTCCCATTGAAGGAGCTCTTGGAATCCAGTGGTCAGTGGAGGATGACAAGTTCACATTCAAGGTTGCACTTAAGAAACAAACCTGTACTAGAAGAGGCATTCTGTCGGTCGTAAGCTCGGTGTACGACCCTCTTGGATTTATAGCACCATTCATCTTCACTGCAAAACTCATCCTGCAAGAGCTCTGCAAGCTAAAATATGGATGGGATGAAAAGGTCCCAGATGGTTTCATTCAACCATGGCAAAATTGGCTTGCAGATCTTCGTACAGTTGAGAACTTCAGCATTAGTAGATGCATTAAACCACCAAGCTTCGGCAAGATAAAATGGGCACAATTGCACCACTTTTGTGAGGCGAGTGAGGTTGGCTATGAAACAGTGTCCTACCTGCGGCTCACCAACACACACGATCAAGTGCATGTAGCATTTGTGTTGGGAAAAGCCAGAGGAGCGCCCCTCAAACAGTCTCTCAGTGGATGACATGAGCAGTGCTGAAAAAGCTATTGCATGCTTCTGTCAGCAACAAGGCTTTCAAAACGAGATTGCAAGATTAAAGAAGGACCTCGTAGTAAAAAAAGGATAGCCCCATCTTTAACTTAGACCCTAGATTGGAAAACAGCCTGCTCAGACTGGGCGGAAGACTGAGCAGATCGGCTATGCCAGAGGAAACAAAGCATCCAATAATTCTGCCGAATGATCATCATGTTTCCAAGCTTTTGCTCAAACAAATCCGTAACCAAGTAGGCCACAGTGGAAGAAACATCATGTGATCTCAGTTAAGACGGAAATATTGGATCCCTTGTGCAAACATCTTTGCTAGAAAGGTTATATCCGAGTGTGTAACACGCAGACGCCTTCACTCAGCTCTTGGTGAGCAAAAAATGGCAGATTTACCCAGAGACCGTCTAACACCTGAGTTACCTCTCTTCACACTTGTTGGTGTATACTACTTCGGGCCAATAGAAGTCAAGAGAGGCTGAAGCTTAGTAAAAAGATATGGAGTAATCTTCACATGTCCGTCTTGACGAGCTGTTCACCTAGAAGTGGCCCACTCCCTTGACACAAGTTCATGTATAAATGCATTCAGACGGAGAGGGCAGGTTAAGGAAATCAGATCAGACAATGACACCAATCTTGTTGCTACTGAGAGAGAGTTGAGAGAAGCACTCCAAGCTCGGAACCTAAGTAAGATTAAAGATGCTCTTTTGCAAAGAGGAGTAAAATGGACATTCAACCCACCTGCTGGTTCACACCACGGTGGGGTGCGGGAAAGATTTATTCGTTCAACCAAGAGGATCCTTCTGTCCGTCACAAAACAGCAGACTCTTGATGACGAAAGCTTGGAAACAGTCATGTGTGAAGTTGAGGCCACACTTAACAGTCGCCCTCTAACAACGACTTCCAGCGACCCAAAACACTTGGAACCCCTTACATCCAATCATCTATTGCAGCTCAAGGTGCAACCCATTCTCCCACCGGGATTGTTCCAAAGGGAAGATCTATATGCCAAGCGCGGATGGAGACAAATCCAACACATTTCAAACCTCTTTTGGACTCGATGGATAAAAGAATACCTTCCTCTGATGCAAGCAAGGCAGAAGTGGAATCGCACCAAGAGAAACTTCAGAACGGGAGATATCGTAGTGGTTGCAGACAGTAACGCCCCCTAGAGGCTCGTGGATCTTGGGTAGAGTCATAGAAGCGAAGGCTGACTCAAGAGGACATGTCAGGATGGTGCTGCTGAAGACAAAGACCAGCACTCTAGAGCGGCCAACCAGCAAGATATGCCTCTAAGTAGAAGCCTCAGATTAAATCAAGATTTTAAGTGCACTCAACGACATAACATAGTTATGATGTAGTAGACTTATTTATTTATTTTATTTTTTAATTTGGCTCCATTTTTTGATTTAGTTGAATTGTTATGTTCTGCACTTCGAACAATAGGGGCCAGTATGTAGGAGCCAAATATTAAAAAAGGATCAGTTAAATTCCTTATTATAAGATGTATGTTGATAGAGTAGTGGTTGGTATTTGTGCCCCATGTGGCCAACCATGGTGGCATTAAATTGTTAATAAATTGGCACCAGTTGTTGGCGTCATGGTAATTAGTACCAGCTGTGCACAGCGCAGGCTTCTTCAGGACGCCAAGAGCCGAAATAGGTTTTCAATGGGCTTTAATATAGTTGCTTGTTCATTTCACAAAGAGAAAGTTTAAGTTTATCTTTTTCTTTACTTTGGGTTGCATGTCCTGTTTTGGTTGTTTTAGTGTAGTTTATCACACGCAACGCACACACATAGGCTGCACGTTGCCATCCATGCATCCATCGACAGAACTACTGGCTGGACATCTAACCGTGAGTAACCCGATGAATGAGCGTAACTTCATTTAACACAAGCCTTGTTGTTGCATGTTTCTTGGTGATGGAAATATGGCTTAAAGGAATTTAAGAAGCCATAATATTAGTGTTTTTGATGTTTTTCCCGTACATGGACATCTTATCTATTTTCAGCTTTAGACTGAAAAAGAGCTTTGAGGGAATAATGGATTTCAACACTGTTGCCCGTACCTGTGCGTTTGAACTGGCGAGTCCACATGCATTTTCCAGAAGCAGTACACTTGGGGCAGTCAGAAGCCTCGCAACTAGTCTCGGTGCAGTTGCTGGACAGGAAGATCTCTCTCTGGTTGATCCGACAGTCATGTTCAGACGTACAGCTGACAGAGCTGCTGATACAGGCCCCCTCTGGACAGTTTGTGCACCACTTACACTGTAGAGCAGGCTGGGAAATTGAATTCAGTAAGGAACAGATTTTAGTTGTAGTTAGAAAGTAGCGGTCTCTCTTTGAGCTGGTGATTGTGTTAGAGTAGGGGTGTTGTATGTTACCTGTGATGGACTGGAGAATGTTTTAGGGTGTCGGGCGAGGCATTCGCTGCAGGTCTTCAGTCTGCGACACTGGTCTGGCTGACGAGGGGTCGGGGAACAGGGAGACTGGCCGGTGAAGCAGCCCATTCTGATGGAGAGAGAAATGTAAGTTGGACTCATTTTATTTAGTAGCTGCGCATAACCTCAAGCGCAAGAACAGAGCGCTATTTATTTAGAGTTGCTTTCGGCCAACGCGTTACCTCTCAGCAGTATCAGACGAAGCGCAGGTTCCCCTACACCAGATGCAGCTGCCTGTGGTGGTGTTGCAGGCCTCTGGTGTGGGCAGCATGGCACAGGGGTCAGAGGGCACAGACAGGGTGAGGAGTCTGCCCAGCGTGACGCCATTGAAGCCTCCTGATAGGAAGAGACGGCCACCCCAGCTCGTCATGGCAAGGGACACCGAACGATTTACTGGATCTCCTACAACTGAGACTGAAGGAAAGAGGAAAAAAAGTGGTTATGGTAAGTTATGATTTGACCATCATTGAATCTTCATAAAGACGTTAAGATGGTCACCTGGTTCTATCCATGTGTTACAGTTGATCTGGTACAGAGACACAGAGTTACTGTAGTCTTCTGCTTCGGTCCTTCCCGCGACAATGACCATGGTGTCTTTGATCATGGCTGCAGCGTGGAAGAAACGGGACAGGGGCTGCGTAGCAAAGAGATGACACAGCAAGAATAGATAAGTTATCTATATGCAGTGGACTGATAGAGAATAAATGCTTGGCTTGCTCTAATTTACTGGCCTGTAAGCAGAGAACAGAGACTAGATGAGGTTGGCCTCCTACCTTATTACCCTGTGAGGGGACCAGCAGGGACCAGGTGAGGTTGGGGTAGTACAGACTGTAGAGCTCGCCTGACGGCTCCACAGTCTCCACGTGGAAGCGGTAGCCTCCAAAGACGTAGATGGCATCAGTCTGCTCATGGTAGACTGCTGAGTGGCCATATAAACCTGATTGATGAACACATAACGCATAAACAGGATTGAGTGAAAAGGAAAAAGTTTGTGCCATCTGTTTTTGTGTTGTTTATTTTTTACACATTTTCCAAACATATTACTAAATCTCTCTTCTCGGTTGATTAATAAATGAACTATGTTGTTTTTACTAGGGCTGTCAACGAATATACTAAATTTTAATATATATTCTAATAGTATAAAAAAACAATATGAAAGTTAATTGATTGTGTAAAAAAAAGCAACAAAAAAAAAAGCAGCACTACCTCAGCTGTCTGCCTCGTACGCACTGAATGCACCGCATGACGGGAGACACACAGCATCAGTTTCATTGGTTGAAAAATGAAACGTAAAGGAATCGTTCAACAACAACCGTAATGATGGAGAGAACTCGGCCGCAGAGAGTGTGACATCTTGTCCTAATGGCAAGCGTTACGTTACGTCATGTAAACAAACCACGTACCCATCAGCTGTTAGCTCCCGATTAGACTGCAGACGTAACCACTGAAAAGATGGGTGAGTAGTACTTGCTATCTTCCCACGTTTGTACTTTTTAAATATATTTAATATTGTGATATTTACTGGAAATGACATACAATATAGCCAACAGCAAGTAGGAAAATTTCAGGCGATCTGGTGATCTCCCTCCAGCCAGCTGCCATCTTATTTAGGCTTTTTGAAGTAAAATGAGAAGGTATCGTATAGATTAGGGTTGGGCGAGGGGATGAATATATCGGCAATAGGCGATTGGCTGATTACATCGCTGGTTGTTTTTTGGGCAATTTTTGTCATTTTATTTAGCTAATTTAATGGTCTGCCTCCGAAGAATGAGAGCCGTTCATCTTCTCAGCAGGCAGAGAGAGATAGACAACGGGGGAAACAGACTCAGCGTGTAGAGCCTGCATATTTTCACATATAACTCAGTGAAATGAGTATGGTGATTGTTGGAAAAGGGGGGATGCTAGATATTCGAATAGTTCAAACCTATGTTTTTTTTTAGAACGAATATTCAAACGTTTTGGACAATTTTGACAGCCCTAGTTTGTACTTGTATAAGTGGTGCATCAGTCAATTAGTTAACCCCCATAACTATGTAAATGGTAAATGGAATGTGACAACACATAAAAAAAAAAAGGCCTCAAAAACCTGTAGGTGGTGTGCCAGTATGGGGTACAATGGTCCAGTTTCCAGTATGAGGGCTGAACTCCAGCAGATGGTGGTTGAAGCCGTTGTCTGGAGAGTAACCTCCAATCAAAAGCACAGAGGAGTCTCGGCGTACAGTCAAAGTGTGGCCCGCCATCGGGGGCAGCAATGTGCTCTGTCAGAGATGGAAGAACATTTTATTTGCTAGGAAGTAAAACACACTTCTGATTATTCAGATATTTTTTCCATGATAAGTCTAACCCTAACCTTGTGCTCTCTCCAGACTAAACTGCTGAGATTGAGACTCCAGGTATCCATGGCAACACCGTTTTGAATGACACCGCCCACCACCAACATGAAGTCGTGACTGGCTCCGTGGCTTCCAGAGCCAGACTCATGACTGGTCAGCAGCGCAGAGGCGTGGTGGTAGCGAGGGTTCGGAGTCGAGCCTTCTTCCACAGAGCTCGTCAACATTTGGGTCCAACGGTGCTCCGACACAGAATATCTAAACAAACCAGGGACAAAATGCGTTATTACGCACATATAGACAGTACATGTGCAATATATACAGTACAAAAAACAACATCTAAAATGTTTTGTGACATTAAGCTCAAGACAGTCTCAGGTTACATGGCCCTACCTGTAGACATTTCCCAGAATGCCCTCTGACAGAGAGAGTCCTCCATACATCCAGAGGTTGCCCTGTGGTCCAGACACCAGAGTGTGTCCCATCCTGTGGAGGAACCTGTGGGCCTGGTTCTGTGAAGCAACGGTGCATAATGAATGTGTGTTTTTTGTGTGCAGGGGTGTAACATTTATGAATTGTGCATATTTATGTTCCTCTCCTACCACTGTCAGTTGCGTGTCCAGCAGGGTTTCCCAGACCAGGCTGTTGGAGTCCCGAGGAACAGAGCAGTCGGAGCCAGCCCAGCTCTCTGAGCACACACACACTCCCAGAGACTGAGACACACAAAATATGTTGGTTAGCAATCTAGGAAAATTTGTAACATGACTATCATCACCAAGACTATTATTATTATTATTAGAAGATTATTATGAACACATCACAACAAATCAAAAGGCTGAGGGAGTATAAAACTACAGTTTATGGTACTCTAATACAAAACGGTAAATTTTGGACACAATTTCCATTCTTTATCAATTTCCAAACACGTCTATTCCCAAGAAAAAGTGATACATGTGCCCAAAGGGCAACTGGGAAAATCAAATCAAATGTAAACTTCTTAATATTAATTATCACAACTCTTACTGTATTACAAGCTCCTTTTCCTTCTGCTATTCCACACTCCTGAGGGCACATGGGCCGGTCGCAGTGGGGTCCGCCATATCCCTGAGGGCACTGACAGAGCCCCCCTTGGCACTGGGCTCCACCCGGACACGCAGGTGTCCCCTCTTCACCCTCATCAGAGCTCTGGTGACAACGCCGCACCCAGAAAGATGCGTTGAAGCCTTGAGGTTTGTTTGAGGAGACGTTGGCCTCAAAGTAAACAGAGATCACACCTGGTAGTAAAAGAGAAAAGTGAAAGTGACATGGTGATTTTCTACTCTGTGTTTTTATTGCCCACCGTAACTCAATTACTTTGAGTTTGTAAAGCATGTTTCAATGGCTGACAGTAAAATGCCCTGAGGTGACGTAATCTGCTGGGTAGTTAGTGGTTAATGTGTTAAGAGGGATGTGTTGTTGCCCACAAGTGCCATTTTAATAGCTCAACTTTTGCTGTGTGCCTGTAACGGACTTGTGTCAAAGCAGATTTCTCCAGGCAAAATGTTTATTACTGAATGAATGCATGGACGGATACCTGAGGTGGCCTCCACAGTGATAGGCTGAGTCCTTGTTGTGCCACAAAATGCCCCAATCAGGTTGTGATCTGAATGTACGACGCCATTGGACAGGAAACGAGGGAGGCCATCGAACACATAGACAAAAGAGCTCTGCAAAACCAAACATAGGGAATGTAAGGGCGACAGTTATACAGAGAAAAATAATGACAATGTTTGCTTGTGTGTATAATCAGGTCATGTTTGTACTCACCTTACAATACGTATGGGAGTCTGGGTGTAGAGTGAGGGCTACAGGAGGACACGGCTGTCTGGGCAGACAAGGTGCCAGGTTCTCAGTCACAGACAGGACCCACAGGCAATGAGAAAGTCCTCCTTTCCCCTCTGTGCCACTTCGCCATCCCAGAGAAGAGGAGAGAGGCATGGCAGAGGAGGTGGTGGAGGACAGCAGCACAGAACGGCCCTGGCACTGGCGGTAGCATGTGCCATTGTTCCTGTCGGAAAGAGAAAGAATAGAAAATACAAAAAAACAAAAATCAACCAAAGACACGTTTTCACCCATTCTGCTTTTATCAATATCTTATTATAATCTCCACTCACCGATTTTTAATTGTTTTCAATCAGTTCAGACAAAAGGAAATGAAAAGTGTGCATTGCACTCAAGGTATAAGATGAAGATCTCATTACCTGGGGTCGCCGTAGTAACCAGGCAGGCAGGACTCGCAGTGCGGTCCCTGAGTGTTGTGGGTGCAGTAGCACTGGCCTGTCTGGTTGTGGCAGTATCCCCGGAGAGGGTCGCCATGGCCGTTACACTCACACTGCACACAGCCGCCGCCGCCAGCTAGGGCTGAACCAAAGCTACCTGGACGGCAGTGCTCACAGTGGGGTCCTATAGTCCAATCTGTATGACAGAGGAAAAGTTTCAGCGGGGCAAATTCAAACAAATGCAGTTAAATTTTAAGAACGGAGTATGATTTCACCTCATAAATTAGTATGTAATAAATACAACAGATGACCGAGAACAAGCTATTGAAATAAGCCATGTATAAAGGTCTCACCCTGGCATTCGTCACAGATCCCTGGTGCAGTAATACAGGTGGAATGGAAGTTGCAGCCACAATCCACGTCACATTCAACACCACTGAGAACCAGGGTGGCGGGGTCAGACGTCCAGCCAAGGGAGCATTCACACTCAAACCGCGGGCTGCCACTACACTGGCCCTCACGGCACTCATTGTAGCACCTGTGGAGAGGGGGAAATTATGTTCAAAATGTCATTTCTACAGCTTTACAAAAACAATCCTGATGACTAAATGGGAAAGGAGAGGAAGATTTTTAGGCTAAGAGAGTTGAGGAATGCATATTACGTCTGGTTGCAGTGCAGTGTGCCATCCCCTGTGTATCCTCTCTCACAGTGGCACTCGTAGGATGTGGGAGTGTTGATGCAGGTGGCGAAGGGGTGACAGTTGTGGAGACCCAGCCTGCATTCCTCTACATCAGGGCAGGTGGGGTAGGACCAGATCGCGTCTTGCTCCTCGTCCTCCAAGTGCTCCAGCTCCATCTCCATTTCCAGGGGTCGCGGCGGGGCCGAGGTCTGGGGCTCAGGGCTGGAAGAGCAGGACAAGAAGACGTGAAGGACAGGTATACTATATCCATCTATCCATCCACCCGCTAAGGTATGGCTCTATGTAGAAGTTCTGTTTTAGTTTAGCAGACATTCAAAGGCAGTCATTCGCAAAGACTGGGTCGGGATCTACAGGTGGGTCGCAAGAGAATTTATTAGGGTCGCCAAATAAATTCTTTTATTTAACATGTATATCTGCAGTTCACCTTTTAGCCACATGAGGGAGCCTGAATGTTCATATTGTTCTGATAATTGTAGCCTACTTATAACATTGAATCTAATATGAAAGGTTAGTGTACATTTTGGTTTTTTTTACTGATGAAAGGAAAAAAACGAAAGCCTAAATGCATTTATTTGGTCTCATTTATAAAGTTGTGCTTAATCAAAAGTCTATCTCTTCGAAATGGCTGGTTTACCTATTCAAGATAATATATGGTGATGCGAAAATGGCAGTAAAATAGTCAGGAACGTTAATTTTTGCACAAATTCCCTCTTCTCACGATTTATAGATATGGCCTGTTGTGAATTGGGTCTCGATGGTTTGTCATTTTTAAAAAATGGGTCCCTCCCCCCAAAAAAAGTTTTTTTTTCTGGTCTAGGGTATGTGAAGTTTTCAGAAAGCAACACCCAGCTATCATTAAGAAACAAAAAGCACTTAAATTATTTATTTTTCAAATGGATATAACTGATAACACTGAAATGCTTTCTTTCAAGACAAAGACTGTGAATTGAGAAATTAATTTTATTTTTTGGCGAGTCCTTTGTCCTATTTAACTTGGAGTAATTGAATTGTGAAAAACTAGCTAAGACCCCTTTACCCTTCCAAGGAGTGGACTACCACAAATACATTTACAACCTGTGAGAAACACTCCGTCCCAGGGTTATTATAGTAAACTAAAACTAAAATGAAAATTAGCAATGAAAAATATTGTTAGTAAACTGAAACTAAATAAAAACTATATCCTTTAAGAAAAACAAAATCTAAACCGAAACAATATTGCCTAGATAAAAAACGAATACATATAAAATAAAAATGAATGTAAATTCATTTCAGATTTAGACGCTATGCCGCAGTTGCTTCACATCAGACACTAAAGTAGCGCGAAAATTAAACATGAAACATTATGGACATTCCTACACAGTTCTCCAACCATGTATTTTGTATGTATATATAGCTACATACTTCTGAGACATTACAAAAACAACCTAAAACTAAAACTAGCAAACACACTCTGAAAACTAACTAAAACTAAACTAAAATTAAAGTGAAAAGTCAAATAACAAAAAAATAAAAAAATAAAAAATAAAATTCAAAACTATCAAAATCTTGCTCCATCCACAATATTTAAAGTATAAAATAACCTATCTAACAAAAGACCTTGTCCTATGAGAAAAGGTCGTATGCTAACTGCATCAAGTCATGAAAGTATTATAAGAGATATTACTTTGCAGCCCGTGCTTCAGCCACAGCCACACTGCAGTTGTACACCGAGGGGTCGTCCATTCCCGCCCAGTCTCCCCTCAAACATCTGAAAAGATGAGCGGAAAACATGGAATAAATATAAGAAAATCACAATAAAGACAATGACTACTAACATATCAGCAATTTGATAATAAAAGGGATTCATCAATTAGTCATTCAGATCAGGTGAATTGGCATTATGTGTACTTTCTCTGTACAGTGTAATTGTCAAAGTGTTTGTTAATTACACGTTTGCCATACTTACTTTCCAATTGTGGGGTTGTTGTAGTCACCACACCAGCCACACTGGAAGGTTCTCAGGCAGTCTATGCACGTGTTTAAAGCTGAACATTGCTTACACTGGGGAACCGAATGAACACTGACGAGTAAGAGAATAAGGATGATTAGATTATTGAAGGTTCAGTTCAACTCACTGACTGACAAAATATACCTATTTGCACTCAAAAAAACTTTACATTTTATTTACATTTTCAAATTCAGTCAGTTCTTTGTCTTATTTTTCTTTAAGTGATGCAAGTGTACCGCTGTATGTGTTCAAGTTGAAATCACCAAAACAGGAAACTGTATGTGCAACTGCAAATAGTTATTATGTGTAACTGTCAACTAAAAATAATACAAAAAAAGTCTTAAAAATGTCCTCATTTTACCTGTCGTACCAGTCCCTGCACTCTCCATAGGGGTATTTTGTGAGGTAGGCAGCAAAATAGAAGCAGGCCTGGGCTGACTCACACCATGCACACTGGCTGGAGTTAGAGAGGCACTCACCACACGTCTTTCTCCTTTGCAAGAAAGAAGATGTCCAGAGGGTGAGTTATAGGTTCTTGTTGGAAACATGTATGATCTGTAATTACCGGTGTTAAAAACACAGTTTTTCAACTCACTGGTTGCAGACTTTAGGACACGCCTTTGAGTCACGTATGGATCCATCTAGTCTTCCCCGTCTACTGCACTGGTAGTCGCCTTTCTTGTTTGAGTTTATCTGCCACTCGCAAAAAGGGTCCTGCAAGCCAAGTTTAGCTTTGAATGAGTCAGGAATACAGCAGCTTCAAATTACAACATCAGCTACATGGTGACACTGTATGTTAAAATGAGGCGTTATCTGTGATGTACCTGAGTGCAAGCAGAGCAGTCTCTGTACTCTTCACACAAGGTGCAGTGCTGGGGTGCCAACAGCAGATGGCGCTGACCTTCTTCTTTGCCTTCCACCTTCTCTCCCTCAGGGCAGGGCTCGATGTCTGGGCTGTCCCGTAGCAGGCAGCGGGACAAAGACGGGCACCAGCCACAAGACTGGTCGGACAGACAGGCCAGACAGGACATGTATGCTGAGCAGGAACCTGAGCGGTAAGGCTCCAGGAACAGGAAGGAGATCTCCTAAAGGGAGAGCAAGTTATAGGGGAAAAGGGGATATAGGGTAAGAATGCAGCTTTTGTTTCACTACTGAATGAAACTCATTGTGCAGAAAAATGGCAGAAATGTAAATGTGCAAAGACCACCGACTACAGTTTTTTTTTTTTTTTTTTCACTGCTTATGCAGGTTAAATTTCTTTGAGACAGGTTTAACTGCACCAGTACTCACACTCCCTCCAGGCAATGTCCTGTTCCATATCAGGGCCATCTCACTGGTCTGTCCTGAGCCTGAGTTGTTGAGGTAGCCCTCAGCCTGAACAAGGTAATGGTTGCCCCTGGTCAGGTTAGAGAACAGTCTACTCCCATCTGTACGGGCCAGCAGCTTCAACTCCTTCTCCTGCTGGGCTGCCCAACGACCCACCACCTCCTGCACCGATAGTTTAAAGATGCACAGAGAATTAGAGAGAAAGAAAAAGTGGAAAGAGTTAAGTAAAAGTTTTTAAATCAAATTAGCACTCCAGAAATGTGCATAATGTAAGGCAGCAAATTTAATTTAAAGTAAACGATCACAATCTATTGCAATATTCAATTGCACTATTGTTAGTGTTTGATGTCCAACACTTAAAGTCCAGATGAAATGAAAAATACATTTTCCCAGTTTTAATCCTGTGTCCCTGTGTTAATTGTTAATTTATCTCTTGTTATATGCCAAATATATATATAAAAAAAAAAATCAGTATAAGAGTATCAAAATCTGATCAACATCTCTGTATTTTCTCTTCCTGTAAACGGTTTCAAATGTTTGATGACTCATCCTGCACATTTTCATTTCCAAAACAATGTGGCTGAGGTCTAATTCATTCATGGGAGACTTTGCCGATTTTCAACCGTCTCTGTGTCACTGCAGCGCGGCAGTACGTGCAGATGAACGGCAGAAGACCGCCGGATGATGACGCAAAATGACCGGTGGACTTTTGCCAGCGGGTTAGCGGGGGGCTCCTGGTGCCATTCATCTGCATGTACTGCCCGTGCTGCAGTACCACAGAGACGGTTGAAAATCTCTCATCCCTCCCTCGTCCTCCTCCTGATCTAGCAACAGGTGAAGGAAGTGTGTGTGTGGAGCCAACAGTCCTCTGTAACTCCCTATCGCGCTAAACAGCCCGCCCACTTTAGTGGTCCAATCAAATGCGAAAAATTTGATTTAAATCCCTCTTGTAACTGTACACCGCTCAAATATTCTGTTTCACTGTGAGATACGTCACAGTACAGCAGTTAAAGACGCTCTAACTTCCAAATCACCAGGACTTTAAGCAGCAAAGCTGTCAAAAGACATACCTACATACCGTACTTGACAGCAAGTAAGGTAGATATAATCTATAGCAAGCAAAGACACTGATTACTCCCATGGGGATGCCTCCCTTCCAATAGTCACAATGTTATTCGTTATTTGTATTAGTTTCATTATTTCTAATGAAAATAATATTACAGACACTTGTTACATCTAGATCAACTAATCCTGCCAATACTTTCTAACTGCAGGCGAGCAATTTCTTTTAAAATAATCTACTGAATTGAAAAAATAACACAAAAAGTGTTGACATGCACTTTCCCTCACCAGTTGGCTGGAGTTGGGCCCTGAAGCCATTCGAGCCTCAAAGTGGAGCCTCTGGATGCGAGCCCACATGGAGACAGTCTCGATGGGAGGGGGGGCAGGTGGAGGGGCTCCCCACAACGGGTGGATGAAGCCCCTGAACTGCAGGGCTACGTCCATTTCTGTGGTGGGGCTAAGGATGATGGTGGTGCTGCGGAGGATGGACACCTGGCGAAGTGGGGAGGAGGATGGAGGATAGTGGAGACACATCAACAGAGGCACTATTCTCTAAAACAGCTCCACAAGTTTGACAAAATAAAAAAGGAATCTTCTCTGTGAGCGCAATAAAACAGACAGCGAAAAAGAACAAAAAAAGAGAAATGAGCATTGAAAAAATTGAGGTTGAAAAGCCAACAGCACAAGGTAGAAATTATCAATAAGAGAAAAACAATCATGATATTGAAGTTGGAGAACTGCAATGCAGTCAAAGTGTCAAGGCAATGTTGGAGGAAGGAAGGAGGGATAAGTATGAGCAGAGAGGGAAGTAGTTACAACCACAACTAGTACAGTTAGCACTTGAGATTTGGACTCCGTACCTTGTCAGGCTGGGAGTCGTTGCGGGGGTGCTGGAAGGTGAGCAGGTGCAGTCCCGGGACATAGTTCTCGGTGCGACAGGAGGGGAGGAAGGTTAGGAAAAGGGTACGCTCCCCCCACCAGCCGTACGCCCCTGAGATCTGGTCCACACGGCACGCACTTCGCTCTGTGAGACCGAGAGGGAGAGGTCAGCACACAAAGAACACATCTGACCTCTTAAAATCTCATAATACGGCAGTTTCCTAAAGTGTTCTACTGTACTGAAACGAGTCTGATCTGTGACTTTTGTGTGACGCGTGTTCAGAAGGAGTAAAAGGACGTGACCTCACTGCACCAAAGGAAGTATACGATTGGACAGGCAAGTCAAATCGTGGTCCGAGTAGCCTGTCCAGTCTCAGCTGGGTGTAGTCACGTCACTGTGCTCCATCTCTGAAACACGCCCAACATAAGTCCCTCCCATGTCAACTCCCAACATCTTTTTTTTTTTTTCAGTATGAGGCTTAGCCCTTCTCTTCTGCCCTCCTTCCTCCCTCCCTGGGTCTCACCTGACACTGGTAGGCAGGACTCATTCTGAACACACCAGCCAAATTCACCAGGGGCACGGGCCAGAGAAGCTGGAGTGCCACTGAACACCAGACAGGACTGGCAATCAGACAGGAAGCGAGCCAGGCCCAGGCAACCGGTACTGCCACACTGTGAACACAAAAATTCATGGTAATCCTGACAAGATATTTTTACAGACATATCAAAGTGAAAGAAATGTTTTAGGCTGTCTCACAATGTGTACAACAATAATATATGTTTACTCTATATGTGGATGAATCAGTAAAAGACAGAGTGAACCACAAGGCTGTGCTGAGGGAAGTGTTACCGGATAAGTGGGCTGGTACTCTCGACAGCGGCCTTCACACCAGCTGCACTCGGGGTTCTTAAGGCACATACTTTCGTCAAGCGCCTCAGCACAAATAGCGTCCTAATAGGGCAACACACACACACACAGACATACACAACAATTTAGTTATCCCGAGTTGCTCTTGTTCAACACAATATTTTCTTCTCTTTCTGTCTCAATGATATGACTTCCAGTTCTCTTGTTTTATGACCCTTTCACTCACCCTGTCACCTTGATCGCTACTGACGAACAGTGGAACTTTGTAAGCCACCAGGTCTCCACGGGCAACACCACTGTAACCCCCGGCAACCAGCAGCACTCGTCCCTCCATCACAGCAGCAACGTGCGAGTAACGCCCCCTCACAGAATCCCCTCCTTAGAAAAAAATGAAAGTTTTGTACGTGCAGATGCGTTAGTAACAGCCACCAAGAAACAAGCTGTAGATGAAAACTAGACTGTGTGTGTGAGAGTCTACAGGAACTCACTGAGAGACCATCTCTCCCCAGCAGACACCCATTGGTGACAGCCAAGGTGGTAAAAGAAGATCTCCTCATCATAGCACTTCTCCTCTTGGTAATGAATATGTACATTCCCCCCTGCGAGAGAAAGGCAGGAAGAAATAGATAAATATACACAGGACGGCACTGATTAAAGTGAATTATGTCTGCTAATTTTCTCGCTGCTTACCGTAGACCACCATGTAGTTTCCAATGACGGTGGCTGTGTGGAAAGCTCGCTCTCTGGGGCCGGTTGCTGGGAAACGGGAACGGAAGGATGTCCAAAAACGCCTGTCCACGTGGAACACGTCGGTGTTGTTCACCCTCACACTAAACCTTAGAAAACATATACAACAAGTGTACTTTTAGTATCTGTAAAGACTCTGTGTATGATTTATTCACTTGCTGGATTATTCTCAAGATGTGCATTTCTACCTCTGATATTCTTTATCTTTCTCTGGAGTGCTAAATTTAACAAGTTTTCCTACAGGAATCATGTGTTATCTGATCTAATCTAATGGGACAAATAGTTTACAATTTACTTGATGTATACAGGAATAGACACATTTATTAACATGTGCAAGATACACTCAAAAACTAGGCAGCGAACTTTTCCCCTTCCTCATTAACATCACAAACAGAAAAGTGTGTACAAAATGTTCGTACTGGCTGTGTGTGTGTTACTGTATCCAGTAAGCTAATGCACAAGAGGGTGTGTACCTGGCAGTGGTAGGCCTGTGGCCTCCGTAGACCAGCAGTGTCCTGGATGGGCTGTGGAACACCATGGAATGGCCAGCAGTGGCCGGGGGCTTCCCACCGGTGGGCTGAACCGTCTCCCACCGTCCAGAGCCATGCAGGCCGAACCGATACAGAGAAGAGGAAAACATATCCTCCTCAGTGCGACCTGGTCAATAAGGAGAAAAGGGAAAGATGCTGCTTAAGTACAACTTATTTCTCAAGGGATATATGTATGCCAATCCAAACACAGACTGCCAAGTGACAATATAATGTGAAACCCACCTCCAAATACATAGAGAAAATTGTCTACTACAGCTGCAGCGTGATTGGCCAGTTTAGGAGACCCACGCGAATTTGAAAAGCCATGCTGTTGCCAATCATCCTGGAGTGGCCGGTACATCCAGACATCACTGGCCAGGGAGCCGTTGGCTAGCTCTCCTCCAAAGATAACCATATTACCCGTCCACTCTACTGCTGTGTGGGAATGACGAGCCACCTGACAACACAGGAGAGGCAAACAGTGCAGGCAGGAAAAGGAAATTGTAAATGGGAGCACTTATATTCAAGTTGATTATGTTTACATGTACCCAAAAAACAGGTAATTGAGAGAAATCAGGAAATAGGAGAACACATTTACATAAACTTCAATAATCTGATTACTACAAAACCGTCATCGACACACTTTGTCCGTAATCAGATTTCTGCCCTACCATATTTTTTAATCATATCTGGCATATTTTCAGTGAATTTGTCATATGACGCTGTAGGCTGGGGGAGTTTTTTGCCAGGGTATCTGGACTGACAAACACAGGCTCTATAGTGAAAACCATTTGCATTTGTATCTGAATTTTACAAATGATCTACTGTTTAGCTGTGGAAAACAACTTTGTGTGAGACTTGTACATTTCATCTCGAGTTTAAGCCAGACTTTGGATTACATTTTTTTTTTTGGGATAACTCACTTACTTGCTACAACTAATTACATTTCCTTTCATCCTGCTGCCAAGGCATACAGTTTCTCCAGCTGAATTCTAGATGTGTTGTTGACAGAGTTTCTTTAAATACCTTATCCTGATTAAGGAAAACAGGCTTCTATTTTACATGACATGTAAATGATCAGGTTACAGCAGAAGGCTGATAGTAACCAGGTCCCTTGCAGAGAAACACAGCAAATGAGGTGCAACAGTAGGAGGAGGTAAAAACTGTGTGTGTGTGTGTGTGTGTGTTTATCCACAAACCACTTACAGGAGAGTGACCATAAGACCTGCTTTCCCATTGGTTGGATGTGAAGTTATATTTGATCAAGTCACCGAGAGCTCTATTAAGGTCAAACCCTGGGGGAAAAGAAGTAATAATCAAACATACACTGATGTCATTAATCATCAAAAACACTATCAAATACTAGAAAGAAGTAAAAGTAAACAAACAAGGTACTGCAGCTGAAACAAAGGGGAGGAAGATGGGTTTGCTCACTAAATATTAAAACAACATCAGTGGAAATTAAAAGCATGTCACTCTCACCGCCAAACAAGTACATGGCTCCAGTGGAGGACAGGTAGGCGCCAGCAGAACCCGTCCTGGGAGGCGTGTAGGGGTTTTCCTCACTCACGCGCCACCACTGCCCCGCCCCACTGTCATTTTGAAAACCAAGCTGGCAGCTGTGACCCAGGAAGCCTGGGTTACACAGACAGCGCTCTCCTTTCTGAGACAAAACAGAACAATAATTTAAGACCAATAATCAGTGTTTCAATAAACACAACTTACAGATCTATTTAAAACTTATTTAGGGAAGGGTGAGTGACCCATCGGTTGATTGATCATTAAACTTTCCCCATCCCTGATCTTACTTTGTCACACTGGCCATTCGCAGAACAAGCCTGGGAGCACAGAGGGGTTGTACAAGCTGGTCCTCCCCAAGCCTGATGGCATTGGCACTTTGATGTAGAGGCATCACAGCGGCCATGCCCGCCACAGGCTCCAGGGCACACAGAGAAGGTGTAAGTTGCATTGAAGCCCAGGAGGTTGTAATTAGCATCGCTGAAGAGATGAAGCAACATCTAGAGCAAGGAAATTAAATAACAAACATTAAGTGCCATAATTATAATGCCTCAGAGTTTCTTTCGTCATGTCTTAATTGGTTACCTTGCCAGACTTGGCTTCAATGGGTTGAGGCAGAGTGTTGCCACTCAGGCTGGCTAGGAGAGGGCTCTGGTAGGAATCTCCATCATACACAAACAGGTAATCATAGGTACACTCTGTGTCCATGAAGGTGAAATTTAAGACAATGCGGTGACTGTTGCTCGGAGCTGGAAGATGTAAAAAGGTGGGAAATATCAGTGAGATTAAAGGACAGTCTATTAGCTGTAAGTTATTTGTTTAATCGTCAATTTTCCTGTGCACAAGACAATATCTTGGCTAATTATACCTTTGATAAGCCACTCGCAGTTCCCATTGACAGAGTAGTTTCCTGGTCCATCTGTGACGTAGCCTGGTGGGCCCCTCAACACCTGCCTGTGGCCCTTGCAGTCCCCTGCCTGGCACACAGGTGACTCAGCCAGCAGCAGAACCACCAGGATGAAGGAGACAGGGAGGGGGGAGGCCATCACTGGCACAGCCTGGATAATGGGAGGCAAAAAAGGTAAACGAGAATAATTTGGTGTTGGTCCTAACATACACATTTTCAGCAAAAATATGCAGCAGCATCATGCAGCAAATGCAGAACAACCTCCTAAATTCCAATTGGATCGACTACTAGATCTACCACACAAGACAAGGGAGCTATGCTAGTAGAAAAAAGAGTATTTTTCTAAGGAAATCCAAGAGTCATGAAGCCTGGTGGTCCCACAAACAACTTCATGCGACACTTGCACAGCCCCTTGCCCCGTTTACACAATTCTCTTTTGGCTGCAAGATTCCAGTTTAAGTTTACAGGACCCCTTCAGTAAAAATACAAAGCCATTCACACTGCAGAACGGGAAACAATCACCAAAGGTGGCATTAAAAGACTCAGAGGCAGCCTCTGGGAAAAAATACTGATTCTGATGGGAGCTAACAACTGTTAGCCTTTAGCTCACTTTACCAGTGCACCAATCTCATAAAACATAACAGTAACGTCACACGAAGGTTTTCACACATGCAACTTCATATGCAAAGAATGCTATTCACAAACACAGCGTTCAATTAACTGTGTTTCTTACATCCAACTAGCTGAAGATAAACCCAGTAGTCTCAGCAACAAGGGAGCTCTCCGCAGGCTATCACAACAAAGCTAACGTAGAGCGTTGCTAAGCTACGATAGCTGGTTAGCTGAACACCGTTAACAGAGGCCGTTAGCCAGCTACTTTGTAACGTTACATTTGCATGATCGTACTCACCAGTTCCCGTCTCTTTGGCCCCATGGTAATTTACATTTTCGGCGACCCCTTTAACGCTAGCCACCACCTTAGCTAACTTATGGCTAGGGAGGGCTCGGTACTGACAGCTAGCTGGCAGCTCCTGACAGTGGTCTGCTAAGCTAACGTTAGCTTGGTCGCTAGCGGCTAAATCCAGATGCGCAGTCGTCAGTGGCTGCAAAATCTACCAGGAAAAGTCCTGTTTTGAGAGTAATTCATCATGTTGTTATTGCTGAATTATGTTTCTAAAACTCGGGCGTTGCACTAGCAGGAAATGCTGGCAGCTAACAACGAAATCTTTAAACGGTATCGACCCGGTTCCTTTGGTCCATCTCAGGGACAGATGCCCGTTGTTTTGGTGTTTTGATGGCCGGCCTGCAGTAACCGGTGGTTGCCAACACAAAAGACAGCGCCGCTAGAGGCTCGTCCCACCACTGCCATCCAGCGGAGAGGAGAAGCAACGTTTAAACATCTGGATATAAACAACACAGAGACAATAATCTAGTATGCAAAACGGTGAAGAATTAATAAAATATATCAAAGTAAGATTCACTCAACATACTTTTGGTAACTTTTACATAGTTTGTTACATCAATTACCCACATTATCCATCATGGACAACACCCACCATCCCCTTCACAACACACTCACTCAGCAGAGGAGCACCTTCAGTGGCAGGCTGCTCTCTCAGTCCTGCTCAACGGACAGACTGAGGAACTCCTTTGTCCCCCGAGCCATACGGCTGTTTAACTCCTCACAGCGAAGGAGGGTATAACTTTAACTATAGACAGACACACTGCCTCTCTGCTGCCACACATCCTCAGTATGGTGGCTATTGTATTGTATTCATATTCATATTTGTTATTGTTGGTGTAGTTGACATTGTTTACATACCCACCTGAGTACTTGAATGCTTTTAAATTATTAAACCATTACATTGCACTACTGTATCATACACCATAGTATACACTGCTATATTCAGTACTGCGCAAGAGTACTATTTGCACTATTTGCACTACAATTGGCACACTGACACTTCACTGCTGTACTTATGTTATCTTATTTTTATTCTATTTCACTTTATATTCGATTGTATCTCTTTTTTAAGGTGTATTGGTGTTGGGACTTGTTGTATAAGCTACTGGATGCCTAAATTTCCTTCGGGATCGATAAAGTATCTATCTATCTATCTATCTATGAAATCGAATCATCAATTAAGTATTGAGTATTATGTATTGAGTATTGCCGCCCCCTCCCTCTGGAACTCACTCCCCAAACCCATCAGAGACTGCACCAACCTGTCCGCCTTCAAATCACCAATCAAAACTCACCTTTTTAGAACTGCTTTTAATGTGTGATTAATACTCTGTGTTTTATATTTTTATGATGTCCTTGTTTTTATGATCTTTTATCTGTGTAAAGTGTCTTTGAGTTTTTAGAAAAGCATTATATAAATAAAATGTATTATTATTATTATTATTATTATAGTTCCCATGTAGGCTAATCATGAATCAAATATGTCTCAAGTACAGCATTTACTTTCATTGGCCAAAAATAGCGAATGTGGTTCTAATTAATGAAACAGAACATACTTGATTTTAATGTATTTTATTGAACAAGTGTTTATATGGAGAAAGCAAATTCAGATTTCTGCATATACAGACTCAGAGCAGCAGCAGTAGGATATCTCATTGCCTAAGCTGTGTCCCTCCAGGCCACACTTTGTGTAGGGAGCGATCAAATACAATCATCCTAAAACCAACACACCCACAGAGATTTAGTGGACATTTTAGACCACAATATTTGAGCAGAATCAACAAAATCATATAAAAGAAGTACAACAATGAATTAAAGAGCATTTCGTAAAGGCAGTTCTTTCAACTGATTCCTGATAGAACTGAAATTGTGTAAATAAAAAATGTAAAGATAACATAAACTAGCCAAAAAAGCTAGTGAAACAAGCAAATTATTACGTTCACATCCCACTTTTTCTTTTATTGACCTGTCAGATATTAAGAGCTGGATGTAACAGATTTACTCCAGTGCAATAACAAATGAAGAGACACCTCTTCTTCACCTCTTCAAACTTCATCAGTATTGGCCACCAGTTATTTCTGTGTTATTTTTTATTTTCATCTGTCTCTCCATAATAAAGTGATTACAAAAGACTGGTCAATACAGTTTCCTCCAGATAAGGCACATCTAAAAAATATGGTCTCAGTTTTTGTAATTTCCTGTACACTGTCATCATTCAGAAAGTCATTTCTCAGCTCTAACTTGTGCATCATGCAGCTGCAAGGCTTTTAATAAACTAAATTTCTTTATGACATTTATTTAAAACGCTTTATTTTTCTCATATCGGCTGTGCTGCAGCACCTCTTTTCACCATCTGTCTGAAATGATCTGTTTGAGCTCCTGCCCCCCCTCCACCCCTTCCCAAAAAGCCCAGTCAGCTCTGATTGGTCAGCTGGCCCACTCTATTGTGATTGGTCAACCGAACCAATCTCTTCGGACTTCGCACCAGCTCCGCTCTAAACTAGCTTTGTATGAGGGCATACCAAACTAGCCGCGTTACTTAGTGACATCACCACGTTACAGAAGAAAAGGCGGGACTTCAAGCAAGGCGTTTCAGGCAATTCACGAGCAGTGTTTCTGTGGGGGAGAGTAACTCCCTTTGGCCTGGATTTTGCAGAACTTTTACATGCGTAAAAAACAATCTAACACGCTTAAGGAAAGAAAAAGCTCAAAAGCATAATAGGACCCCTTTAAAGTTATCCTCATCATTTCAATCTTTTTTTAAAACTTAATTTTTGTGAAGCTTTCAGTTAGTGTACTGTCTTTTACTGTATATTCTTTTTAGTAATTCCATTTTAGTATATTTAATGTCCTATTCAACATTTTAATCTATATTCTGATCGTCTTCCTCAATTTTAGTATGTTTCATCTCTTCTCAGTGGCAGATTTTAATCTTTTATTTGCAATTCATCGGTGTTTGACTGCTAAAGTTTATCTTGCTTTTAAAAAGCTTTTTATTTGAAAAAGCTGATTATTCTTATTTTCAATCCTACAGCTTTAGGTCAACAACCATGCCTCTGCAGTATATCAGCCCATCATGAGGCGTGCACAGCTGTTTTTCCCGGAGTCAGACTCATAGGCTTACTATGGAGCCCAGGGCCAAAAATAGGAAACATCTTCTCCTCAAACTTGTGTGTTAAAGTGACAAGATGCTTTGCTGTTCCCCCGTCCCAAAACGACACCTCTCCCTTATCTATATTCAGCTTAATGCGGATCTTTTCAGGGCGCGTCTGCACCTTTAGCTCTGTACGCTCAGGTGTTGAGACGGTGTACATCCCTTTGCTCAGACCTATGGACCACACGCCACGGTTCGTAGAGACCGTGAACTTCTTTTTACGGGGCACTGACTCTTTGCACACTCCCACAATCCACTTGGGATTGTCACCAACAATGACATCCCATCTGTGTTTCCCAGAGGTGTAACCTTCAGCACCCAGGATAAAGACGCAGGGATCAAAGCGCTCCGGATTGTCAGGGGTGGTCAGCCGCTCTGTGCTTTCCTTCACACTGGACAGGTCAGTGTTCAAAGACAGCCATGGAGAGGCGGTGTTCGGGTTCAACACCACTGGATCTGCACACAGGGAGATACAAGACGCAACTATGTTATATCGGTAACATTTGTTTGGTCACATGTAATGTTTAGGGCAGCAGAGAATGATGATATTTTTAAAAGCAAACTCAAGACCTACCTTTTAGTCAGGCTTTTGATTGAACTTTATTTATTTATCAGTCTAATTATTTATTGTATTTTACCTTTTTAGTCTGGCCTTAACTGAGCTTTATTTATTTATCTGGCTTATTGTTTATTGTAATTAACCTTTTAGTCTGGTCTTTAATTGAGCTTTATTTTTTTCTATCTATTCATTTATTCTAGTCTATTTGTTTATTGTTATATGTTGGTATACCAAGTTAGAGTTTTTATGTATTTCTAATCTTGCCTCTGGTGTTTCCTCACAGTATTGTGAGGAAGCACTTTGTGTTACATTTGATTTGTATGAAAAGTGCAGTACAAATAAAGTCTGATTGATTAATTGATTATAGACTGAAGACTTGTGGTATTTTGTGCCAATATTCAGACCTATGTTTCTAGTATACCAATAAAATGGTAATGGTCACCAGCCAGCCATTGGTGTCCAATCAATATTAAACATATTACACAATCAAACATGAATTGGTCCAACTCGGGAAAAGACTCCCAGTCCTTAAAACTACAAACCATTCCCAACTCCCAGTGTAATTTACTCACTATATTTGACATGGGCCTGCATCTTCTTCCAGATGTTGAAGCTCAAAGCACCGACATGCTTGCCCATGTTCAACAGAGAGTCGTTAGGGAGGCATGGATCTTCACGAGTCCACTGGGCTCTAAAGCAAAGATGGCAATATGTGAAGTTAACAAGGGACATTTGTAAATCCACAAAATACAGCAGAAACCTGGATGAAGCAGATCTTCATTCATGGAAAAATGCAAATATATGGTAAATATATGGTGAAATGTACTTTCTAATCTACTTTGCTAGATTAAGAGATTTTATAGCACATAATATTTGTGAATGCTACAGTGAGTGAGTTACTTACTCTCGTTTAAACTTCTGGAAATTCTAAAACACAAAAGAGAGTAATTGAAATTAATTTAATGTTTTATTAAACATCAGAGACAAAACAATGTACAGTCTTAGAAGTCCGTGGAGATGGGCTGCCTTCACCTACCTGCAGGAGGGGTAGATCCTCGTTGCCCATCTCTTTCTTCAGATTTTCACTGAGCTTGTTCAAAACGGCAATATCCTGGTTTGTGGTTTCAATCAGCTCCCGTATGGCAGCAATCTTCTGCTCCTCCTCTGTAGCCAGGGCTTTTAGACGCAGAGCTTCCTCTGTGACAAGCGCCTCGTGGAGCCTCTCAAACTCCACCTTGATCTGCTCCTCTGCCTGCCCGGCTTGAAACTGCGTTAAGAGAAGAGAGTTTACATTATATAATGTACATGCAAGTATGAATTAAGATACGTGCAGTGTGTTATATGTCTCGTACTATCTCTTTGCGGAGGGTCTTATTGCTTGAGTACCATGCATGCATGCATGGATGGATGGATTACTGAACGGGCCTACTGGGCACAGGCCCACCTACAAAATGTCACTCAAAGAGAGAGAAATGATGAAGAAAACACAAAGACGACAAAGACATACAAATTAGCTGCAAAAAGACACTTATGACGACTATGAAAAGGGGCAAAACGACGACCAACCACAAAGTGACAACAAAGAAACACACAGCAACCACAAAGAGATGCAAAATGACCACAGAGACACAAAATGATCACAAACAGACATAAAGCAACAACAAAGAGATGCAAAATGACCACAAAGAGATGCAAAATGGTCACAAAGAGACACAGAGCAACAACAAAGAGATGCAAAATGACCACAATGAGACACAGAGCAACAACAAAGAGATGCAAAATGACCAGAAAGAGACACAAAATGACCAGAAAGAGACACAGAGCAACAACAAAGAGATGCAAAATGACCACAAAGAGACACAAAATGACCACAAAGAGATGCAAAATGACCATAAGGAGACACAAAATGACCACAGAGAGACACAATATGACCACAAAGAGACACAAAATGACCACAAAGGGACACAAAATGACCACAAAGAGACACAAAGCAACAACGAAGAGATACAAAGAGACACGAAGCAACAACAAAGAGATACAAAGAGACAAAAAGCAACAACAAAGAGATACAAAGAAACAGAAATCAACAACAGATACAAAGAGACACAAAATGACAAAAGGAGACACAAAGCAACAACAAAGAGACTCAAAATGACCAAAAAGAGACACAAAACAACTACAAAGAGACACAAAATGTCTATAAAGCTAAGCTAAACAACCATAAAGTCTGTGTCTTGCCCCTATGTAGGAGAGGTGGTGGGACCTTTTGCACGTCTGTGCCCAGGAGCGCATTGTCTCATAATCCGCCCATGCATGCATGTACTGCAGAACACTATCTCGCACTATCTTACAATGTGTAAGGGAAGAAGTCCTTCCAATTATCTAGTGGTATGCATATTCTTCAATCTCTGATTTCTACACAATGTCAGGGGCAAATTACTTAACGGATCCCTGTGGGGAGCTCTTTCCTCCACAGAAGTCAAAGGTCAAGATCAGGTACAGAGCAGCCCCGGTGAAGCTGAACAAGGGGTGTGTGAACCTGGGGTATGTGGTTCAAGGACTGAAGATGTCCGAGGGCAAGGGACCAGTTTTGCAGCTTGTATAATAATAAACTAGTTGAATGATCATAAACAGATGAATGTAATATGAACAGCGTGAGACGTGACAGTAACTTTACCTTGATGTACTCCACTGCGTTGCTGAGTTTACGTGTCATTTTCCTGTATGTTTCCACCTTCTTGTCAAAAATCTGGACTTTGAACCCCAGCTCCTTCTGCAGGGTGAAAAAGCAGAACAAGAGGTAACCAAAAGAAAACAGCGTCATCAACAAATGTTTTAGGCGGGTGACTGGTGTTGTTTGTATTCTCTCAACCTGTATCCACATTGAGGACGCCCCATGTTATCCTCAATGTCTTTACTTATTTTGGTGGGAAAAAAGGATAGCAGAAGTAACCAGAAAAGGTGGATTTAGATTATGTTTATTACTGGGGCCATATGAGTATGGGAATGTGGCTGAAGTGTGTAGGGAAAAGGGCGGACAGATGTAAAAAAAAATATTTTTAAAGAAAAAACACAAAAGCTATAAAACTACTGAAAAACTTTGAAGATCATCCGTTATTATAACATATAAGAAGTCATTGCCCAGGATGCGCTTTGCTAAATTATCCTTTAAAGGTCCAGTGTGTAGCATTTCAGGGGATCTATTATTTTATTATAAAAAAAAAACTATGAAATGGTCTCACTGTTGTGTATTTCTGTCTTTTCTTTCATTCAGTCAACAAAACTTGAAATCAAGTTATTCTTTTCTTTTCCAGGTGTAAAGTGTCATTAAAGCTGCAGTATGCGAGATTGGCGCAAATATGATTTTAAAAAGTTATTTTTAGAAAAGGGCCGCTATATCGTGACAGTAGTACATTAAACGGTTAACCTGAAAAAAATCATGTTCCTCTGCGTCCTACTGTGTCCTCCGGTGCTCCTAACGGCATCTGAAGGATTTCACTTACCGGAGGAAAACAAGGTCCGCTGCCAGCTGCCGTCTATGAGAGCCGGCTGTCAATCACTCGCGAAGTCCGACCAAACGGTCAAACTAGGCAGCGCTGATCAAATATGAATCAATATTCTGTTACTGTAATGACTATTTCTCTCCTCAAATGTTCTCAGAATCATCTTGTAGTGTACTGTTTAGCTGTAAAATGAGAAAGTTTGTGACGCGGCCGCCATTGTAAAATCTGTTGAAGGAAGCCAAGTTCTGGAGCACAGCCAATAGGAACGCTCTCTCTCTCTGAAATGACCTGTGATTGGTCAAAATCTGCCGTCACGGGCTAGATTTTTCTAAAGTCTGAAAAACAGAGCCATGAAAAGGAGCAGAAGTCTAGTTTTCTCTCAGAACACTTGAATTACAATATGCTGAAAGGTTATTATGGATTTTTTGCCAAATTATGCCCAAAAATTGTTGCCTACTGGCACTTTAAGGACCATTGCTATAACTGGTGAGAGAGTACCTTACCCTACACATCGGCGCCCCCTCTCTCAGCGACCACAGCTTGTGCGTGTTGTGAAGAGTGACACAGTCCACGCACAGAGGCTCCTCGTCCTTCTCGCAGTACAGCTCCAGCGGCTTCAGGTGCAGGTTACAGATGAACTCCTCCTCAATGGGGCGTTTCCGGCTCGACATCCAGTTGGACTGTTTGAGGAAGGTCTCGCAGGCGCTGTTGAGCGCGCGGTTGGAGATGGGCTGCTGCCCGTCCACGATCTCTTCCCTGCACACGGGACACTTGTGGTTGAACTCGTTACTTTTCTCCATACACTCCCGACAGAAGCTGTGGGAACACGGCAGCAGCACGGGGTCCTGGAAGATGCCCTTACACACGGGGCAGGTCAGGTCCTGCTGGAGAGGAAGGGCCTCTTCCGGCATATCTTCATCCATACTGTCGGCCATGGCTGGGAAAAAAACCCCGAACTGACGCTTATACACGGAAAAACACGCACCCACCTGACTCTGAGTGATATATCAAGACAACCGGTTTTCTTACGCTCACAAATTGAATAAAAAAATAGTAGTAGTAGTAGTAATAAAGGACTAGTTTAGTAATCGAAAGTAGAAAAAACCCTCAAACTGCTCTATCACAGAGTGCGTCAAACTCAGTCCGTTGCCACCACCTCCTGTTCCTGTTTATTTCAGTGAGAGGCTGCATCAGGGTTTATTACAACATCGCCCTCTGGTGGATCTGGAGGTTGTAACAGAGATTATAAAATAAAATATTATAAAAAATAAAATAATAAAAATAATAATTTATTAGTCCCACAGCGGGGAAATTTGCAGGACAGTCCCCACTGTCCTGCAAATTTCCCTCCAAACAACAAGAGGCATCAGTGAAAAACAAAACGAGATCTAATAAATAAGCAAGTAAACAATGAAAATATAGCAAGACGTGTGCATGACGTCAGAGCATGTCGGGATCAAGTCCATGAATGTGTTAAGAGAACCTTATTTCGGAAAAAAATATGAACGGTAGTCAACCGAGAGAGACAAATGATTTTTTGATCCCGTTTGAATTGCGCCATGAATCACACATATGATGTCTATGGGGTCCACCGGAAGGGGCGGAACTTAGAGAAAAGACGTGGAGGGGGCATATAGAGAAGACGGTTGCCAGGTGTGAGAAAGTCATTAATGTCACGAGGTGTCTGGTAGGAACTGTGCAGGAATTCATAATAATAATAGTCTTAATGTAATCATACAGTATGTTCAGATTCTGCAGCAGCACTAATGGCACTGAAGGGAAGGAAAAGTGGGGCCAGGCCAGATCTAGTTGTTGTAAATTTTGGTTAAGTTGGGGAACACTGTAGAGTTTCTATGGGTCCCAGCTCATGTAGGAATAAAGGGGAATGAGGAGGCTGATGAGGCAGTAAAAAGAGCTGTCAACAGGAAGAAAGTAGATCAGAATGTAAGAGCTAAAAACACCATTCTGGTAGTTCATGATAAGACTATATCCAACAGATGGAGCCACAGTGCCATTACAGTAGGTTATGTGACACCACAATGTGACTAGCGGGTTCATCCTGCTACAGTGAAATTGTTGAAACACACCACATTCCAGCTCACCATGGCATTATGTGTGGCAGACATGTAGCCTTTGTGTGTCATTTAAATGACCTTTGCAATTAAAAGTAGCTCAGCGTAGCCATGATTAAGTATGAAGGAGGCTGCAGCTGGACACAGTATGTGTGAAGATTATTTACTAAAACGTTCAAACTAACTAAAACACCCTAAAATACTGTATAGGACTGGATAAAAAAAAGGGAAAATATTGTTCTAACGATGCAAAAAGCAGTATTTTCAGTGTATTGAATCACTAGAATCAGTTAAATCTGTAAAAAAGTTGGATAAAGATACCGTTTGCGACTAAATGTCGGGTCTCTAAATATTTGTTATTATACTGAAATGAAAACAAGAAATAATAAAAGTAGAACATATAAATTACAGTGTAAATAAAAACACTACTGACAAGAAAATACCAGAAAATAAATAAATATAAAACTACAACTGTGGTGCAAAAAAAAATATTAAATCAGGGATATAATATATATATATATATATAGATTTAAAGCAAATAGAAACAATGAACAATACTGTACATTTAAAAAAAATATATCAAGAAGAAAATATTAACCTAAACGTGCAGTCAAAAATTAAATAAATAGTCTACCTGTATTGCAAAACAAATATTATATAACAATAATAAAGAAAACAAATAATATATAACAATATTGTACATTTAAAACTAACTGAGCTGAGAAATGAATGAATGGTTTCAGGAAGTGATTTGGTTCAGTTCGTTCAAACAGATTCACTCTTTTGAGTGATGAATTTCCAGCAGGTGTTCCAAAACACTTTATTTACCACATCTGAACATCACACAAGTGAGCATGCTAGCTGTTTGTGTTACACATGTGGGTCTCTACGTATGTCCTTCTCTCCATCTACAGACACCTTTCATGGTACTCGTGGGTTGTCGGTTACAGAGTGTGACTTTTCAATGGTGCAGCTCCAATATGTAGCAATAGCAAGTTTGACTACAAATTCACTTTTTAAGAAATGTTAAAGAGGACCCATTATGCTTTTGTGCTTTTGTCCTTTCCTTTAGTGTGCTATATCATTTTTTGTGCATGTTAAAGGTCTGCAAAGCTACAAAGCCCAAAGTCCACGTCAAAGGGAGTTACTCTCCCCCACAGAAACACTGCTCCTGAACTGCCTGAAACGCCTTGCTTGAAGTCCCACCTTTTCTTCAGTAACGTGGTGATGTCACCAAGTAACACATTTGCATAATACCTGCCTAGCGGCTAGTTTGGCACGCCCTCAAAAAAAGCTAGTTAGAGCCAAGCCCCCAGGAAGAGCGCCGGTAATTGATCCCAACTTTGGTAGTGGCCAAACGGCGGTACTGCAACTAAAGTGTCCGTGACGTGATGCCATTGGGCCCAAAAATAATTTTTCCGATAGACTTACATTGGGAAAGAGACGTCTGTAACTCAGCGGATAATTTTTTTTAAGGTAAATAAACTCCCCAGTACAAACACTCTAATATCTCTTATTTAAATCGTTAGGTCCTAAATGCTTTAAAATGCACTAATAGCCAAATCCGGAGTTATTTCCCTTCCTCCGTTCATGTGAATGAGACCCAGACCGAGGCTGGAGCGCAAGCTGTGACGACAGCGTGACGTTGGGACCCCGTGACCGAGTCATGTGACTGACATACGCTACTGCGCATGTTCCAGTTGCCCAAGATCCGGGTACTTTTCCAGGCGGTAGTCGAGCCATTTTGTCTTCATGCGGCCACTGAGCAACTTTCATAGGAATAAACGGGGCCCCGCTCCAACGATGTATCCAGTTCTCTTAATACATCCATGGTTAAAGCGGAGCTGGAGCGGACTCTTAAGAGTTTGGTTTGATTGGGCCAGCTGACCAATTAGAGCAGACAGGGCTTTCCGGGGTTTTCAGATAGAGGGTGAAAAGAGGTGTGCAGCAGCCGGTACGAGAAAAATAAAGTGTTTTTCGAACATTAAAGCATGTAAACATGTTCTAGTAGAAACCCCAAATACAAGTATGCACCTGAAAATAAGCATAATAGGTCCTCTTTAAGTTTATTCCTGTCACAAAGTGGTGAATTTCGCACACTGTCGACACAAAATGTAAGAAAGAAGCTACATTTTTCAGTCATACATCTGCATCATGTCAGTCAGTTTTTGTTTTTGGTAAACTACTGTATACACGCTGCGCAGCTAAAATATAAAGAGTGAGAACATGGTTTATGCCAGTCACAGCAGCAAATGTAACACAGGAAATCCACAAGGGTGCTGTGGGTACTACCTGTGTTTTACATGTGAAGTTGCACAAATCATCTGTGTTCGAGTGGGTGTCGTTCTCTCTTGGGGGTTGGCTGTTGTGTGATCTTAATGTTGTAAAACTTTATAGGGCAAAGGCTTCACAAACAAACCATACTGACATTGACACTGACGATGCATCTCAACCAAATTAAGGTTTTAAAACACTCTTTAGACCCTATCCTTTTAATATACAATACCTTTTATATTTGGGTGTATTAGGCCATTGTGGGCAGTGTTGCAAATCAATGTATTGAAAAAAAAAAAAGGACTATGTCCTGTTCATCCGTATTGCAATATATAATTACAGGTAACTGTCACAACCCAGTTCAAGGCTGGACAAAGGAGTGGAGACCATACATGAGTTGTAACTAAGAATACATGCATCTCATACACAGAAACACCCCATCTGGTCCACGGTGGTTTAAGACCACCGAGGGAGGCAAGATGATAGTGGGTGTGAGCGAGGTTAGAAGATCAGAGCAAAAACCACGTAGGACAGTACATAAGACAGTTGTGTGTGGCAAGGTTAACTCCCTCACAGCATGACACATTTATGCACCACAAAACAAAATGTGCATTAACAAAAAAAATGGTTAAAATTGAAAACAGTCTGTAGTCTCCCCCACGAACTACATAAGATCTAGTCTTCAGGCAGGAGTTGTTACCAGAACCTAATGGGATCAGGAACCACACCGACAGCTTAAAACCAAAATCCATATTGTCAAATGGATTTTGTCAGAGATCTGAGATATGAGCCCTGTGTACTTTCCTTCTGTTAATCAGGAAGTTGTAAACAAACAGGTTTTATGTGTCAGGACTGAAACATTTCAGTGTATCATCAGATGATGTAACCATCACTGCCGCCATGGATATAAAGCCTCCAATGCATTTGGGTTCTGATGTTAGTGACATACTAACCTACAATGTGGTGAAACCACTTTTAGTCAAAACCAGAAGCTGCTAAAGGAAGGAGCGGTTCAAATGGAGAGATACACAAAACTATTGCTGCAGGTGTTCAGATAGCAATGAAAGGAAAATCATTTCAACGTGTTTTGATTAGGGCTGTCAATCGATTAAAATAATTAATTACGATTAATCGCATAACTGTCCATAATTAATCACGATTCACTGCAAATGAATCACACATTTTTTATCTGTTCAAAATGTACCTTCAAGGGAGATTGGTCAAGTATTTAATACTCTTATTAACATGGGAGTGGACAAATATGCTTGATTTATGCAAATGTGTGTATAGTATTCGAAATCAATTAACAACACAAAAGAAAATTATAAATATTGTCCAGAGACCCTCACAGGTACTGCATTTAGCATAAAAAATACGCTCAAATCATAACATGGCAAACTCAAGCTCAACAGCTGTCAGTGTGCTGACTTGACTATGACTTGTCCAAAACTGATTATCATAAAGTGGGCATGTCTGTAAAGGGGAGACTCGTGGGTACCCATAGATCCCATTTTCATTCACATATCTTGAGGTCAGAGTTCAGGGGACCCCTTTGAAAATGACCATGGCAGTTTTTCCCCACCAAAATTTAGCGCAAGTTTGGTACCGATGGGTTCCATTTGTTTTCTAGTTTCATACGATACCAGTATCTAGCTTGAGAAAGTCCGCTACAACCTAAAAATCGCAATTAGCGTTAATGCATTAAAGAAATTAGTGGCGTTAAAACAAATTTACAGTTACCTTTGACAGCCCTAGTTTTGATATTCCTTTATTAACATCATGAATAATGAATGCATCTTCCAAAAATAGTTTCTTCATCTTATATTGTTGTGAGCTACGCATCTCACCACCATCATTACAGGGAGTTAAAGATGATGCAACACTGAACTTTGTAATTGTTGAATTATTACACTGATTACAACTGGCTGTGTAAAATGATTGTTTGTTGTTCAAACTTAGCAACGGAATGGCCGACAATATAGGACAGGATAATAGGAATCAAAACTAGCATGTGGAAATATGTTCTGTATATATTTGTGTTTCTTTCAGTTCCTCATATCTCCATGGTTTCACTTGTTGAACTTTAAAATCACACTAAATTTAGGGGCACGCTCACAACCTACACGTGACACGCCTCTTAAAAAACATACATACTTTAGTTTATCAAACTTTTGTCACATTCTTAAGTAGAAAAGTTTTTAAAGACAAAAGTGGGACCATTTAAATAAATGATTTATGTGTCGCAAGTGTTGTACGTGTACTGTGGGGGTGAAGTGTCTTAACACTTCCTCACTTAGGAGGAACGGTGACAGTGGGTTTTTGAAGTAAAAACACACACAACTATTGTGTTCTGCAGAATATATAGAAATATATAGATAGTGTTTTTGTGGATATCAAAATGAAACACTTGCTTTGCACACTATGCTTTCAAAAATAATAAATTGTCCTTCTCCAAACATCTGAAAACTGGAACTTCACATGAGATTTTTGGGAGTTAAGATTTAATCCTGCATGTCCAACACACTGTATTTCACAGCTCAACCATACAGTAAATCTTGAGGCGCTCATGCTGTTTTCATTTTATGTAAAAACGTTGTTGTTAATCACAATTCAATGAGCTTCCAGAGCAATGTTTGCCTCTGGCTGTGGGCTGAAAAAGACACTAGTTTGACTTTCATGACAAGATGCGTGCACTTCCATCAGCCTCTCTCACCACAAGAATTGCGTAAGCCCTGCAAAACAGAAGTGGAAAGAAAAGGTGTGAAACAAACAGGAACATGTTCTGAATCTTTTGGAGATGGGCGAGGGGAAACAGACGAGACATTTAAAAAACAGCGCTGCCACAGGTGTCATGTTTGCATGCTGGTGTGTGCACACATGAGTAATACCGAGAACAAAAAAAAAGGTGCGATAAAAATCTTGAGGTTTTGGAGACTGACTGCATGTATGAAATTGTTTGTGAAAATGATTTATCGAGAGATTTTACACTGATAAGCGGTATATAAATAGTATCAGGAGTTCTTGATAAGGCCATTAAAGATGCAATGGGAAGTTCATTTTTCTTAGAGGTCTAACAAATGTGTTGAGTGCATTTCCTTTAAAAAAAAAAAAAAATTCTTACCTTTCACATTTGCAAGGTAAGTATTTTAAATCCAGCATTGCTTACATCCATCTCTGTGTTCCAATACCCATACTACCATACTATTTAGTATGCCAGACAAAGATTTAGTATGTCCCAACACATAGTATGTCAAATGCAATATGCCAAAAATACCAGGATGTCCTACTACATCCGGTCACATTTTGCAGAAAGCAAGCTTGCATGCTTTTCTGGCTATTTTGACACACTGTGCAGTGGATATAATGTATGAGCAAGAGGGTCGAAGTTCAAGGCACAATGTTATGACGAAGTATTATGTCCCAATTATATGCATACTGCATGCAACAGTACTTTGTAAGGACAGCTGCAGTATGTACTAAAAATAAGAAGAAAAAGTATGCAATTTGGAACGCAGTGTAAGTTTACTAGCTTGCAGTCTTCTTCTTCCTTGTCTTTGCTGGCACATTGCAGCCTATCCCAGCCTGTTGCCATGCAACCTGCTGTTGATCAGTGGAATAATGTGACACCATTGGTGGGACTGCGTAAGGCGTCACCTGCATGCTTGTGCACATGATAAACAAAACACTAGGGCAGTCCTCGACTAGAGAAATCCTTAGTCGACTAACACTCTGTACGATTATATCGACTATTCTATCGGTTGATTTAATCAACAGATCTGTAAGACTGAGTTTCTCCACAAAGACTCACACAAAAGCACAACTTTAAATCTGGTGTTTACCAGAGGTGTGCTCATAGGTTTCTTGGAAATAAGTCATTCGGCATGAAAAAAGCATAAACGACTAGTCGACTAAAGAAATCTTAGTCAATTAAGACCAAAACGACCGATTAGTCGACTAATCGACTAAGAGGGGGCAGCCCTACAAAACACTGATAGAAAAACAGCTCAATAGGGTTAGTGGAGGGCTAAAACTCCACAGGATATACCCATCAACCATAAGGAAGATATCAATTAATTAATTTTCATTCTTATTTTTCATTGGTTCAGATTAGACAGTAATGTCTATTAACATCTTTGTATCGAACGTGTGAGTTGCTGCTGTGTTCGTGTGTCAGTACAAACTGTTCCCATACATCTCTGTACTAATACCACAAACAAAACCTCAGTAGTTCTTGTAAATTGGCAAGCAAGATAATAAAGGTGAACAGCACCACAGGATACTCATTTCACTGCTCTGCAGTTGTACAATTTTCATTTGTCTCTTTCTTTTTACAGGTGAAATTCAAAACTAGATGAGCTGTCAAAGTTGCATTCAAGTACTTGAATCTGTATTTTTTTTTTACTGGCATAATGGCATAGATATTTTTAAGTTTTAGTTTCATGTGTATTGCATATTTTATTGGTCTTTTTAGGTGCATCACTTACAGTATGATCATCATTTAATCATTGTTATTACACTCGCTTTTAACTTAGTGGCTAAACAGGCTCCTTATAAGCTATACTAACGTCCTCTTTTGAATATGTGCTAGTTTCTGTGTTAGTGTTACTACTGTAGTGACAGTTTCATATGTTGTCATCTGTGACCTTGTGCCTCTTTTTCTATTGTCATTTCGAATGGCGACAAATGTGGGGGTTAATGAAGTGATCTAATCTAATCCAAACATGCAGTACAGAAATTAAATTAATAGCTTCAACATCTATCGAATGTTAAATTAAAAATCCCATTAAATTCTACAAATGATCACGCCAGCAAAATATTATTGTTCATCATCAGTTTCTATGGAAAGTGTACCAGCCTACTCAATTGAGTTTTTTTTAGCATATTCATATCTTTACATTGGTGTAAAGTCCCTTTATTAATGAGACAAGACACGAGGGCTGAATAGAGAGTACAAGCTTGTTCCCAGATCTCTGAATCCCGGTCCAGATTTCTGATTTGTTCAGTGTTTCAATGAATGAATTGAAACATTTTTTTAAATTCTTTGTCTATAGGGGTGTCAGAAAATATTGAAAATATTGAGTATCGCGTTATTATGTTTTGTGATACTGTATTGATTCTCAAAAACACTGTATCGATTTTTAATTAATAGTTTACATGCATAGATTAACTCAGTCAATACTTTATTTCATTTGCAAAGATATTGGCCCTCTCATTGTACGTGTCCTCTCAAAGTAGTGCTGTGATGTTGGGTTGTTATATGTTACAGGGACTGTGATAAATGCAAAAGCACATCTCACTGTTCTGACTGCATAAAAAAGTAACTTTTTTTTATGTATTTTATGCAAATGATGGTGTGTTTTTTATACTATGACAGTTTTCATAAAATGACAATGTAGAAATCTGAACATATCGCCTTGCTTACAGTATCGCGATATGTTGAATCGTAAACCCTGCATCATAATACGTATCATATCGCCAGATTCTTGCCAATACACAGCCCTATTTGTCAACATAAAACTTCATTTTCAATCTGTTTTGTTTTTTAAAAAGAGAGTTGTTTTTTTAAAGAGAGCATTTAAAATAGAAATATAACAGTGAGGTTTAAATAAATAACTCCAATTATCAATACAACAGTTTCCCTAATTTCCCCTTAAAACAATAAACCCTCTGCATGGTTGTTTCTCCCCATTGTCTGGTGAACGGTTTCACACCTCATACACGTTTAGAGGCGGATATTTTGTGACTCTGTGGGAGGTCTATGGGCTCATTTCTGCTAGTAGCCTTGTGAACGTCTCACTGAGAGGAATACATTATCAAAAGATTAGAATTTGGTAAGTTATTACCATAAGCCTTATTTTCTAGATGATGCATATATCGTTCTTTACTAGGAAGATTTTAATACATCATTATTTATTATTTGATCAATGCATTTCAATAGCTTTTTGTTTTTAACTTCTCTGTACACCCGTTTTGTTTATGTGATTATCACCTTATTAACTAATTACTGATCAACATAAAATTGAGTCTTGTTTTCATCTTGGTTCACTCCTTTTGGCTGTTTGTTCTCACACCTTTAGAGACCACAGTGTGTTAGACTGATGTGGTTTGTAGCCGTTAACACTATGGTGCCATTCAATAAAAAAGTTGCAGCATTTTCGTGCGATGGTGGAGCTACAGTCAAATTAGGCTTTTGAATCATTCACAATGACCAAATGATAATTTATGCAACAACTTACAGATGCTAATTAACACTGCGATTAAACTATTGTTATTTCATTTATTTAATTTACTCTTCTGTCTCTTTTGGATGTTCATTTCATCTTTGCTACCTTTGTTACTTCTGTGCTTTTTCATCCCCATAATCATCCTGCCAGCCTGTCTTTGTTTTATTTACATTTTATTATTTCTATGTCATGTTATTTGTCCATGTTATTCTTGTGTGATGTTATTTTTTGTTTATTCTTGAAAATCAATTAAAAAAAACATTATGATTAATATTTTAGTGCATCAAGGCTTTTAACTTCTGAAACTGAAATTTAGACACGCTTCCTCTCCTCAGAAACTTATCTTCCCCATCTACTCAGAGAAATTCTGTACATACCCCTACAACAGTAGTGTGGCAGAAATAGTCAAAGTTCCTCCAGCTAAACAGGGAACTGAGATCATGATGATTGGCACAAAGTCATACAGTTCATCGGGCATCGTACCTTAAAACCTTCATTATTTCACCCCTACATTTAACATACAACAAGCGTATAAAAAATGTCTCTTTTTTCACCTACAAAATATTTTCTCTAATGCACTTCTATCATTTTCCCCCAAAAGCTCATTAGCACAGATACAACTTGTCCAGAATACTGCTGTTAGAGTTTTAACAAGGCCGAAATAAACATTAATATTTAGCTAATTCTGTGTATTAAATTTTGACTTCAGGATCCTTTTAATTTACATTTTTTCCCAAATGTTGGCTTATGTTCAGGATTATGTTTAATAGCAAACAGACTTTTGCTTTTACGCTGAAATGCATATAATGGTGACTTATCCTCTTTTGTTTTATATATTTCATAGGTGTGTGAATAGTTATCTTGCTCTTATGTGGTCTGACTCTGTCTTGTTTGTTATTTTATTGTATTGCACAGAGCATTTAAATGAACTGTGAGAGATAGATAGATAGATAGATAGATAGATAGATAGATAGATAGATAGATAGATAGATAGATAGATAGAGATTTGTTTCAAGCTAAACAGCACCACCATGTGGTTGAGACAGATTGCACACGTCACACGTTTTCTCTTGCCTTTTGTGTGTTCTATAGTGTTTTGCATGTAAAAAGTCTGCAAGGTTACAAAGCCCAAAATCCACAGCAAAGGGAGTTACTCTCCCCCACAGAAACACTGCTCCTGAACTGCCTGAAATGCCTCGTTTGACGTCCCGCCTTTTCTTCCTTAACGTGCTGATGTCACCAAGTAACACACTTGCCTAAGACCTGCCTAGCAGCTAGATTGGCACACCCTCAAACAAAACTAGTTAGAGCGGAGTCCGAAGAGTTCGGTACGGTTGACCAATCACAACAGTGGGTCAGCTGACCAATCAGAGCTGACCGGGCTTTTCAGGAGAGGGGTGGGTGGGGGGGCAGGAGGGTGAAAAGAGGTGCTGCAGCACAGCCGGTATGACAAATATAGTGTTTTTTGAACATTAAAGCATGTAAACATGTTCAAGTAGAAACCCAAATTAAAAGTATGCACCTGGAAATAAGCACAATAGGTCATCTTTAATGTATAGATTTCCTCCTCTTCTTCTTCTTCTTCTCCCTCCTCTTCTTTTTGTGCAGAGTTCACTGATGGACGGTGGCGTGTATACAGTCACCGGAGGAAGCCTCCTTGACGGCTTAGACGATTTATATGGCAATTTCTCCTATGATGCAGAAGATTGTTGTGAGGGAGGTGATGTGTGCGACCTGGAAGATGGTATGCGTTTTGAGGCGGTGTTCCTCCCAGTTCTGTACTCTGTGGCGTTTGTTGTGGGTGTCCTGGGGAACGCAGTGCTGCTGGGAGTTCTGATGCGTAGCAGGAGGACCTGGAGTGTGACAGACACCTTCATCCTCCACCTGGGTGTGGCAGACGTCCTGCTGCTGGTGACGCTGCCCCTCTGGGCTGCACAGGCCGCTCGAGCTGATGGGTGGACCTTTGGCGTTCCTCTCTGTAAGATCACTGGAGCTGTTTTCACGGTAGGAAAAGACAGCAGGAAAGATGCACTGAAACTGCATTGAGGGGCACGATAGTCAGTGGTTGCAAAAATATTTTTCACATCTCTTTGGCTGCTTTTTTGTGCCCTCAGATCAACTTCTACTGTGGGATCTTTCTGCTGGCCTGCATCAGTCTGGACCGCTACCTGTCCATCGTCCACGCCACCCAGATGTACTCCCGCAGGAAGCCCTGGGTCGTTCAGGTCAGCTGCTTGGCGGTGTGGCTCTTCTCCCTGCTCCTCTCTATCCCTGACTGGATCTTTTTGGATGCTGTGGAGGACCACAGACGACACAGAACAGAGTGTGTTCGCAACTACTTCAAGTTTGCCTCTAAGGCAGAAGACGACCGGCGACAGACGGTAGGCGAATGGCGACTGGCATCACGCGTGCTCTACCACACGGTGGGCTTCCTGCTGCCTTCAGCCGTCCTGATCTTCTGCTACTCCTGCATCCTGCGGCGGCTGCGGTGCGGCTCCCAGGGCCTCCAAAAGCAGAAAGCTTTCAGGGTCATCGTAACCGTGGTGTTGGTTTTCTTTCTCTGCTGGACGCCATACAACATCACCCTCATGGTGGACACACTTCAGTCCGACAAAAACGGCGGCGACATCTGTGGAGTCAGAACATCTCTGGAGAAAGCCAAGATAATTACCTCCTCCGTGGGTTACCTCCACTGCAGCCTCAATCCCGTCCTGTATGCCTTTGTGGGTGTGAAGTTCAGGCGTCAGCTCTTTGACATCCTGAGGTCTCTGGGCTGCAAGCTGAAGACGAGTGCCATACTGCAATCTGTTGGTACCAGCCGGAGAAGCTCCTTTTGGTCCGAGTCTGCCGACACCTCCAACTCCATTGCTGTCTGAGAGAGAGAGAGAGAGAGAGAGAGAGAGAGAGAGAGACAGACATATTAACAAGCACATGTACAAACCAGAACAAGCTTATAAACAGACACATGAACAGCTGAGTGTACAGCTCTGTGTTTCTATAAATTCCTTGTGTCATAGCAACAGGCTATGCATTCTTTCAATTTCCTGTAGTTCACAGTGCATTAGTAGCTGAATATTAGGGCTGTCCCGAACACCACTTTTTGGGCTTCGAAGCTTCAGTGAGAAATATTCGATGGCATTCGAAGCTTCGTGGCGTGGCTGACATGTTCTTCTGTCTATTTGTATATCCCCATTTCAGTGCCGCTTCTGCACTACTGTACACACACACACACACACACACACCCACACACACACAACAAACAGCGATATCCGTCTGAGAATAAGTAAGGGATAATGTACAGCGAGCTGGTCATTGTCGTGAAATAAACCCCGACAGGGCGATGCCGAATGCATAAACCAGTGTGTTTTCAACATGACAGTATTGTATATGCTGTTTTGCATACAAACTTTTAAATGATATTTTTTTTACCACAATTATACTGTATGTTATGTATGTTTTTTTATATGGATTGCTGAAATACAGAATAAAATTTTATTTTTTGAATCATAAACCAGTGTGTCTTCAACATTACAGTACAGCAACAGGGCCAACAGGACCACTTAAAGGCCTAAATGTCTTAGAATGTCACTGTTTATTAGGCCTAAAACATACCAGGCAGTGTAGAGAAGTCTTTGAAACAACTGTTAGACCATGATGTAAATTTACAGAAAGTATAGTTGAACAGTTAAATGAATAAATAGATTTTTCAAAATACCTAGAAAATGTTACAGAGTTTGGTTCCACAGGAATCTGAGTGAAGGGTATTGTGTCCGCACCTTCCACTGTAGGCAAGGAGCCAGCGAGATGCCATGGCTGGGGTTTACTTGTTTTACTCTAGGTTTTCCAAATTTTAACCTTGTTTGGTAATTAACAGAAAGTGATATTTGCACATTTTTCCTACACAGCCAGTGAAGACGTTATTCTCTCTTCTTTCTGTATGTATTGAGCATCTGAGACATTTTAATACATTAACTTTTCTATCATGTTCTCTGTGCTTATGATATAGTTTGCATCAGGTGATTACATATATTAATACATGCAAGAGCAACAAGTTAACAGCAAACCCACATGAAGCGGTTTCAGTGGAAATATCTTCTATCTTTTTGACAGGAAAAGTAAAAAAAACAAAAACAGCCGCACATCCTCAAACATGTGGTTTTAGCAGAAGAGACAAGTAATAGATGTGCAAAGACTACAGAGAAATGCCGTGACTCGTAGCGGACTTCTCCAAATCAACCAATGTGCACACACGACTACTATAAAAACCACAACATGCCACCACTGCTATCTCTTATTACACGTCTTATTCATGATTTCCATGAGAGGCAAACATTTGACTGCAGCAGAGTGGTGGTGGTGGTGTTAAGAGGTCATCCCTTAAAATGGCACAAGCTTGTTTCCAGTAACAAGCAGTGTATCTACAGTATAAACAGTTCACTCCAGAAGCAGCAGCTCTTTCTGAACATGACCTCTTCCACAGTCCTTCCGAGAGTCAAGAGCTTGGCTGCACGCCCATTCGAACACATCAAGCTCTGTGTGGTATGTGGTCAACAAGCTAGGCACGATGTTTTTTAACTTTTCTACTTCAATGAGGCAAGGCCTTGATTTCTGAGGGGGGTCAACTCTTTTTCTTGTTGACAGTGAAACAACAAAGTTTGTGTTTGTACTGATAACAGGTTTGTTACTCATTAAAGAAAAGTCTAGATTAGCCGCTTGTCTCTTAGTTTGAGAAGCTCTAGCTTACACAGGAAATAACACTTCAATCGGACGCAATACTCAAGACTAAATATAACCAGTTATGCTATAAACTTGACGTGTTGCTGCTGTCACAGTCAACCAGCATTTCTCAGATTAGACCACGTTTTTCATGAGACTTTGGCTCTAGATGAACTTGAACACCACTGTAGTGACAGCAGAAAGAGGAAGGAAGATAGGTGGCCTGAGAAGAGGGAAACTGTTTCTTTTCTTGTATGAAATTACTGCACATTGAGTTTATAAAAGAACAGTTGTGAAAGACATTTACTTTATTTCAGGTCACATTTATATGTGTTAACTAGGGCTGTCAATCGATTAAAATATTTAATCGCGATTGATCGCATGATTGTCTGTAGTTCATCACGATGAATCGCAAATTAATTGCACATTTTTTATCTGCTCAAAATGTACGTTAAAGGGAGATTTGTCAAGTATTTAATATTCTTATCAACATAGGAGAGGGCGTATATACCGTCTGTATTATTGGAAATCAATTAACAACACAAAACAATGACAAATATTGTCCAGAAACCCTCACAGGTACTGCATTTAGCATAAAAAATATGCTCAAATCATAACATGGCAAACTCAAGCCCAACAGGGCTCAGTGTGCTGACTTGACTATGACTTGCCCCAAACTGCATGCGATTATCATGAGGTGTGCATGTCTGTAAAGGGGACACTCGTGGGTACCCATAGAAGCCATTTTCATTCACATATCTTGAGGTCAGAGGTCAAGGGACCCCTTTGAAAATGGCCATGTCAGTTTTTCCTCGCAAAAATGTTGTGTAAGTTTGCAGCATTATCTAACCTCCTTATCGTCAAGCTAGTATGACATAACTTTGACAGCCTAATGTTAACATTATTATCTTGCCTCGAGTGCAGAAATCAAGCGAGCATGCCTGGCAGGCCATAACCTGCACAGCAGCGTGGAGGTGAAACCACAAATTTAGTGCTCAGCAGCACAACTTGCAATGTGATCTTTAACATAACATCTCATCTCCTCTGACTCCTCTTCTTTCCTCTATTTGCCACCTACACTCTTTTTTTTTTCCAGTCAACTGCCCTTTCACATAAGCACGCCATTGTTCTCTCTCCGCCGAACAAACAGACACGTCTTTAGATGAGAGTAAAAAGAAAGCTATGAAAAGACTGCAGCACCAACAGAGAGCTTTCCCCCCCCCCTCTTCCTCCTCCTACATCTCGCTCTCTGTCACCTGACTGATGACATCACCACCTGTTTGTGTCATCCGGTGTGCTACAGTCCACACACTCATGTTGCAACAATACAGTCAAATAGAAATAAGGAAATTCCCTCACTGCACACACACACACACACACACACACACACACACACACACACACACACACACACACACACACACACACACACACACACTCTCTGCGCAATCGTGGAAACCACACTTTACTTCCTTTACTGCCTGAAGATAACAAGATAAAATGAAAAGAGAAACAGTTTGTGTTATCAGCAATTAAGTTATAAACTGTCGGAATGTTTAATGGAATATCACAATAACACTGACTGAAGAATTATATTATATTCCCATATTCTGCTCCCAGTTTCAACCATTATGGCCTTAGCTTTAAGATGATTGTTTAACAGCTGACACATTTCAATAATATATAAAACAATGGAAAAAAGTTTGCTTTCAAAAATAAAAAATAATAATAATAATAATACACAATAAAAATACAGATATCTATTATTGAATAAAATGCTCATGACTTAGGGTGACAAGCAAAAGTTGTGCAACAGTGATTACAAAATAAAAGTATGACCGTCACCATGACGTGGCTCGGAAAACTTCACATTAAAGTGCAATGTGAAAGAGTCATTTTTATAAATATCTATTTGTGATCCTCAGCCCATCATAAAGTCCTCCATCCCTTGAGACCCATGATGACTTCACACTAAATTCCCCTCAGGGGTGAAACATTATTCAGGACACTTCTGAGTCACAGGACGGCATTTTTGTCCATTAAAGGGGAACTACGTCCATTTTCAAAATTCCTACATGTTATTCCTATGGTCTAAGACAGTCCATATATATAGTAAACATGAACAACTCACTCGAAAATCCAAAACCTAGAGTGCAAAAACTCAAACTTGTGATGTCATCGGGTATAAAGTGTGTAACTGCTTCATAGACAATGAATAGGAGAGATGTTGTAGATGACACTGAGAGCACCCAGGGGAATGTTCTGACTATATGGGAACATTTTCTGTTTCACAACTGAGAACACTTCAATAGAATAAAGATAATTTGGGTATGAAGAAGAAAACAAACAAAATCAGTCTCCCATTCAGTGTCTATGGAGCATCTCCAGACTTTATACCCTATGACATCACAAGTTTGAGACTTACTTCTCTGGTTTCTAGCTTTGAGAGAGAGTAGCTCATGTTCACAAATATTGATTGAACTTTCCTCGGCCATGGAAATAACATTGAAATTCCTAATTTGGGTGGTGTTCCCCTTTAATCAGCACTGAGTTGACTGCACCGGGGGATCTTCACTTGTCATCTGTTTCAGCTCTTCCCCCTCGTGATTCTGGTCGGGCGGGGCCTCCTCGCCCACGTCCAACTCCCACAGCGAGCTCTCAGATTCAACTTTTTCGAATCTCAACATGGCCAGCGTCCGTTTCCTGAAGTTTCCACACAGGCAAAGATACAGCAGCGGCCTGAGGCAGGCGTGCATGCAGCCCACACCAGATGTGATCCTCAGAGCTTTTTTCAGGGAGCCTTCCAGCTCCTTAGAGCTGCGTCTGAAAGTGTCCACAATGAGGGTGATGTTGTATGGCGTCCAGCAGAGAAGGAAGACAACTACCAGGGGCAGGATGATCATGATGGCCCGCTGCTTCTGGGGGCCTACAGTGCTGCGCTGCAGCCGCAGCAGGATACAGGAGCAGCAGACGATCAGGGCGGCTGAAGGCAGCAAGAAGCCCAGCGTGATGTGGAGCAGGCGTGATGCCAGCTGCCAATTAGTTAACGGCTGAGAGTAGCTGTGAACACACAGGGTTTTGACTTCTGCTTGGTCGTGCCTCGCGCCCAGGAAAATACAGTCGGGGATGGTGAGGAAGATGGAGACGAGCCAGACCGACAGGCAGCTGATATGAGCCAACCTGGGATTCTTCTTGGAGTGTAGCTGGGTGGCGTGGGCGATGGACAGGTAGCGATCCAGACTGATGCAAACCAGCAGAAAGATCCCACAGTAGAAGTTGATCTAGGAAAAAGAAAAAGGAAACTTGAGTAAGATGGAAACGTCCAGTTTCTTTATCACTGTCACTTCTCCCCTCCTCTTGCCTCTTCCCAGAAACGCTGAAATGCCTGGAGAGATGTGGATGTGAAAGGGGAGTATACTTGCTCAGTAAAAGTATTAAGTACAATGACCCTGCCAAGAGTCTTGATTAAAAGAAAATAATGGCCTACAGCCAAACACAACTTTCTCACCGTTTCACTGAAACAACCTCCCTTTCACTTTCCATTCCCCGGCCTGTTTCTACAGTACACACCACTTGGTACTTACATTAAAAACAGCTCCACTGATCTTGCAGAGAAAACCCCCAAAGCACCATCCACGTTGTTGAGCGGCCTGTGCAGCCCAGAAGGGCAGCGTCACCAGCAGCAGGACGTCCGCGACACTCAGGTGGAGGACGAAGGTGTCTGATATAGTCCAGGATCGCCTCTTCTGAGCCAGGACGGCCAGGAGCAGGCCATTCCCCAGCAGGCCTATAACCAGCTCCAGGGAGTACAGGAGCGGGATCAACACCACTTTACTGGCTTTTAACTCTACGTCCTCTTCATACACATAGTCCTCATCGTAGTCGTAGGTGCCGTTCTGGCTAAACAATCCATCGAGATCCACGTCCATGTCCGTCTACTGTGGAGGCAAAAAGGTCAAACTTAGAAGAGAGAAATCCAAAATGCTGCAGTGCCTCAGAGGACGGATGTCCAAAGCTTATACGCTCCTCTTTCTCTCTCTGATTGTCAGTCAATTGTGTGAGAGTTGAGTATTGAAAATCCACCCTTGGGAAGTCCAGCTGAGTCTTTATAAAAATGCTCAACCTCTCACATGGTGTGATGTCACCGGATGAGGCAACAGTGTAGTGGTTCCCCCTTGGTCATGCACACACACACACGCAAAATCTATGAAGCTATTTTATGCACAGTGACTGTGAGCTATAGTCAGTTTTTTTTGACTGTTTATGAAGATAGATATGCAAACGAGCCACGAAACCAGAAGTGCTGGTATGTGCCAAGATCAGACAGATTAAAGAAGAGCGCGCAGACAGATATGAATTGCGCAAGGATCCGTTTCGAAACTGACACAAAATGTAACTGAGGGAAAAACTTGAATAGCAGTACTGCAATATTACAGATGGAATTATGTATCAAGTGTCTAATTCACATTATTATAAAAGTCAATAATAGGCTATATAGGCCTATTATAAGAGATCTAACATTGAGATGTTTGCACATGTGTGATCTTACTTACCATAAAGGGCTTCGGCAGCTGTAGACTTAGAGGACAATTACCTCTCTGTGAGCGGTGGACTGATGATACTAAAAAAGGTCAAACTCAGGAACCTGCTCTTCACCCCCCCGGGGGTCAACGTCGCTGTTTATGGAGGGAGGACGGAGCTCCTGCAGCTGTCGAGCGCCCGTCAAGTCCAGCAGAAAATACGCACTAAACCTTTCTCCAAGTTTGAGCGCAAACTTTAAAGAATTAAAGGGGAATGGCGTGTTTAAAGGGGCCGAGGGTTAAATCCACGATAAACAAAACCGCCGGGTAGCAGGGGGAAACTAAAAAAGCAGACGATGAAGAAAAGCTGCGCTTCTTCCTCAGCTGGAAGTTTTACAACACGGACGCACTTCTTGTACACACTGTGACCTCACAGCTGATTGTTACACGCACACACGGAATTAACTTACATGCACTTTAATTACTTCCCCACTGGATTGTTTGCTTAATCAAATGTCCCCTCTCTCGTCTCGTTTCGTTTCGCACATTGCCAAATCTGCCAACTCACACGAAAACCCGAGTCGCTCGATTTTTTTTTTTTTCAAAATAAAATCTGTATAATTAAATTCACCGCAGCGTCTACGGAGTCAAAACCCAAGAAAAAAAGGTTGAGAAATACACATTGCGTTTCCGTTTGTAGCGACAAGCGCATGATGTGATAAATACGGCACAGTCCGCATCGCCTATGCCATTATTGTGGGGAAACACGTGCTTTATTTTGAAGGCCACATTACACAGCTTCCGCGTTTCCGCTCTGTGCGGCTGACTTGACGCAACACGGAGAGCTGAACACAAAGCAGTCAAACAATGCGCCGCACAAAGAGACGCTTTCCACCAGATGGAGCTGTTGTGTTTGTGTTTCGAAACTGAACAATTAGCTAAAAGCTGAGGTCTGCTCCAACCTGCTGGTCTACCCGGTTATCACGATAAGTAGGACGGAATAAAATCAGCAATATGTCTTTTTACATCAATGTCTGAGGGGGATGTTTCAGGGGGGTCATGGTTTTACACAATCATCCAGATGGCTCAAAAAATGATATGGTCAAAGTAAAATAAAGAAAAGAAATAAGACGGAAGGATGTGAAAGAATGATGAATGTTACAGTGGTTCCCAACCTTTTTCCTTAAGGGACCCCTTTTCCATCATTGATTAAACTGACGACCCCTGACTAAGTCCCATTTTATGGATATTTCATATTATATTCAATGCATGACAATAACAGAACAACTGATAAACTGTACAATTAACCCAAATAGTTAGTGAACGCATTAACTGCAGGAAGTTTGTGTACAATTCTCTGTCTGTCTATTATGTATTTTTCTTTTAATTTTTAACAACCATACATATTTAATAGGCTTCTTCTTTTTTTTTCTTTTTTTGTTGACAAATTCAGTCATGCTTCTTCTCCCTGATGCTTGGTCATTGTTCTATTAGCTCTTTGGCTGTTTTAACTGCATATTTTTGAATTATTTTTAAGTTTATATCTTATATAATAATACAAACTTTAAAAATAACAATTTCTTTTAATTTTCTTCACAGAAATGAATGAAATTCTGATATATAGGCCAACTGTACACACGCGCGCGCACACGCACACACACACACACACACATAAATATACATACATATATACACACACATATATATGTATGTATAAGATGAGATCTTATTTTATATAAATATAGATATATATACATATGTAAATATATACACATATAAATACATATATATATATGTATATACTAATATACACATATATGTACACATACATACAGTATATATGTACATATACATATATACACATATACAGTACAGTGCCTCAAAATTGTAATGTATTATATTCCACATCAATACTTTGGTACCACTAAGGGTCGCCAAAGCTTCACTGGGAATTGCGAGGCCTTGTTGATTTTAAGTAGTATTGATGTGGAATATAATACATTATAATTTTGAGGTACTTGTAGGCTACTTTACTTCACATTATAAGCTACTTTATACTTCTACTTTACTACATGTCAGAGGGAAATACTGCACAACATTTATGTAACAGCTGCAGTTATTTTTGAGATTTAGATTTTACATAAAAACATTATATATTAATAAATAATAAGACAATGACATACAATGCATTGATAGAGATTAAACAAGTGGTTCCAAACCTTTTTGACTTGTGAACAAGATCTGAAAAGTTATGTTGCACAACAATAAAATTTACCAGAAGACCCTCAGTCAAGACAGAAGTAACCGCAAGAGTGTTCAGTTCCTCACACATTTTTGGAAAGTCTGTCATAACGTAATACTGAAAGGGGATTTTGCTCATCCTGTCTCATCCGGTATGTCTCTGGTCTAGTAAGAGAGAACCTGACATGTTGATGCATAGATGAACACGACACTATATTTTTATTCCAAAATATTTATTATAAAAATCTTTGTACATCACAAACAGGATGGGTTTTGATGTAATATACAAAATTCAAAACAAGTTATAGTGCATACATTTCCTCTTTCACTGAAGCACACGGCTGAGAGAACAGCTGTATATGGATCATAAGAGAAAAAAATTACACAAGAAATGAGAATTTCAACACATTAAAATGTCAATGTTTTATAAGCTGAGACTTGTTTTGCTGCAAACTATCTGAGTGTGGAGTGTGATGAGAAATATCTACAGAGTGTCAGGATGTGAGATATGAGTCTGACTACTGAAGCTTCATCTTAACTGCTGAACAAGCTTTCCTAGAAGTGTGAAGAAATCTAGATGTTTCACAAGATTTGACCTATGGCTACAAAAATCAACAAGCTTTCACAAAAAAAAGTTACATTACGGTGTCAGCATGTGGGACGTGGCGTTTTGCCCCACCCTCACTTATTGATTTACAGTCTTCTTTGGAAAACAAAAAAAATGACAAAGCAACGTATTGTAAGCTGCACATTACAAACTAGTTATCGAAGCACCACTGGAAGAAATACGTCACTTTTCCGTCTGAGAACATTTTTAAAGTCTTATATAAGCTGGAAATATGTATTTTTTTGTCCTTTCTTTCTCTGAATTCACTCAAGGTTGCTTTCTATTTTTCTCTCAGTCCCAACACCCTTCACACACACATCTCCCATCATCTCTAGGGGTGGGAGACAGAACCAGACGCCCCTCGATACAATATTATCACGATACTTAAGTCACGATATGATATTATTGCGATTTTAAACATTTTCTGATAGGCTGAGTATTGTGATAAGATATATTGCAATTTATTACCGTTTTTGAACTGCAAAATTTTGCCGTTGGTCAACATCTGTTTTATCTGATAAGATACAGTTTTCAATCTTTTCACCTCAGAGTTTTCATTCACATATCTTGAGGTCAGAGGTCAAGGGACCCCTTTGAAAATGACCATGCCAGTTTTTCCTCACCAAAAGTTAGCGTAACTTCGGAGCGTTATTTAGCGTTCTTCCATACAAGCTAACATGACATGTTTGGTACCAATCGACTCCTTAGGTTTTTTCTAGTTTCATATGATACTCTAGCTCTAAGACTGAGCCCGCTACAACCTCGGAAAGACAGAATAGCGTCCGGGCCCGCCGTCGGATTGTTAAGAGGTTAATAGTTTATAATAAAAGATTGATACCTGACGTCCATGTATCAATACAATATCGCCACGCAAAATATCGCGATACTATGATGTATCGATTTCCCCCCCCCACCCCTAATCATCTCCCTCTTCCCGTCTCTCCAACCAGTTTCACACCATGACAGAGTAGGACGTGTTTTCGCTTTCTGCAGAGCTGCAAGATCCTGTGGTTCTCCTGTGCCTCCTCTCCCTCCATCCCTCCATCCCCAGCAAGCCTCTCTGTCCCAGCAGCCCCTTACACATTCTGGTCAGCTCCCTCCTGAACTTCACCCCCACGAAGCCGTACAGCAGAGGGTTCAGGGCGCAGTGCGACAGCCCCAAGCTTTCCGTGATCAGCGTCCCAATGTCCACCACTTGGCCAAACTGGCAGCCTCCAGTCACCACCTCCAGCTTGTGCAGACTGTTTACCAGCTGGAAGCAGTTGTACGGTGCCCAGCAGATGACAAACACAGAAACTAAGGAGATGATGAGGCGGAGAGACTTGCGCTTTTGGCGGCGAGTGGCGTTGCAGAGCGCCTTGAAGATGCGGATGTAGCAGTAGAGCATGATCAGCAGGGGGAGCCCGAAACCCAGAACCACATTGACCAGCTGCATCCCCACCTGCCACTGGGTGGAGTTCTCAGTGTACCACACCTGGCAGAGGAGCGCACTCTGATGGCCCACAGTTTTCACCTCCACTACCTGTTTGAAGGTCATGTCCACTCCACTCAGGCCCAGGCAGACCACCCAGATGAGGGCGCACACAATCTGGGCATGGCAAGTGTTGCGCTTCCAACCAGAGCTGACAGCGTGAACGATGGCCAGGTAACGGTCAAAGCTGATGCAGGCCAGGAAGAGGATGCCGCTGTAGCGGTTCAGGGAGAAAAGGGCGCCGGAGATCTTGCAAGCAGCCACGCCGAACACCCACTGGTGAGCCCACTGCACTGCAAACAGGGGCAGGGTGAAGGCCAGCAGGAGGTCAGAAATGGCCAGGTGAAGGAGGAAGGTGTCCGTCAGAGAGAAGGCGCAGGCTCCACCGCTCTGAGAGTTTCGGTAGCGTCGGATCACACACAGAACCAGCACGTTGCCCACTAGAGCCATGAGGAACACCAGGCTGTATACAACAGGGGAGTAACTCTGTGCAAAACTGTAGGTGCCCTCCTGAAAGCATGGAGCTGCATGGCTCCTGCTCGCATTTGGGGACTCGGTGTCATAGTCATAGAAGTGCTGCCAAGAGAGAGGAAAAGAGTTCTGTCAAATTATTGAAACAGATCAAGAAAAGTGTAATTCTCAGCATTTCACAAACTTTATAATGTGGAAACCAATCCTTGTCCATTTTATTTTAATTTACTTGAGCCTCCGTAATTGCTATTTTTGAAACAAAAATCAAATAAAATCAGTTTCAGTATTTTATCTTATCAAAAAGCAACTTTAAAGATAATTGATGTTTGTGCTAGATAATTAATGTTATAGAAAATAAAGTGCAAACAGAGTCGGGAGTCTCTCAGTCAGAACTTTGCGTCTCCTGATAACATGAAATGATGCACATGAAAGATGAAAAAATAGCCACTCACCCAGTAATCATCTGTGGCTGACGGGACTTCTGTGGTTGGCAGGATCATATTTGTAGCAAACAAGGAGGCAGCAGAGCACCTGAAGCCCTCAGAGAGCACACTCATAAACACACTGGGTAAACATCCTTTTTTTCATCCACACTTGTCCAGATGTGGGAGGATCAGAAAGAAGAAGTCGTGATTTCAGGAACCGAATCCTCGCACATTTTAGACAGATGCAAACATAGCTATAGTAGGAATAGATGACTGTGTCAGGGAAATTGTGACATAGATCTTTAAAGCGCGGCTGCAGCCAGCTATAAAGCTCCGTCAGACAGACCAGACAGTGCATGACTGGTCTACTCAATATGGAAAAATATTCTATTTTCTATCTTTGACTTCATCTATACTGCAGATCCAATTTATGTTATTTTAATGTATTAAATTCGTATATACAACATCAGAGGGGAACAACATTTATGGGAATTTAAACCTCAAGAAGTAGAAACTGGCTTTACAAAACAATCCTCCACAAATGGAGAAGTGAAAGTGCGACTGGCTGGAATTTCTCGTGTTGGAATGTAACTAAGTACATTTACTCAAGTACAGTACTTAAGTACAATTTTGAGGCACTTGTACTTTACTTGAGTATTTCCATTTTATGCTACATTTTACTTCTACTCCACTACATCTCTGAGAGAAATATTGTACTTTTTACTCCACCACATCTATTTGATAACTTTAGTGACTTTGCAGATTTAGATTATTGACACAAAATATAATCAACTAATAAATGATGATGTTTTATTATAGGATAAGCTGCCCAGCAGTATATAAAGTAATTAAAATTAGCTCAACCTTTACCAGCTGCAACATTAAAGCGACGAACACATTCATGCATCAATAATTATGATCCAGTAATATAATATACTGTATACTATTCTGAAATGGGACATTCTGCATAGTGAATACTTTTACTTTTGGTACTTTTAAGTATATTTTGATGCTGATACTTTTGTACTTTTACTTAAGTAAGATTTTGAATGCAGGACTTTTACTTACAGTATAACAGAGTATTTATTCACTGTGGTTTTGCTACTTTTACTTAAGTAAAAGATCTGAATACTTCTTCCACCACTGGGAATTTCACAGTCTCCACTATCTTCTTCTTTACAGTATGTTCTGCTTTGAGATATTAAGCATTACACTGTATTGTAATAACTTGGTGAAGACTTTCAGAAGCATTCTTTGAATGTCATGAATTTTACAATTTGTCAAAATATGTTGTTGAAGAAAAAAATGCTGTACAAAATACTTCAAGTTAGTTTCTGGATTTGATTTTAGTAATTTTTTTCTTTGCAAAGCTTTGGCCAAGTGAAAAGTAGAGCTCTATTTGTAAATGTGGAATGAAACAAATTAGTTCTTACTTACTTTAACTCTCAGATCTTGTTAAGGAGACAGGATGCAAACAAAGGGGCTGATCGAGAACATCCTGGATACTATATATGATTACATTTCAAAAGAACACAACAGGAAATGAAGTCATTTGTTCATCTATGCGGTTAAAAGATATCAGACTCTTAAGGGAAAACGTGAGCGTGCTCATTAGAGATGCTTTGGACAAACCGATACCAAAATGGCACCTGCAAGAATGCACTACACGCAGTAAAATGAAATACATTACTCCAGTTCTACTCCATCGCATTAACTCTAATACACCTGATTTATTTATCAAATGTGGTATACACGAGGGTAGCTTGTTGCATTGTCTTTGGGAATGCCAAACCATACTATTGGAAGGAGATAATAATGACTTTATCCATTGCCACAAAAGAGGACCTTCCACTATGCTCTAAATTGTGTATTTTCGGATGTTTCCCAGTAAACTGTAAGCTTAATAATACGAATAAGAAGATGGTTATATTCTGTTTACTTGAAGTTAAACATAAAATTGCTCTGTCATGGAAATCCATGAATAGAGGAAGCAAACAAAGGTTGTTTTTTTCATTTTTGAATTCCGAGCGGTTTTGTTATTAATAAGAGTCAGATTATTTCTCTCCCACCAAGATGTGATCTTAGTACCTTGTCCGCAGGTACGACAGCAGAATGTGCCTTACTTACATTATATTCAAAGTGCCTTTATGTGTTTTTTATGTTGTGTGAAAAATTCAATAAACATATTTGTCAAAAAAAAAAGAAATACATTTAAATCTCTTTCATGCTCTGTAAAGCAACTTGAACAAGTTAGAATACTATTGTGATGTGAGCAAACACTTCAGCGGCGTAGAGTTGAAGAACTCCACTGAAACTCATGGTTGTTGACCACAGACAAACACATGCAGACTCAGCTCAGGAGCACTCGAATGCTGGTTGAGAGTTAAAATGCAGCGATGAGTCACAGAGCCCTTTTTTTGCTTTATTTCCACAAACCAGACCAGAGACAGACAGAAAAGACAGAATGGGCAAAATCCCATTTCAGTATTACTTTTGTAAATCGAAACAGCTGAAATGTGTGAGGAACCGAACACTCTCGCGGTTACTTCTGTCTCGACTGAGGGTCTTCTGGTAAATTATATTATTGTGCAACATCACTGACGTTTGGCTTCCTTCTGTCGACTTGTTTGTGTGATGAACAGTGCAACGCACACCACAGAAGCATATTGTTAAATTAGGTATATACTGCATGTAATCTGGTGCGCACATGGATTCAAGGCCACACCTTTACAACCTACTAAAGGGGGGTGACTTAAGCTGCATGTGTCTGGTAAATTAATGGTTAAAAAAAAAAAGAAATCTTATAGTTCCTAAAAAAGTTCCTAAATGTGAGATGTAATGTAATGCATGACCATGACACGATCAAGTAATGGTTATGCATGTATTTCTATCACCACAGTCTCTCTACACATCATCAAGCCCACTTATACACTGTAGATAATGAGCTTATACTGTATATTACATATATTATATTACCAAAAATAAGCAATTTAACAAGTGGTTAAATATTGCTTATAGGTTTATAGGGTTGCGTTTTGTTGACATTGGCTTTACTTCCTCTCACAGACTCCACAGCTGTAAATCGTGATGTATCAAGGCCATAAAACAATATAAAGTGTGTTTTACAGCTGTGAAAGAGGACCTGGCGTCTCCATTGTTTAGTAGTTTTATAAAAGTTTAAAAGGTACCGGAATATTTACTAGTACTGTACTAGTGACCAGCAGGTATAATACTAGGCACAGTCAAAATTCAGTCAAAATGTATAGAGCTCTATATGCTCTATATACTCTACTAACTATTTTACAAACTGTTTACACCTCTGTATATATATATACAGTATATATATATATATATATATATATATATATATATATATATATACACATACTGTGTATATATATACATACTGTATATATATGTATGTATATATGCGCAGGTACTGCATTTAGCATAAAAAAATGTGCTCAAATCATAACATGGCAAACTCAAGCCCAACAGGCAACAACAGCTGTCAGTGTGTCAGTGTGCTGACTTGACTATGACTTGCCCCAAACCGCATGTGATTATCATAAAGTGGGCATGTCTGTAAAGAGGAGACTCGTGGGTACCCATAGAACCCATTTCAAATCACATATCTTGAGGTCAGAGGTCAAGGGACCCCTTTGACAATGGCCATGGCAGTTTTTCCGCGCCAAACGTTAGCGCAAGTTATGTTATGTTATGTAGCCTCCTTCCTGACAAGCTAGTATGGTTGGTACCAATGGATTCCGTTGTCTAGTTTCATTTGATATCAGTATCTTCACTCTAACTTTAAAACTGAGCCCGCTACAACCTAAAAATGCAAGTGGCCTTAATGCGTCAAAACAAATTTGTGTTAAAGTGTTATTATCGCATTAACTTTGACAGTCCTAATATAAATATATATATATATATATATATAAATATATAAATATAATACTTCTCTATACATACTACATTCCTGTTTACACCTCTGTATATATATATATTTATTACTTCATTACTTCTCATCATGCATATACATATACATACTACATCCTGTTTACATTCAGCTTATCCATTGTAAATACTGCCTTCCACAAATTTATATTTAAATTATTTATTTCATATCAATGTATGTTAATATTTAAGCTGTATATTTTAACTTTAACTCCATAAAGACTCCATTACAATTATTACTGGGTCTACAGCTAAAAGGGATCTAATGTGGATCCTTAGATAAACAGGTAAAAAAAAAATCAGTGTTCTGGAGCCTTTAGTGTTACTCACCAGTGTTTTCTATAGGCCATTGTGTACATCTGGACATACTACACAAATTCAAATATGTACCGATACCTATAGATGTGTTGCAGCACAAGAGTACAAACCCTTTTTCAACCCAGGTCTGTGCTTGATGATCACAGCTCGTTTTTTTTTTTACTATTATTTTCTCATTCATAGAGTTGGGCCCACAGTGTTTACACACACCACACCTGTCCTAAATGTAAAACCTGGTTTATAAGTTGCTGAAACACAAATAAGCACTATATGCTCTTCAATCACTGTATGCTGATAAAGACCACGTACGATATTAGGTGCACCCTTTTGAAAGGCGATACGCCCCAAAACTAAACACTTGGGTTTTGTCTTTACAAGGTGACTGCACCTGCCAAAATGGTCATTGTTTGCCATGTCATATCAGCACAGATACTGGGCTCCGGTGTAAGAGTGATGTCAGACCGGGTATAAGAGTTGTGGCCATGCCTTTGCCCTCCCGTTTGTGGATTTAGCCTGTGATCGTCTTCACCGTAAGACCACCTTTTCAGGAGCCATACACGAACATCAGGAGGTGAGAACAGGTGAGTCCGGCTACATGGAAGAGTTGAAGCTTTTCATTCCAATTAATTGCACTGAACTGATTCTGCTGATTTAATGCCGCCCTCTCTGGCACTATTAATGAAATTATATTGGCTCTGGTTAGAATAAATGGTAAATAGACTTGCATTTATATAGCGCTTTTCTAGTCTTCCGACCACTCAAAGTGCATGCAGCATTCACCCATTCACTGATGGCAGAGGCTGCCATGCAAGGTGCCAACTTTGCCCATCAGGATCTAATCTAAATACTCATTCACACACCGATGGCTATGCCCTCGGGAGCAATTTGGGGTTAGGTGTCTTGCTCATGGACACATCGACATGTGACGCGGAGCAGCCGGGGATCGAACCACCGACCTTCCGATTGGTGGACGACCTGCTCTACCCTCTGACCCACAGCCGCCCGTCAATACGAAAAAGGCTTTGACGGCACAGAACTGGACAGGGAGCAGGATATTTGTTTTGGGGAAACATTTCTGCAAATAGGGCTAATAATATAATATTGTGACTTAGTACAATATGATCTGTTTTTACATTTTAATGTCCTTTTGCTTCTACTTACAGCAATGGCGTTCCAGTCAAATGCGATCAACTCGCAGCCTCAGGTCACCGTCACACAGTACTCCGTGTCGTCCGGATTATCAGACTGGAGTTCAAATGTGTGCGACTGCTGTGAAGACTGTGGCATCTGTAAGAGTTACATGTGTTTGTGGAAGCAAGCAGAAATGAACCAACACTGTGAAATGAATTCCAAATGTGACAATATGTGTCTCACCTCCAGGTCTTTGTGCAACGTTCATCCCTTGTATCCTGGGCTGTAAGGTGGCGCAGGACAACGGGGACAGCTGCTGCCTGCCCTTCCTTCCAGGTGCCATGATTGCTCTAAGGACAAGCATTCGCAGCAGATACCACATTGAGGTAAGTAAACACACATTAAGCCACAAAAACAACGATTTTGTACTGAAAAGAAAATATGCTGTTGCGTAGTAACTGTGAAATCTGGTCAGTAAAAAAGATATTGTTCACCCAAATCGATCTTTTACTTTTTGCATGAGATAATTGATGTTTGTCACCAGTTTACTGTCCCTGTGCTTCTTCCCAGGGCTCGGTGTGCGACGACTGGGTAATCATGGCCTGCCTGCCTCTGTGCGGACTGTGTCAGATGGCACGGGAGCAGAAGAGGAGAGGATAAAAAGACTGGACGTTGAATCTAATTTTCAAATTACAAAGAAAGAAAATACGTGGAAATTTATATCCCTTGGTTTGGACACGATTTCTGTATTTCAAATTCAAATTTTAAATCTATTGGCATGACCATAATTAGGTACGGTATTGCCAAAGGATGTAGAACAAGGTTTACAATGTAAGAATAATTGCCTGATAATAAGACTGAATTGCCATTTTGTTTCACTTTATTATTCTATAATATCTATTATACCTACACCACACACACACACACACACTTAGAAAAAAGAGAATAAACAGAGAAAAAATGTAATATTTCATCAGGCCTAAGCTTTTACACTGAACACTGTGATGAAATTGTCTTTATGCAACAATCCAGTAAAGAAATGAATAAGGAAATGAAGAGCAGGGACTTTTCCCTTACAGTAAATCATTTGTAGTGGTGAATTTACAAATATTATTTATTTTGGAATTAAATTATACCTGAATACTGCTTTTCTTCCATACAATGTTATTCAATAATGTATATCATGTGTCCAGCTAACAGTCTATAAAAGGAGTAATGTATGTATTTTCAATTAACTAATGTAAATTAATTCAAGCAACAGTATTTCAATAAAAGACTCTTGGGATTATCATGTTGTGATTGAATATGGAAGGAAAAGAATGGGTTGCACCCATGTTCCTCTTCCTGATTTAGTGTGTATCCAAGATATCCACGATACAAGAAGCTCTCTGAAGAGGCAAGGTGAGAAGAACAGCATTCATTTGAACAGGTGAGGCTGTCATGGCTAAATAATGTTATTAATTTTAACTTCAAATATAGTAACATACTTGGCAACTACCAGCAAGTATTTTTCTGATCAGAGAAAAGTGTGAAATATTGTGTGAAAGATTATAAGAGGGTGACTTCTCACAGGATATCATTGGTGATGTTTCTGGAACAACAGCCAGTTTTAGACTAAAAGTGTACAGTATGTATAAATGTAGGACACATAATGGAGGATGTTTATGAGGGAAAATGTACAAGTTTTATTTGCTAATGCTGCCGTTACTCACACGAGGATTGTCACAAAATGTCGCAATCATTTTGTCATCTATAGCCCATTACTGGCCGCAGCTGTAAACTCCAGGACAAATTATTTGCTGTTTAGACAACAATGTCCACCCGTTTATGTCGTGTTTTTAACAGTTTCAGATGTCAAATATAACAAAGTGAAAAAATGTCAGGAGGTGAAGGAGGAACACAAGCGCAGAGTGAAAAGGGATATGAAAACGTATAAAAGAGGAACACAGTTACTATGAGGTTCACATTTCTTGGGAAACAATACCTCAGGTGGGGATTATTGGATGCTGTGACATGAGACTATTATGGGAATCTGGTAAAACTGGAGCTTTGGTTCTGGTAAAAAAAACACACAAAGTACTGTTAGAGTTAGTGTAGGATTACACAGTATAGGTCTACTGAATATACTGCAAAACCATCATGAAAATATGAAAATATGATATTCAGAGCATTAATATAGCATCAAACAACTATTTGCTATGTAAAGAAATAGAGGAGTAATGTCTACCTGAGCAGAGAAGGAAGTCACTTTCCCTCTGTATGTGTGTTGTAATCCGAGATCCTCTGTGCTTTTATGACATAGCCGGGCCGGCCATGTGTGCCTTTTAGTGCATGTTAGCGTGCCACACTGGCTAGCTCACAGCCGTCGCTCTGCACTGCGCTCATACGGCGGTTACGGCTGATAATGACATCCCAACCGAAGGCGTCGTCGCAGAAGCATAGCACCCACTCTTCACTGTTAGCTCTGTCAGCACTGTTGCCGTTGTTTGGACTGTTAGCACTGTTAGCTGCAAGCCGCCGGCTCAGCCACTGCCATATTAAGAGCCGTGTGGAGGCACGGCATATGCTCTGAATTTCGAATTTAGCACCTTTAATATGCCAGAGACACACAGGTTGGCTGTCTTGCAGGAAGGCGGACTTCACACACACTGAGACTGCGCTGACAGTCTCTATCTTCATATAGGCCAATCACAATCAAGTTATCATCTCATAGTTCTAACATTGCTGTTTAACAAGTCTTACCACTATATTCTATGCTAATTTTACATCTCCCTTTCTTTAAAGAAAATAACCAATGTGTATATTTCTGATTACAGTCTTGTATGTTATCAGTGTGGTGTTAATAACCATAACTAATTTATATTATAATCACATACAGCCAAAAACAAAACTCAGTAATAATGCAATACTTCAACATAACCATTGCAAATTTGTTTCTCATTCTCAACTACACACTATAGTATATAAATGTATACTTCGCAATGTAACTCAATATCAATCAATACCATTGCAAAGGTTTCTTTTTTTGTATTGCAGCGATCCTCCTGCGCCCTTTTACAAGTCCAACTCCTGGCATGAGCATCTCTGTGGCTAACCACCTTGGGCTGCTGGTGGGTGCTGGGTAGGATTGAGTGTAGGCAGTTCATAAGCAGCTGGGCTGGTGATTTGAAGGGGTCAACTGGAGTGTTACGATACTCAAGGAGTCTCAGAAAGGGGTCTCTCTGATCAGCTCTGGCCTTTTCCATAAGTGATTTAGCAATCTGCACAGATATCTCAGTGAGACCATTGCTTTGGGGATAGCGCCGACTGGTGATTATACAGGTAAACCTCCATGTGCTGGCAAAGATTTCGAAATCTCTACATTTGTTCTGAGGAGCGTAACAACAGTCTCTGGTATGCTGTGTCTGGTAACGGCTTCTTTCAGTTTCTGGATCACAGCAGAGGCTGTTGTGCTGTGTAGCTTGTCAAGCCTGAATAACCAGCTGTACAAGTCGACTGTGATTACACAGTTCACATTGTTCCATCTGAACAGATCAGCAGTGACTGCTTGCCATGGCCTGTCCGGGATCTTGTGGCTTATCATGGTCTGCTTAGTGTTGGAAGGCCTGTGTTCTTCAATCTGTTTGTCCATCCCGACCCAAAATAGGATGTCACAGGCTCTCCGTTTGCACTTTTCTATGCCCATGTGACCTGCATGTACTGGGGACAACATTTCTGCACGCAGTGAGGTAGGGATGATGACTTTCTCACTTACTTTCTCGTTTGATCTAAGGTGGTCATAAAACTCAGATTGGGAAGTTTATGAGGTGAACATTGTCAATAACCAATAGGTACGCTATCTCTAGCACCAAACAGAAAGCAGCAAACTGGTTAGACAATAAACATGGAGGAATTTCTGGGGAGGCGCAAAAGGAGGCAAATAGTGACCCTGCAAGATCCCCAGTCTTTGAAAAATCATAGTCGGTGACTACAAACTCTGTGACTTATGACACATTGTCTTTAGATGTGAGAGGGTGTCACACTTTAGTCTTTTCAAAGTCTTCTAGTGTCACTGACACAGGTGAGCTGCTATATACTGTATGCACCTGCATGTCCATGCCTTCTCTGAGGCTGTTGTCCTGGTCAGACAGTGCCTTCCTGGAGAGAGTGTCTGCAACAGGGATGTCCTATCCTGGTCTGTGGATGATAGTAATATCGTACCTCTCTAGTTGAAGTATCATCCTCTGTAGCCTTGGAGGCACTGCTGCAAGCGGTTTTAGCGTAATGGACTTAAGTGGCTTGTGGTAATTTTCTACAATGACATGAGGATATGATGACATAGACGTACTCGTGGAAACGTTTGCATCCAATTGAAATGGCATACAGCTCCTTTTCAATCTGAGCATAGTTGACTTCACTGTCAGTTAGTGATTTAGATGCGTAGCCGATGGGCCTGCCCTCTTGCAGTAGGACTGAACCTTGTTCGTGCTTAGATGCGTCGACTTGTAGCCTAAGCTCTTTGCTATGCTCAAAATATGTTAGGACTGCATCTGGCTCTTGTGCGATTAGCTCTTTCATGCATCACGTATGAATTCACTGGACTCTTTTAACAGGTGACGCATGGGTGCGTTGATGTCCGAGAGCAGCAGTTAACCATGCCAATGATAGTTTCCAGCTCACTTTTTTCTTTGGTGGCTCTATGTTTGTCACAGCTGCAATCTTGACTGGATTGGGCTTGATTCTGTCTTTAGTGATATGGTGCCCAAAGTAGCTGACCACTGTGACACAGATCGTGCTCTTCATGGCACAAATGTTTTTGTCGTGCTATTCCTTGTTTCTGATGTAGATGAGGACATTTTGACTATCGCTGTGACTCCCTGTAGACCTTCATAAGTGTCATAAGTCTTGGGCAGATTTCAGTCCAAAAGGTAAAGGTAAAGGCAAGAGCAGGAATCGGTACTGTCCAAACACAATGTTGAACGTGGTCAACTTGAATGACTTCTCTGTAGCTTGATCCATTACGCTGACGTAGCAGGCTCCTTCCAACTTGGATGTGATATTGTTGAGAGTAGGTAAAGGGTAGCGTGGTCATTTGATGACCTTTTTCAAATCTTTGGTGTCGAGCATCGATAAACAAATCCTCCTCTGCATTTTTGTCTGACTCATTTTCACTTACTGTGTGCACTCCTTTTTCTTGCGTGGAATGACACATGCAAAATAGTTCAATTTTTGCATATGGTGCACTGCTTTTCTTTTGCTGGGCAGCTGTCTTTTACTCCATGAGTCTTGTTCTCGCAGTAGCCACATACTCTAGGGTGCTCTCTGTCTCACTCTGTCCTTAAGACGTTATCTGGGTTTCTTTCGGTCCTGTTTTGGCACATTTCCAGCTGTGCTTGTGCTATTTCATGACACCTCGCAATGTCTATTGCTTTATCCAACGTTAGGTCGGAACCGATGTTCAGTAGCTTCTCTCTCACTCAAGGTGAATGAATTCCAAAAACCACACAATGATCCCTTATCATCATTTCACTGTCATTTGACATTTGTCTTTGGCATGACGTACGCTGTGTTGCTGTGTCCATGTGTTATAAAATGTATCGCCCTTTATCTCCGACCCAAAGGAGTAGGTAGCTGCATTTATCATCCCCTATGTGTTATAAAATGTATCGCCCTTTATCTCTGACCCAAAGGAGTAGGTAGCTGCATTTATCATCCCCTTTCCTCTCGGATCAGAGAACATTGCATACGTGTGAAGTTTAGTTTCCGCCATGTTTTGCGCAGGTTTCTTGCATGAAAAGGAAGACTGGGAAAACTGTGGGATCCTGACACTCAGTATGCCTACATGTGCAGCAAGTAACTATATTTCTATAAATTAAGCTAAAGCGTTTTGACAGCAACTTGTGTTATAGTGGAATGTGGATAAATCAGAAATCTATGCTGTATTAGCTTACTGACACATAGCTAACATTAGCTTACTAACAGTTAACGTGTCCCATCATCATTTCAGTTATCAACTGCACCCCTGGTAGACATAAGGTGCCATAATGATCCTTTGATATGCTGAAATCTAGTGCTTTTAGCTAGCTACAAGCATTTTGTTAGCGTTTCAGCCCTTGGAGTGGAGTATTGTGGAGTATGATGCTTTGCGCTCTGTTTCTATTGCTGTTAAACAAGTCTTATCGATATGCTCTATGCGAATATTACAACATGTACATTATGAATGGTAATATATACCTAAGGATTTTGGTAGCAGCTCTGTATTAGGATGCTTAGAAAGTAACGTGATTTGAAAATGCAACTTTTAATTCGCCTGTACAAGTGATATAAATTCTGCTCTCTGTCCTCAGATTCCTGTACCATGTTCAGTTGAACAAGAGGCCTTCTTGACATTTGCGACATCAAACAAACCAAACCAACAGAGAAGCTGATGAAAGTAATTGTAACCGCAACAAGACAAAATGGCAAGTCTAACTTATCAGCTGTTGTCGGTTACAGTTGTTCTTAGTGCAGTTCAACTCATCAGTGGTTACAGCTTCAGCAACTGCATTGAAGACCCATACTCAACTGGACAAAGTTTCAAATGCATCCGTCGGAAGGAGAAGAACATGCTTGCTATTATAAATGACCTGCCGTCATCTGCCATCAATCTCACCATCTCCGTTAATCCACTGTGGCACATTCCCAGCAAGAGCTTTGTTCATCTACCAAGCCTTCAAAACCTCAGAATAGATCATAATCGCTTGAGCAGAATCGATCAATTTGCTTTCCAAAAATTGGATCGACTCCAGTCTCTAAATATGTCCTTCAACTACATATCAAAGCTCAACGCTTCTGTGTTTGAAGACCTGCACAACCTCACCTTCCTCTCGCTGACAAACAACACATTAAGGCAGCTTCCCGAAGGCATTTTCTCCACTCTTCTCAATCTGAAAACTTTAATCATGAGTCAAAACTTTCTGACAAACTTTTCAGGGATTGCTGAGTCTGTGTCACATCTAATAAATCTGAGGACACTAGATCTTTGCTTTAACAAGTTGACCTCTCTCAGCCACAATGTGTCACTACCCAAATCCCTCACTATATTATATTTAAGTAGAAATAATCTGTTTACATTAGGATGTAAGCATTCGTTCCTCGGGTTCATCAACCTGCTAGATTTGTCATACAATCCTAGGCTCCCTTCGATGGCTTTTCAAGGAGTGGATTTGTGGCACATAAACTATCTGCGTTTACGTTCAACAAGTGTCAAGGTAGTGGAGTTTTTAAACATCAGCAACGTCAATGCAGGTCACGTAGATTTCTCTGGCACGGGTCTAAAAGATGACAACCTGCTCATGGAGCTCTGCAGATTGTTAAAGAGAAAGGTGAAATGGATTGAAAAATTACGCCTGGGTAGTAATGGGATCAAGAATCTAACAAACTACACACTGCACGATTGTCCTAAAATCACAGGGGTTTTGGATCTATCCCACAACAACCTGAAAAGCACTGATTGTCTTAACTTTCTTGATAGACAGACGCTAATAAAAAGCTTCAATGCAGAGCATAATCATCTCACCTCCCTCCAATCCTGTAAAACACAAAATATGAGTTATTTCAAAAATCTGGAAGAGCTGAGCTATCGTTACAACCGCATCCTCTCAGTCAGCTCTTATGCTTTCTATCATACACCAAATATCAAGACGCTAAAGCTTAACATTAACACGATTGCTTTTATCGAGCGTGAAGCTCTCAAAGGGCTAGAAAGGCTTGAGACACTCCGTTTGGACAACAACCTCTTAACTGATTTGTTCGATTACACCTTTGAAGATAATTTTAACCTGCAAATCCTAAACCTGCGCAACAATCGTATTTCTGTCATTTTTAATGGGACTTTCCTCAGTCTCAGGAATCTGACTACACTGGATCTAGGAGGTAATAAGATCACTCATTTTGATCCATCTGGCCTTGATGGACTAAAAAGTCTGTCCAAATTCTATCTAGATGGAAACAACCTCAAACAGATTGACACTTCCCTCTATCATGTATTTCAAGACACACTAACAGTGCTGGATTTACAAAGTAATCAGATTCGCTTCCTCCATGAAGAGATCATTTCACCATTTATGAATCTCAGCAAACTCAGTGATCTGAAACTGGACGGGCAGCGGCCGCATGGTCTCACTGTTTTACCCCGCACTTTTTTCCGTGGCCTCCATTCACTGAAATTTCTGTATCTCACCAACAATAACATCTATTATCTTGATCCTGATGCCTTTGATGATCTGACAGGCTTACAATTCCTCACATTGGATAACTGCTGTGTTGGGGTGACACAACTACAACCAGGAATCTTTAAAAATCTAAAAAATTTGACCAAATTGATTGTAGAAAATATGGGCATTCAGAACTTCTCAAAGGAGGTTTTTGGGAATCTTACACAGTTAAGCACACTGCAGCTCAACCGAAATGTGATGCAGAGTATTAAGGTTGATGCACTTGAAAGTTTACCTAAACTCCACTACCTTGACATACGTAACACTCCTTTAAGCTGCACCTGCAAGAACAACTTGCTGCAAAACTGGACAGTCCATAACCCACAAGTCCAGGTTGTCTATCTCTACAATCTGCAGTGCCCACACGATGCAAAACTCAAATTCTACAGCTTTGACACCAAAGTTTGTTACATAGATCTAGGAGAGTACATATTCTTTAGCACAGCAGTTGTGATCTTTCTGTTCACAGTAACTCCTCTACTTTATGTCAAACTCTACTGGAAAATGAAGTACAGCTACTATGTGTTCCGTTCCTGGTTTGGCGAGCAGTGGCGCAGACTCAGAGAAGAGGAGGAAAATTGTAAATATGATGCATTTATTTCCTATAATTCCTCCGATGAACAATGGGTCATTGATCAGTTAATGCCCAACCTGGAGGGAAATGGATCGTCTTTTAAACTTTGCCTACATCACAGGGACTTTGAGCTGGGCCGCTTTATTGTGGACAATATCGTCTCTGCTGTATATAGCAGCCGTAAAACTATTTGTGTGGTGAGCAGGAATTTCCTAAAAAGCGAGTGGTGTTCTCTGGAAATCCAACTGGCCAGCCACCGGCTTTTTGATGAGCACCGGGACGTTCTCCTGCTCGTGTTTCTGGAGCCAATCTCTGAGAGGCACGTGTCGTCCTATCACCGCATGAGGAAAGTCATGTTGAAAAAGACTTATCTGCAGTGGCCTGGCCAAGACTGCACTAACCCGCAGCAGGCCCAAGAGCTGTTCTGGAATCAGCTACGTAGGGCATTGAGAAGCGGGAGCAGACTCGAGACAGAAGAAAATTACAGTGAAGGCCATGCAGAAGAAGATACTGAAAATTTTGAGACTCACATATCAGATGAAAACTATTACTTGCTACCTTGAAAAGATCTGACAATTTTATTTGTGATTGTCAAGACAAACCTCTCAGTATGTTAAATGAATAATCTAATTTTCTGCTGCTGGGAGAGGGTCGTGGAATATGGTGTAAATGTGTAGTGTGATGCATTGTAAGCCGGGTCTGATATTAACTTTTTTCACTGCCTGCCTCTGTGGCAGGCAAGTATTTTTTTTGTCTGCCACTCAGAAATGTTATCTGCCATGATTGAAATCTATGCGCTAAATGAAGGAATAACATGTTAGATCTGATGTCATTCAATGCTCGATATATTTTACACAAAATACATTATATGCATGGTAAATTACAGAGTTTGAATTTTTTTTTTTTGGGGGATGGGAGGGTACTGTACACAATACTGTACTTTGTTATTGTCATCTATTGTGTTTTTTTTGCATAAAAACACAATTCAAATGATTAGGAAATAAATTATGGTATTTTCATTTAAATATTTGCTTTGATTAAAAAAAATCTCTCAGTAATTTTAATGATGTATTATAAGCTGTTTAGAGCTAGTGTTAGGAAGTTAAACAGGTCATAATCCCATCTATAATATCTATTTTATATTGCTGTGAAAACATCTCCCTAAAACAACTGGATTCATTCAAGTTTCTTGTCAAAAACTAGAACTTAGAATTTACCTTCGGCCAATACTGAGTTAGTAGCTCCGTTATTTAGCCAAGTAGGACTGTGCTGCCCACCAACTTCTAACAGGTTACTAGCTTTCCTCCAGCCGATTTCATCACAGATTTGTTGTTCACAATGCAGCATTATCAGGGAAAAAACAATGTGCTTCCCCTCAGGTTTATTAGTAGCGCTACGCTTCAGAGCGCACTTTTTTCTCTCCGCGTTTTCCCTGCCTGCCAAAGTGGCGGATGGCCTAACGATTTTACCTGCCACTGCCAACAATTTACCCGCATTTGGCTGATTGTAAGACTAATAATAACATCATTTATACAAGCATGAATCAGAAATGTTATTTAATATCTTGTGCTCAGTTTAATTATATATTTAGCGCTGCTTGACATTGCATGTCTATTTTATTATTGCACAATTGTACAAATGTGTTTCATTGCATTTAAATGTAGCCCACATACACAACAAAATATCAAATAGCTTTCACAATAGCACGTTCTTGGCTAAAATTCTTGGTCTGTAAGAATGTCCCATTATAACACCTGTGTTAAAGATGAAATGTGTACAGTTCTGCATATTAAAAAATGTTCCAACGATGCAAACAACACATAATTATGCATTTCTTTATCTCAGCATAAATGGGACGAAAGAAAAAAAGAGGTAACTCTTGAGATGTCAGCTATTGCTATTGCATTTAATGCTGTGTTTTTAATTAAAAAATGAGCACACAATGTATATGTTCGTTGACTGTGAACAAAAAGTCTTGATGGTATGAATTAAGAGAGCATTTGCTTTTTTTAGTTAGCCAACGAAATGTTCACAAGCATGTCTCTATGCAGAGCTTCACCACACATTAGTACAGTCTCATAGGAGGGAAGGACCAGTGCTCAGGGCTCGAGAAAGAAGAAAGGGGAGCTGCTGGGTCTCTTTCAAGCATGTGAGATGGTGGGTAATGTATCATGTCAGTGTGGTGGGACCTGAGGGGAGGGCAAACTGAAGTATGACTAAATTGGCTGAAAGGCTGGACACTGAAAGGATAGTGAATTTGGCCAGAGAAGGAGGGAGCAAAAGAGTATCTGTCAGTTTCAAATGGGTCTTTCTCCTGGGGAAGGAGCATTGGCTCTGCTGAACGTCTATCTGGCAGCTGTGTTTGATAAGGAAATAAAGGCTGGATGTTGCTGCCACTGTATTGAGACCCAGTACTCCTCTCTGGAACTGCTCTGGTGTGGTTCATAAAGCTGTTTTCAAATGAATCAAACATAGCCTTGTTGCTCTTTAGCCTGTTGAAACGGTCTTCCCAGGGCTGAGATGCTGAGGCTTTTTCTCCCCAGCATGAGGTGGGAGAGAACAAATGATCACTGGCTGTACCTTCAGAGGGCTCAAAGTCCATGCAGAACTGAGGAGTGCAAGTAGGTCTGAGGATATCATCCAAAAAGCTGACAGAAGTCTCCACAGGGCTTGTTAACCATTCAGCAGTCTTTACATGAAAACCAGAAAGCATTGTAATGGAATCTTAAATTATCTAAGGCTTACTAAAGGAGGACTAACAGCTGGAATATACTGTATGTGAAATGAATACGAGAGGGACAGAGTGAACTTAAGATCTTACCTGTTCCAGGTTTTGGTGTGGCTGTGGCCTGGACTTCCAGTTAAAATGCCTACTTCCTGTCATTCTGAAAGATGTGGTTTTCTGGGTGTCAAAACATGGCTGGCTGGCAGTATCGGCCTGAAACGCTGTGGTGAAAACATCTATAAAAAGGAGGAAACACAACTGAAAAATTGCCCACAAACTATGATATGTACTGCTGTTCTAACACAAGACATTTACTATGGATTGATGTGAATACATGCTGTTGTGCTGTACTCAATCAACTCCAGACAAAGGCCACTTTAAGGGACGGGTTCATAATTCATAATAATCAAGTCTTAAAACAATAGTCAGGTGCCCACATGAACACTGAAACAGGTTTTCCTTGCTGTAATCATCCCTCCTGGTCATACTGGCCATTAAGAGATCCCACCCTCATGTGCTTTCAATGTAAATGATGGGGACAAAATCCACAGTCCTTGTTCTGTGCAAAAATGTCTCAATGTGGGTATCTTCCAAAGTTATAGTATTTTTAGTACAAAATTCCCTTTTTGTTATTATCCCTCCACTGAAGCTAAACAGGGAAACACTGTCCATGGACACATAAAGAGGAAATTTAGTACTAAAAAGACAATAACTTTGGAAGATGCAGAGCATGCAGGAAACGCAATACACATTCCTGTTATTCTGAATGATTGACAGTTGGCGGAGATAACGTGCGACAGTAACATTGAGTTATCAGGAAGAAAGACTCCATAAAATAACACAATTAGTCCCAGATTTGTAATAAACAGGGACGCCTCCCCCATCTCAATCCCAATCCCCCCTTTTTTTGGGTTGACTTCTGTGTCTCTTAGTTATTTTCTGTTATTTATTCATTTAACTTGTGTAAAAAGTATAAAAATGTGCAATGAACTTTGAAGTAAACAATTGTCTGGAAGATGAATAACGAAACATTGCAATAAAGTATATAAAAAAAGAGTTATCATTTAAAAACAACCATAATCTTTCACAAATCACCATATTTTATTTTTTATACTGAGAATCCGAGTTGTCTTTGATTTCAGTGCCTACCTGGATCGATCATGGTTGGCTTCTGATCCTGGACTTTCTTTGCGGGATCAGCACCAAAGCTGAGGCATCGCTGCACCTCCAGGAGGTTCTCCTGAAGCCGGGGTCCATGCCTCTCCCGTAGAGCTTTCAACAGCACCTCCCTGCTCTCTGCCACCAGGTTTCTCCTCCTCAGAAGCGGGAACTGCAGACAGTCACACAAACCTGCTGACACTGCACTGACGGACTTCGATACACAGCCGGGATCTTGTCTCTTGTGCCGTTTGTCAAAGCTGTCGGCAGTGTGTGAGCTGGAGAGCTGGAGTGGGCTTGGGCTGAGAGTATGAGCTTGTGTTTGGTGGACGGGAGACTCCTGGTTCTTTGGAGTGTGCTCTAGAGCAGAAATCATGTGTCCCTTTACTTTCCTGTTTAATGTCTTCACATTTCGTCTGACTACAGTGGGAGTCAGCTGTGACTCTCTGCCCTTTTCAGACACGACAGTCTTCTTGCTCTTGATTATCACTACATCAGAGCGGTGTTTAGATGAGGAGATGCTTTTAAAACTTTCAAATGAAAGATCAAGTTGTTGTTGCGGTCTCTGCCCCGGTGTAATATCTGACACCTGACTGATTTCCTTCTCTTTCTTCTGGGAATCATCCTGGGCTGCTTTTGTTTCAAATGGCAGAACCTCATCAGTATCAGCACCCAATAAATCATTAGTGGAGAGTGGAGAAGGAATGTGAGATGTTGAAGATGGATGTGAAGTACGATTGTTCTTGTCTTGTCCTAGCTGTCCACTTTTCTCCAGTTTCCTCTGCTCACTTAACAAGCGTTCAATGTCGATAGACTTCACCTCATGGTTGAACAGGCCGTGGTGTCCTATCAGGCGGCTGTCCGTGATTATACTGGGCTCTTGTGAAGCAGGAATGACATTTGGAAACGGCGCATCTCTCCTTGAAGGACAATGACAGCAGTTCTGGAAATGTGCCATGTCTTTACTGCTTTGGAGACGGCAGTGATGATGGCGATGTGACATGGACTTCGAGGCTTCTTTCCCACCCCCTCTCATCTGACTCCTCTCCTTGCGGCTCTTCAGGCGTTTCATTTTGTGCTGCCCATCTGTCTTACTATAATGGTTTAAACATTTGCAGTCTGCAGTGAATCTGTTCACTGAGCAACAGTTTTTATCTGTTGTTTTTAATTGCTTGTCTGATGAAGCCCTGCCACGCGCTTGGCTCATGCTGTACTGGATTCTGTAGAAAGAAAACTGCAGTTAGTAATTTGTAAGTCTGGAGAAAAGGAGGAAATAGAGAATAAAAAGAGCTGGGTACCCTCTGCAGGATGCTGTTGCACCTGAATCAGGTAACTCGATTAGATTCAACTAGATTATCAAGCAAATGGATTATGTTTCAGTGACAGTGGCTGAATCCAAAATGTTGACCCTCTTGTGGACTGTGACATTGTGGACCATACATACGTATTTTTCTTAACAGCTCATGATAATATGGATATTAGGAATGTATTCAAGATAGTGCAGAGTCTCTGCTGTAGCACAGACAGACATGTACAGTAAAACACTCACTTTACATGACCATTAACTCTGCTTCAACTGAGGATACTTGAAAACCAACCTGTCTAAAGGCCCTATTACATAGAGTGCACTTTAAGGCAATTCATTTGCATGTCATTTAAAAACAACAAAAAAAATGTTGTTCTTCTGAAATGCAACATTTACAGTATTTTATTCGCTCCAAGATTGATTTTGTCCTGAAATCACCTGCAATAAAAGAGATTCAGCCATTTCCAATTAGCAATGTCAAACATCGCAACAGCTACATGGCAACAGTTACATGGCAATGCTTATTGACCCCTTTATTGTTTATGTATCGCAGCAGCTTGTGTTTTGCGATAAGGCCCATAAAAACCACACTCAGATATTTGCATCTCTTCAGACCCAGTTAGCCGTGCCTTGACAGTATAAATAAATGCTTATCATGTGGGTCACAACAGTGCACAGGTGCTGGCTAGGGCTGAAGGATTTTGAAAAACAATATTTAATTGCAATTATGTTTGACTGCAATTTTCAATTGTGATATGATATGCGATATTAGAGGGAATGATAATTTTTACATTATTATTCTAATTTTCATTGAAAAATAGTTTTATTAAAATGATTATAGTGTGACTTTTGCTGGAATCTGTACCAAACAAAGTTGTTTTCTTAAGTCTGTAGAATATAATGTGCAGGCTAGACATCTCTGCAGCATGAAAATATTTAATTTAAAATGGTATTTTGACACATATTTCGCCTTTAATAAATACTTCGCCTACTGCTATTTGAGAAAATTGCGATTTTGATAAAATTTAGATTAATGTGGAGCTATAGTTCTGGCAATAGTGCACATGTAACCTTTAGCTGGTGATGGTATTTAGATGAACTTTTACATGATATAAACTGGAACACCTGTTGGTTGACCACAGCCACAGTTTATGACTGTAGACTAGATTCATATAATTCATACAGGCCAATGCCATAGAGCCTTCTGAAAGTGGGTCTGGGCTAGTCTCCCCCCTCTCCACATCATTAATCTACTTTCCATAATGGGCAGAGCCGATATCAGAGTGTCTCTTCTCAAATGCAGGACTCACATCTCCATGATATATTCAAACTCGCTCACCAACTTCTTGTCCTTTCGTGGTGGGAAACTTCATAGAAATAACCAGAGGAACGGTCTTTAACCTGAGTTGCAGTACATGCAAATCATTTTGAAGCAACTATTTCCAGCACATTTAGGCTACTCCATGTGCACCATGTCAAAGGGCCTTAACTTACAAATCCAAATCTTATGCATCTGTATGTACGCAATATCACTAAAGATCACTAAATTAATACTCATACTGTCACAATGAAAAACAAAATATATCTACAAAATAGATATGGTATATTTTGATAGCCTAACAGAACTTTTGAATCCTGAATGTCTTCACACTCTCTACAAGTGAGAAATCAAGAACATGCCTGAACTGAAGGGTAAAATTTCTGACACAGGCCATCAGAAAATGTGAACATTATGTACCTAGAAATAAAAAAAGAATTAGGGATGTCAAAGTTAACACGATAATAACGTGCATCATATGAAACTAGAAAAAACCTAAAGAATCCATTGGTACCAACCATGTCATATTAGCTTGTCCCGAAGGAGGCTAAATAACGCTCCAAACTTACACTAAATTTTGTCGAGGAAACACTGTCATGGCCATTTTCAAAGGGGTCCCTTGATCTCTGACCTCAAGATATGTGAATGAAAATGGGTTCTATGGGTAGCCACGAGTCTCCCCTTTACAGACATGCCCACTTTATGATAATCACATGCAGTTTTGGGCAGTTTTTTTATGCTAAATGCAGTACCTGTGAAGGTTTCTGGACAATATTTGTCATTGTTTTGTGTTGTTAATTGATTTCCAATAATAAATATAAACATTTGCATAAAGCAGCATATTTGCCCACTCCCATGTTGTATTAAATACTTGACAAATCTCCCTTTAAGGTAAATTTTGAACAGATAAAGAATGTGATTAATTTGTGATTAATCGCGATTAACTATGAACAATCATGCGATTAATCATGATTAAATATTTGAATCGATTGACAGCCCTAAAAAAAAAAAAAAAAAGAAAAAGAAAAAAAAAAAATGAACCAACCAAACATTGTAATAAAATCCTTGGCTTTCTCTCACCTATCTTTGCATAACACTAAAAAGATCTATCATGGGTCAGCAGAGGCAAAGCAGAAGACAGGTCACCACTTCTGACACAGGCCATCAGAAAACGTGACGCAATACTGAAACATTACCTGGAAATTAAACATACAGCATCCAAATATTGTCAGGCCTATTCATGAATAATATTGATAATATTAATCACACCAACAAGTGTGAGTGTTAAAACATCCGTGCAGCTGCGCCCCCTGCGGTTCCAGACACATTTGGATTCAGCCAGTTAATGCAGCCTAACTGTTAGCTAGTTAGCTAGTTAGCACACAGGTGTCAGCCACCAGGTGCACTTTAACGTGAAGCACACGTGTGTATGAATTGTTATATCATTTAGCTGTAGCTGCTGAGAAACACAGTAATTAACCGTGTCTTTAGGCACATGTCATGCGAGACGAACAGTTAATTAGTCAAGAAACATTTTTATACTAACTTAAAATTGTTAATTAAGAGCGCTGCTTACCAACAGTCGTTTTTTTGCCGCTTGTAAAACTCGTTGCTCAGCAACATGTCGTAGTGGATGTGTTTCTCTGCGCAGCACCAACTCTCACGAACACCGACGAGCAGGGCGAGTCCACTTTACACAGTCGAGGGGGTAAATCGGTCTCATCTTTTAAATTTTTCTTCATTTAAACAATGCTTTATTTGTAATTTCTTCACAAGATATGTTCTAAAATTCAACGTTAAGCACATGGTAATTAATAAAATATCGGACGACTCCAGAATACACGAAAACATATATGTTGTTGCCCCTGGACAACAATGGTACTAGCGACTATAGTGAAAATGTACTTCCTGAAACCGAATTGGGAGATGACGATTTTTTGATTTCATGGTAGTTCAGTAATATCTCTAAATGTAGCCTCTGTATAAATATCTGCCTTTTTTCCCTTTCGCACAAAACAGGCTTGCATAATTTAACGTTAATAACAAGCTGTGTTACTAGAGTTTGACCGGTATCTCTCTGTTAAACTACATCTACCTTGTGTTTCAGCAAGTGGGCTAGCTACTGTGGCTAATTCTACCAACCTCCCTAGATTTAGCTAGCAATTATAGCTGTAGTCTGTTGATTAATCGGGTTGTTTCCGGTGTAAAAAAGTACCAAAACCCGTTACGTGACTGCTTTCCCAACACAGATAGGGCCAAGTCATGAGTGCAGGAGACTCAAACCCCGCCGCCACACCCACTCCCTGTGAAGACACCCAGGGAGATGGACGATGGATATCTCTGGTGTGTGAAATAATACTATTATTATTATTATGAGTTTTCTGTTACTTCTCAGGGTTTTTACATAGCTACAGCATAACAACAGTCATGAATTGCCAGGTTTTCCCAGTCTGCTTTGTCGCTAATGTTTAGCTTTGTGAATAAAACAAAACAGATGAATAATTCATTAGTTGTCATTTATTTTGATGGCATAAAATTGTGTAGAAAAAAACCAACACAATTCTGATAGTACATTTTTTTTAGTTTTTAAATGTGCACTATTTGATCCAATATAGCTAATGTCTACCAATTTCCATATTTAAATAACAAAATATACAAAAGACATTTTTGTATATGTCTGCATTTGTCATGTAAAGTTTCAAAAGCAATTTCTAAGTCTGTATATTTTTTTCTTTTCCCTCTTCTCTCTGTAGCACAACCGCTTTGTGTCTGACAGCAAAGACAAAGAACCTGATGTCCTGTTTGTTGGAGACTCTCTTATTCAGCTCATGCACCAGTTTGGGGTAAAACATAAGTCACACACTATCCTGTCTCTCATAATCATCTATGCACTGCTTTCAAATAGTGTAAACGTACTTTTCAACACGTGGATGCTTTGTTGTGGTTTGTCTGCAGATATGGCGGCAGCTGTTCTCTCCTCTCCATGCCCTCAACTTTGGGGTGGGTGGTGATGCAACGCAACATGTGCTGTGGAGACTGAGCAACGGCGAGCTGGATAACATCAGCCCAAAGGTCCATATCACTGCCAAAAATAGGGAACATGATCATGCTTGTTTATTCACACAGCAGACTCATTGTGCTTATTGTTGTGCTAAAATCCAAATACCAGGTATATTTCAACCCTAAACTATCAATGGCTTGTGCTCAGTCATGCATTTCTTTCTCTTTTGTTGTTGTAGGTTGTAGTGCTGTGGGTAGGCACCAACAATCACGGCCAGACTGCTGAACAGATCTGTGGAGGCATCATGGCTATTGTCCAAGTCGTCAAGAACAAGCTCCCCCATGCCCGGACGCTTGTACTTGTAGGTTTATTTCCTGATACATTCCTTGAAGGAAGTGTTAAACTACTCACCTGCTTGTCTGTTAAAGATGACAAATGAAGCATCAAACTGCACAGTGATCTCACCCCTTTTAGTTCCATCTCAGCTTTGTGAGATTAGGTAAACAATAGACTATTGGACTGCGTGTGAACTGTTTGGAGATATGCTATTTTTCACACTATTTTTAAAAGGCTGAGATGGGACTACATGTGTACTTGCTGTATGTTTGGTGGGGCTACAAACTTCTTTGGCGTTTCAATTGTGGGTGGGTGTGGGTGATAAAGTAATGTCTGATTAAGCCTAATTTTAACTTTATCCTTAAGATAATAAACAGTTTTTACATTGATGCATGTATTTAAATGCTAAGAAGTGCTCTACCTTTTAAACAATAGCACTCATACATCTGTTTTTCAGGGTATACTGCCCAGAGGTAAATCGCCAAACCCTCTGCGGGAGCGAAATGCCAAGGTGAACAAGCTGGTCCAGGAGGCCGTATCGTCCCTCCCCCACGCCTCTTTCCTCAACGTGGACCCAGGCTTCGTCCACTCCAACGGTAGCATCTCCCATCAGGACATGTACGACTACCTTCACCTGACCCCTCAGGGCTACCAGGCTGTGTGCGATCCCCTGCACGCCCATCTCAAATCCATGCTAGATAAGCCTGCAGAGAACTGAGCAGCCAGGGCACAAACTTACACTACCACAGTGGTCCTCATCCCTGTTTTCCAGAGAGCATCAGCTTATTAAAACCTTGAATGATGGATAGAATCAATTATTTGGGGCTAAAAGCTGCACAAATTATTTGTGTAACTCCTCTTCATGGCTAGGGTTGGTGACCACTGTTACAGATAATGGGACCATACATTTTTTTGTGTTTAAGATACAGAAATTAAATTTGCTGTGCTATAGAGAGACAAAGTCTTGCCTCATTTTCCGGTAATCATCTGTTCCACTAGCTTTTGGTTCTCAAAGTGTTTTTCCATAGAAGGATTTTTTTCATTTCTCTGCCACATGATACAAACGATGAATATGATATGGGGAACTCCCTGTCTGTCATCCATGGGGACCAGAGCCAGACAGTGAAATGACATCTGAAGGGATGATACTGGAAAACAGTTTACATAAATAAATCCAGATGTCTAGTAGTTATGAATAAAGATTTTAAAAAGATGCAGCGACTTGTTACAAATGAAGATATACTGTAGGTTAAAAACTGTAGTTGCTGCACCTCATTAAAAACTGTATTCATAACTGTGCCCCAGATCTCATCCTTTCACCCACAGCCCTCATGAGACTATCAAAGCCTATTTTACGGACAGATATATGATATATAACCCTATCTATGACAAAAAACACTGTCTGCCTGAGGTTACTGGAACAGGAATTAGTGAAAAGAGTGTGAGACTTTGTCTCTTTAGGTGCCAGAATATGTCTGGTAAAAACAATACGAGATACAAGAACTGCCCATACCAGGAAAATGCTGTAATTCATCATTTTGGTTTCTCAGTTTCACTAAGTTACATTTATTTGGCAATAGCTTTATTTACTCTGTTGTGATGTCTGGTGTCTTTTTGTATATGTTAATTTGAATGACCAAATGTTTTTTGATTGGCCATAACTGTTTACTTGCCTTTTATCATGTCACATGTCTCATTAATGTCCTCGTACCTTTTTGCTTCAACTATTGTAACGGCAACGGATTTTGACGCGAGAGGCTGTTTCGTTTCAACCATAGACGTATTTGAGTAGGACGTGAAGTTGTATAGATATATCTAAAGTTGCTCGTGCTTCAAGTTTAATCTCATCTGCAACATACATAATGGCCAATCAGACCATTTAAAAAGGCTTTACTTCACACTAAAATGCTTCTGAGCCTCATATAAGGATTGTGCTACAGAACTTGAATTATGCTTCAGGATGGCTGATTGTGTACGTGATGAAAGAATGCATTAAATATGAAAAATGGTTTCATTGTCCCTTGTTTGATTGATCAGATCTGCATGCTGCTACTGAGTAAGACACACTGATGCATTGCTAAATTTTTATGCCTCAAGATTGATCACTAACCAGCAGGTTCATTGCGAGTACACAGATTACGCAAGAGATGTATTGCTTTTGGTTGACTGGTTTTGTTACGGTCTCAGACATGTTTTTGAGCAGAGAGCTGCATTTCTGTAACTTTAGGAGGGTGAACAAGTCTCGCTTTGCCCCTAAGCTGCATCTAACAGTCATGGCACAAAATTCAATACCTCGTACTTAAAATTCTGGCCGTTGCCTAGATTATAGCAACGATCTTAGTGTGACAGTTAGTGGCGTATCAGTTGCAGTGGTGTTGACAGGGCTGATAACAAGCACTCATAATTGTGATTGATTGTACGCCAAACTGTACAGCATGAAATGCAGGAATTTATCATTCACAATATGTGCTGTACACCAACCAAGTTAGAAGAGCTTAACTATCGTTTTTGACATCTCAGTTTCCTCCCATGTAACAGATGCATACTGAAGACACAATTTGATCTCAGCTTGGATCAGTGTGACAAAGCATAGAACTCAATATGTGGAAGTGACACACTTAACCATTTAAAGTAAGATCATATAATGAAAGTTTCACTTGAGACTTAAAAACATGGGCACAACTGGCACCCAGATGTTCTTGTAGTGCAGGTCACTTTCTCACGACAATTAGCCATTACTCAAAACCACAATCCGTTTTTTTTTGGCAAAGCTACAAGTTTCTTGTTATTCACAGTCACCCACTGTGAAAGGTGCCGGTTGGGTAAGCTTCATGCTTCATATAACTGGCAGGGGTTGAATGTCCACGGCTACTATTTCAGACATCAACACCATCCTTTATAAAGAACCGCAACAACAGCCATTTCATTTCCTCGCTGGGACCGAAGCTAGTGCACATGCAGGATTACTTTACCTGGACTGGCTTAACTACAACATGGGATCAAGGATGTTTTTGCTGTTGGTTCTTGTACTGCTTGTATTTACTGATCACGGCCAAGGTATTGTATACTTTATCAGAATGAGACAAGTTTTAAAAGTGAGTTTACATCCTGCGCATTTTATTCTGTGATTTTTCTTTTTTCTTTTTTCATTTTTCAAAGGTGTTCCTGAGACGCATGAAAAATCCTTGGTTGTCAGCACATTCACTGATGGTACGTGAGATTAATGTTCACAACACATTTTTCACAAGAGTGGTTCGTTTAAAGCTGAAGTAGGTAGAATTGGAGCAAATTTCATTACAAAAAAAGTTACTTCTATAAAATGGTCACTATATCCTGACAGTAGTGCATGAGACAGGTAATCTGAAAAAAATCATGTGCCTCTTTGTCCTCCGGTTCTCGTAACGGCATCTGCCAGATTTCACCGACCAGAGGAAAACAACCAATCAGAGCTGAGCTGGAGTCTGCCGTCAAGCTACCGTTTTCAGAAACATCCTGTAGTGTACTGTTTAGCTGTAAAATGAGAAAGTTTGTGACCCAGCCATGTTGAGATCAGTTGAGGAAATACCAAGTACCGCCCACCAGCTAGAGCAAACTTTCTCATTTTACAGCTAAACAGTACACTACAAGATGTTTCTGAAAACATATGAGGTGAGAAATAGGCATTACAGTAACAGGATATTGATTCATATTTAATCAGCGCTGCCTAGTTTGACGTTTGATCGGAATTCGTGAGTGACTGACAGCTGCCTCCGTTGAATAAACAGACAATAGGAACGCTCTCTCTGAAATGACCTGTGATTGGCCAAGGTCTCCCGTCCGGACTAGATTTTTTAAAGCCTGAAAACAGAGCCATGAGGAGGTGCAGAAGTTTAGTTTTCTCTCAGAGCACTTGAATTACAAGATGCTGAAAGGTTATTATGGAATTTTTGCCCAATGATGCCAAAAATATTCTGCCTACTGCAGGTTTAATATTCATTGAGCCGTTGTATTTTGCATTACTTGATTCAATCAAATTATTATCATTAATCTTTTTTTATTAAGTTTGATATCTGTTGTGTCGTAGCCTCTACTGTTGGAGAACCGCTGACAACTGAAAATCCAATCAGCATCCCAAGACATCACAACAGACTGTGTAACTGTAAAGGTGAAATAATCAAGGATACAGTGAACAAAATACACATCTAGTTAGCATCTCATCAGTTTATATGTAAGCACATCCTCAGTATTAGTGGCGTGTATTTTATCCTAATCCATTCTGCTCTTTTGTCCTTGTGTATTTGGGTCACCCAGGAAAGGGAATGGAGATGGCAAATACACGCTGCGCTTGTCAGAAGTCTGGCAGACGCAACGGCAGGCATGGAAAATGTGAGTCACATACAGTTTTTGAGATTCATAAACAACCAACAATAAGTAAAATATTTTGGACAGTGAACTTAATTTGTTTTTCTAACCCTATTGCTTTATCTGTCTGGATTTTTTTAAACCACAAGTGAAAACATTGTGCCAGAGGAAAAAGAATAAGAATCTGAAGAAGTGCAGAAGGTTTTGCGAACTGAAGAAGTGCGGCAACCCCAGGAAGTTTGGCCCCAGTGTCCCTATATGAACAACACTAAGAAGCACTATACAGTATATACATTACATCTTTATAATGTATGTAGTGATTGTAGTTTATGCAGTGATTACTGTCATACATATTTTTCTAAGTTTTTTAAGTGTTTATGACACTGTTTCACTAACAAAAGTTTGCATGACTGTAACTTTCTGAATCAGCACAAATAAACTGTATCCTCCGAAATAAAGTCACCACAAAATTGATTGTGTTGATTATTTATTGATTTAGAAATACATACAGTGAATTAAAGCATGATAAGACTTACATTTACTTACAGTTTTAATATTATCACACATAACAAAAAAAGCCTCCAGGTGTTCAGAGTAAAGAAATGCAGTGGGGTATACAGGTATTTTAGAGGAATACGCTTGTTAAACTACGCAAGTGTGTTGAATTATTTGTATTAAACCACCTCAACGGTAGTGACATCAACAACCACCACATTAACACAAATACAACTCGTTTTACTTGCTAATAATAAAAACATTTCACATAAAACACCCAAAACAGGCAATACAATAATACGATGATTTTTCAATGTTACTATTCAGTAATAAAAATAAACCTGATTAAAGGAAATATCCAACAACAAATTGTAACTTGAATCAAAACTTTTGAATTTTTCTTTGCCTTTCCAACAAAACCCACAAGAACAGATAACACGGCATCAGATTATTGACTGTACAGTACCTGCCTTTTCATTTTACAGTAAGACTGTTCAGACTGTAGAGGGAGCAAGAGGCCTTTCAGTCGGACTGGATCCCTCAGTGTGGAGGACTCAGTTGAACAGCGCAGGGACAAACAAAGCAAACAGCATCAACATCAGACCGCCTTGGGATGCAGAGGCGTGAGCTAAGGGGGAGAAAGAGACAGAAATAATGACAAATAATTCACATGTTAAATACAAAATTGTTTAATACAACATGAGAATATCTGTAATTGTATAGCCCCTATTCTTATGTGATCACTAACTTTGAGCAAATATGGTTGTCAGCACATTCAATGATGGTAAGTGAGATTAATGTTCAAAACATATTTTCCACAAGGGTGATTCATTTAAAGCTGAAGTAGGTAGAATTGGAGCACATATGATTAAAAAAAGTTATTTTTATAAAACGGTCACTATATCCTGATAGTAGTGCATGAGACAGATAATCTGAAAAAATCAGGTTCCTCTGTGTCCTCCAGTGCTGCTAATGGCGCTTGCAAATTTCCAACTGCCTTTACAACAACAACCAATCAGTAGTCTCTACAGTAGCTGTCAATCACTGCTCGTGAAACTAGTGAACTCCGATCAAACGGTCAAACTAGGCAGCGCTGATCAAATATGAATCATATTCTGTTACTGTAATGCCTATTTCTCGCCTCAAATGTTTTCAGAAACATCTTGTAGTGTACTGTTTAGCTGTAAAATGAGAACGTTTGTGACCCGGCGGCCATGTTGAAAACAGTCGAGCCAAAACCAAGCACCGCCCACCGACCGGAGCAAACTTTCTCATTTTACAGCTAAACACTAAAATATGTTTCTGACAACATTTGAGACAAGAAATAAGCATTACAGTAACAGAATATGGATTCATATTTGATCAGCACTGCCTAGTTTGACAGTTTGATTGGAGTTCACAAGTTTCGCGAGCAGTGATTGGCCGCTGCTTTAGAGACTCCTCGGTTCTGATAGGTTGTTTTCCTTCGGTGCAGTGAGATCTTGCAAATGCCATTAGGAGCATCGGAGGACACATTTCACAGATTACCTGTCTCATGCACTACTGTCAGGATATAGTGACCGTTTAAAAAAACAAACTATTTATCATATTTGCTCAAAGTTACCGACCGCAGCTTTAAGTGGACGTAATCCTCTTTGTTTTCTAATATTCCACACCATAAAGCCAACAATTATTTTTCTAAAAACACAAACAAATTTTGAAATGATCCTATCAAAATATTGGATCATGTTTCATTCATATTTTGCTTGTCAGCTCATCAAAATATCACAAAATGACTTCTGAAGTAAGGCTCACTTACCAGTGCCAGTAAAGACTTTGGTCTTGTACATTGTGATATTAGTCACAGGGTTCCTCGCCTTACATGTGTAGTTTCCCTCATTCTCTTTCGTCGCAAGGAAAGTGATAGCTGGGCCGGAGTGATAAGGTCCTGATAACTTGTTGAAGAACCAGAGGAAGTCACAATCTGGCCGAGAATCAGCAGAGCATGTCCAGTACACGACCACTAGGTCAACATGACCAGAGATATTCACGCTCAGAGGGCCGTCTGCACACACACAATAAGAGAGGGGGTTGGTCAGAATTATGTACAGAAAAATGAGGAATATTATGTTGCTTTGGCACAAAATGCTAAATTTTGTTTCTAAAAGTCTAAAGCCACATATGTTCTGAGCATTCAGGTATTTCTGGGCAAACTGAAACCACAGCAATTACTGTTATAGTAAATATTCATTATTATTTATTCACTTTTGTGAAATTTCCAATCACCAGCTTAGTAGATCTGCTTAATTTGACTACGTTTTTGTAAAATCCACTTAGTCCCATGATGAACAGGGTGCTCATGTGTGAGTTAATATCATTGGTAAAGATAGTAGCAGTTATCGAGGAGGTGATGTTAGTGTATTACACCTGATCATACGAGGCGGACGGCGTTACAACGGTTTTGCTCTCTGCGGCTCACGTTACTGCAGTTTTGGAACGTGAGGAGTGAGCGGAGGGGTACTCAGTTGGTTGCAATCTGCCACCACACCACTAGATGCCGCCACATCCTACACACTGTGTCTTTAAAACCAGTTAAAATTAAAACCACAATTGTTTCCTACAACACTCACAGTTCACCAGGAGCATGTATTCAGGGCTTCTATGTGGACCAGCCTGATTGGTAGCGACACACCGATATGTCCCGTCATTGTGCATCGTCAACGGAGTGAAGTGCAGCGTGTTGCTTTTAACGTGGTAGGACATGTGAGGGTTTGAGTGTGTCATGTTGAGGCGCATGTTGTCCTTCATCCAGTAGATCATGTCATAGGGCCCAGCAACGTCACAGGTGAGAGTGAAGTTTTCAGAGTTTATTGGAACTGTGTTGTTTCTGATCACCACTGACTCTATTGCCTCTGTGGAAAGAAAACACAGCAGAAATCAATCAGTATTTCATCAGTTGTACAATCACATGATATGCATTGAAGGAGTCAAACCCATAGACTTTTCTCACCAATGACTGTGAGCATCTTGGAGGTGGTGTTCGTCTTTCCTGTCACATTATTGTAGGCCACGCAGGTGTATTCTCCACTCATATTTAAAGTCAAACGGTCAGTTGTAAACACTGAAGAATTGGCCACGTTGGAGCCATTGAACCACCAGCTGAACTGACTGGGAGGCATCGACATGGCAGAACAGTGGAAGACTGCGTAACGTCCTGTCTCAGCAAAAGCTGGCCCATCAATCATGGGTGTTTCTGGTCCAACTGCAACAGCAAAGGAGATAGCAGGCTCTCATGGTGCCATATTTATCTAAATAACATAGGATGATGCGCTACAGTATAAAACATTCAGTTACAGTGAAATAAATCCTTTAAATGTTACTCACAGTTCACAAGGAGCATGTAAGGAGGGCTGGTCATGTTCCAAACAGCATTAATAGCCATACACTGGTAGTGTCCAGTATTATTGCGTTCCAGCGGGTTGAAGGTGACGGTCTTGTTATCCATAGAGAGAACAGTTTTGTTGTCTTCATGAAGTGGCTCGCCATTTTTCATCCAGTAAACATGCCCAGCAGGTCCACTCACATTGCATATTAGCTTATAAACATTACCTTCCATGGCAGGATTCATTGGTGATTCGACTTGAACATATTCTATCGCATCTGAAAACAAAGCAAAAAGTCATTTAGTTCTCTCCTGAGCCACCTTTCCTGATTGTACATAGGATTTCTTTTTTACAGAAATGTAGAAATAGCAATCCAAGTCTCACCAACAACAGTGAGCATCGTGTATGCAGTGCTGTTTTTGCCAGTGATGTTGTTGTAGGCCATGCAGGTGTACATCCCACTCATGTATTTGGTAAGAGGTGGTGTGACATACGTCGACGTACTGGCCACTAGAGAATCATTGAAGAACCATTTGTAGGAGCTGGGAGGGTTTGATGACGCATAGCAGCTGAATGTGACGTTGTATGCTGTCTTTGCCGCATTTGGTCCCATGATAGTTGGCATCTGTGGTCCATCTAAACACACAGATATTACCTTAAATCACCTTCACTGAGAACATGTTCACATGACTGTCAAGACATTGATATAACGCAGAACTGTGCATGAATGGAGAGGTCCACCTTTGGATAACCTGACGCCAACAATCTGATGTTTAGTTCATCTCAGTCTGTATTTTGTGATGAATCTACTTGATGCGGCCACATTTTTAAACTGTGGTATTTAAAGGTGGAATTCTTCTTTGGTTTTGGTTGAATCCCATTTTTTCTTTTCTTTTTGACAGATTGAAAAAGTCCTCCCCCAACAAAAGGGAATAGGAGATTAGGGTAAACTGCATGGCGAGTACTCACAAAAAACCTCCAGCGTGAAGTTTTGACTGGTTAAGCTGCTGAGTGGGTTGGAAGCTACACACCGATAGTTCCCATTGTCAGAGTTCATGACAGGATCAAAGGTGAGGGTGGCGTTGTCCATTGAGAAGTTCCTTGTGTTGTCAGCAAACAGTGGGAACCAACCATACATCCAGGTAATTGACTCCACACCTCCAGCTGTCTCACAGGTTAGAGTGAATGTGTGGTTCAGGATTGGCTGAGCTCCGACAATTTTTATTGACGCCATGGTCACTGGAGCTTTGGAGAATAAAAGGATGGCGGCGATAACAGTAAGCAGAGTAACTCCAAACTATGTATGATACTTTGGCTGTCTGGTTTTATGATTTTCATTTTTGTGGTAGACTAAATGAACGATACGATACCACTCTCATATCTGTTGAGTATGAAGCCACAGCCGGGGGTTGTTTAGCTTAGCTTAGCAAAAATACTGGGAACAGGGGGAAACACCTAGCCTGACTCTATCCAAAGGTAAGAAAATCATGCCTACAAGCACTTCTAAGGCTCACTGACCCCTCTTTTGTTTAATCCGTAGAAACAAGTATGCAAGTTGTTGGTAGGCGGAGTTTGCTTCTTTTCCATAGAGCCAGGCTAGCTGTTTCCCTCTGCTTCCAGTCTAAACTAAGCTAACTGTCTCCTGGCTGTAGCTTCATATAGAGTGGTATCGATCATGTAACTCTGCAAAAAAGCAAATGAGCATATCTACCGAAATTTCAAACTATTCTTATACAGTAAGTTACCCAAAACAGGGAGCATTGTGTATGCAGTGCTGTTTTTGCCGGTGATGTTGTTGTAGGCCATGCAGGTGTACATCCCACTCATGTCTTTGGTAAGAAGTGGTGTGATATACATAGACGTATTGGCCACTAGAGAATCATTGAAGAACCATTTGTAGGAGCTGGGAGGGTTTGATGATGCGTAGCAGCTGAATGTGACGTTGTATCCTGTCTTTGCCGCATTTGGTCCCATGATAGTTGGCATCTGTGGTCCATCTAAACACATGGATATTACCTTAAACCACATTCACTGAAAACATTCATACAACACAGAACTGGGCATGAATGGAGAAGTCCACCTTTGGATAACCTGACACCAACAATCTGGTGTTTAGTTCATTCCAGTCAGTATTTTGTGATGAATCTACTAGATGTGGCCACATTTGTTAATGTGTCATCTAATTCCGCCTTAGATATTGATTTATTACATTTTTCAGAATTGCTTTTTCTTAACTGCAGTGGGGTGGAAATCTTCCTTGGTTTTGGTTGAGTCCAATTTTTTTCCTTTTTGACAGATTGAAAAAGTCCTACCCTGACAAAAGGGAATAGGAGATTAGGGTAAACTGCATGGCGAGTACTCACAAAAAACCTCCAGCGTGAAGTTTTGACTGGTTAAGCTGCTGAGTGGGTTGGAAGCTACACACCGATAGTTCCCATTGTCAGAGTTCATGACAGGATCAAAGGTGAGGGTGGCGTTGTCCATTGAGAAGTTTCTTGCGTTGTCAGCATACAGTGGGAACCAACCATACATCCAGGTAATTGACTCCACACCCCCAGCTGTCTCACAGGTTAGAGTGAATGTGTGGTTCAGGATTGGCTGAGCTCCGACAATCTTGATTGACGCCATGGTCACTGGAGCTTTGGAGAATAAAAGGATGACGGCAATTACAGTAAGCAGAGTGACTCCAAAATATGTATGATACATTGGCTGTTTTGACTAGGACTAGACTAAACAGTTCAGGAAATTCTATTCGCTTTCTTAGATGAGAACATCGATAAACCTCTCATATCTGCCCGTTGAGTATGAAGCTACAGCCAGGAGTTGTTCAGCTTAGCTTAGCATAAAGTCTGGGAACAGGGGGAAACACCTAGCCTGGTTCTATCCACAGGTAAGAAAATCTGCCAACCAGGATCTCTAATGGTACATGTCCACAGCCTCGTCCTCTTTTCCACACTTCCCATTCATTGTCTATGTGCAATGCATTCGGGTAGTGTGACGGTGCAATTCGAGAGACGGGGCGTCACGTTGGAAACTCTCAAGAAACTTTTAAACTAAGCGCAGTCGATCCAAAATAAAGGCAGATTCAGCAACTGCATGGCTTATTTCTGGCAAAAAAATGTTTTCAGAAACACATTTTGGTGAAATAAGAGAAGAAAGTTTCCAAACGAGCCGCCATGTTGTTTACAGTTTGAAAGCTGGGAGCAGCAGCTCACGAGGGAGAGCGTTCGTCCAATCACGTGCCTAGTGCCTTGTATCTAGTGGCAGCCCATCAAGCGTCCAATGCTGGGAAGCGAGGCGATCCTTCGCGATATAAACGCCCCTGTGGACACGCACCATCAGGCTCACTGACAACTTATAGCTCATTTGTTTAATCTACAAAAAACAAAGTGTAAAAATGAATAGTTGTTTGTTCTGGAATTGCTGGTAGGTGGGTTTTGCTACCTTTGTAAAGAGACAGACTAGCTGTTCCCCCTTGCTTCCAGTCTAAACTAGTCAGCTAAATGCTTGCTAGCTGTAGCAAATGAGCAAATCTCCACGAAATGTCAAACTATTCTTATACAGTAAGTTACCCAAAACAGTGAGCATTGTGTATGCAGTGCTGTTTTTGCCGGTGATGTTGTTGAAGGCCATGCAGGTGTACTTCCCACTCATATTGAAGGTCAGCGGTCCAATTGTTAAATCTGAGGTGGTAGTCACCAGGGAACCGTTGAAGTACCAGCTGATGTGGCTGGGAGGACGAGAGGCACTTGAGCAGTTGAGGGTTGCCAGTGTTCCTGTCAGAGCCATGGACGGCCCTTCGATTACTGGTTTCATTGGGCCGTCTTTTAATATCAGACAATAAAGTAAAAAGGTTACATGTTTTGTATTTGCTCTTTGTGTATCTACAAGAGAGAGAAAGATGAAAATACTTACAGTTTACAACAACTGTGTAAGGGCTGCTGGTCATGTTGCTCACAGAATTAAAAGCCTGACACTGATAATCTCCATTATCTGACTGTTGGACTGGGTTGAGAATCAGTGTCTTGTTGTTCATGTCAAAGGCTGTTGTATTGTCAGCAGTAATAAGTTGACCATTCTTCCACCATCGAATGCTGGTAACAGAACCATTCACTTCACAATGCAGAATTAACGGCTCATGAAGTATTACTGGTCCACCTGTGTTATTCACCACAACTGCTGCTATTGGCTCTATAGGAGGAGAAGGGTATTGTTGAGTAATTGAAATTCACACATGCATGTGTGTTGAGTGAATATGGCAGAGGTCACTGAAAATGTTAAGTAGTTTGACATTTTGGGAAATACGCTTATAAAACCTTTTTTTGCCAAGAGTTAGAGGAGAAGATTGATACAACTCCCATATCCATTAAATATGAAGCTACAGCTAACAGCCGGTTAGTTTAGCTTAGCATAAAGACTTAAAACAGGGGTACGGTAAACAGCTAGCTTGGCTTATCCCGAAGGTAACAAAATCACTACTAATTACCACATTATATCTCATTTGTTTATTACATACAAAAACCAAAGTGTAAAAATATGTCTCAGCTGGTTGCCTGGCAACATCATGGTAATTTCAGGAAGTCACAGCCAAGAACAGCCTGGCACAAAACCCTGTAAATCGACAACTATTTGTTTTCACACTTTGGTATTTGCATGGATTAAGCAAACAAGATATTAGTGTGATTTAAAGGTGTTGTTAGACAGATTTTGTTATCTTCGGACAGAGGCAGACTAGCTCTTTCCCCGTTTCCAGTCTTAATGTTAAGCTAAGTTAACCAGCTGCTGGCTGGTAAATAGTCTTTGCTGAGAGAAACAAAATCAAAGGCACAAAAATTGACACTCTAAAATACCACAAATCCAACCTTACCCACAATCTTGATCATTGCACTTTTGCTGCTGAACCTGGCCGTGACTGTGTTGTGAAATACGCATTGGTAATTTCCTGAGTTGCTCTTTGTAACCCTCTCTAGTTGAAGCTGTGGGCCTAAATCATTTAGGTACACCCCATCAACCATCCACTGGATCATCGCTGGAGGGCTGGACTCCGCTGAGCACGACAGCGTGATGTTAGATCCTGTTATGTAGGCGGACTTCATGGGCATGATCATCATCGTTATGTTACTTGGACCATCTGATGAAGAGGGAACATTGTTTAAGGGGTTTATGTTGAGTGAATGTTTTTATACATACAGGTAAGCATATATATATATATATATATATATATATATATATATACAGTATTTCTTTAGTGAAAACTCACAGCTGATGTTCAGATGTACAGGGAGACTGATTTCATGGCTCACACCGTTGGACACATTGCACCTGTACGACCCCTCGTCATAGCGGGTCACCCCGACTATGGTGAGAGTGGCGCCTCCATCGCTGAGCTGTACTCCCCCACTGGCTGTGACCACAGAGTTGCCCTTCAGCCAAACATAAGACAGGGACGAGCCGTTGAGCACGGAGCACATGAGAACTGCTGTGTCATTGAACTCCACCAGGTGGGTTGCGTTTGCCCTCAGAGTCACATTTGAAATAGGCACTGCAAAGAAGGAAATAAGCTATTTGTTAGGTTTTGTGGAAATGTGTGATTGTAGTGAACAAGCAATGTTGTGTCTTCTCTCAATAGCAGGCAGAGGTGGAAACGTGACTCATATGACTTGAACTGAGGTCTGATTCAAGCCAAAGTTTTTATTAGCCTAAAAATAGCCTTAATTATTGGTCTGATGGTCGGCAAGTCCAACACTTCGGTCCCAGCTGAAATATCTCAACAACTCAAAAAACTTGAGACATTCATGTCCACCGGCCATCATCGGGTCAAAATTTTAATGTGTCCAATATTTGGCTAAATATCTTCAAAACTAATGACATTTCCATCAGCCTCAACTGTACTTTAGAGTAAGTGCTAAATATCATAATATAATAAGGAACACTGACATTAGCATTTAGTTAAAGTACAGCCTTGGAGAGCCACTAGATGTAAAGTCTTAATATAGTTTTAGACTGTACTTTACTTATGTTCAAGTGACTAAGAGAGTCGATTTGGACCAGATGTACAACATGACAGCTCCCAAACAGTTAAACCTAAAACATCTGGATCACTCCCTGGTGGCTGGCTGCAGTATAGGTCATACATCCCGCCCCCTCCATGTTAGCGGATGGGACATGGGCCAAACTAAAAAAGTCACGTCAAATAAAATTTTTCCAAAGATGGTTTCTGTCATTTTAGGTAGTTCTTATCACACCGATATATGTTCAAGTATTCATTTTTCTGATACGTTTGGTTTTAATTAGTTATTTGATGCTACAAAAAGGGGGTGAGACGTCATGATTGACAACTGTGAGTCTCTCTCGCTGACAAGCTATGGCCGTGCTCGGCTCGCGATTGGTTTGGGCGGGTGACCTCGATACCGCGCCTCCATCGCCCTATCACTACTGCACAGACTCCGGCTCTAAATGCCGTCAAAATCTCAAGATGGCAGCTCTTGTATCCAGGATATTTTGGCTTCACTTCTGCACAGTTTGAGGAAGTGGAGACGCGTCGTCCATCTTTATATACAGTCTATGATTAGGACTAATAACTTCACTAAAAACTTGAGACCAACTTAGGACTGGAGCAGAGCTGACTCGATCTGCTAGCTGTTGCCAAAGGCAAGGTGACTGTAATAGCTACAGACCCCCACACTGCTCTAGTCTTTTGTCTTGCAAATCATAACGTGGCAAACACAGAAGACATCGGAATATGCAAATACTCCCTGCTCATTGCTGGTTCTTTAATGTTAGCAGTTTTTTTCAATACAATAGAAGAGGAGAGTATATGAGGGAGTGAGTAAAGATGAAAAGTGATAAAGAGGACCTTACCTTGGACTGACAGTGTTAACTGAGCGCGAAAAGAATTCACTGCCTGTAATGTGTACAGTCCAGAGTCTTTCAGCTGTAGTGACCTTATAGTCAATGATGAAGTGGTTGAATTGAATGTAACCCTGTCAAGCCAACTGTTAGTTATCATTTCACCTCCCGGTATTATCAGAACAATGATATCATTGTCGAACAGCCATGCCCCTGCGGTGACATTGTCCTGGCTGAAAAGTGTGACATTGCTGCCCACTGGTAACGGGTTCTCAGAGGCATATATCTTCTGGATACCTGCAGCTAGAAACAGAAAGAAAAGAACATTCAGTCACCCTTAAATGTAGATTTTAGCAAATATTGCTAAAACATTGGTCAAAGCACTTACAAACACAAAGTAGCACGTTTAAAACCTTTTCATCAATAAGTTCTATAAACTGGTTTCTCATCGTCTGAACTGAATCAATATAATAAAAAAAAAATGTCAAATGAATTTGAGTTCAAAATAATTCAGTCTTACCTGCTGCAAAGGTCGTCGTGGCCACGATCAGGACAAACACCACTGGAGACCCCATTTTACTCTACAGTTTCTTTTTAGTTGGAGTCTTCCTTGCCAGCTAAATGGACTTGACTCTGGCTGTGATGAACACAAATCTGGCGATATTGTACAGTCACAGCCGCCTTTTGCAAATATTTGCTCTACTTCACTCAAGCGTTCTGTTCTCATGATGTAAATGCTAACCCCTACCATCACCATGCCACCTCACAGCCCTGGCCACACCTTGTTTTGCCCTCGTCCACACCGGTCCACACCAAGGAGTGTCCATTTACTGTAAACCTTGGCCGTTCCGCAACTTTTAACCAACCAGAGGAAGGGATGGGGGATATTTTGTAAGTATACTGTAGGAACCTTAAATTTAAAAGCGATGACCCATTCAGTGGACTGTTGCTTCTCTGATGCAAAATAAACTATGGGGCTTACACAACACGTCTTCCCACAATGCAGGTGGAATAAACATTGGAAAATTAAAGAAAAGACTGCAAACAAAAAAGGAAAACTTTGGGTCGAGGTCTTACAAAGTCTATTAAGTACATTTTGGGATCCTTTTAAATATTTATCACTGGTCACTCCACATCTATACCAATAAATGTCTTGTCATCAGACAGTTTTTCTGTTAGAGTTATTTGATAACCAGCTGCATCATTAATAACAATATTGACAGGATTTAATGGAGGACAATACACCATCTGTCCCTAAGCTAGACGTTTCTCTCTCTTTGTTTAATGTAACACACAGATTTAATATCCTAATTGTTCATGAACAAAGGAGGTAAGAACGTTTTTATTTTTATTTTACGTAAGAACATTAAAACTTTTGAAATTGCCAAATACCTCTAAAGAATATACCAATAGTTTTTGGTTTTTCCTATTGACCAACAGCAGTCATTAATGACTTTGATATTTATTTTGAGCTCAGCCACAAAAAAAATCAACATTTCCTCATCGTTTAAGACTGCATTTAAATCCGCCAGTGCAACATGAGGGGATTTTTCTCAGTTTTATATTAAACAAATAATCTTACTTAAATAATGACAGTAATTCAAGTGAAAATCATCATTGCTATACAGTTCATGACTGACAAACAAAAACTTAATGGTACAACACTTCAAGACTCTGTGGCATTTTTATGAGGTAAGAATTTTAAATAGTTTTTTGGCTGGGTAGTACAGTTAATCTACCTGTATCTGATTGTTGTGTTTGAGTTATGCGGTTGTGCAAAGTATTTCTGTTCACTTTTAGCGCTCCTTATCAGCCAGTATTCATTGTTTGATTAGTGAGCATATTACAACACACTAGGTCAACGACAAAAATATTTGACATGAGTAATGTTAATCAAATTTGCTTCTAATAATATTCATTTTTCAAATTAAAAAAGTCATTTCAAGATACATAGAAGTGGTTTTGAATGCTGTATTATTGCTTAAAGGTTCGCTGTATCCAATTTATTTCATTGCATCAGAGTCATTCATGGACTGAATGAGTCACCAACATCTGTGAAAGAGAAGCCGTTATCAAAGTTATTATTCATGTTAGTTATATTACTGTGCGCAAATTAGTTCAATTTAAAAATGGCTGAATGTCAGTGTAATTCTTCGTAATGTAAATTCCTTTTGCCTCAAACCTTATTTGGCAAAACAAATAAGTTGTGTATAAACTGTCTAGAATAGGATTGCCGATATCGGAATTGGTTAATTGATCGAGAAAAAAAAAAAAAAAAAAATCTGAAATGCCAAAAATAATTCCTATTTTATTTTCTTCCTTTTTTATTTTGCTGTATTTTAGTCTTCAATTCCCCTCCCCTCCCTCATTTAGACAGTTATATTAAACTCTTTTTAATGTATTAACAAGTATTTTGTATAGTACCTTTTTTCTGATATATATGAATTTTCTACTTTGTAAAATAATTGTCATAGTAATCAATAATGAAAATAATTATAGGTTACAGCTTGTTACATCATTTATGTCAGTTACATCTCAACAGGAAATTAAGTAATTAACTCATTATATCATGTTCAAGACTTGAACTGATCTGAATTAATTTAGAAATGTCACCATTTTTATGGAATAATTTAACTTTTTTTCCTTTTCTGAGAGAAAATGTTACGCAAACTATGCAGACTTTAAAGAGTACCTATTATGCTCAGTTTCAGGTTCATACTTGTATTTTGGGTTTCTACTAGAACATGTTTACATGTTTTAATGTTCAAAAAACTCTTTACTTTTCTCATATCGGCTGTGTTGCAGCACCTCTTTTCGCCCTCTGTTTGAGCTCCTGGCCCCCCCCCCCCCTTTCGAAAAGCTCAGTCTGCTCTGATTGGTCGGATGGCCCACTGTTGTGATTGGTCAACTGAACCAAACCCTTCAGACTCAACTCCAGCTCCGCTCTAACAAGCTTTGATTGAGGGCGTGTCAAACTAGCCGCTAGGCAAAGTGTGTTACTTGGTGACATCACCATGTTACAGAAGAAAAGGCGGGACTTCAAGCAAGGCGTTTCAGGCATTTCAGGAGCAGTGTTTCTGTGGGGGAGAGTAACTTTGGCGTGGACTTTGGGCTTTGTATCTTTGCAGAACTTTTACATGCACAAAAAAGCTATAGAACATAGTGAAGGAAAGGGAAAAAGTGCAAAAGCACAATAGGTCCTCTTTAATGTCAATCCATGAATTAGAATATTATTTTGAAGTGTATGAATGACAAAAAGACGTTATTCTACAACTTGCCCGGCAATGAGGAAAGGAACCCAACCAACAGTAGCAGCGGCAGGAGCCACACATTGACTGCCTGTTGTTCAGACCCTGAAGACTCTGTAGAGAAAAACCAAAGTGAGGAACAGATGGAGAAATTTAGAGGTTGACGTCACTATACTAACAAACTCACTTCCGATCATGATGTGTGCGGTGATATCGCTGTTCACGCTGGTGTGATAGTTGAAGGCCAGACAGGAATATGGACCGCTTTGGTCCTCGCCGACACTGAACAGCTCCAACAATGGACCCGTAGTGTTCACGAGCTCTCCTCTGAAAGCCCACTGAAGCTGAGCTGGAGGATTGGACTCTGCTGAACAGAGCATGGTCAGATTGGATCCAATGGGAAAGGACGTTGTGTTTTGTCCATTCACTGTTAGCGCCATGTTTTCTGGACCATCTGAGAAAGAAACAGAAATAAAAGCAGTATTTAAGAGCTCTGTTAGTAGTGGAACTGGACAATTATAGCAAATTAAGATTGAAATCCTACTCACAGCTGATAGTAAAGTTTACTGGATCACTGGTTCCATTACTGATGGGATTGAACACGTGACACCTGAATGGTCCCTGGTCGTAGCGGGTCACATTGACTATCGTGAGCGTCGAGTTACCATCGGTGAGCTTAACTCTGTCGCTGGCTGCAACCTCAGAGCTGCCGTTCATCCAGAGGAAAGACATGGAGGATCCAGAGGAAACGGAGCACGTAATGACGGCTGAACTGTTGAACTCCATCAGGTTGGTTTGATTGGCTCTTAACGTCACATTTGAGATGGGCTCTGTGGAAGACAAGTGGATCAAGATGCTTCAACATACTGGTCACTGTGAGGGTTTGTAGAAGACAAGCAATGGAGGAACAGCATACATACAAAACAATGGATCTTAAAGTGTCAGTAGGCAGTATATTTTTGGCATCATTGGGCAAAAATTTCATAATTATCTTTCGGCATATTGTAATTCAAGTGTTCTGAGAGATTGGCTACATTTTTTAAAGCCTGAAAACAGAGCCATGAAGAGGTGCAGAAGTCTAGTTATCTCTCAGAACACTTGAATTACAATATGCTGAAAGGTTATTATGGAATTTTTGCCCAATGATGCCAAAAACATTCTGTCTACTGCTGCTTTAAGTGACCCTAATCACATGAGGTAAAATGCAAAACATGGTATGTTCATATGTATCTTATACAACATGCTGATATAATTCTTATAGAGTTTGTTTTGTATGGGAAGGCAGGAATGCGCTGGCAGCTATTGACCCAGCAGAGATGGGCTCCGTGAAACTGGAGGAACAAGTAAACAAAAGGACAAGTTAAAGGTGAGTGTTGTCAGACAGAAACTATCCAGAGGAAAAAGGTCAGCAAAACCATAATACACGCAGGCTCTCACAGCAAGTAGCGAGTTTGCTGATTGTCAGTCCAAATATCCCGAGGCGGAAACGTGAATTCCTTTGTAAGTCCTTTGTGAATATTGTTTAGGGATCCTTGTTTTTTCATTTTGACAGAAACCTGTTCCAGTAAAAAGGATAGTGTAAACAATTCATCAGCACATTTTTTTCTGCCTCACCCCTCTAGGCGTCGAGCTGTACTTGTTCAAAGAGTTGATGTTCACTTTCTTTTATGTTTCTATATGTTTGTTTGTATGTTCTAATTATGTTTAATATAATTCTTGTTTTTGTTTGGCTGTTGTTTGTCCACGTCTTTATTTGCTCATGAGATTTATGCTTGTCTTGTTCTGCTGTCTCTGTCTACACTACCTCTTTTTTTACATTTTCTGAGTGCCTCTAAAACTGATTTCCTTGTTGACTGTACACTGTACATATTATTATACAATATAATTGCGTGCGTCATTCAGGTTGAATACAAAATATAAAAAATTATATATATATTTTTAAGTGACAGCATCAGAAGCAACATTACTTACGATACATTAGCACGACAGTTTTTAAGAAACAAATAATATTTTTTAGGGAATAGGTTTATTTGGATTAAGAGGGAGACTATTTTACTCGACAATGCCCACAGTTTATACAAAGCCTTCAAAGCAATAACCCAATTTAAATTCAAAAGTCAGTAATAAGGATGAATATAAAGAAGGAAATAACAATGGGGGCTCTCAAGTCTCTGTGACAGAAAACATTCAAAGGCTGAAGCAGTCGTGGAATATAACTAAGTACATTTACTCAAGTACTGTACTTAATACAGTTTTGACATACTTGTAATTTACTTGAGTATTTCCATTTTCTGTTACTTTAGACTTCTACTCCACTTCATTTCCGAGACAAATATTGTACTTCTTACTTAACTACATTTATTTTACAGTTATAGCTACTTTTTACATAAAAAAGACATGAGTATGCAGTACTATACTTCAATCTACTCAGTAGTATACAAAGTATGTACAATTGTACAACTATGCCAATGTATCTTTCAACATTAAAATGCTCTTACATGTATGTGTTAGTGATAAAAACAGAATAATATAATATTCTATTATAATATAATACTGAAAGGAGCCATTCTGCATAGTAAGCACTTTTACCTTCGATACTTATAGTACATTTAGCTAATAATACTTCTGTACTTTACTGTACTAAGTAATATTTTGAATTGGGACTTTTACTTGTACTGGAGTATTTTTAGACTGGTATTTCTGCTTTTACTTAAGTATCTGAGTACTTCTTCCACCACTGCACTTAAGTGTCCTTGAACCAGATATTCAATCTGCACAAAATATCACTGCTAATAATGAAAATTATAACAAATGTTTATGGGCAGTTGTAGAATAAGTCCCAAAAATATCCTACTCAAATAGAGGTACCTTTCTGAAATATGACTAAAAAACAATATTATTTTAACTTTCTAAAACTTATCAAGTGAGTTGATTTAACATTGTTGGATCTGATCTTTTCCATGCAGTTCAATAAGGCAGAAAAGATGCTGTTGTGTTATTTCTGTTGGGAACACTTCATAAAGTAAATCCATCTTTCAGTTCTTGTTGCTGCTAACCAAACTCTAATGGGCTGGTTTCTAATGCAATCTTTAGGAGAGGCTATAGAGTTTCTAATGGATGAAATATGGAAATCAGTTACTGAACATTTGTTTAGTCTCACCCAGAACAGTCATGGAAGCACTGGCCTTCAGCTGGGGGTCAGTGCTCTGCACTACGTAGACTCCCGAGTCAGCCACCGTGACGGAGCTCAGGGTGAGAGCTCCGGTGAGGACGTTGACTGACGCCCTGCCGCTGTGACTGGGGAAGACTGCCTGCTGGCCCCCCAACCAGGTGAGGATGAGGGACTCTCCCACTGCCCAGCTCCCACTGTTCAGAGTCGTCGAAGGAGACAGAGACAGCGTCACAGAGTCCCCGACTACAGCAGGGTTGCTGGAGGGCTGGACCGCCACAGCACCAGAGGCACCTGAAGAAGAGAACAACATTTGTTATTAACTATAATATAAATAACACACACTTCCATTTTTACAAGAATAATTAAGATATCATATTCCCAAATTCATCAGCTATAACAGAGCCTACCTTGCATTAAAGCCAGCAATACAATAATTTCCAGGGTTCCTTGACTTTTCTTCTCCATTTTGTATTGATGGTTTGAGGATGTCCTCACTATTTCTCCTCTATTATATACTTACGTCCAGCCCCTTACCCATAAATACCTAAAGCAGCAACCCCAGTTCTTATCTGCAGGTGGTTTCTGGTTATTTGGTGTTCACTCTTGTCAAACTTACAAAAGGTGCATTACATTTTCCGTTTACTATCTTGGGTGAAGTTCTGTTAATGGCCAATGAGTAAAATGACAAATTATGACAGAAGGTATGCAAGGCTGAATCGGGGGGCCGGGGGTTGTGGGTTGTGGGTGGTGTTATTTATCCTGTTGTTTTCATTCGTTCTTGGCCAAATAATTAAAACATTTTGTGGGAGCATTATGCTGTTTTTCTCCCCATTAGTGTCCTGCCTATCCCTGCCCTGACCCTCAATGGGTAACGGTAAGATTTTGGGGAGGTTTTGTATTTCATTCCACCCCTACTCCTGACAGTTTCGGTGTAACCACGATACTTTCGGCTCTTTTTTTTCCTGTGTGTGTCAAAGACAAAGATTTCAACTCGATTCCACTACACGTTTTCAGCAGCTTCACACTCAAAATAAATACACCTGCACCTACAGCAGCTTTGTGTAGTACATGTTTACTGATAATGTCTATTCTGTTCTGTGTACTCAGTGTACTGAATCTTGCAAGTAGCAACACAGCGACAAGCATCTCGTTTTCATTCATGAGACAGAACACAATATGCTGTATCATAGGACCGACCAGCAGATTAATTAGTATTTTCCCAATTCAATCACTGCAACTCTCATCTCTTTCAGTCATCAAGTAATGCTGCCTTTTCTAGCATTACACGTTTAGTAGGCAAACCATTATACCTTTCACAATGGCACTCAGTAAACACCTGCGGCCGTATTTGAGCTGTGGTGGTGCAAAGTTCAGTATCTGAGCACACACGGGAGGTGAGATTGATGACTGGGCTGCGTTATTTGTAGAGCATGAAGGTGAGTAGGAGGAGCAGCATTTGAGGACAGCTTCTAATTATTGAATTGAATGGTTTGTCATCAGGCCTCATTGTTCATATATACTGTATAGTAGTATTTAATAGTATTTGTTACTTGTCTTTTTAGACAAATAGGCTGTTGCATTTTAAATTTGACACATGGTGTTGACTGCTTGGCAGTGTTATAAACAGTGGTCGAAGAAGTATTCATATACAGTATATATATACAGTATATATATAAGTTAAAGGGGCTCTGTGGAGTTTTTCCTCAAACAAACAAAAATTGTGTTTATATTCAGTGTTTCTCACCAAAACACATTATGGTTATCCTTGAGATTTAAAGGAGCAGTGTGTAGGATTTAGTGACGTCTAGCGATGAGGTTGCAGATTACAACCAAGTGAATACTCCTCTGCTCACCCCTCCCTTTCAAAGCATGTAGGAGAACCTACGGTGGCCTTCAGGTAACGTAAAAACGTTAAAGGCTTTCTCTAAAGTTTGGTTTGACCGTTCTGGGCTACCGTAGAAACATGGCGGTGCAACATGGCGGACTCCGTGAGGAGGACCCGCTCCCTATGCAGATATGAAGGGCTCATTCTAAGCTAAGTTTCAGGTGATTATACACTAATGAAATCATAATAATGAACATTATATTCTATTTCTGCCAATAAATCCCCCCTGAATCCTACACACTGGTCCTTTAACAGATGTGCCAAGTGCATTTCCTTCCTCATAACATGTTTGCAAATCCAGAATTGTTTACATCCATGTTCACAAATGCTAACATGGTACTCAAATAAAAGTGCAAGTATTAGCGTCAAAATATACTTACGTAGCAAGTAAAATAACTCATTATTTTTAGAATAATATATATTACATTACAGGATTATAATTCAAGATGCACTATCTATAAACATCACTTTAATGTGGGGCTAATTTCAATAATTTATACACTGCTAATTATCTTAATCTATAATATTACATCATAATCTAGTAGTTGATTAAATGTTTATTATTATATTATCATATGTTTATTCATAATCAGAATCTAAAAAGTAACTAGTAACTATAGCTGTCAAATAAATGTAGTGGAGTAAAAAGTACAATATTTCTAGGAGCATAAAGTGATAACAGAGAACAATACCTCAAAACAGAACATCATTTCCCCACCACTGGTTATAGAGTTAAAACTTCTGATGTAGTCCAAACAGCCTGAGGAACATTTCCACACATCCAAATGATTATAGTTTGAATAATGTTTCCACGAAATTCAAAAGTGTGGTAATCTCCTCCTATACATTAACATCCTCACGTTAGTGTTGGAGGTACTTTTATCTGTCCAAGAGTCTGTGCAGAAGAAAAAAAGAACGCTTTACAAGTAGAACAATAATATAATTTACACACACACACACACACACACACACACACACACACACACACACACACACACACAATGATGTAAAAAGTCTTGTCATCATCCCAGTAGTGGATGTGGTCATAACTTTGATGTATTATGTTTTGAATAAAAAAAATATGTTGCAAATTTGTATGCAAATGTATTGTGTAAGGCCTCATAAAAACAAACAAGTTATGAGAACAAAATATAAGCATCATAATAATAATAATAAGAATAATAATAATACATTTCCAAAATAATTAAAACTCCACAGAATGCTGCTGACAACTTCTCACTCATTTCTCGTCTCTGCCCTGAACTGCGGCAGGCGGCTGCTTGATGCCCTCATGTCCCGGCTTTGTAATCCAACACCATGACCAGAGAAACCACATTTTCCAGTAAGAGACAGATGCGGGTAAATGGATGCTTGGTTGGCATGACTAATCAGAATCCACATTTGTTTCAGGTCAAAATTAGGGCTTATGGGAAAACTTGGAAGTGTAAGTTTACCCCACTAGTTATAATTTGTATGTATTGTTTCTTCTTTGACATGGAGTGATTTCAATAATCATGATACAGGTATTTATTGTGTTGGTTTACTGGTGGGTTGATGTTGCCTAATCACCTTGAGTTCTGTGTCTTTGCTATTGCTATTTACATTAAGGAACACAATGGAAATACATCTTTGGACTTTATCATATCATCATTGTTCTGTTGTGTTGTATCAACTAAACTAAACTAAACTAAACTAAACTAAACTAAACTAAAGGCCATGTTCTTCAACGGGAGATACAATAAAACACATAGCTCAATAATTTTGTTCACTTCCTGTAAATGAGAGCACAGCACCACCCTCTGGAAAGCAAACAGCATGCCATGCGCAAAACTGAAAAGAGCAAAGTAGAGCAAAAAGCAGGAACATACCAAGAAAATAGATAGAATAACTAAAACAGATATTTAACCTTTAACAAAATGGATTTTGCTTTTTTTTTCTTTTTTTTTTTAGCAGGGCCACCAAACCCCCTCCCGATGCTCCACTGATTATCAAGAGTGCTGCTGGGCAAGTACACAGTACATGTTTGTAGACAATGGAAACAATTTGCAAAATATCTTATTTACCTTAATAATTATATCATATGTCATGAAAAGAAAAAAAATAATACAATAGAGACATTTACTTTGACTGTGAACTCAATTGCATTTCATGACAGACCTTAGAAAGTCACTGTTTTTGGTCAGTTTTTTGGGGAAATTATATAACATTCGCCATGTAACTGCTGTCCTTCTATTGTTTGTACCACCACCACCATACATTTACAGTTTACAACACAAACAACATATAATTTGCAGTGTTTCAACTTCAACTTGAATGAAGCCCAAACGTATAACTCTGCTTTGGTGTTGAACGGCAAACCGTTTTTTGTTGGTTTACATAAAGAGTATAGTTTTAAATAGTTTTCTTGTTTTGCTTCCCCATTCCAACTAAACCACAGGGCTAGAATGATAAGAAACAGGTGAGACAACATCCAGAGGGAAAAAAAAGACAAGAGAACAAAGAAAACGGATAATATTGTTGCACACCCGAAGCCTCTGTCTCCCCCATCTGTTTGTTCTGAGTCATTCTCTTATCTGTCTTATTTGTTCGGTTTCAGGAGGTTTAAGAGGAACTTTGTTGAGTCACTAACCACATGTGTTTGGTTGAATGAGTCAGTTATTTTCTACATAGAAGTTGACTTCACAAAACCTCATTTCAGCATGCGAGTGAATCAGTAACACACCCAGCTCAGGTCAACTTAAAGTCCAACAAATGATGCTAAAGGAAACACCAAGAACTGTCATCATTATCGAAAAAAAAGGTTTAGAATTAACATGTAACCATCAGAGACATTAATTATACTTTAAAAATACAGAATTTCAGCCTTATTCAGCAGGATGTGATGACAGCAGATTGCTGAAACACTGGAGTTCCCAGTAACAGTCATGAAAATGACAACAGTAAGCAACTATGCCAATGTATCTTTCACAAAACCAGAATTTTATCGTATGTGTATATGGGTGGAAATTTGTGAATGGTCGAATTCCACTGCAGTAAAAATACTGCAGCTCTGTATTTATGTCACGATGATACTACCCCATGAATTTGCACTGAACTTATGTAAGCTAAGAAATCATGCATCAGCTAGGCTTCATTGTCTAATGGGTATGAACTATTGACACACCAATGTAACCAGGTGAAAATACAGGTAACAGTTCAAATGGATAAACGGCCGTTAACAAATGATCTGTTATTGCAGTCCTGCTGTTCACCACATTTCAGATGCTGCTGTTGCTAACAGTGAGAAAGATGAATGATTAATACTCTTTTGTAAAGGAAATATACTGTCAAGTGACATACTACGGTCTATTTGCCCTATTTTAGTAGTAATCTGATTGCAATTCAGCCATTTTAGGGTTTCTATACTGTACATTTTTTAACAAATTTCCTCAAAGTCATTCTCTTTTGTATACTTTTATTTCATTTTGTTTTCATGGCTTCATAAAACAAAAACAAAAATTAACTCATATTTACAGGGTTTTACGGTACACAATACTTGATGAATAAATAAAATCGATGTATTAAAATTGGTGAACAAATGTATTTAAACTAGGGATGTCAATCGATTAAAATATTTAATCGTAATAAATCTCATGATTGTCCATGATTAATCGCACGTTTTTTATCTGTTCAAAATGTACCTTAAAAGGAGATTTGTCAAGTATTTAATACTCTTCTCAACATGGGAGTGGGCAAATATGTTTGCTTTATGCAAATATATGTATATATATATTATTGGAAATCAATTAAAAACACAAAACTATGACAAATATTGTCCAGAAACCCTCACAGGTACTGCATTTAGCATAAAAAATATGCTCAAATCATAACATTGCAAACTCAAACCCAACAGACAACAACAGCTAACAGTGTGTCAGTGTGCTGACTTGACTATGACTTGCCCCAAACTGCATGTGATTACCATAAAGTGGGCATGTCTGTAAAGGGGAGACTCGTGGGTACCCATAGAACCCATTTTCATTCACATATCTTGAGGTCAGAGGTCAAGGGACCCCTTTGAAAATGGCCATGACAGTTTTCCTCGCCAAAATTTAGCGTAAGTTTGGAGCGTTATATATCCTCCTTTGCGACAAGCTAGTTTGACATGATTGGTACAAATGGATTCCTTGTGTTATCATCTGTTTAGCTAAAACTGAGCCCGCTACAACCTCCAAAAGATCGATTGCGTTAATGAGTTAAAGAAATTAGTGGCGTTATAAACTAATTTGTGTTAACGTGTTATCGCGTTAACTTTGACAGCCCTAATTTAAACATGAAAAAGTTTTTATGAGCAAGATAAAAGGCAAAGAAATACATTTCAAAAAGGGCAAATACACATTAAAGTTTAAAAAAGTAAACAGCTCTAAGAATCAAAAAGGACCAGCAGTCCCAGGCTGACGATCAATGCAAAAAGTCCACTGAGCTGCACCGCCTCTGATCCAGACACAAGAATACCTGTGTAAGGGTGAAGATGAGAAATCAAGTCATTAGACTGGATTCAACATGTAATTTGACGCTGATGTGATAGTAGACGAGAGCAAATACTTAACGAGTTGTCAGTACCTTTAACTTGTACCATCTTGGTGGCCTCAGCAGAGCGTCCAACAGCTGCATTTTCTGCAACACAGGTGAAGTTCTGGAAAGAACCGGGTATGGAAGGGGTCCACCTGAGCTCATTTTCGTGGACTGAAAAGTAGCTTCCAATAGGGAAACCCTGCCTGAACGTCCATCTGACAGTACAGTCCACATTTAAGGTACAGCTCGTCAAGCAGGTGAATTTACTCAATCTGCCAGGAAACACGATGTCAGGTCCGCTGATGCTGACGTTCCATGGATCAACTACAAAAGATTAGAAAGCTCACTCCAGTATGTGAATAATAAGAATAATTTCTTTTAACTATTCTTCACTTCATGAATACTTACAGCTGAGTAGATAGCCCAGGCTGAAAACTCTTGTCTGTTGAATCGCAGGCACATAAATCTCACACATATAGAATCCAGCATCAGAAGGCAGCAGTGAGTCAAAGTGAAGCGTGAGGTTGTTTTGCAGCAGCTGCATATTTTCACGCAGGGTCACTTTCTGTCCGTTTTTGTACCAGACCACCGGGTTCACCAGGCGTGAGAGGTAACCTGATGCAGCACCATGACAGACCAGATCCAGCGACTGGTTGAGAGATAGGACAGTGTTTGGTGGGCTGATTTTCACAGACACTCGATCTGTAACAGAGGACACCGAAAAGAGAGGATTTCCAAATCACGAAGGAAAGAAGAAGCACACATATCAGAGATAGGTATTTAAATTATGTGTCACTCTAACTCTGCATCTTGTGCATATAATAGTGGATTCAGGTGCAGTGGTGGAAGACATATTCAGTGCTTAAAGGAACAGTGTGTAGCATTTCGGGGGATTTATCGGCAGACATGGAATATAATATAAATAAGTATGTTTTCTTTAGTGTATGATCACCACTTTCACACACCATCAAAACTTTTAATAAAGTAAAAGTAAAATAAAGTAAAAATACAATAGTATAATGGACAAAATGTACTTAAAAGTATCAAAGTAAAAGTACTCGTTCTGAAGAACAATGGCCCCTGTGACTGACTAACTACTTTATATACTGTTAGGTATTTTATAGGGATGCACCGATACCGGATCGGATATCGGGCCAATACTGGCTCAAATAGCTGGATCAGATATCGGTGACAATTGGGACGATCTACTCAGTTCAATTCTTTTATCTATTTGTTATATACTATATACATTGTATACTAGAATTTGATCCCAGTATTGCTATCGGTATCGGGACTGAAAAAGTATGATCGGTGCATCCCTAGTATTTTAGTCCAGAGATCCCCAGCCTAAGGGTCAGGCCCCTTAGCTGAAAACCTTAACCTGAAAAGAAAAGACTACCTATAGCTGTCAAATAAATGTAGCTGAGTAAAAAAGTACAATATTTCTTTCTGAAATGTAGTGGAGTAGAAGTATAAAGTAGCATTAAATGGATATATAAAAGTAAAGTACAAGTACCTCAAAATTGTTCAGTACCAAAAGTAGACCACTTGAGTAAATGTACTTAATTACTTTCCACAACTGCACACCTGGTATAGCAATTAAGCTGCTGTTCTTACTCTTAATTTCTACAATGGAGGTCATACTGCTGGAGGCTCCTGTTTCTGGGTTGAGCACATTGCACTGTAATTCCACTGTATTGTCCAGTCCATCTGGTGTCCATCTTAATGAGCTCCCGTTGACCGTGCGGCCCTTAAAGTACCAGGTGTAGATGCAGTTTGGGTGGCAAGAAGAGGAACAGGTGAAAGTGGTGCTGAAACCAGCTGTCACCTCACCGGTCCAGGAGATCTGATCCCAGGCCTCCAAACCTGGTGCACCTGAGGAAGAGCAGAGTTAGTATGGTTGTATCAGATGATGTATGATGTACTTAGTTAGATTTATTGGCCGAACATCGGTAGCTGATATTCGCCTTGTTGACTGCTATCGGCCTATCGTAAATAAGATGACATTCACCGATGGCAGAGGCCGATTTTATCTGTTCTGTCGCATCAATTTTGCACGGGCTAAATGTTGTGTTAGTTATTGAAAATTTAAAGAAATAATATTTTTCATGTCAAAGAAGGTTATATTAAAGGTTGTTTCATAAATGTGTACGATTGAATTTGTGCTCATTCAAAAACAGTGTAATGAAAAGCTGAATGACTTTAAAACAGCTCAGTTCCTTTCTTTTATAATGAAAAAGTCTTTGTTTCCTGACACAAAAGGAGAATAAATTATAACAAAAACAAAATAAACAAAATCATCATTATCAACATTGGCTATCGCCCAAATTGTTATTTTGAATATTGGTATCGGCCCAGAATTTCACAATCCTGCATCCCTAATTACAGTATATTCTCAATATGAGTAAAATGACATGTCAGAGCTCAAAAAAATACAAAACTAGAGGTATAGTCTTGTTAAGTCCACTTCAAGAAATATTAAGTCATATTTCAAATCAAAGAAGTGTGCCAAGGCTAGTCTATAAACTTTAAATACATCATTGAATCCTGAGGGTTAAAATCATTATATACAGGATATCTGAAGAGCACATTCAGTGCAGAATCAACAATATTTGGTGTTTTTCAGCCTCTTAAACATCATCATATCATTAGCTTTCTTAATATCACGCTAAACTGATAATACAGAGTATATAAGGTTTTTAAATCAGTCCCTGGAGTAAAAGTCTATGTAAAAGTCAGTAAATGAAATGCCCTTACCCATCAGTGCCACCAGCAAAACACAGTAAAGACTCCTCCAGCAGGGGATCACAGTAATGTCTCTCATGGCTGACTCCTCTGTGGGTTTAAACAACAACTCCTGTGCCTCCTTTTTTTATACCAACTATGAGTAAAAGGCAGGAAGTTCCATCCTGTAAACCTTTCACTAAAATATTATTCATCAGTCACACCCAACATTGTTAAACATCAGAATTTACTTGATGACGAAATCAGTGTAATCTAAGCAAAGGAAATTTCCCAAGCTACAAAATCTGTGACCGTGACAAGACAGCTGTGTTGAAATTTGCACAATTGCTCTGGGCAGTTGTGTCAGAGCATTGCATCAAACACTAGATGGCGCCGTCTCACAGGAGTTACTTGTAGTTCCCTCCTCTTTTAAATAGAGCCTAAAGTGTATATAAAGTTCAATAAATGGCCTGAATTGTTTTAGGAGTACAACAGCCTCCCAGCAGGCCTAGAAATGGGTTTTAATATAATAATAAAGCAGCTTTGCAGTGTAGGATATTTTCTGCTCCTTAGATCTAAACAATATAATTATTTTCCTACTCTATAATATTTCCTACTCTGACATTATTTAGCCTCAGGGGATGTGACATTTGAGTCGTTACATGGGAGATGTACTTTGAACTAGAATATGCAGTACACCTCCTATTATTTCTTTCAGTAATGAGATTTTATTATATTAAAAGGTTATCACTTGTGATAGATGACTCATCATCTTCCAACGACTGTGTCCAAATAGGTGGGGCTTATATTTTTTCAAAGGCAAAACAGTAAAAACGCTGTTGTGTGAAAACTATAATCCATTTCTGTGAGAAAATATTATATTGATTAAGAGATTAAAGCGCACAAAGGAAAAAATACTGTAATGTGGGGCTATCACTCATTCACACCTACTTTTTGTGCACTGTTATTTGCGTAGATTGTGTTGCTGTTATGACGTCTGGTTGGCATGCAACGTATTTAGTCATATTGAACTTTGAATTTATTGCAGTAATATAAATGCAGTGTTATTCCTGGAAATGGATTTAATTTTGCATACTATTTGCCTCCAACTCCTTCCTTCTCCTTTCTTCTTTTTATGATTCATATTTTTAGATATGTTTTTGGGGTGTTATAACTATTTTATAAATAACTATTTTAAAGACACACAGTAATTGTCAATATCAAACAGAGTATACAATGATTATTAGTAACAGACTACCCTGCACTAAGTAGGACCATTTCACATTTGCAATGCACTGAATTCCTCTTCAAAATCTCCCCCTACATTTATGATTCACTATTGACACAATCAATCTCTGTGCCGTCTATGCACAAGAGGAAAGAGACCTCATCTGATGTGTTCGGATTTACATGTGCAATGTGATGACAGGCTTTACAAATGTCAAAAATATAATAGTTTATTCATCTGAATGAGCAATCAATTATTAAAAATGCAACCTGAGAGTTACATTCACTGCATTCCTTCTTTGGTCAAACATTTATCACGCGTTCACTTTGGTGTGACAGTTAAAGAAAAAGCTTCGTTCAGGTTGAACGGTTGAACAACAAAAGAGTGGACAGAGATTACTGTTATACAAATCATGACACAAGTCACAATGAAACAAGTATTAGAAAACTCCTTAATCTATCCCTGAAAACAAACAAAACTCCTTAACATTAGACTAAGGGGTTTAGTATGGTAGCCAGAGATCTCTCCATTAACTTGAAAAGGCAAAACCTGAACCCCTTAAAACACTTTCGAAAAGCACTTTAAGGGCATGTGATTTTTAATGGATTATGTGCACAGTTAACAGATTTTTTAAGTGGTAAATCCCCCTTAAAACTGACCAAAAATCATGAAAACCACTCCTTAATATATACCTTAATTGTTTAAAATTTCTCTTCACCAATTGAACGGTGAATATAAGCCATTAAAAATACCATGACATATGACAATCCATTAATTTATCAATTGAGTATCTCCTTAAAATACCTTTAAAAATACCTCAATTTTATTAATATTAATGGGTAAATTAATTGAATTTTAAGGTAAAACACTAAGGGTTTCAGTTTGATAGTAATTAAAGTGTTAAGTTTGTGTTAAGTAAGTTAAGTTTGTAAAACAATACCTCCTTACAATGCAGGTGATATCAACCATGTGTGTGTAACTCACAGGGAGTTTGATCTTTACTAATGAGTAACTGATGGGGGAGGGGAAATGTGGCCAAACAAGGAGACTTCATTCTCTTCATCTAAAAAAAAGGGAGTAACTAAAATAGAACTTGTGTTTACAGTCTGACGGCATTGATCTGGCTGAGTAAATGTGGAGCCTCGCTGAAGACAAATGACTTTCTGCCTTTAACTGAAGTCTTGTTCTTTAAATACACATTTACAACTGAGAAAGATAATTTTCACTTGCCATACTTATTATTTAGACACTGTATCCGTTCTACATCTGTCTACTTAAAGCAGCTATAATCAATATTTTTATACTAAAAATGTATTAAATGACAATGTGAAAATAATGTGTAAGGGGTTGCTTTTGATGAACCTACAGAGAATCACATCAATCTGCTGCTCTGCTCAGCTTTACGGAGCTTTATAGTAAGTTTCAGCTCATTGTTTAGCTCTTCGACTCACAACTTTACTGTTTTGGTTCACCCTCACCTCTCTCGTAGCCTAACTTTGTAAAATGGTTTGGATTTACTTATTATGTTACTATTAACTATTAACACTAAACACTAAACACACCACCTTAACCCTATAATGTTCCAGTTGGAATATTATTGGAGTATTATAGGCCAACTATAGAAGATGCATAGCCCTAGTATAATGATAGCAAAAAAATCACAGCTGGCTATGCCTGACACAGTATAACATGCTTAAAGAAATAATGAATAAATAGGAAAAAGTCCCAAGAGATTGCTGATATTGTCCGATACACACACCAACATGTGGATAAAAGGGAGTACTGGCACTTATTTTTTTCCACTTCAAGCACTGTTAATACCAAACATAACTGCTTTATTAACCTCAACATGAACTATACCATCACACAAGTGTGATGAAAACTGTCAGTGCAAACATACTGCATTTAATGCCTTAGAATAATGATACAGTACACAACTTGTAATGTGTAATTGACAAATGTCTTCATAAAGGTTGGGTAATGTACAGGTTTGAGAAGTCACACTGTAAGTGTACGAGAAAATGTAAATTAACTTCTATTTCTCCTTGCCATGTTTGACTTCTTTGAAGTACTTCCCTGTTGGCTCGATGCCTTTCAGAGAGATATGCTGACAGGGAAAGAACCAAATTATTTTATCACATGATTACTTGCAGGAAAAGATTGAGATATTTCTCACAGGCCACAGTTTCGACATGCCTGTTCCTTTGGACCAACAGATAACATAAATCTTTCCACCGCTGCAAGGTCATTATAGTCCACTATTGTACTGACAAATAAACAAGCTCAAGGTGTATTCATACCTTGACAAATACCTATCAAGGTATATTAGATATTGTTAAATAACCAATGTTTTTCATTTTGTAAGATGAAAAATAAATATTAAACTATAACTCACAAGCCGTAATCTCAACTGGAATCACACAGTATACATGTGTATTCAAATATGACACAACACCAGTTTCAAACATTATGCCCAAGCTCAGATATTTGCACTTTGCATTGACTCTACACATACTAAGAAAGCTATTATGTGGTGAATGCTAGAAGGCCAACATTGTTGTCCTCAGTCATGGCAATATCTGTCACAAACTGGTTGATTATTAACCACTGCTAAAGTGCTTTGACTAAGTAAACTCAAGTCCAAATTAGTTCTCTATAAAGGAACTGAGTCAGCGGTGCAGGTTTCTCTAACCACACGTCAGCTGCTTCTGGCCTCCAGTCTAACCTCAACAGATGATCCATCATACCAAGTGCGGTCATTTCTTGCGAACTTGAGCGTAAACTTGTGCGCCATTAGCATCAGGCTGAGGAGCCGTCTTCTTCATTCGCTGCAGGTGGGCATCATAGGTAGGAGGGGAGGATGCTGCAGGAGGACTGTTGTTCACTTGGACCTCAGCGTATTCTGATGCGTTATTCTGTAACCCCAGCTTGACTGTCCCACCATCTTTTTTATGGAAAACAGTGATATCTGCATAGTTCAGCTCCTAGAAGAGAAAAAGTGAGGGAAACAAATATATTAGATTACATTTACAGTTATATCACCTCAGATGAAATATTAGCAGTTAAACAGATTAATATTGCCAAAAACAAGCACGGCCATAAACAAGAAAAACTGCATCAATCTGTTCATACGCTTCCACTCTATTGTGTCAACTGAAAATCTTCTTCCTGGTTCAAAGTCTGAAGTTGAGCACTGTGGTAAACACAGGTCCTAGAAGAGTCTGATAGATGGGGGTAGGAATTCTCTGTGAATCAAACTAAACAAACCTGGTCACAGACTGGCCACTAATATATAATTCGATTTAGCAGATCACTTGAAACTTATTATTTTATTATTACTATTTTCTTTTACTAATATTAGTGTGCACCATATGTGATAAAATCATCTATTTTAATTATAGCCTTGTCTTATATAACCTGACTTATTTATTCCTTCAGAATCTCATGTTTTTGTTCACGGATGTCTCATGAATTAAGTGTAAACATAAGTCCAAAGACGATTAATCCATCATCACTTGTATTCACATACATGGAAGCACTGCCATTTGTCTAAGCAATATGGGCATACATGAGAATCATTTAGGTATTGAGTTTGGCATGTAAACGTGTTCCCTGATTACTTGCATAACCATAGGCCTGTACTACGAAGCAAGTTGAACATACCCAGGGTATATTTTCGTTGTCTGGCTAACTAACCCTAATGACCGGGATCATGCTAAGCGGTCCTACAATGAACATGCTCCGGAGCAGGTTAGGTGTGCAGCATAAGTTACTATGGCGATCTACCCTGATAAGAAGTGAACCGCCGTTGTAGGACTGAAAACCCAGGGTTACACCTTAAGTTACCTTGCTAACCCAAAATCCTGCTTCGTAGTACAGGCCTCTGGTTTCTCTGAGTAACCTGGTTAGCAATGATGACTTTTACCTGACTTCCTGAGTATGCTGTGTTGTCCTGGCCTTCACCTCCTTTAAAATATGAGAAATGAACAATGCTTAGAATAATTTAAAGGCATACCATGCAGGAATTGTCACTTACAACAACATTCAAATTTGGACCCTCCTCCGCCCAGCTCAATGAAGCCAGAAGCGCACCAAATCTGACGCCCAGAAACGTCCGGTGTAGGGCTGTGTATTGGCAAGAATCTGGCGATACGATATGTATCATCATACAGGGGTAACGATTCAATATATTGCGATATATTGCGATACTGTAAGCAAGGCGATATATTGCGATCTTTTTAAGTTAAGTTTAGGAAAACTGTCATAGTGTAAAGAACACACCAGCAATATACCGTTTTAGAACAGTCAAAATTAACACATTTATAGTGCATACAAAAAACTGCATGTGATTATCATAAAGTGGGCATGTCTGTAAAGGGGAGACACGTGGGTACCGATAGAACCTATTTTCATTCACATATCTTGAGGTCAGAGGTCAAGGGACCATACCAGTTTTCCTCACCAAAAGTTAGCGTAACTTTGGAGCGTAATTTAGCCTCCTTCTCGACAAGCTAGTATGACATGGTTTGGTATGGCTTGGTACCAATGGATTCCTTAGGTTTTCTAGTGTCGAATGATGCCAGTAACTTAGCTTTAACACTCTAGCTTTAAAATTGAGCCGGCTACAACTTCCGAAAGATCGAATGTGTTTTCGAGAATCAATACAGTATCACAACATAATATCGCGATACTCATGTGTATCGATATTTTCTTACACCCCTAGTCACTAACACAGCGAAATATGACAGTACAAGCAGAGGGGAGGGGAGGTCTGCAGATACAGACACTGCCACACATTTCTAGTGGGTCATGAGTGATGATTGAGAGGGATTATTTTTGGATGAGTCTATACATTTCATTTTAGGAAAAATCCTGCATAGTATACCTTTAGTGAGGGGAGAAAATAATGCTGTATAGTACACAAAAACATATACAATACACACACACACGTAATACACATACCCGTTCTGGTGGCGGTGTTTTGATTAGAGAGTTTTTCCGTCTGTTTTCTGTTAAGAGAGGTAATAAGTCATTAGTAGGTAAATTAGACATTAGACAGGCATTATCTGTCTTTTTGCTTTAGTCCAAAATGTATTTCTTAAGAATGATTTACAAATAATGATTTTTAGTTTTACCAGCGTACATTTCAAAGACTTTCAAACAGGGTTATGTACTGTTAGGGTTTCATAACACTGATGACAAAGTTTTAACTCATGTTGAGCTACATAATCCATCACAGTTTAATATTTATACCTGACAACAACAAAATGTTAAACTGAAGTTGCACAGTGTCGAGGTGTAGCTCCACGGTGAAATAACACTAACGATTTAGAGTTAAAGCTAAAGTCAGACAAAGGACTATTTGGAGAATATATAACAAAAGCAGCACAAAGGCAAGTGACCCTTTGTTGAACATCAACCTTTTGTAGGTTGAGTAAACAAAGATTTACTGTCACCACCTGATTCTAGTTCCACATTTTCCATGTACTGACTCTCCTGTCATTTCAGATCCTTCCACTTCCCCCTGCTTGGTCGTGCTTTTGGGTCCAACCTTGGTAATACTGAGCCGTCACCTTTACCATTATTGTGATTGATTCTTATTACATTCTTTAAAAATCGCATCCTGGTTTAACCTTAAAGCTCTTTTCCACTTACTTTTGGTAAAAAATGTAGCACGTTACACCAACAGCTCCACAGAGGATGACAAAAACTGCGATTACTATTCCAGCGATGCAACCAGCCGAACATGCTGATGGTTTGCCTGGCATCATTAAAAAACAGGGGATAAGGACATGAATTTTACACCATTCTGTAAACAAGAACTGTCTCATCATCTCATTATATCCATGGATACAAATCATACAATAATTTCTCCCTTTATGTGATTTCACAGCTGATCAGTTATAAATACCAGTTTGTTTTATGTTAAGAGTAAGGCCTCTATATCTACTTGGCTGGAGAACATTCGTTAGGCAGAATGGACGATGCAGCGTGTTGCTATCATAGATTTATGCTTTGCTTAAAGGGAAACTCCACAGATTTTACACATCAAAGTCAGGTCTACTACTGTTATGTGAGCAACACTCTGTCAAAACCGAGTATATGTCTTGACCGTGTATGGTCAGTCTGTGAATTTGTGGCTAAATTGTTATACAAAAAGTCAGTGGTCGTGTCTATAATGTTAAATCCAGCGGTAAATGTCCACCAGGTTTGGCGAAGACACTAGGGGACGCGCTGCTCCACTCAACTGGCCGTTGAAGCGGTGACTGTGCTGCGGTGGTTTTCTGCTTGCCGTTTCAAACAGGAAACAACATGGTGGCCTGCTCATAAACTTTCTGTTATTCCGTCTAAACATGCCACCAAAATCTATTTCTGAAAACATTTAAAGCGAGAAATAGGCGATGCCAGTGCTGAATCTCGCTTCATTTTAGAATTAGATCGCCTAGTTTCAAAGCCTGGTTCAAGTTTTGTGAGCTGGACGCGTTGCGCTGGACGGGCTCATTTGCATAAAGTTGAGATATTTCAACTTCGGTTGGGGCTAAAGACTACAAGTTTGAAAATGAAAAGAAATCTGGGGGTGTGAAGTTAGAAGATGTGAGGTTACCAGAGCTCTGTAGCCCGCTCCTCATCTCTGCTTTAGGTAAGAGTCTGTAGGCTACATTAGCTACTGAAACCATAACAAATCTAAATCTTGTTAAATCAGTTGCATTATGGGTAATGTAGAAGAATGCTTGGAATAAAAACATTGATGGAATAGATCTACGAAAAATCTTTATGAGGCTGCTACTCCTCAGATTATCAGTATAGCACTGTGGGTTAATCGCAATGTTCAAGAGTTTCAACAAAATCTGTAATAACATCATCTTGGTACCTGTTACAGTCAATCCATGGACCGCTGATGATCTTCTCCCAGTTACATCATTCATCACTTCACAGGTGTAGTTTCCACTGTCAGAAGGTTCAGTGCTGTTTTTAGTGTAAACAGCAGAATAATGTATTTTTGTCCCGTTCAGTATCCAGGTGTAACTAGCAGGTACGGACTCAGCAGAGCAGGTTAATGTTAAGGTCTCTCCCAAGGGAATCTCATTTGGACCTATGATTTGAACATTTTCTGGTCCATCTGAAAAACAGATATTTGTAAAGTTCATACAGCAGCAGAAATAATAAAGAACATATAACGTGTTCAATAATCGACTTAAAAATCTGAAATATTGTGTTACACACCTACAAACAACACATCTGAATAGTACACTGTTATTTATGGCACTCATCATTTTGAACATTAAATGTATAGTTTGTTACCTACAGTAAACAACCATGGTGAAATTAGCTTCATCGTTGCTGAGGGGGTTGCTGACTTCACAGGAATATTCTCCATCGTCTGTTTTATTCAGACTGCTAAAAGACAGCACTCTGTTATTGTCATGAAGGTGCATGTTTACAGCCAGGTTCAGATCTGAGCCTCCCTTCATCCACTTTCTGGTAAACACAGAGCCAGCAGCATCACAGGTTAAGTTGACAGAGTTCCCCTCAATTGTCAGGTTTGTCGACGATGTGATAGAAGCACCAGATATTCTCTCTGTTGGGGAAAAGATTGCGTGAAAAATATGAAAACAGGAACAAAAGTAACTGACTTAATGAGAGTTAACTCAGGAAATAAATAAAAAGGAACTTGTAAGAGGAAAAGATAACTACTGTTCCCTGAATCATGTATATGATATGCCAATGTTATGTTAACGTTAACAGTTTTGAACAACCTGTACCTCAGAAATATCATCAATATGAGTGGAACACAACATTGAGTATTTAGATAGATAGTGTGTCAGTTCAACACTGACTAACGAAGACGAAAATGTTTCATTAAAACCACAAGATTCTTTAACAATTGACTCAAAACAGTCGACAGTTGCAGGACTCTTGACCTTTGTCAAGTAATGTGGTTTCCATGTGATCAAATGTCATTGTTTCAAAGTTTTGACCACAATTCTAATGGAGCATGACATCCATAAACACAACATAGTCAGTGTTGAAGTTGATGGAGCAAACATTTGGGTTACACATGCAGAACATACAGAGCAACATTTGGAGTCGTGTTTCTGTCCACCTGGTGAATGTAAGTCCAATATTCACTCTGCTTTTAATTCTGCTTTTGTTTCCACTGACTCCTTAGGGAAATATCTGTCTCTTTAGCTGCTAAATGATCCACATTGTTCATAAGCTAGTTTCTAACTGTGTCTGTCTGCTGTCTGGTGCAGGACAGGTAGTGTACGGTAGGTTTCGACGAAACCAATGCTATGAGAGTGAACCAAAACAGTCAAGCTGTGGTCCGGAAAACCAAAACAATGAGCTGAAAGATACTAAAGTAGTTGACAAAGCATTGATTATTATTATTGAATATTAACATACACTGCTTGGAGGAAACATGTTGTCAATACAGATTATGCAGATGGAGCCATAAGTGCCATCTTTATGACCCATATCACTACTACATCCACTAAACCTCATAATTCCAACTCACCCAGTACAACAGAGACAACGGACACCTTAGACTTTTCATATCTCATAGTTTTGTTGTTAAAGGCCTGACAGCTGTAATCTCCACTCTGATTAATCTGAATGTTCGTCAGTCTGAGCTCTGGTCCAGTATCAGACTGCAGGTCTCCATTCAGAAACCACTGAAACTGGGCAGAAGGTCTGGAGACAGCTGAGCACATCAGGCTGATGTCTGACCCTTCAACATAGTGCTCTTGTGACGGAGATATTGTCAAATTAATATTTTCTGGGCCATCTACAGTGTGCAGCAAATGGGGAGTAAAAAAAAAACAAAAAAAAATCACCAAAAACTAAAGTTAGCAACTTGAAGAAAATGCAACAAGACATGCAGCTTCGCTCAGTGTGAAGCCTCATTATACCATCAGATTTGAAGCATACATGCATTTAGTGATGGATAAAGAGTATGCACATATAAGTTAGTAACTCACAGTTGATGGTGAGGTTTACTGGATCACTGGTGCCATTGCTTACAGGATTAAACACATGACACCTGAATGGTCCCTGGTCGTAGCGGGTCACACTGACTATAGTCAGAGTGGAGCCTCCATCAGAGAGCTGAACTCTGTCACTTTCTGTAACCTCAGAGCTGCTGTTCAGCCAGAGGAAAGAGAGGAAGAGTCCAGAGGAGGAGCAGGACAGACTGACAGTACTGTTGAACTCCAACAAGTCTGTTGTGTTTGAAGTTACCACAACATTGGCAACACGCTCTGTGGGTGAAACACAGTGGTTTTATACTGGCCACCTCTCTTGTCTAAGAAAGTTCACATTGTTCAGGAGAGTGGAGCAATGTGGAGAGTGGAAATGAATCCCATTTGAATGATGAGTAATAATGGCTAGACGTACAATATTTGTATGTGAGTTGGACACAGGCATGTAGTCATGAGAATGTTTATTTTGTTTAACTATTATATCTTCTGCTATCCGTTGTCTAGTGCTTGGTTCGATATTTAACCAGTGTTGGCTGACCTTAAGTGTTTAAACTTGAAAGTAATTGTTAGCCTAACAATCAGCCTGAATGGCAATTTCATTATCAATAACTCCAAAACAAATTTGAGAGGTGACAGACGATATTGTCTGTGAGCAGACTAGATTACTGTAGAGATATTGCAATTACTGCAAATAATGTGCATTTACATGCTGAATGTGTTTAAGTGATCGTCCTCAATGTGTGTATTAGTTATATTAGCAAGCAACAACTTTTGCTGTGCTACTGGCCACTCCAGGAGTACGACCACAAACATTTTTCATTCTGAGCCTCAGTTGTATCTGTACAAGCAAAAATTGCAGATGTATCTTGAGTGCAAACATATCTAAGTATTGTTTCTCTGTATTCCACAAATGTTTAGCGTGACTTTTTCTTTATATTTAAGAAAGTTTTATCCAATACCATCACAGGTACATACCATCTTTTATCTATATTCCTTTGCACAAAACCTTTTAAACTTACTCATTACAGATATGGTTGCAGGCTGAGAAGTTATATATCTCAGAGTATTGTTGTTAAAGGCCCGACAGCTGTAGTTCCCACTCTGACTCAACTGAATGTTCATCAGTTTGAGCTCTGGTCCAGTATCAGACTGCAGGTCTCCATTCAGAAACCACTGAAACTGGGCAGAAGGTCTGGAGACAGCTGAGCACATCAGGCTGATGTCTGACCCTTCAACATAGTGGTCTTGTGATGGAGATATTGTCAAATTCATATTTTCTGGGCCATCTACAGTGTGCAGAATAGGGGAGTAAAAAAAAACAAAAAAATCACCAAAAACTAAAGTTAGCAGCTTGAAGAAAATGCAACAAGACATGCAGCTTCGCTCAGTGTGAAGCCTCATTATACCATCAGATTTGAAGCATGAATGCATGTAGTGATGGATAAAGAGTATGCACATATAAGTTAGTAACTCACAGTTGATGGTGAGGTTTACTGGATCACTGGTGCCATTGCTTACAGAATTAAACACATGACACCTGAATGGTCCCTGGTCGTAGCGGGTCACACTGACTATAGTCAGAGTGGAGCCTCCATCAGAGAGCTGAACTCTGTCACTTTCTGTAACCTCAGAGCTGCTGTTCAGCCAGAGGAAAGAGAGGAAGGTTCCAGAGGAGGAGCAGGACAGACTGACAGTACTGTTGAACTCCAACAAGTCTGTTGTGTTTGAAGTTACCACAACATCGGCAACACGCTCTGTGGGTGAAACACAGTGGTTTTATACTGGCCACCTTTCTTGTCGAAAAAAGTTCACATTGTTCAGTAGAGTGGAGCAATGTGGAGAGTGGGAATGAATCCCATTTGAATGATGAGTAATAATGGCTAGACGTACAATATTTGTATGCGAGTTGGACACAGGCATGTAGTCATGAGAATGTTTATTTTGTTTAACTATTATATCTTCTGCTATCCGTTGTCTAGTGCTTGGTGCGATATTTAACCAGTGTTGGTTGACCTTACGGGTTTAAACTTGAAAGTAATTGTTAGCCTAACAATCAGCCTGAATGGCAAGTTCATTATCAATAACTCCAAAACGATTTGAGATGTGACATTGTACTGTAATATTACCGTAAAGATATTGCAGTTATTGCAAATACTGTGCATTTACATGCTGATTGGGTTTAACTGATCGTCCTCAATGTGTGTATTAGTTATATTTGCAAGCCACTTTTGCTGTGCTACTGGCCATTCCAGGAGTACGACCGCAAACATTTTTCATTCTGAGCCTCAGTTGTCTCTGTACAAGCAAAACTTGCAGACGTACCTTGAACGCAAACTTATGTAAGTATTTTTTCTCTTTGTTCTACAAATGTTTAGCGGAACTTTTTTTTTTTATATTTAAGAAAGTTTTATCTGATACCATCACAGGTTCATTCCATCTTTTTATCTATATATGTCTTTGCACAAAACCTTTTAAACTTACTCAGTACAGAGATGGTTGCAGGCTGAGAAGTTATATATCTCAGAGTTTTGCTGTTAAAGGCCCGACAGCTGTAGTTCCCACTCTGACTCATCTGAATGTTCATCAGTCTGAGCTCTGGTCCAGTATCAGACAGCAGGTCTCCATTCAGAAGCCACGTAAAATTGGCAGGAGGTCTTGAGTCAGCTGAGCAGGACAGGCTGATGTCTGACCCTTCCGCATAGTGTTCTTGTGACGGAGATATTATTTGAGTAATATTTTCTGGGCCATCTGAATGTAGGGGAAAACAACAGCAAAAAGTTAGTATGCACATACAGCTGCATTATCATACATCAAGTCACCAGAAAGAAGACAACTCTGTAAAATGAAATGTAAAGTTTGATCAGATTTTCTGAGAAATTTGAGTGAGTGTGTGCTTGTTATTATCAATTTATACGACATAATTGTGCATTACGATATCTCGATAGATGATTTCATCACAATATGATTTCATTGAGAGACGCCCTACCTCAAGGCGTTCCTGAGGTATTGCGTTCACGTGAAGAGACGGACAGACGGACGGACGACCCGAAAACACGACCCGAAAACACAATGCCTCTGGCCACGGCTGTCGCTGGCGTGGACGCATTGCAAAGCAAGGCCACTCCTCACTGAGTTGTGACAATAATCTAAACTATCTGTCTCTGTTTGCATTCAGATGTTGTCAGATAAAGAACTGAGCATGTAGGTTAGTAACTCACAGCTGATGTTGAAGTTTATTGGACCGCTGGTGTCATTACTGACAGGATTGGACACACGACACACGAATGGTCCCTGGTCATAGCGGGTCACGTTAACTATCGTGAGATTGGCGCCTCCATCAGTGAGCTGAACTCTGTCGCTGGCTTTAACCTCAGAGCTGCTGTTCAGCCAGAGGAAAGAGAGAGAGGATCCAGAGGAGGAGCAGGACAGACGGACAGAGCTGTTGAACTCCACCAAATCTGTACTGCTGGCAGTTGCTATTACATTGGAAACTGGCACTGTGGATGAAAAACAAAATTATTTTATATTTACCACCACATAACAAAGGTAGAGTAGAAGGAAACACTGCAGTGGCTGAGAATGAATCTCATGTTGATCATGAGATGTTGAGTATTCATGGCTGCACACTGAAAGTTTACAGTAGCGCCTGCCACTACAAAAAGCCACATTTTCTCACTTATTATTTGATGAAGATGATACAAAGACCAAAATAGGCTATTTGGGGCCCTTACTTAATGCGTTGCACATCAGAGAGAAATTCAGTTTTTGTTGATATTGTGTCAAACTGGCACTGATTTAGCTCAGTGGTATTTTCAAGCAATACTTTTTAGTGGTTGTTCTTTAGAATACATTTTCAATATAGTGTAGTCCAATTGCACCACAACCACAACTTAAATCAATGTCTCTCTGATACAGTGTCAATTAAAGTTACGTACAGACTACACAGGTGCACCTCAAAAACTGAAAACGTTTTTAACATAATATTTACATCAGTGCTTATCGTCATACCACAAATAAATTAGGATATTTATTCATTCATCGTCCTCAGTGGAAAAGTGAGCTTATTCAAATCTAAATTATGATGCAGTTATTATAAGACTTGAAGGCTTTAAACAGTGAGAAACCATTCCGACCTTGGAAACAGTAATTTGACAAAAAAATCATATTCATATCGTATTATTATGTAATAATACGATATGAATTCTGGTCTCAGTATAGATCTTATTTGAAACCACTGAACATCTAAACACAATTATTTTAACTGAAACAATATTTACTTTAATATATCACTCAGCCCTGAAAGAGATGCAACATGTGAAACATTTGCTCACCATAAACATCCAGTCTTGTGTTCCCATTCTTCTGTTGTTCTCCAAGTCGAACAATGCTGACACTGTATTCTCCACTGTCATTAAGAGTCAGATTCCTGAGCTCCAGAGATCCAGTAGACATGAAGAAGGTGATCCTGCCTTCATACTCTGGTTCAGTGTTGTTTACACCACTATAAGTGATTATATTTGTATCACCAAATCTCCAGTTCACTGTTCTAATTTGTGTTTCTGGTGGATTCAGTGTTGTGGTGAACATCACAGTCTCTCCCACAGCTTTATTCAGAGGACCGTCTGGCAACAGACCAGCTCCTTTGGTTAAACCTGGAGGAGACAGTTACAGGCGTGTGAGGAACTCTAATAAGTTGAATACATTGAAAAATGGGCCAATGGGTCAATATCCTTGATCACAATGCAAAAGAAAAACAAAAATAATCTTTTCCATAACACATTAGTAAGGATGTTAAGGTGGTTGTCAATCATTAGTATTTGAAGTAGATGACATTTTTAGACCACATTATGGAAATCAAGTCTAACGAAGTGATTCAGTTAACAAGAAACAAGTGGGCCAATTATCTATCAGAACAAAAACACAGTATAAAGCAGCTTAATCCATCAAAATTTGGATTCATACGATTTCTAATAAAGCTACTCTTTTGTTAATCAACGTATTATATACATACACAAAAAAATAGACATTTCCATATTTCCTAAACCGCATGTAATAGGACTAACTATAAATACATTCTTTGTTTAAGCAATTAAGTTATCAGTTACGCATATGGTCTGCTATCGAGTCACAAAAGCATTGATAGCAGACCTCAAGATCATTAGCTAAACTCTTTTCCAACTTGTCAACAATTAAACGAAAGTAAAGTTAAAGTAAAGAAAATGCATTTTAAACACCGACAGCATAAGTTGTTGAAACTTTTAAATGAAAGATTCTTACCTGTGAAAGCTGCAGAGACGATACAAAGCAAAGGTAAAATATCCATTGATGTACCTTTGTGAGATAGAAACAGCTGAGGAAATGTCACCCATCAAACGTCGACTATCCGAAAATAAATGTGTGCCTCCGGCAGCTCTAATTATACGAGTCAGTAAATCGAGAGCTACCTACCTGTTGAGTTACAAAGCGTCTGCATAATGAGACAAACCCACTGAAGCTGCAGTCATGCCCTAAAGCTGCAAAACGTCGCCCTCTAGCGGTGACATACTGATGGTTAAGAGACGTGAAGCAAGTAAAAGGTGATTTAGTAAACAGGGTATAACTGGTTAGACTATCTAACTTTTACTCAAGACACATTCAAAAGCTTTTAGCTCCATCTGAGATATAAAAGCCTACATATTCATTAAACCGTAATACGCATGCAGCTAAAATAGGTTAGTTGGTGTGGATCTATCAGTTAGTTCTAACTTAGACCAAACTTATTAGTTGCTGAATTAAACTTTAAATTCTATAAGCAAAAAATTATATGGTATGAGATATTATCAGAAAAGTTGGAATAAGATGATTTCTTCTGTCTTCAAACTAATTAAAAGATAAATAAATAAAATAATTAAGAAAAGGATGGTAAGGACCAGTATGCATCAATAAATGCACAAGTAAATGTTTAAAATTCATGCGTGAGATCATAAATAAACAATCATTTTTTTTTTTTTTTTCTTTTTCTGAGCCCCCCACAGTTTATGCATCATATTAACAAGTCATGCTATAGCGGCTCTATGATGCTGTACTTAGACAAAGGGGTGCTTTGAGCTAAATGCTAACATCAACTGTTTAGCAGGTATAATGTTTAACATGTTCAGCACCTTAGTTTAGTTAGTTAGCATGCTAACATTTAATAATTAGCACAAAACACAAAGCACAGCTGAGGCTGATGAGAATGCCGTTAGTTTAGCAGGTATTTGACCATAAACCAAAGTATTGGACAACCGGAAATGTTGACCTGATGATGTCAATTGATGACAAGTCAGGGGAACAGCAAAGTTATTACAATTCATCCTGAGGGGAACATGAAGGTCTGCATCTATCGAATAGTGACTTGTCGAGACATTAAACTCAAATCCATAAATTTTAACCTCATGGTGGCGCTAGAGAAAGTCATCAAAGTCACCAAAGTCATTAGGAAAACATTGTCTGAGAGCCATGAATATCTGTACAAAAAAATTGTTAATTTCATCAAGTAGGCGAAGATCTTGAGATATTTCACAGAATAAGTGAAAAGTTTGATCTGCTGGTGCTGCTAGAGGAAAAGTCAGGGGGTCACTAAAGTCTTTAGGATTCATCGTCTCTGCCAAATTTCATGCCATTCCTTCAAACAGTTGTTGAGATATTTGACTTAAAAACAAAAATGTCAAACACAGGGTGGCGCTAGAGGAAAACTCATGAGGACCACCATAGTCAAAGGGTTTTATTCTCTGGGAGCCATTAATGTCTCTACTTTCAATTTCATAGCAATCAATCAAACAGTTGTCATTTTAGTCAAGACCAAAGTGATTGACCGACCACCTGACAATGCCATAGAGAAATGCCTCTAGCGTGGCTAAAAATACCTATAACAATATAACTACTTTTTTTCTCAAGAATATTTTCATTGAATTTCAAACAAGTAAACAAAATATAAACAGGAAATACTGTATGTAGAGTTCACAATAGGGGTGGGACAAAAATCCTTTCACCTATGTATCGCAATTTTTTCACGATCTGAAATTGATTCTTTAATGCCAGAATCAATATATTTCCTTCATTTTAGTCTATGTGGAGGTAGAAGAAAGTTACCACTTTTATTGTTGTAGTCTGAGTAACGTGATGTCATATCCGTTCCGTATTCGGCACCAAAACAAACCGCAGCCGGCCGCAGTCGAAATGAGAAAGTAGGAAAGGGTGGAGGGTCCGTGTGGATACGACCTGCAACCTCACATGACTGGACATGATGGCTAAAGCTGCATGCTGACTCTGTCATGGACAGGAAACATTATTGTATTACGGCAACATACGGTCAAGCGAGCCATCACTCTCATCTCGTGGTCAAATTAGCCGACACTACAACTGTAGAGCACCCATATACTGACATTTATGTTAAATGCATTCAAACAGCCGCGATTGAGCTGACCATGGATGTATGAAGAGCTCAGAGCTAGCGACGGACTTGTACACGGAAGTATACACGTGTGACTACGTCCAGTTTTCAAAATAAGGTGTTAGCAAAGGGAACTGTTTATACAAAATACATATATGGACATAAGATTGATTGGATTATATTCACCAGAAGTATTAAACATTACATGTCCCTTATAAATTAAAAAGAAAATAACACTTTTTTTTTTTGAGGGAAATGACTATTCTTTGATTTTTGGGTTGCAGGACAAAATTAATAAATAATGCCTGACAATGACTGCTGATATATTTGACTTCCGGACATCTCTGACTACATACATGCTGAAAAGCAAACATTTTTACTGTATTATTTAGATATTTCCCCCCCAAAAAAGTGTATAATTCAACTTTTTCCCCTGGTCTAATGTTAAAAAAGGTTACAAAAATTGCAATAAATCGTAATATTGAATTGAATGTTTAGGCATGTCAAACTGTGATAGTTGTTGCTAACTGGACAAAATTAAACTACTTAAATTTTTCTAATAATGATTAAACTTTAAATGTTGCTTGTTGCGTACATTGTTAATGATCAACAACAGTGCAGGTAAGTGAACCTTTCAGAGGTATGATGATGGGAAACCCTCCCCCCACTGCACAGTACTTCCTTGTACTACCATTATATATTCAAATCAGCATACATTATTCCAAACTTAGCAAAAGCAAGGTGAAGGAGTGTGATCCCTCTTTTCTCTTGTCATACTTGATGATACTGCAGAAGAAATGGAAATAGCTGTGATACACTTCATCATCCTGGGAGTCATCTCAGGTGAGCTCTTACCACATGATAGAGGAGATAAAAGTATGTATTCACTTATTTATGAAAATGTAAGTATTGATTATTGATGCTTCACAGTGTCACAGAGCTTTGGGAGATAACTGCAAATGGGTAGTGAACATTAGTCCAGTCCCCACATTGTGTGGATAGATATATCCCTTTTAGCTGGCAACTTGTTAGACATTGAAAATTACAGTGGCAAATACTGTAGAGCCATTTCACAATAAGTATCTAAACTACAATGCAGCACTGATGGCCATTCACAACAGAATACAATACATTTAGTGTAGTGTAATAATGGATTTTCCTCTCAGACTTTTCTGTATCATGAAACTATTTTGTTTGTTGAATAATGTCCGACTACGACTGTCATCATCAAATGAAGTATTTTCCTAACGTAACACTCGACAAGTGCAGCCCAGTACTTCCTTTGCACAGCAAACACACACTTTTTATTTTGAGTAGTATAAGAACAAGCATCCGAAAAATATACTCCAAAAATACAGCCTCTCTACTGTACACATACATATATTACATATATTATAGGAAAAGACACCAGTCTTCAAAAATATCAGATAAAAATGTACTTACTAACAATAATATATTCATTAACATCAGTTAATTATTAAGCACAACAGAAGGGAAAATAATTCCAAGTGAGTTCCTCTCTCCACCAAGACTTAGTTCTCCTGTTGTTGTGACTGAATTTTTCTATCAGTTGGAAGACACAAATTTTCCTCACATACTGTAAGGGGTCGGTGTATCTGTGGCTTTTCTGACAACCTGCTGTGTAAACATGTTAGCTACTTTAGCTGGTTAGCAATTTGATGATCACCTTAACTTTCAGAGTTTTCACTAATCACGCCTTCTGAAATAGGGCTCTGGTTATTGTTTTGTCTGCTGCAGCTTTGTGTTTTAGTAGTTTTTAGATCAAGATTTTGTTTGATTTATGATAGCACATCATCAGTGGCCCATTTTGCAATGTCCTCATTACAGTCCTTTTCAAACGTGCCAGGTTTAACCAAAGGAGCTGGTCTGTTGCCAAATGGTCCTCTGAATAGATCTGTGGGAGAGACTGTGATGTTCACCACAACACTGAATCCACCAGAAACACAAATTAGAACAGTGAACTGGAGAATGGTGATAAAGATATATTCACTTATAGTGGTGTAAACAGCACTGCAGCAGAGTATGAAGGCAGGATCACATTTTTCATGTCTACTGGATCTCTGGAGCTCAGGAATCTTACTCTCAATGACACTGGAGAATACAGTCTTAGCATTGTTCGATTAGGAGGATCACCGGAGAATGGGAATACAAGACTGGACGTTTATGGTGAGCAAATGTTGCATCTCTTTCAGTGCTGAGTGGAGACTGTGCGTAGCATTTGAATTGTTCAAATAATTGTGTTTAGGTGTTCACTTGTTTCAAATAAGATCTATTCTGAGACCAGAATTCAGATTATGTTATATAAGGGATAATGTACAGCGAGCCGGTCATTGTTGTGAAAGACTCCCCGACAGGGCGATGCTGCACAAAGGGGATTCTTTCACAACAATGACCCGCTACTTACTTTACAAATCAATATATTGACACGAAACCGGTCCGCCAGAGTGCGACATCAGAGCTTCACCCGTAGCAACGGTCTGTTATACATAGCAACGGTCTGTTATACAGAAATTACAGACCGCAGAACGCCGTGATTGACCAATCAGAATTGAGTATTCAACACAGCCGTGTAATAATACATAATAACATAATAATGACTACATAAAATGAAAACAAAACAAGTATTGAAAATCTGAGATGTGGTTGAAAGCTTGGGGAAAAGCAAATACGGTAGGTGAACTTTAAAGGTCTTATTGATAACATTTTTATTTAGATGAATATATGATCCCCAGTTCCTACTGTCTACATGTCGAAGTGTCCAGCGCAAAACACTGAACCCAAAGTTGCTCCCCGGCTCCTTAGGCCCACCCTCCTACGGATGGGTTAAATGCAGAGGTCAAATTTCATGTACGTATGTACAGTACCTATCATTTTAAAAATTTTGGCGGGTCCAAAATGAATTTTTTTATATCTCTGTGGAAGATATCTGACGTTTGATTCCCACTTCCAACAAGGCGTGTGAGCCAATAGTAAAAGAACGTTGGTATCACGTGTTATCTCTGGATCGTCAGTTAGTGTAGAAAAAAAACGGATAAATGGCTGAGATTGACGGTAAGTGCCTGGCAACAACTTGTTGTGAAGTAAATGCAATGGAACAGGGGAGGGAGAATGCGACAACTAGTGGCTGAATGCTTTCAATGTTAATGTTACCTTTAAGTAAACTATTTTTTTTGTCAAACTACTGTTTCCAAGGTCAAGAATAATCTTTCAGGCTCAAATGACTTCACTATGTTAATGATGGGATTGTTTCTCTCTAATAATAATAATAATGATAACAATAATAATAATAATAATAATAATAATAAGCCTCAAAGTCTTACAATAACTCATCATAACTGAGGTTTGAATAATTTCACTTGAACACCGATACCGATGAGCAACATCCTTATTTTTAGTGGTATGGCTGTAAGCGTGGATATCATTTGTTAAAAAATAAAAACATATAACGGTTTGATTGAGTTTGTAGTTTTTAAGTTACATGTGTATAGTCTATAAATATTTAGCTTTGGTTGACACTGTATCAGACACTGATTGAATCTTTAAGGTCATACATTCTTGTGGTGTTAAATTGGACTACACAGTATTAAAAATGGATTCTACAGAACCATCACCAAAAAGTACAGCCTAAAAATAGCACTGAGTTAAATCAGTGCCAGTTTGACACAATATCAACAAAAATTGAATTTCCCTCTGATGTACAACACATTGAATTATTGTTCTTTGTATCATTGTCATGAAATAATAAGTGAGAAAAATGTTGCTTTTTGTAGTGGTAGGAGCTACTGTAAACTTTCAATGTGCAGCCATGAATACTCAACATCTCATGATCAACATGAGATTCATTCTCAGCCACTGCAGTGTTTCCTTCTACTCTACCTTTGTTATGTAGTAGCAAATACAAAATAATTTTGTTTTTCACCCACAGTGCCAGTTTCCAATGTAATTGTAACTGCCAGAAGCACAGATTTGGTGGAGTTCAACAGCTCTATCCATCTGTCCTGCTCCTCCTCTGGATCCTCTCTCTCTTTCCTCTGGCTGAACAGCAGCTCTGAGGTTACAGCCAGCGACAGAGTTCAGCTCACTGATGGAGGCGCAAATCTCACGATAGTTAACGTGACCCGCTACGACCAGGGACCATTCAGGTGTCATGTGTCCAATCCTGTCAGTAATGGCACCAGTGGTGCAATACACTTCAACATCAGCTGTGAGTTACTAACCTAAATGCTCAGTTCCTTATCTGACAACATCTGAATGCAAACAGAGACAGAGAATTTCGATTGTCACAGCTTAGTGAGGAGTGGCCTTGTATTTTATATTTGTTCCCCCATGGGTTGCACAAAATATTAGAAACACAGTTCATTCTTATGGAATCCAGTAAAACAGCACCGTACAATATCAACTAAATCATTGTACAGACAGTTTCATTTATAGAAATTGTTATTGCAGGCTTGTTCTGTTATGTTTCATTGTAAATTGTACAAGTTTTTTTCTAGTGACTTGAAGTATGATAATGCAGGTGTATGTGCATACTAACTTTTTGCTGTTGTTTTCCCCTACATTCAGATGGCCCAGAAAATATTACTCTAACAATATCTCCGTCACAAGAACACTATGTGGAAGGGTCAAACATCAGCCTGTCCTGCTCAGCTGACTCCAGTCCTCCTGCCAATTTTACGTGGCTTCTGAATGGAGACCTGCTGTCTGATACTGGACCAGAGCTCAGACTGATGAACATTCAGATTAATCAGAGTGGGAACTACAGCTGTCAGGCCTTTAACAACAAAACTCTGAGAAATGAAATATCTCAGCCTGCAACCATCTCTGTACTGAGTAAGTTAGAATAAAAGGTTTTGTGCAAAGAGATATAGATAAAAAGATGGGATGTACCTGTGATGGTATCAGATAAAAAATTCTTATATATAAAAAAAAGTCCTGCTAAACATTTGTGGAACAAAGAGAAACAATACTTACATATGTTTGCTTTTAAGATACGTCTGCAAGTTTTGCTTTACAGAGACAACTGAGGCTCAGAATAAAAAGTGTTTGAGGTCGTACAAAATACTTCCTGGAGTGGCCAGTAGCAAAGCAAAAGTTGTGACTATCAAATATTACTAATACACACATTTTGGACGATCAGTTAAACACATTCACCATGTAAATGCACATTATTATTTGTCACACCACAGAAAAAATGTGAGACAAATTTGAATGGTAAAATGTTTTTGCAAAGTATATAAAATTAGGTATCAAAATCATGGAAAAAAAAAAATAGGCAGTATTCTCTTCTCTGAAACACTTGAGGCGTGTCTGCTGAAGGCGCTGAAACCACGCCCAAATGCAGGAGAGGGTTGATTACATTTGTACCTTAGACTGTATATAAAGAAGGACGACGCATCTCCACTTCCTCCCACTGTACAAAAGTGAAGCCAAAATATCCCAGATACGGCAGCTGCCATCTTGAGATTTTGAGGTCATTTGGAGCCAGAGTCTGCGCGGTAGTGATCGAGGCACCGTCCACACAACCGCCCGAGCCAATCATGAGCTGAGCACGGCCGCAGCTTGCTAGCGTGAGCCACCTAGCTGCTACATTAGCAGCATGGTAGCTGTTTGGCTAGAAAGACAACTAACCAAAACATCTTTATAACTACATGTATGATCAAATTGACACGTTCTATGACACAGACTCGTGACGGTTATGGAAAGTTAAAGTTACTTCTCTCTCCTACAGTTCCTGAGCCTCTGCCTCCGCAACTACTTCACTCAGAGCTGCTGTCAATCATGATGTCTCACCCCCTTTTTTAGAATTTAGCATGAAAAAACGAATTCAAACCAAACTTATCAGAAAAATTAACACTTGAACATACATCGGCGTGATAAGAACTACCTAAAATGAGAGAAACCATCTTTGGGAAAAATGTATTTGACGCGTACTATGACATTTTAGTTTGGCCCATGTCCCATCCACTAACATGGAGGGTGCGGGATTTATAACCTATACTTTAGCCAGCCACCAGGGGGCGATCGAGATCTTTTGGCTTCACTTTTGGGGAGCTGTCAGGTCGTCCATCTTTATATACAGCCTATGATTTGTATAGTTACAGTATATACAACACTTCGTGATGGCGATATCACTGCTGTGCGCTACTTTTATAGAATGTTACAGAGACTTCCGCCATACAGCTTATTAATTAATCACTGGTATCAGATCGGTAAACGGTATCGGCCGATACCCAAAGCCCAGGTATTGGTATCGGAACTGAAAAAGTCGGATCAGTGCATCCCTATTTGTTATAACAATATCTATACAGTGAAAAAGAAATTGCCATTCAGTGTGATTGTTAGGCTAACAATTATTTTCAAGTTCATATGGTGAATGTGGTTGTGGCGAATTAGGTAAGATAAACACGTAAGGTCAACCAACACTGGTTAAATATCGCACCAAGCACTAGACAACGGATAGAAAAAGATATAATAATTAAACAAAATAAACATTCTCGTGCCTACATGTCTATGTCCAACTCACATACAAATATTGTACGTCTAGCCATTATTACTCATCATAGTATCATTTAAATTGGATTCATTCCCACTCTCCACATTGCTCCACTCTCCTGAACTACTCAACTGTCTTAGGCAAGAGAGGTGGCCAGTATAAAACCACTGTGTTTCACCAACAGAGCGTGTTGCCAATGTTGGGGTAACTTCAAACACAACAGACTTGTTGGAGTTCAACAGTACTGTCAGTCTGTCCTGCTCCTCCTCTGGAACCTTCCTCTCTTTCCTCTGGCTGAACAGCAGCTCTGAGGTTACAGAAAGTGACAGAGTTCAGCTCTCTGATGGAGGCTCCACTCTGACTATAGTCAGTGTGACCCGCTACGACCAGGGACCATTCAGGTGTCATGTGTTTAATCCTGTAAGCAATGGCACCAGTGATCCAGTAAACCTCACCATCAACTGTGAGTTATTAACTTATATGTTAACATAAACTCTTCATCCTGCACTATATGCATGCATGCTTCAAAGTTGCATTTTCTTCAAGCTGCTAATTTTACTTTTTGATGATTTTTGTTGTTTTTTTACTCCCCATATGCTGCACACTGTAGATGGCCCAGAAAATATGAATTTGACAATATCTCCGTCACAAGAGCACTATGTTGATGGGTCAGACATCAGCCTGATGTGCTCAGCTGTCTCCAGACCTTCTGCCCAGTTTCAGTGGTTTCTGAATGGAGACCTGCAGTCTGATACTGGACCAGAGCTCAGACTGACGAACATTCAGATGAGTCACAGTGGGAACTACAGCTGTCGGGCCTTTAACAACAAAACTCTGAGATATGAAAAGTCTCAGCCATCCGTTGTCTCTGTTGTACTGGGTGAGTTGGAATTAAGATGTTTTGTGGATGTAGTAGTGATATGGGTCAGAAAGGTGGCACTTAAGGCTCCACCTGAATAATCTGTATTGACAATGTGTGTACTCAAAGCATTTTTTTTATTTTACTGCTTCATTTTGTAGGCGAAGTTCTGATTAGAAAAGGTCAAGGACATAACTCTAATTCGATAATTTGCTTACAGTATACGATACAACTTCTTTCAACTTATTATATAAAGCAGCTATGATCAACACTCTATCGACCTTTTAAGTGTCTTTCAGCTCATTATACACTACCTGTCCTGCACCAAACAAGACAGCCACAGTTAGAAACTAGCTTATGAACATAGTGGATCATTTAGCTAAAGACACCGATACATCTCTCAGGAGTTGGTGGAGACAAAAGCAGAATTAAAAGGAGAGTGAATATTGGACTTAAATTCACCAGGTGGACAGAAACACGACTCCAAATGTTGCTCTGTATGTTCTGCTTCAACTTCAACAGTGACTATGGTGTGTTTATGGATGTCATGCTCCATTAGAAATGTGGTCAAAACTTTGAAACAATGACATTTGATTATATGGAAACCACATTACATGACAAAGGACAAGAGTCCTGCAACTGTCGACTGTTTTGAGTCAATTGTTAAAGAATCTTGTGGTTTTAATGAAACATTTTCGTCTTCGTTAGTCAGTGTTGAACTGACACACTATCTATCTAAATACTCAATGTTGTGTTCCACTCATATAGATGATATTTCTGAGGTATAGGTTGTTCAAAACTGTAAACGTTAACATAACTGAGTGTGGACAGTCCGACACTTGGCACGTCATATATATGATTCAGGGAAGAGTAGTTATCTTTTCCTCTTACAAGTTCCTTTATATTTATTTCCTGTTAACTCTCATTATCTCAGTTACTTTTGTTCCTGTTTTCATATTTTTCACGCAATCTTTTCCCCAACAGAGAGAATATCTGGTGCTTCTATCACATCGTCAAAAAACCTGACAATTGAGGGGAACTCTGTCAACTTAACCTGTGATGCTGCTGGCTCTGTGTTTACCAGAAAGTGGATGAAGGGAGGCTCAAATCTGACCCTGGCTGTAAACATGACCCTTCATGACAATAACAGAGTGCTGTCTTTTAGCAGTCTGTATAAAATAGACGATGGAGAATATTCCTGTGAAGTCAGCAACCCCCTCAGCAACGATGAAGCTAATTTCATCATGGTTGTTTACTGTAGGTAACAAACTATACATTTAATGTTCAAAATGATGAGTGCCATAAATAACAGTGTACTATTGAGATGTGTTGTCTGTAGATGTCTAACACAATATTCCAGATTTTTAAGTCGATTATTGAACACGTTATATGTTCTTTATTATTTCTGCTGCTGTATGAGCTTTACAAATATCTGTTTTTCAGATGGACCAGAAAATGTTCAAATCATAGGTCCAAATGAGATTCATTTGGAAGAGACCTTAACATTAACCTGCTCTGCTGAGTCCGTACCTGCTAGTTACACCTGGATACTGAACGGGACAGAAATACATTCTTCTGCTGTTTATACTAAAAACAGCACTGAACCTTCTGACAGTGGAAACTACACCTGTGAAGTGATGAATTATATAACTGGGAGAACATCATCAGCGGTCCGTGGATTGACTGTAAAAGGTACAGAGATGATGTTAATTGCAGATTTTGTTGATACTCTTGAACATTGCAATTAACACAAGGTGTTATACCTCTGATAATCTGAAGAGTAGCAAGCTTCCTAAAGATGTTTCTTACAGAACCATTCCACCAACTAAAAGTGTCAGATTTGTTTTAAGTTCATGAGATAGCAATGGCTTGAAATCTAAAACTCCACTTTTTTTTTTAGGTTTCATTTCAGACGGGAGTCTTTCAGCTGGTGCCATTGCTGGAATAGTTATTGCGTGTTTAGTAGTAGTTTCTGCAGCAGCTGGTGGAGGGTATTATATTTATAAAAAAAAGTAAGCGAAAATAGCCTTCATGGTACCAACCAGACATCTCTCCCTTTTTTATCATGTATTAATATGTGACTTTAGATTAACCCTAACGTTACACAAACCTTACTCTAATATTCTTATACATTAGACTTACGGTAGTCTAAACAATAAACAGTAGAAGTTTATTGTATTACCTGAATGAAATTATTAACATATTACTCACTGGAGGTCAATTAAATTGTTCTGTTGATCACATTTATACATTGTTTTCATTTAAAAGTGCATAACTGGTGTAAACATTTAAATACTTAGGTAACAGTTTGAATTTTGATTTGCATCTGGTTGCATGGCCACATTTTAACAATGCTTTATTTCTAATATTTAGAATCAACAACAAAGCTCCGCCACAATCTGATAATAAAGGTTAGTATTCATCTGATCTAATTCATCTGACACTTAGACTATCATACTGTATATAAAACAACAAAGACAGAGTGCAGAATAAACTAATGTAAAAAGTATATCACAATTATACAAATAGTACAAATAGTCGATCTGGCGTGGAGAGGAGGTTGTGTTGCTCAGGTTCTACCTGTATGGCGTTGAGAGGAGGTTACGTAGCTAAGGCTCTATCTGACTGGTGTGGAGAGGAGGTCGTGCTGCTCTGGCTCTACCGGTTTTGACGTCAAGAGGAGGTCGTGTTGCTCTGGCTCTATCTGTTTGGCGTCGCCTGGAAGCTGCTTGACATCCTCCTGGATCCACCTTCTCACATATATTCACATTATATGTATTCATTTTTGTCATAAATTGTCTATGTTGTGTTTTTCATTATGTTGTTACCCTGTACACACGACATCTATTGCACGTCGGTCCATCCTGGAAGGGGGATCCCTCCTCTGCCGCTCTTCCTGAGGTTTCTTCCATTTTTTCTCCCTGCTAAAAGGTTTTTTTTGTGGTTAAGTTTTTCCTTAGCCGATGTGAGGGTTGCACTGTCAAGGACAGAGGGTGTTGTATCCTGTACAGATTGTAAAGCCCCCCGAGGCAAATTTGTGATTTTTGATTTTGGGCTATACAAATAAAATTGATTTGATTTGATTTTGATTACATGTGAATAATTAGATGTAACAATTTTTTTTTTGTCTAGAACAAGAAGAATGTGTGTATGAGAACACGTCAACATATGAGAACGCAACATATGAGAACACGTCAACATATGAGAACACAACATATGAGAACATACAAACTGAACGACCTACTTTCCCTTAAAAGGTGAGTTTTGAACTAATTATTTTGATTTGGAAAAGAAGAGATTTATGTATTTTGAAGGAAGAAGCACTAAGAGGTTTCTGTAGAAATAATTTTACTTAGTGTATCTGAAGAAACTACTACAGGACAACATTGACTAATCACTCATAACTAGGGCTGTCAATCGATTAAAATATTTAGTTGCGATTAATCGCATGATTGCCCATGATTAATCGCAATTAATTGCACATTTTTATCTGCTTAAAATGTACCTTAAAGAGAGATTTGTCAAGTATTTAATACTCTTATCAACATGGGAGTGGGCAAATATGCTGCTTTATGCAAATGTATGAATATATTTACTATTGGAAATCAATAAACAACTCAAAACAATGACAAATATTTTTCAGGTACCCTCACAGATACTGCATTTAGCATAAAAAAATATGCTGAAATCATAACATGGCAAACTCAAGCCCAACAGGCAACAACAGCTGTCAGTGTGTCAGTGTGCTGACTTGACTATGACTTGCCTCAAACTGCATGTGATTATCATAAAGTGGGCATGTCTGTAAAGGGGAGACTCGTGGGTACCCATAGAACACATTTTCATTCACATATCTTGAGGTCAGAGGTCAAGGGACCCCTTTGAAAACGGCCATGATAGTTTTTTCCTCGCAAAAATTTAGTGCAAGTTTGAGGCGTTATGTAGGCTCCTTCGCGGCTAGCTAGTATAACATGGTTGGTACCAATGGATTCCTTAGGTTTTTTAGTACAACCTCCGGAAGATTGATTGCATTAACGCGTTAAAGAAATTAGTGGCGTTAAAAGGAATTTGCGTCAACGTGTTATTATTGAGTTAACTTTTTGACATCCCTAATTATAACATACATTTGATCAAAGCCAGAACTCTTGCCATATGTCCCATTACCCTCTTTTTCACTTTTTGTCCAGCAGGCCACTTGGAGGACAAAGAACACAAGAACAAGATGGCAGATTTAGCAGCCATGGCATGTTATCGCCTAATTGATTTCAATGGCTAATATGTGAGCAAATACTTGTCATTTACTCATCCAGTACAGAACAACTGTAGCATTTCTGCTAAATTTCCTGTTAAATCCAAGTCCAATATTTAGCAGGTGGGTTTATCAGAACTTTTTTGCTGAAAACCTTATGAGAGTGAAAGGGCTAAAATACTATACAAAAGCCCGTAGGGCTGCAGAGTTGAGTGATAAAGGTTTTAAACTTTGGGCTCTCTTACACTTAATGTAATGTTAATATGATTATGCTTTTATTAATTGAAAATAGCTATGCTGGCATTTTTGCACCAAGACAGTTAAGTAAAAAAACATTTCTTGTTCTATTACTTAACAGTGGTGAAAGTGTTTACATTTAATTCTGGTGTTTGATAATTGAAGCAATGAAATTACTATTTGTTATGTGTTTTGTGTACTTTCTATAATTCTACAGTGTATATCTAATGCATTTATTCTCCTGTTCTCCTTTTGTGTAACAATTGTAAACAATGCAATGGAAACATAGCGGGTTGGGATAAGATAGTATGCAAAAGATACATCAAAATACTTTTAATACAATTTTTTTTTTTTTTTAAACGGTCAAATAATGGCAACTGTAGAAATTAGGTTTAAAGTTGATAGTAATTGAATATAACTGTATATGTAATACATATACAGTAATATATGTAATACTGTGTATGTATGTGTATATATATATATATATATATATATATATATATATATATATATATGTAATACTGTATTTATATATATATGTAATACTGTATTTATATATATATGTAATACTGTATATATATATATCCTCTTATTGTTATTGTTTTATTTGACTCTTGCTCATTTCCTTTCAACAAACAATAAAGATTCAGCTTTGCGGACAAGTGAAAGCTCATCATCAGACTCTTTACAAATGTGGTCCTATGGCAGTGGTAATTATACTAACTCTTGTCCATTGTACCTCACCACTGTAAACAATGGAAACATAGTGGGTTTGGACAAGATATTATGCAAAAGATACATCAACAGAGTTTTATTAAAATAATTTGAAAAATTGCACCACAAAATATTAATGTTTTCTAATTCATGTCATGAGGTTCTAACAGCAACAGAATATGCAACAGTCATTTTAATGTAAAGGTCAAATACTGGCAACTGTGGAAATTAGGTTTAACGTTGATAGTAATTTAATAAAGCTGTATATATATCCTCTTAATGTTCACTTGAATTGATACATTTGACTTTTCTTCTTTTACTGTCTACAAACAATAAAGAAATGATCATGGTTAAATTAAGTTGTGCCTCTTGACTGTTGACTAAGCTTCATGGACAAGTGAAAGCTAATCATCAGACTCTTTATAAATATAGTCCTATGGTGGCTGTAATTATAGAGACTCTTGTCCAAGTAAATACTTAAAATCTCCAAGTGTTGAGTTGCAAAATGCTTGAATTATGAGATAAATCCATTGAATCTGCAGAGCACTTTAATGCCAAAAGCTGCACTATGCTGCCCTCCTGTGGTGGAACTATGGTTCAACTATTGGATTGACTGCCATGACATTTGGTAGAGATATTTGGTACAGACAGACAGAGATATAAAAGCCTACATATTCATTAAACCGTAATATGCATGCAGCTAAAATAGGTTAGTTGGTGTGGATCTATCAGTTAGTTCTTACTTAGACCAAACTTATTAGTTGCTGAATTAAACTTTAAATTCTATAAGCAAAATTATATGATATGAGATATTGTCAGAAAAGTTGGAATAAGATGATTTCTTCTGTCTTCAAACTAATTAAAAGATAAATAAAGAAAAGAATTAAGAAAAGGATGGTAAGGACCAGTATGCATCAATAAATGCACAAGTGAATGTTTAAAATTCATGCGTGAGATCATAAATAAACAATCATCTTGTTTTTTTTTCGTTTTCTGAGCCCCACACAGTTTATGCACCATATTAACAAATCATGCTAGCGGCTCTATGATGCTGTACTTAGACAAAAGGGTTCTTTGAGCTAAATGCTAAGATCAGCTGTTTAGCAGGTATAATGTTTAACATGTTCAGCACCTTAGTTTAGTTAGTTAGCATGCTAACATTTAATAATTAGCACAAAACACAAAGCACAGCTGAGGCTGATGAGAATGTCGTTAGTTTAGCAGGTATTTCACCATAAACCAAAGTATTGGACAACCGGAAATGTTGACCTGATGATGTCACTTGATGACAAGTCAGGGGATCAGAAAAGGGAATTACAATTCATCCTGAGGGGAACATGAAGGTCTGCAACTATCGAATAGTGACTTGTCAAGACATTCCACTCAAATCCATAAATGTTAACCTCATGATGGTACTAGAGGAAAAAGTCACCAAAGTCATTAGGAAAACATTGTCTGAGAGCCATGAATATCTGTACAAAAAATGATCTTGATCTTGAGATATTTCACAGAATAAGTGAAAAGTTTGATCTGCTGGTGCTGCTAGAGGAAAATTCAGAGGGTCACTAAAGTCTTTAGGATTCATCGTCTCAGCCAAATTTCATGCCAGTCCATCAAACAGTTGTTGAGATATTTGACTTAAAAACAAAAATGTCAACCACAGGGTGGCGCTAGAGGAAAACTCATGAGGACCACCAAAGTCAAAGGGTTTCATTCTCTGGGAGCCATTAATGTCTCTACTTTCAATTTCATAGCAATCAATCAAACAGTTGTCATTTTAGTCAAGACCAAAGTGATGGACCGACCACCCGACAATGCCATAGAGAAATGCCTCTAGCTTGGCTAAAAATACCTATAACAATATAACTACTTTTTTTTCAAGAATACTTTCATTGAATATAAAGCAAGTAAACAACATATAAACAGGAAATCCTGTATGTAGAGTTCACAATAGGGGTGGGACAAAAATCCTTTCATCTATGTATCACAATTTTTTTACGATCTGAAATTGATTCTTTAAAGTGGCAGTAGGCAAAACATTTTTGGCATGATTTGGAAAAAAATCCATAATAACATTTCAGTATATTGTAATTCAAGTAGTCTGAGAGAAAACTGGACTTCTGCTCCTCATCATGGCTCTGTTTTCAGGCTTTAGAAAAATCTAGCCCGTGATGGCAGACTTTGACCAATCACAGGTCATTTCAGAGAGAGAGAGCGTTCCTATTGGCTGTGCTCCGGTCATGTGACCAGAACTTGGCTTCCTTCAACAGATTTTACAATGGCGGCCGCGTCACAAACTTTCTCATTTTACAGCTAAACAGTAACTACAAGATGATTCTTAGGACATTTGAAGTGAGAAATAGGCATTACAGTAACAGAATATTGATTCATATCTGATCAGCGCTGCCTAGTTTGACCTTTTGGTTGGAGTTCGCGAGTGATTGACAGCCGGCTCTCATAGACGGCAACTGGACAGCGGACCTTGTTTTCCTCCGGTAAGTGAAATCCTTCAGATGCCGTTAGGAGCACTGGAGGACACAGTAGGACACAGAGGAACATGATTTTTTTCAGGTTACCTGTTTCATGTACTAATGTCACGATATAGCGGCCGTTTTCTAAAAGTAACTTCTTTAAATCATATTTGCGCCTATCTCGCATACTGCAGGTTTAATGCCAGAAGCAATATATTTCCTTTATTTGAATCTATATGGCGGTAGAAGGAAATTATCGCTGTATTGTTGTAGTCTGAGTAACGTGACGTCATATCCGTTCCGTATTCGTCACCAAAACAAACCGCAGCCCGCCGCAGCCGAAATGATAAAGTAGAAAATGGTGGAGGGTCCGTGTGGATACGATCTGCACCCTCACATGACTGGACATGATGGCTAAAGCTGCATGCTGACTCTGCCATGGACAGAAAACATTATTGTATTGCGGCAACATACGGTCAAGCCAGCCATCACTCTCATCTCGTGGTCATATTAGCCGACACTACAACTGTAGAGCACCCATATGCTGACATTTATGTTAAATTCAAACAGCCGCGATCGAGCTGACCATGGATGTATGAAGAGCTCAGAGCTAGCGACGGACTCATACATGGAAGTATATACGTGTGACTACGTCCGGTTTTCAAAATAAGGTGTTAGCAAAGGGAACTGTATATACAAAATACATATATGGACATAAGATTGATTGGATTATATTCACCAGAAGTATTAAACATTACATGTCCCTTATAAATTAAAAAGAAAATAACACTTTTTTTTTGAGGGAAATGACGATTCTTTGATTTTTGGGTTGCAGGACAAAATTAATAAATAATGCCTAACAATGACTGATGATATATTTGACTTCAGGACATCTCTGACTACATACATGCTGAAAAGCAAACATTTTTACTGTATTATTTAGATATTTCCCCCCAAAAAAGTGTATAATTCAACTTTTTCCCCTGGTCTAATGTTAAAAAAGGTTACAAAAATTGCAATAAATCGTAATATTGAATTGAATGTTTAGGCATGTCAAACTGTGATAGTTGTTGCTAACTGGACAAAATAAAACTACTTAAATTTTTCTAATTATGATTAAACTTTAAATGTTGCTTGTTGCGTACATTGTTAACGATCAACAATAGTGCAGGTAAGTGAACCTTTCAGAGGTGTGATGATGGGAAACCCTCCCCCCACTGCACAGTACTTCCTTCTACTACCATTATATATTCAAATCAGCATACATTATTCCAAACTTAGCAAAAGCAAAGTGAAGGAGTGTGATCCCTCTTTTCTCTTGTCATACTTGATGATACTGCAGAAGAAATGGAAATAGCTATGATACACTTCATCATCCTGGGAGTCATCTCAGGTGAGCTCTTACCACATGATAGAGGAGATAAAAGTATGTATTCACTTATTTATGAAAATGTAAGTATTGATTATTGATGCTTAACAGTGTCAAAGAGCTTTGGGAGATAACTGCAAATGGGTAGTGAACATTAGTCCAGTCCCCACATTGTGTGGATGGATATATCCCTTTTAGCTGGCAACTTGTTAGACATTGAAAATTACAGTAGCAAATACTGTAGAGCCATTTCACAAAAAATATCTAAACTACAATGCAGCACTGATGGCCATTCACAACAGAATGCAATACATTTAGTGTAGTGTAATACTGGATTTTCCTCTCAGACTTTTCTGTATCATGGAACTATTTTGTTTGTTGAATAATGTCCGACTATGACTGTCATCATCAAATGAAGTATTTTCCTAACGTAACACTCGACAAGTGCAGCCCAGTACTTCCTTTGCATAGCAAACACACACTTTTTTTTGAGTAGTATAACAACAAGCATCCGAAAAATATACTCCAAAAATACAGCCTCTCTACTGTACACATACATATATTACATATATTATAGGAAAAGACACCAGTCTTCAAAAATATCAGTTAAAAAATGTACTTACGAGTAATAATATATTCATTAACATCAGTTAATTATTCAGCACAACAGAAAGGGAAATAATTCCAAGTGAGTTCCTCTCTCCACCAAGACTTAGTTCCCCTGTTGTTGTGACTGAAATTTTCTATCCGTTGGAAGACACAAATTTTCCTCACATACTGTAAGGGGTCGGTGTATCTGTGGCTTTTCTGACAACCTGCTGTGTAAACATATTAATTACTTTAGCTGGTTAGCAATTTGATGATCACCTTAACTTTTACAGTTTCCACTAATCACGTTTTCTGAAATAGGGCTCTGGTGATTGTTTTGTCTGCTGCAGCTTTGTGTTTTTAGTAGTTTTTAGATCATGATTTTGTTTTGATTTATGATAGCACATCATCAGTGGCCCATTTTGCAATGTCCTCATTACAGTTCTTCTCAAACCTGCCAGGTTTAACCAAAGGAGCTGGTGTGTTGCCAGATGGTCCTCTGAATAGAGCTGTGGGAGAGACTGTGATGTTCACCACAACACTGAATCCACCAGAAACAGAAATTAGAACAGTGAACTGGAAATTTGGTGATAAAAATATAATCACTTATAGTGGTGTAAGCATCACTGCACCAAAGTATGAAGGCAGGATCACCTTCTTCATGTCTACTGGATCTCTGGAGCTCAGGAATCTTACTCTCAATGACAGTGGAGAATACAGTCTTAGCATTGTTCGATTAGGAGGACAACCGGAGAATGGGAATACAAGACTGGACGTTTATGGTGAGCAAATGTTGCATCTCTTTCAGTGCTGAGTGGAGACTGTGCGTAGCAATTGAACTGTTCAAATAATTGTGTTAAGGTGTTCACTGGTTTCAAATAACATCTATACTGAGACCAGAAGTCAGATTATGTTATTACATAATAATATAATAATTACTACATAAGATGAAGACAAAACAAGTATTGAAAAATCTGAGATGTGGTTGAAAGCTTGGGGAAAAGCAAGTACTGTAGGTAAACCTTAAAGGTCTTATTGATAACATTTTTATTTAGATGAATATACGATCCCCAGTTCCTACTGTCTACATGTCGAAGTGAACACTGAACCCCAAGTTGCTCCCCGGCTCCTCAGGCCCACCCATCCTAAGGATGGGTTAAATGCAGAGGTTAGATTTCATGTATGTACCTGTATGTATATGATGATTCTAATTCTAATAAATAAAGTTCTAATAAAATAAAGTTTAATAAAGTTCTTATAAAAGTATGGCTTTTCCTGAAAAAAAGAAAGTATGATTGTGAATTAATTAGGGATGCTAATTTTGACCGATAACCGACCCTCGTTAACCGATTATTAACCGTTAACCTACAAGATTTGTGCCTCGCATGCAGCGGTGCGCCAGCTGCAGTGTATGAGCACAACAGACAACTGAGTCCCCAGTTCACCGTCAGGAAATTTACTGTAGCACCGACGGTGCTGCATATAGTGTCACGGACATGCAGCAACTTTCCCCGTAAAAGTCTCCACCGCATATTTAGTTTAGTTTAGCAGGTTGTCAGCTGCGTGTCTGCCCGGCATAACTTTAGCGAGTGTCCGACAAACAGTGTGTGTATTTGTGCTACGTTAGCAGCTGTAGCATTGCCGGTAGCTTCATGCTCACCGCCGCCACACACATAGTCTGTCAGCGCGGCGAAACTTTAACGAGTGTCCGTCAGACCGCGTGTGTGTGGCGGCGGTGAGTGTGGGGTTGTTGGTAGCGTTATAGCTGTGAACGTAGCAGTGTGTGTACAGTTTATTTGTCGGTGAATAAATGCTACAACTCCTCCACTCCGCACCGCTCAAGCGAGCTCGAGAGACCGGAGTCAACTTCCTGTATCCTGCAACTCCTGCCAATGTTGTGGTAACTTCAAACACAACAGACTTGTTGGAGTTCAACAGTACTGTCAGTCTGTCCTGCTCCTCCTCTGGAACCTTCCTCTCTTTCCTCTGGCTGAACAGCAGCTCTGAGGTTACAGAAAGTGACAGAGTTCAGCTCACTGATGGAGGCTCCACTCTGACTATAGTCAGTGTGACCCGCTACGACCAGGGACCATCAGGTGTCATGTGTTTAATCCTGTAAGCAATGGCACCAGTGATCCAGTAAACCTCTCCATCAACTATGAGTTATTATCTTATATGTTAACATATACTCTTCATCCTGCACTATATGCATGCATGCTTCAAAGTTGCATTTTCTTCAAGCTGCTAATTTTACTTTTTGATGATTTTTGTTGTGTTTTTACTCCCCATATGCTGCACACTGTAGATGGCCCAGAAAATATTAAGAGGAGACCTGCAGTTTCGTGGATGTAGTAGTGATATGGGTCAGAAAGATGGCACTTAAGGATCCACCTGCATAATCTGTATTGACAATGTGTGTACTCAAAGCATTTTTTTATTTTATTGCTTCATTTTGTAGAAGTTCTGATTAGAAAAGGTCAAGGACATAACTCTAATTCGATAATTTGATTATACGATACAACTTCTTTCAACCTATTATATAAAGCAGCTATGATCAATACTCTATCGACCTTTTTAGTGTCTTTCAGCTCATTATACACTACCTGTCCTGCACCAAACAAGACAGCCACAGTTAGAAACTAGCTGATGAACATAGTGGATCATTTAGCTAAAGACACCGATACATCTCTCAGGAGTTGGTGGAGACAAAAGCAGAATTAAAACACCAAGTAGACAGAAACACGACTCCAAATGTTGCTCTGTATGTTCTGCATGTGTAACCCAAATGTTTGCTCCATCAACTTCAGCAGTGACTATGTTGTGTTTATGGATGTCATGCTCCATTAGAATTGTGGTCAAAACTTTGAAACAATGACATTTGATTATATGGAAACCACATTACATGACAAAGGACAAGAGTCCTGCAACTGTCGACTGTTTAAAGTCAATTGTTAAAGAATCTTGTGGTTTTAATGAAACATTTTCGTCTTCGTTAGTCAGTGTTGAACTGACACACTATCTATCTAAATACTCAATGTTGTGTTCCACTCATATAGATGATATTTCTGAGGTACAGGTTGTTCAAAACTGTAAACGTTAACATAACTGAGTGTGTACAGTCCGACACTTGGCATGTCATATACATGATTCAGGGAACAGTAGTTATCTTTTCCTCTTACAAGTTCCTTTATATTTATTTCCTGCTAACTCTCATTAACTCAGTTACTTTTGTTCCTGTTTTCATATTTTTCACGCAATCTTTTCCCCAACAGAGAGAATATCTGGTGCTTCTATCACATCGTCAACAAACCTGACAATTGAGGGGAACTCTGTCAACTTAACCTGTGATGCTGCTGGCTCTGTGTTTACCAGAAAGTGGAGGAAGGGAGGCTCAAATCTGACCCTGGCTGTAAACATGCACCTTTATGACAATAACAGACTGCTGTCTTTTAGCAGTCTGTATAAAACAGACGATGGAGAATATTCCTGTGAAGTCAGCAACCCCCTCAGCAACGATGATGCTAATTTCATCTTGGTTGTTTACTGTAGGTAACAAACTATACATTTAATGTTCAAAATGATGAGTGCCATAAATAACAGTGTACTATTGAGATGTGTTGTCTGTAGATGTCTAACACAATATTTCAGATTTTGAAGTTGATTATTGAACACGTTATATGTTCTTTATTATTTCTGCTGCTGTATGAACTTTACAAATATCTGTTTTTCAGATGGACCAGAAAATGTTCAAATCAATGGTCCAAATGAGATTCATTTGGAAGAGACCTTAACATTAACCTGCTCTGTTGAGTCCGTACCTGCTAGTTACACCTGGATACTGAACGGGACAGAAATACATTCTTCTGCTGTTTATACTAAAAACAGCACTGAACCTTCTGACAGTGGAAACTACATCTGTGAAGTGATGAATGATATAACTGGGAGAACATCATCAGCGGTCCATGAATTGACTGTAACAGGTACCAAGGTGGTGTTGATTACAGATTTTGTTGATACTCTTGAACACTGCAATTAACACAAGGTGTTATACCTCTGATAATCTGCAATAATCTAGCAGGCTTCCTAAAGATGTTTCTTACAGAACCATTCCACCAACTAAAAGTGTCAGATTTGTTTAAAGTTCATGAGATAGCAATGGCTTGAAATCTAAAACTCCACTTGTTTTTTTATGTTTCATTTCAGACGGGAGTCTTTCAGCTGGTGCCATTGCTGGAATACTTATCGCGTGTTTAGTAGTAGTTTCTGCAGCAGCTGGTGGAGGGTATTATATTTATAAAAAAAAGTAAGTGAAAATATTCTTCCTAGTACCAACCAGACATCTCACCCTTTTTTATCATGTATTAATATGTGACTTTAGATTAACCCTAACGTTACACAAACCTTACTCTAATATTCTTATACATTAGACTTACGGTAGTCTAAACAATAAACAGTAAAAATGTATTGTATTACCGGAATGAAATTATTAACATATCACTCACTGGAGGTCAATTAAATTGTTCTGTTGATCCAATTTATACATTGTTTTCATTTAAAAATGCATAACTGGTGTAAAGATTTAAATACTTAGGTAACAGTTTGATTGCAACTTTGAGTTGCATCTGGTTGCATGGCCACATTCTAACAATGCTTTATTTCTAATATTTAGAATCAACAACAAAGCTCCGCCACAATCTGATAATAAAGGTTAGTATTTATCTGATCTAATTCATCTGACACTTAGACTATCATACTGTATATATAACAACAAAGACAGAATGCAGAATAAACTTGTGTATCACAATTATACAAATAGTACATGTGAATAATTAGATGTAACAATTTCTTTTTTGTCTACAAGTTGAGGAATGTGTGTATGAGAACACATCAACATATGAGAACACGTCAACATGTGAGAACACAACATATGAGAACATATAAACTGAACGACCTACTTTCCCTTAAAAGGTGAGTTTTGAACTAATTATTTTGATTTGGTAAAGAAGAGATTTATGTATTTTGAAGGAAGAAGCACTAAGAGGTTTCTTTATATGCAAATATGCTGCTTTATGCAAATGTATGATTATATTTCTTATTGGAAATAAATAAACAACACAAAACGATGACAAATATTGTCCAGAAACCCTCACAGGTACTGCATTTAGCATAAAAAAAATATACTCAAATCATAACATGGCATACTCAACAGGCAACAACAGCTGTCAGTGTGTCAGTGTGCTGACTTGACTATGACTTGCCCCAAACTGTATGTGATTATCATAAAGTGGGCATGTCTGTAAAGGGGAGACTCGTGGGTACCCATAGAACACATTTTCATTCACATATCTTGAGACCAGAGGTCAAGGGACCCCTTTGAAAACGGCCATGATAGTTTTTCCTCGCCAAAGTTTAGCATGTTTGGAGCGTTATATAGCCTCCTTCGCGGCTAGCTAGTATAACATGGTTTGTACCAATGGATTCCTTAGGTTTTCTATCACAACCTCCGGAAGATTGATTGCATTAATGCGTTAAAGAAATTAGTGGCGTTAAAAGGAATTTGCATCAACGTGTTATTATTGCGTTAACTTTGACATCCCTAATTATAACATACATTTGATCAAAGCCAGAACTCTTGCCATGAGTGACATTACCCTCTTTTTCACATTTTGTCCAGCAAGCCACTTGGAGGACAAAGAACACCAGAACGAGATGGCAGATTTAGCAGCAATGGCATGTTATCGGCTAATTGATTTCAATGGCTAATATGTGAGCAAATATTTGTCATTTACTCATCCAGTACAGAACAACTGTGGCATTTCTTGTTAAATGCAAGTCCAATATTTAGCAGGTGGGTTTATCAGAGCTTTTCTGCTGAAAACCTTATGAGAGTGAAAGGGCTAAAATACAATACAAAGATCTGTAGGGCTGCAGAGTTGAGTGATAAAGTTTTAAACTTTGGGCTCTCTTACACTTAATGTAATGTTAATATGATTATGCTTTTATTAATTGAAAATAGCTATGCTGGCTTTTTTGCACCAAGACAGTTAAGTAAAAAAACTTTTCTTGTTCTGCTATTACTAAACAGTGGTGAAAGTGTTTACATTTAATTCTGGTGTTTGATAATTGAAGTAATGAAATTACTATTGGTTATGTGTTTTGTGTACTTTCTACATTTCTACAGTGTATATCTAATGCTTTTATTCTCCTGTTCTCCTATTGTGTAACAATTGTAAACAATGCAATGGAAACATAGCGGGTTGGGATAAGATATTATGCAAAAGATACATCGAAATACTTTTAATACAATTTTTCTTTTTTTTTTTAAAACGGTCAAATAATGGCAACTGTAGAAATTAGGTTTAAAGTTGATAGTAATTGAATATAACACTATATGTAATACATGTACTGTATATATATATATATACATACATATACTGTGTATATATATATATATATATATATATAGTAATACAGTATATTTATATATCCTCTTATTGTTATTGTTTTATTTGAGTTTTGCTCATTTCCTGTCAACAAACAATAAAGAAATGATCATGGTTAAATCAAGTTGTGCCTCCGGTTGTTGACTAAGCTTCGTGGACAAATGAGAGCTCATCATCAGACTCTTTATAAATGTGGTCCTATGGCAGATGTAATTATACTAACTCTTGTCCATTGTACCTCACCACTGTAAACCATGGAAACATAGTGGGATGGGACAAGATATTATGCAAAAGATACATCAACAGAGTTTTATTAAAATAATTTGGAAAATTGTACCACAAAATACTAATGTTTTCTAATTCATGTCATGAGGTTCTAACAGCAACAAAATATGCAACAGTCTTTTAAATGTAAAGGTCAAATACTGGCAACTGTGGAAATTAGGTTTAACGTTGATAGTAATGTAATAAAGCTGTATATATATCCTCTTAATGTTCACTTGAATTGATACATTTGACTTTTCTTCATTTACTGTCTACAAACAATAAAGAAATGATCATGGTTAAATTAAGTTGTGCCTCTTGACTGTTGACTAAGCTTCATGGACAAGTGAAAGCTAATCATCAGACTCTTTATAAATATAGTCCTATGGTGGCTGTAATTATAGAGACTCTTGTCCAAGTAAATACTTAAAATCTCCAAGTGTTGAGTTGCAAAATGCTTGAATTATGAGATAAATCCATTGAATCTGCAGAGCACTTTAATGCCAAAAGCTGCACTATGCTGCCTTCCTGTGGTGGAACTGTGGTTGTTCTGGCAGTCTGGTGAATAAATAATCTCTATAAACAGATTCTGCAAATGAATGTAGAATCTGTACGAACGGGACAAGATGATATTAAAATGATTATGGCGTGATTTTTGTGGGGATCTGTACCAAATAAAGATGTTTTCTTAAGTCTGTAGAATATGATGTGTAGGCCAGGACATATCTGCAGCATGACAATATTTAATCTAAAATGGTATTTTGACACACATTTCACCTTTAATAAATATTGCACCTCCTGTGATTTGAAAATTGCAGTAGGCCATATTCCAATTTAGATACAATTTCTATTAATTGTGCAGCCCTAATCTGAAGCGATCTGGTTTCCGTTTGTAGTCCGTGTAGTATTTACCAATCACGTTTGAGCAGGCTTTGGTTGAATGCAGGTAAACAGGCCATGTGGAGAGCAAAAGAGGAGGAACGTATTGGCCCAAATGCAATCTCAGAACCCACAACGACGATTTAGCTTTATATTAGCTTAAAATTAGCTCATCAACTGGCTACTTGTGAAGAGGAAGTCCTGGCCCGGGTATCCGCTGGCTACACCGGAATCACTGAAATATTGCCCTTTGCTCCCAGAGGCTTATCGTCGTCAGATCGATGTGTTCTGAGATTGGTGAATAAAAGATTGAAACATTTGGTATTGATGTGATTTACGGAGCAGGACGTCTTCCTGGATGTTTAATGCTCCCTGAGGCTATAACAGGGAATGAGCAACAGATCTTTTTAACTTAGACTGGTGCTCAGTCACCACTTTGGTCCAGACTGAATATCTCAACAACTATTGGATGGACTGCCATGACATTTGTAGAGATATTTGGTACAGACAGACAGAGATATAAAAGCCTACATATTCATTAAACCGTAATATGCATGCAGCTAAAATAGATTAGTTGGTGTGGATCTATCAGTCAGTTCTAACTTAGACCAAACTTATTAGTTGCTGAATTAAATTTTAAATTCTATAAGCAAAATTATATGATATGAAATATTGTCAGAAAAGTTGGAATAAGATGATTTCTTCTGTCTTCAAACTAATTAAAAGATAAAGAAAGAAAATAATTAAAAAAAGGATGGTAAGGACCAGTATGCATCAATAAATGCACAAGTGAATGTTTAAAATTCATGCGTGAAATCATAAATAAACAATCATCTTGTTTTTTTTTCTTTTTCTGAGCCCCCCACAGTTTATGCATCATATTAACAAGTCATGATAGCGGCTCTATGATGCTGTTCTTAGACAAAGGAGTGCTTTGAGCTAAATGCTAACATCAGCTGTTTAGCAGGTATAATGTTTAACATGTTCAGCACCTTAGTTTAGTTAGTTAGCATGCTAACATTTAATAATTAGCACAAAACACAAAGCACAGCTGAGGCTGATGAGAATGTCGTTAGTTTAACAGGTATTTCACCATAAACCAAAGTATTGGACAACCGGAAATGTTGACCTGATGATGTCACTTGATGACAAGTCAGGGGATCAGCAAAGGTATTACAATTCATCCTGAGGGGAACATGAAGGTCTGCATCTATCGAATAGTGACTTGTCAAGACATTCCACTCAAATCCATAAATGTTAACCTCATGATGGTACTAGAGGAAAAAGTCACCAAAGTCATTAGGAAAACATTGTCTGAGAGCCATGAATATCTGTACAAAAAATTATCTTGATCTTGAGATATTTCACAGAATAAGTGAAAAGATTGATCTGCTGGTGCTGCTAGAGGAAAATTCAGAGGGTCACTAAAGTCTTTAGGATTCATCGTCTCAGCCAAATTTCATGCCAGTCCATCAAACAGTTGTTGAGATATTTGACTTAAAAACAAAAATGTCAACCACAGGGTGGCGCTAGAGGAAAACTAATGAGGACCACCAAAGTCAACGGCTTTCATTCTCTGGGAGCCGTTAATGTCTCTACTTTCAATTTCATAGCAATCAATCAAACAGTTGTCATTTTAGTCAAGACCAAAGTGATGGACCGACCAACTGACAATGCCATAGAGAAATGCCTCTAGCGTGGCTAAAAATACCTATAACAATATAACTACTTTTTTTTCAAGAATACTTTCATTGAATATAAAGCAAGTTAACAACATATAAACAGGAAATCCCTTATGTAGAGTTCAAAATAGGGGTGGGACAAAAATCCTTTCACCTATGTATCGCAGTTTTTTTATGATCCGAAATTGATTCTTTAAAGTGGCAGTAGGCAAAACATTTATGGCATAATTTGGCAAAAAATTCCACAATAACCTTTCAGTATATTGTAATTCAAGTGGTCTGAGAGAAAACTGGACTTCTGCTCCTCATCATGGCTCTGTTTTCAGGCTTTAGAAAAATCTAGCCCGTGATGGCAGACTTTGACCAATCACAGGTCATTTCAGAGAGAGAGAGCGTTCCTATTGGCTGTGCTCCGGTCATGTGACCAGATCTTGGCTTCCTTCAACAGATTTTACAATGGCGGCCGCGTCACAAACTTTCTCATTTTACAGCTAAACAGTACACTACAAGATGATTCTTAGGACATTGGAAGTGAAAAATAGGCATTACAGTAACAGAATATTGATTCATATTTGATCAGCGCTGCCTAGTTTGACCTTTTGGTTGGAGTTCGCGAGTGATTGACAGCCGGCTCTCATAGACGGCAGCTGGATAGCGGACCTTGTTTTCCTCCGGTAAGTGAAATCCTTCAGATGCCGTTAGGAGCACCGGAGGACACAGTAGGACACAGAGGAACATGATTTTTTTCAGGTTACCTGTTTCATGTACTACTGTCACGATATAGCGGCCGTTTTCTAAAAGTAACTTCTTTAAATCATATTTGCGCCTATCTCGCATACTGCAGCTTTAATGCCAGAAGCAATATATTTCCTTTATTTGAATCTATATGGAGGTAGAAGGAAATTATCGCTGTATTGTTGTAGTATGAGTAACGTGACGTCATATCCGTTCCGTATTCGTCACCAAAACAAACCGCAGCCCGCCGCAGCCAAAATGAGAAAGTAGAAAATGGCGGAGGGTCCGTGTGGATACGACCTGCACCCTCACATGACTGGACATGATGGCTAAAGCTGCATGCTGACTCTGTCATGGACAGGAAACATTATTGTATTGCGGCAACGTACGGTCAAGCCAGCCATCACTCTCATCTCCGTGGTCAAATTAGCCGACACTACAACTGTAGAGCACCCATATACTGACATTTATGTTAAATTCAAACAGCCGCGATCGAGCTGACCATGGATGTATGAAGAGCTCAGAGCTAGCGACGGACTCATACACGGAAGTATATACGTGTGACTACGTCCGGTTTTCAAAATAAGGTGTTAGAAAAGGGAACTGTATATACAAAATACATATATGGACATAAGATTGATTGGATTATATTTACCAGAAGTATAAAACATTACATGTCCCTTATAAATTAAAAAGAAAATAACACTTTTTTTTTAGGGAAATGGCTATTCTTTGATTTTTGGGTTGCAGGACAAAATTAATAAATAATGCCTGACAATGACTGATGATATATTTGACTTCAGGACATCTCTGACTACATACATGCTGAAAAGCAAACATTTTTACTGTATTAATTTAGTTGTTTCCCCCCAAAAAAGTCCCTAGAAGTGTATAGTTCAACTTTTTCCCCTGGTCTAGTGTTAAAAAAGCTTACAAAAATTGCAATAAATAGTAATATTGAATCGCTATACTTGTAGAATTGCAATACATATCGAATCGGCACCCAAGTATCGTGATAGTATTGAATCGGTAGATAGGTGTTTCGTCCCAACCCTAGTGCACAACACATGTCAATTTAACAGAGCACGTTTTTTTCAATCTTGTTCCAATCGTCCCTCAACCCCACAAGCCCAATCTATAAGCTGGAATTCCATATATTAAAGGGCACTTTGTCCTTGGAGTAATAAAAGAAGGTGTTGGAAGTCGGGTTTTATACAGTATTAAGATAAAGAAAAATGACTGAATGAATATATAAAAGAAATGGGGTTTCAAGACTACTGTATTAAAATAAAGCATTGAACTGCACCTGCATCTGTATCTGGGTCATATCCCTCTTCCCTGTATTCACCACACCGTGACACTAAAAAACACAGAGAAAATTCATTAAAAAAACCCTGAATGTTTAGGCATGTCAAACTGTGATAGTTGTTGTTAACTGGACATAATAAAACTACTTAAATGTTTGTATTAATGATTAAACTTTATATGTTGCTTGTTGCGTACATTGTTAATGATCAACAACGGTGCAGGTAAGTGAACCTTTCAGAGGTATGATGATGGGAAAACCCCTCACTGCGCAGTACTTCCTTGTACTAACATATATTGAAATCAGCATGCATTTTTCCAAGCTTAGCAAAAGCAAAGTGAAGGAGTGTGATCCCTCTTTTCTCTTGTCATATTTGATGATACTGCAGAAGAAATGGAAATAGCTGTGATACACTTCATCATCCTGGGAGTCATCTCAGGTGAGCTCTTACCACATGATAGAGGAGATAAAAGTATGTATTCACTTATTTATGAAAATGTAAGTATTGATTATTGATGCTTAACAGTGTCACAGAGCTTTGGGAGATAACTGCAAATGGGTAGTGAACATTAGTCCAGTCCCCACATTGTGTGGATGGATATATCCCTTTTAGCTGGCAACTTGTTAGACATTGAAAATTACAGTAGCAAGAGGTAGAGCCATTTCACAAAAATATCTAAACTACAATGCAGCACTGATGGCCATTCACAACAGAATGCAATACATTTAGTTTTGTGTAACACTGCATTTTCCTCTCAGACTTTTCTGTATCATGGAACTATTTTGTTTGTTGAATAATGTCAGACTACAACTGTCATCATCAAATGAAGTATTTTCCTAACGTAACACTCGACAAGTGGAGCCCAGTACTTCCTTTGCATAGCAAACACACACTTTTTTTTGAGTAGTATAAGAACAAGCATCCGAAAAATATACTCCAAAAATACAGCCTCTCTACTGTACACATACATATATTACATATATTATAGGAAAAGACACCAGTCTTCCAAAATATCAGTTAAAAATGTACTTACTAACAATAATATATTCATTAACATCAGTTAATTATTAAGCACAACAGAAAGGAAAATAATTCCAAGTGAGTTCCTCTCTCCACCAAGAATTAGTTCCCCTGTTGTTGTGATTGAAATTTTCTATCAGTTGGAAGACACGAATTTTCCTCACATACTGTAAGGGGTCGGTGTATCTGTGGCTTTTCTGACAACCTGCTGTGTAAACATGTTAACTACTTTAGCTGGTTAGCAATTTGATGATCACCTTAACTTTCAGAGTTTTCACTAATCAAGCCTTCTGAAATAGGGCTCTGGTGTTTGTTTTGTCTGCTGCAGCTTTGTGTTTTTAGTAGTTTTAGATCATGATTTTATTTTGATTTATGATAGCACATCATCAGTGGCCCATTTTGCAATGTCCTCATTACAGTCCTTTTCAAACCTGCCAGGTTTAACCAAAGGAGCTGGTGTGTTGCCAGACGGTCCTCTGAATAGAGCTGTGGGAGAGACTGTGATGTTCACCATAACACTGAATCCACCAGAAAGCGAAATTAGAACAGTGCTCTGGAGATTTGGTGATAAAAATATAATCACTTATAGTGGTGTAAACAGCACTGCACCAGAGTATGAAGGTAGGATCACCCTCTTCATGTCTACTGGATCTCTGGAGCTCAGGAATCTGACTCTCTATGACAGTGGAGAATACAGTGTTGAAATTATTCGACTTGGAGAACAACAGAAGAATGGGAACACAAGACTGGACGTTTATGGTGAGCAAATGTTACATCTCTTTCAGTGCTGAGTGGAGACTGTGCGTAGCAATTGAACTGTTCAAATAATTGTGTTTAGGTGTTCACTGGTTTCAAATAACATCTATACTGAGACCAGAATTCAGATTATTTTACAGTATGTAAGGGATAATGTACAGTGAGCCGGTCATTGTTGTGAAAGACTCCCCGACAGGGCGATGCTGCACAAAGGGGATTCTTTCACAACAATGACCCGCTAGCTGTACATTATCCCGCTTATTACGCGGCTACTTACTTAAGAAATCAATATATTGACACAAAAACGGTCCGCCAGAGTCCGACATCAGAGCTGCACCCGTAGCAACGGTCTGTTATACATAGCAACGGTCTGTTATACAGAAATTACAGATCGCAGACTGTGTGATTGACCAATCAGATTTGAGTATTCAACACAGCCGAGTAATAATACATAATAATATAATAATGACTATGTAGCGAATAACCACTCCACATGTAATTAAATATTCGCACTCGTAAGATAACAGTACTTAAATCGGGGCACCACCACTTTTTATAGCAAAAGAGGAAACTATTTTAATACAAGTATTGATTATATCAATCTCTAATCTGAAAACCGTAGTTCTGGATACAGTGATTTAAGGTCTGTACTGAGATAAAAACACACACAACGACTTTATAAGAATAATGAAGATTTATTTAACTAAAGTACGATAAATGCATAAATGAGATGATTAATACACATGAATGATAACAGAAGTGAATGAATGAATGAATGAATGAATTAAATGATATGGCAAATGATTAGGGAAAATAGTGAGGAGAGATGATGCTAAATTATCTACCGAATACTATAGACGGAATGATCTAACGATTTGGATATTAATAAATTCAGAAAATCGTCTGACAACAACTCTTAGTCACAAAGAACTCAGCAGATGGAACGCCCTTACTTGATCAGGTGTCGGTTCTATTTAGGTCCAAAAGACGCTTTCACCTCAGACGCTTGCCACGGGAAGGGATCACGTCTCTGCTTCAGGTTGGATGGCAGGAAGGTAGCGTAACAGCTGGCCTCAGATACCGGCAAGGTGATGCCCAGCTCTTCACGGAGGTTCTGATCAGAACAAAGCTGCGGGGCCTTGGAGCTCCAGATGACTGAGAGTTCGTTTGGTAAAGGTTGGAGTCAGATTCAGTTCTGAACGTCAAAGACTTGGTTGATTCGTGGAGATAAATCAAAAACTTCGTCGGCCAAACGATGTAGTTAAATTACCACGAGATCAATCAAAAATCAAAAGAAACTTAAGAAACTGTCTTAAACTTGACTAAGAAAATGATAAATCAAAAGAAAGCGATATAGACGAATAAAGGAACGAATCGTCTACTTGAAGCAAAAATGCAAAGAGCATAAAAGAAAAACGAACAAAGAACAGAAAAACTTCTGTGGCTGCACCTCCTCTCCTCCAACTTTCTCACACCAACTTTTCGGAGAAGGCAAGCAAGCAAGCACGGAGCAGTGTGGACACGGCCTTTTTAATCCACGCTGGATGAAGGAGGAGTTTAGCCTCTATTCATGCAAATCTCTGATTTTAACTTTACGTTAATATTGACTTGAAAATCCACTATACGCGCAGCATCAAAATCATCTCATCACTATTTATCAAAGAGCTTGCACATCAACAGGCCATACGCACATAGACATTTTAAGTGGAATATTATAATTAAAACATTGCAATTTAACTTTGTTAATGCTTTGTTGTAAAAGAAAAATCAGTGTCTTACATCTATTCACTATTACCTACTAAAAGAAACTCAGAAATGCATTACACTACAATTAATGATACTACTACCAAGAACTTAGTACTAATTCTAAAACATAATGATTTTTAAACACATTGATTAGTAATGATAGTCAAAGCATAGACTAGAACCACGGATCACCACTGGATGACAATGTTGCTCCATCATGATTTCATAGTTCAGGGGTCATCCAGAGTTTGAGGATGGCTGTATGTTGGTGTGTGTGTTAATTTGAACAAATGGTTTTTTAACGACCAAAAGGAAGTCAATGGTCTTGCTTGTTTGAGTTGTAAAAGGGGCCTTTCAGACTCGTCGTTAAAAGTTTTATCACCTCCTGTAGGATCATCTCCTGACCACTCGAGTGTCAAAACCGGCAATTTCCATATGATTGATCAAGCCCCCCGGCTAAACATGATCACAGCATCCCGGGGTTGAAGAAGTCCTGAGGCCGTAAAACAAAGGGCCATTGACATACGAATGCTATTTTCTCCTCATCCTAGCATGTTGAGGGGACAAGCAAAAGACAAATCCTGTTTGTCAGGGATATTCACCATCCTTTGGCTACATATCCCCCACTCGGTTCGATACTCGCAGTCCAGGGAGTCTCGAACCGTTGAATCCAGGATGGTGTTGTCCAGGGAGTAGGAGCCGTTGAGACGATCATGGGTTGTCCCGGGAGTAGGAGCCATGGAAACGATGAGAGGAACAGGCAGAGGATAGCTGGTGGCAGAGCAACTTTATGACAAGAGTTGTTGTCTTTATAAAAATAACAAATAAATGTTAAATGATTAGTTGTCCTATCGTGAGCTAATGACTACCCTCACTGTGGGCCTAAAAGGGTGATTCGTGTCGTGGAACATGCATGTTAGTGAGTTAAAAAAAAAAGTATGCATCTAATATCTAAATACCCATGTGGCTAAAGTGAAAGTCTAAATACTAAATCAACCTTCTAGTCTCCCTAAGATTAAATGATTATTAGGCTATCTTTAATCGTAAACCACTTCTAAAATGGCGGGGCATGGATGATGTTGTCCTCGTTAAAAGAGGTCTCTTCTTCTAGCTCTACCACAGTACTAAGGGTGACATCCCGTGAGGGATTTGGAGCTCTATACCTTGCTTTTTTATTTAACCTGTCCTTACATTTACCTATCTGACATTGGAGGGCCTTGTTTTGTTTGACTAAGAGATAGGCCATGCCGAAAGTCAAAAAGTACCCTAAACATACGATGGCGGCCAGCACAGTGTCTGGAGTTGACCACGCATATGTTATCGGTTGAATGGGAATTTTTGTTTCGGAAGCTATTTCTTTTAGTACTTGGTCTACAGGGCCAATGTCTATGGTCTGAGTTCCTTCGTACTGTACTTGGGTTATGGTGTATGAGTCTAACTGTAGGGTGTGTTTAACGTAAAAGTCGGATACCTCTATGTCGCCGTCATACTGATCCGGATGTAAGTGGTATAGGGCCAAATCGTCTACATGGAGGATGGCACCTTCTGGCACATCTATCCACAGTATATGTACGGGTAATTCAATGCGAGTGGAGGTATCGTGTTGATCATAAGTGAGAGTAGCGACCTTAGTTGGTGTATTAACTAGCCAGCGGTTTCCCACTATTTCAGCTTGAGTTGTGGTGATTTGGTACCGAGGTGTGGCGGTCAAGGGACATTTAGAATCTTTGGTCATGGGTTTTAGACCACATATTCCTCCCGTGTTGTCACGTACAAATGGCTTACTCGGACAAAGGTAGTGTATGTCTTTGGTGGAAGTACACATACGCAAATTTGGGGCCAGATATAGCTCGGGATTACTGTCATGATACGCCACGACCTGTGGGGTGTTCACTTTAACGTGAGTCTCACCCTGCCAAGATCCAACATTCACCACATCCTTCAGCCTGTAAATATTTTCAGGAGTTACCACCGGAAGGTTAATAATGAAGGCCACTTCTCTGGCTTCTGGGTCAACATAAATCGGTACCGCACTACCTAGGGTATACGCTAAATGGGCCTGTAGGGGTGTGACTACTTCTCTTGTTGCGGTGGATAAGAGGTCCTGAACTAATGTCAACGGGACAAGATATGGTGGAATCCTACCCATCGCCAAGCTGTCTACTGAGGATCCGATGTCGCGAATCGTATCAGACATGAGCATAGTTACAAGCTGTGTGTGTGCGTAATCGACGCTTAAAACCGAGAGTAACGTGTCTATCGCGCTTATTGTTTTAAATAATGTTTCACCGTGAGTATTTAGAACTAAAACTGTGCCCTGTAAGGTTTTACCGAGGGTTGCCAATTGTGCTTGCTGTTTTCCCATTTGTTCTTGGATGAGGGGAATTTCAGCCTGTAGTTCGCCGACATGGCGTTTGATGGCGTTCATATTGACTGCATTGACTGAGGAAAGACCTAAACTGAAAAGAGAGCCGACAACGGAGGCTGCAGCTAGCAAGCCTCCAATGAATCGTTTCTCTCTCCTCTGTGTACCACTCAATTCTGATCGAGTGATAGTGAATTTTTGGAGCTGCTCTAGCATGTGTGTTACATCCACTTCTGCGTGTGTTATGACCTCCCTGTTCCAGCGGGTGCCGGCCCAGGAGGCTAACTTCGCTGAAGTTGGGACATTCCTTCTACATATGGCTTCAGGGTTGAACCTGACAAACACTTTCTGTGTGTGCAGGCGGCAATTGGTGATCAAAAGTCCCGGTTGTTCCTTAAGAACAATCCCGGAACTTGGTCCTTGTTCAACGACTTCGGGGTTTGCCGGAGTGGTTGTCATTCCAAAGATCACCAAGGAGGCCAGCCAAATCATCCTGACAGAAAAGACACATGTGATTAGAAGAGTTATCAGTAACACGCTACAAGGTTTCTCAATGTTTTTCTTATTTGTAATTGACTGTATAACCCCCACTTGTAACCAAGTGGGTTTGAGTGATTACTGCAGAGCAAGTTCAAATGGTGGTGAACTTTATGAACAGTGGACTTGACTGGAGACAAGGCACCTGATTTTTAAATGACTTCAATACAGTAATAATTTTTGCTGCACAACTAGTACTAGAGTTTATGATCTTTCTTTTGTGTTTTAACCCTAGTACCTGGCACCTCAGGGTGCTCTAAATTTCTGCGGTTTATGATTCGTCTGGGACGCGGACGTCCGGAATATGTTCCCTGGGAACTTTGTGTGGTTTAATCTGGTTGCGGTGTACCCACCTGTGAGTTGGCTCTCTTTGGCCCTGACTGATTTTGATTTGGTACACGACAGGGGAGAGTTTGTCCGTGATCACATGAGGACCTGACCAGCGGGGAAGGAACTTACGGGTAAGTCTTCCCGTGTTCGAGCTGGCGTTTCCAGTTGGTGGGCCAAAAATGTAGTACCACACCTTGTCCCCCACTTGGAGTTCATCATGGGACGCCTTTTGGTCGTAGTAGGCCTTGCGTCCCTCTGCGCTCTTCTCCAGATGTTTCTGGGCGAAGGCGAAAGTGGCCTTGAGGTGTTTGTTCATGTCCGTCATATACTGATGGGTAGTATATGCGGTTGCAACACTGGCTTCACCCGGCTGGTAAAGCAGGTGAAGTGGGAGGGTCATTTGTCTGCCCGTCATCATTTCAAAGGGGGAGAACCCGGTTGCTTCGTGTGGGGTTGCTCTGATGGCCATCAAGACAAGGGGTAGTTTTACATCCCAGTCTCTATGGTTTGATGCCACGTACTTTTTTAGGATAGTGACTACTGTTCGGTTGCTTCGCTCCACCTGACCAGAGGATCGAGGGTGGTGGCTGATATGAAGGTTGGCCTTCACACCTAGCACTCGCCAGAGATGGTGCATGACATCAGCAGTGAAATGCGTCCCTCTGTCAGAGTCGACGCGACTAGGCAGACCGAACCGTGAAAAGATGTGATTCATCAGCAGAATCGCAGTTGTCTGAGCTGTGTCATTTGCCGCCGGTAGGCACTCCAACCATTTGGTGAATGCACATGTGACAGTGAGGAAGTATTTGTTGCCTCTGGCTGATCTAGTCAGAGGTCCCACCCAGTCAATTTGGAGGTTTGACCAGGGGAAAGAGATTCCTCTTCGCTGCAGGGGAGCCCTGTGCAGAGGATTCGATGGTTGGAACTGGCAGCAGACTAAGCAGCCTTTGATGTAATCTGCTACGTCTTTCCGCATTTGTGGCCAGTAAGCAACCTGTTTCAGTGCATTGAGTGTTGCTTTAACGCCTCTGTGGCCTGCGCAGGGTGAATCATGGGCGTGCATCAGCATCACCCCCCTGTGGTTCCGAGGCACCACGAACGCCGGGGAAGTGAGAGCGTCGGAAACATGGACCAAAAGGCCCTTATTCACCTCCAGGGAAGTGCGCCCCTTGAAGAGGTGTTGCAAGTCCGGAATAGACTCAAAATCAGCATCGGAGATGGCATGAGTCAAGGGATCAGAGAGATAGAGGACCATGGCGTGGACCGCCGGGTCCGAAGTCTGAAGAGAGACCAGGTCCGAGTCAGAGAATGCAGGAGCCACAGAGACGGCTGTCGGCACGACAGGGTCCGCCGGAGGGACGGCCGTCGCCTGAGACCGAGTGACTGCATAAACCGTAGGGTCGGGAGGGCTGGGACAAGAATTTGGATCTGGCAAAGATTCTGGTTTGAACATCCAGAGTGGTGCCTCAAGGGCGCCTTGTTTGGCCAAAATGTCAGCCAGATCATTGAGTCGTTTGTCCTGACCGGGTACGCGAGAGTGGCCCCTGACCTTCTTCCAATAGACCTGCATGTCCTGTGTGTTCACCAAGTGGTCGCATGCCATGAACAGTTCCCTGTGTTTGACAGGTTTTCTGTTAGAAGTTGTGAAGCCGTTACGTTTCCAGCCATTGAGGTGGCAGGCGAAACTGAGACGCGCGTAGTTGGAGTCGGTGCAGATCAACAGAGTGTTGACACCTTGTGCCACGGCCAGTTCGAGGGTGATCAAGATTCCAGCGACTTCAGCGTATTGGGAGGACTGGGGTCCCAGCTGAAACCGTTGGGGTTTGTATGGGGTGTCGCAGACCCAGACTACACCCACACCAGCACGGACTTGAGTCTCATGGTGAAAAGAACACCCATCCACGTATGCAGTGATCATGTCTTTGCATACGTTTTCATCAAAGTAGTGGTGACGTGACGGTTCAGTAGGTTGAGGATCACAAGTCAGAGTGGTACCAGAAGGAGTGTCAGTTGAGCATCTTTGGCAGGCTGCGAGCTCCATACCTAAAGGAAGTCTACGGTTTTGTGCGTAGCGCACTTCCACATCAAAACTCTGCAGAGCCATCAGCCAAGAAGCGACACGAGCATTGGTTACCACACCATCTCTGATCCGCTGACTGTTAAGGAATGTCACAGGCTGGTGTTGGGTTTCAACGATCACTTTCTGACCCCCGAGGTAGTTGGAGAAGTATTTGACAGCCCACACCGTGGCCAAAAGTGCTTTTTCGCAGTCGGTCTACTTGAGTTCAGGAGCAAGCATGGTTTTGCTGGCGTAGGCCACCACACGTTTGTCAGAGTCGTGTACCTGGTACAGGCCAGCGCTCAAGCAGTAATCAGAGAATCCCACCTCCAAATGGAACTCTTTATTACAGTCGGGGTAGACTAAGCAAGGAGCTGTACAGAGCCTGCCTTTCAGAGCTTGCATGGCTTGCTCTTGTGGGTCGTCCCAGACAAAAGGTGCGTCTTTCTTGAGGAGTTCTGTCAGTGGCTTAGCCAAGTCTGCGTAGTTTTCAATGAATTGGCGGGAGTAGTTGCAGACTCCCAAGAAGCTGCGAAGTTCAGAGACATTTGTTGGTGCACTGATGTTCATGATGCCTTGAACGCGACTTAATTGAGGCTCCACACCATCGGATCCTACCAGGAGGCCGACGTAGTTAACCTTGGTTTTACACCATTGGCATTTGGAGAGAGAGATCTTCGCACCGGCAGCTGTAAGTTGCCCGAGTACGTGATCGATCTCCTGCAGGTGGGCGTCTAGCGTTTCGCTTCGCATCAAGATGTCGTCGACATAGACAAGGGTACCTCGACTGCTAGCGTCAGGGCACGCCTTGTTCAAGAAGATGTTGAACTCAGCAGGCGAGTTAGCGTAGCCGAAAGGGCACCTAGTGAAAGTGTATTGACGGCTGGCGAAGGTGAAGGCAAGTTTATGTTGGTCTTCGGCTTTGACCGGGATGGTCCAAAACCCAGATGCGACATCCATTGAGGAGAAGTATTTGGCATCCCTGACTTTGGGGAGTTCTTGTCCCAGTTGTGTCATTGGCCATCTGGATAAGGGAACTTGTTGGTTAAGTTTACGATAGTCGATGGTCAGTCGCCATTTTCCATTTGGTTTCAATACCGGCCAGACTGGTGCCGAGTAGGTACTGTTACAAGGCCGAATGATCCCCTTATCCAACAGGTCGTCCATGATTTCCTGGATGGGTTCATAAGACGCCAGTGGTATCTTATACTGTCGCACAAAAGTTGGTGGTGCGTCAGGAGGAGTGGGAATTCGAACTGAGTGGATGTCAGTCAACCCACAGTCAAGGGAATCTTTGGCAAAGGATGTTTGGTATTTGAAAAGGATGTCACGGAGCTTTCCGCGTTCCTCCTCAGAGTGCAGGGCATCGGCTTCTGCCAATACCTGTTCTATCTGTGTTGCGAAGTCTGGGCATGACTCGACCTTAGGTACGAGCGGCGTCTCTACGGACCCCCTCTGGGTGTCTCGCAGCAGTGGGCGACGAGTACGCTCCGATGTAGAAGCAACAGACAGGACATCGACTGTTTGAAAGACCAACTGAGTGTCGTCAGTAAGATCGACACGGCAGACGGAGTCGTCGGTAAGTGTCAAGGCAGGAAAGATGGCGATGGCTTTCGAGGGCATAGTGTACAACACTTGTGTATCTGGGCAGTCGGGAAGCAGTGTAGGGGGAATACCCCCAATCACAGGGATTCTCAGCTCAAAGTCATGGAACTTGGTGCTGACAAGCCAGCCCAATGAAGTAGACTTTGGAATCAATATGCTTTCCGCAGTGTTGTTCTGTACCAACAGGTAGGTTGACCTAGAGCTTATATCCACCATTGGAGTAGCTTCTAAGGAGAGGCCAAGGTCAAAGAAGAGAGGTGAAGGTTGGAAGAACGCCCGGGAATGGTCAAGGCGTTGACCAGGCCGTATGTTCATGCGCATGGGCACGTTGTTGGTGCGGGGAGGCACTATCACTGGATGTTCGTTGGCTACCTGACAGACTTCAGGTATTGTTTGTCCTGACTTTGCGTTGTCAGGGTCGATGTGGGTAGTGTTTTCCTGGGCACTTGTGAGTGACCATAAAACGTTATTGATGGTGTCTACCTGGACGCCCAGTCTGATCAGAACATCACCACCGATGTAGGTGGAATGTGGGAGATCAGGAACGACCGAGAAGAGGTGAGTTAGCTCTCTCTGGTTCCATCGCAACCTTAAAGCGCAGACGCCTTCAGCTGTTAGCATGGTTCGTGGCGTGGAATCCAAAGGGAAGCGGGTGGATCTCTTCACAAGATGGAGAGTTGGATCAGAGTGTGACAAGGAGTCATACAGCCTTCGGCTGATTGCAGATTTATCGGCCCAGAGGGCCAATACCACATCATTTACATTGGTGCTCTCCAGTTTGATACCGTTTGTTACTTGAGGGCAGTATTCATTTGGATTGGTCGGGGCGTTTAACGCGCACAAGAAAGTCTCTCGTTGGGCCAGAAGTTTTTCAGGGGGCCATGAGGCTGCTTGTGACGTTACGACGTCTGGTTCATGGACTTCACCAACTTCAGTTGCTTCTGGTTGGTCAAGTGGAACGCTCTGAACCGGGTTTACGGTCTCTGCGGTACCCAACAGGTAGCATTGAGCTCCAGCACTTGGGGAAAAAGAGATAGGTAGAGGTTGGCGAACCTGTGCCCAGATCTTTAAGCGTTTGAAGTCGATCAGTGGTTCAAATCGGTTAAGCAGGTCTTTGCCGATGAGAAACGGGATTGCATTCAGAGGAGACACGTACACCGGGTGGACAAGATGCATTGGCCCAATTGTAAGATGCACCAGCGACACTGCCGTCAATGTGGTGCCTAAAGGGGCGTACGGTTGAACATCCAGGGAACATTTCTGGAGTTTCAAGTCTTTGTTTGTCCGGCGCGCGATTGTTTGCAACCTGTTGAAAAGCTCTGATGACATCAAAGTGATGTCTGCAGCCGTGTCAAGGAGCGCTTCGTGAACAAGCATGTTTTCAAGAGTTGTAGACAGATAGAATTTCCGAGCAACTCCTTTTTCTTTGAGGTCACACAAGAATTGTTGGAAAGGTGGTTCCCCCTGAATGACGTCGTCGCCGCCAGGGGACTTGTCCTTAGGGTCTAGTTGCACCAGCAAGACTGCGCTGGGGGGAACTGACTTTTCACCCCCCTGTTGTGGCTCGTGACGTCCGTTCTGCAGGGGAACGGGCTCTGGTTCGCGGGAAACCAGAAGTGGCTCTCCAACCACCTCCTCAGGTAGGTTGGAGGGGTTGTTTTGGGGAGTGGTCTTAGGCGCTGTTGACTTTACAGAGAAAAGATCAGCTTTCTTGCCGTTTTCTTTGCAGATGTCATTGAGCAGACGCTTGAGGGGTTCCAGGTCTTCTCTGGTAAGACTAGGTTTGTTAGACTTACCGTTGAGGTCGTTCTTCCTCCGTTGGAAAGCTGGTTTGCGACCATCTCTCTTTGCATTTTCCTCATGGGAGTCATGATGGGGCGGTCTCTGTGTTTGCCAGTTCTGCGGGTAGCCACCTGGTGATTTATAACGACCCTTACCTTGGTCGTCATAAGCTCTATGATTTTCCCACTGGCTCGGTGGGGACCTGTTCTGGCGATCCTGATCAAACCTAACGCGGCCCTGCCGTCTGTTGGGCCAGGGTTGTTGTGCGTACCCGTGGTTCTGATCTGTTCGCTGGGGCACAGACGGTTTCTTTTCCTCAACACGTCTGTAGGTGTGTGGAGGACGCGCGGACGAACCATGTGGTTCACCGCCGGAGGCTCCTTCAAGCTCCATTGACAAGGGTTTAGTGTTGAGACTCAAGATGGTGTTGGACTCTGCTGGCTTAATTAGGACTTGCTTTTGCTTTGCAAATCCCAGAGAAGCTAGATCACGCAGATGTTGGATGGTTGAAGTGAGTGGGTTTGCCAGTACACCTAATTGACCGCTCGTGGTGGGATGGAGGTTCTGGACAAAGAGTGACTTGAAGTTTGTGTCTTCCTCCATCCCAGGTTCATTTCGTGATCCAAAGTAAGCCTTAAAGAGGCGGTGATAATACTGTTGCGGCATTTCTTGGCGGCCTTGTCTGACCGTTATAGCAGCTGTTAAGCCAGTCAGTGATAAGCTGTCAGAGAATTCTTTTTCCAATGCCTGACAGAGCAGGTTATAGTCAGCTCTGACTGAATCTGGCTGGCGTTCGATGAACCTGCTAACGTCGCGACTGGAGGTACCTTTGATCAGGTATATCTTATCATCGACAGTGACATTTGAAAACTTACGTAAGTAGAAGTCGATGTCTCTCAAGTACGCTCTGGTGTCCTGAGAGACACCAGGTTTGGGTTCAAAGCGTGGTAGGTTGCGAGCGATCTTATCTAAATCTCGGTCTGAGGGGCCCGGTGAAGTCGGGGGACCCGAAGGTAAATAAGGTCGTGAAGGAGAAGCCGGCCTGGCCGGGGTTGCTGGGGTTCTGTTGGTTCCAAAGAGGTCAGCAATGTACGGTGAACGAGATTGATCAGCCAAGTCTCCTTGAGCTTCTCTGTCATGGGTTATGTCTCTCCTTTCTTCAAGGAAAGCATCATCGAAAAGTGATGGTCTGGTTCGATTTATCTCCACAGAATGTTGGAGATCTCTTTTAGCAGATGCTAATTCTTCCTCTTTCACTTCCTGTCGATGGCGGGCATCAGCCAGTTCCTCCTTGGCATCCCTTAGTTGGCGTTGCATCTGCCGTATCTGCCTTTGATCAGCATCCTGGTTTTGTTCATAGACTCTGTTGCGGGATTTTAGATCATCTACTCCTTCCAATGCCCTATGAAGTAAGTCCTTGGATTTATCGTTGTCTTTCCTTACCTCATCAAATTGATCTTGCATGGCGATAAGTTGTTGCTCTCGCGTTTTGAGCAGCTGTTTATAATCTTGATTTCCTTTTTCCAGCTCTGCCTTTTCTGGATCTGGGGTATTAAGTTGCGTTGTCAGCTCATTAATGCGTGTGTCCGCTTGAGCCAAAGTTTGTTTTGAAGTTTCGAGTTGACTCTGAAGGGATTTGTTTCCTTCTTGTAGCTGTGTGATCTTTTGCGCGCGCGTTTTCAACTTATCTGCTGCAAGGTCAAGTAATCTTTGGGTGTGTTTAAGCTGCGCTGCCACCACAGCGGTCAGGCTGCCTAGCATCTTAGCTAGGGCCTTGTCTTTTAGTGGCTTAGCTTGGGCTTCATGGATGAGATCTGACATTATCTGCGTTATTTCTGAGGAGCTTTTACCTTGAGTGTTTGCCACATACCCAGGCAATAAATCTTCAGTCAAGTCCACAAGCGCAATTTCTAAATTGTCAAGAATATCGCCACCGTCTGAGCTTTCAGATTGAGTGTCTCTGTCGGCTTGACCAGGTTTGGACATTTTGGCAGGTGGTTTGGTTAACGAGTTTGATCAACTGTTTCAAATTAAGTCACAGAAAATTTAAAATGAAAATATTGAAAAAAAAAAAAAAATTTAAAAGTTAATTGAAATGGTTAATTAAGTAGATTATTTGTCATACCACAAACAAGTGTGTTAATCTTGCATGCAGTTAATTACGGGTTGTTTACAACTCGTAAGTTATCCTGAGAATAAATCTTAAAAACCTATGTGTGTCCTATTGTTTTTAATTCGTTATAATTTATCAGTTAATAAGATCTGTGAGCAAGCAAACTCAAATGGTTATTTAAGTGTGGTGGTCATTCACTCATTAAATGATTGATTATTATTCTTTAGAACACATGCGATTGTTAGTGAGCAATCACACTGAACCGGAATCAAACAGAGGTTGCAATTAGCAATCACAATTAGCACTGCTTATAGCAAGTCTATGGGCATTTATCTGAATATGGTTAAATCATGCAACATTTGAAGTAAGTTGAGAGAAAGGAACAAAATCGTAACTATAGTTAGGTCTGGAGTTTGTTGTTAAAATGGGATTTCAAAATAGAACAGGCTTAGAACAAATTAAAATTAGAGTGTGAGTATATGCAAAAACAAAACATAGACCACTAATCAAATCTTAAAGGCAAATGGTGTTGGCATTCCAAAGAGGGACCATGCAGAAGGAATGAAAATGAATTAAAATGAATTTAACTCAATACTATCAGTAGTAGGGAGAGATGGTAATTATTGTTATTTCGTTTAAATTCTCTGTGATAAGTTTTACAGTTGCACAGTTAGTACCATGAGTTCAGAAGCATCTGACATTCAGTATTTAGGTGCAAAGGGGAAATGTTTGACTATTCGAATCCTCCAGCTCAGTTAACCAAATCGTCCACCAGAGGGAGACAAGGAACAAATTCCAATTTATCAAAGTCAGTTAAGCAAATCGTCCACTAGCGGGAGACAAGGAACAAATTCCAATTATCAAAGTCAGTTAAGCAAATCGTCCACTAGCGGGAGACGAAGGACAACTCGCCCTTGCAGACAAGGGAGGGGCTCTGGATGACGTCTCCAAGCAACGCCCACTGAGAGCTTCACTGCTCACGCGAGACTAGTCAGCATGTGACTACGGAAGAGGGATCTCCTCTTAACAATAGGCTTTCGGCGAAGCCGTATTCTTGAACAGGCACGGCGGCCTAAAACTCTCCACAGTTGAAGCAAGAATTTTCTTTTACAACAAAAGTCCTCTTCGGGACTTGCCAAAGTACATCAAAGCACTCAATCTCTCTGCATCAAGCCACACGGGCACTTTTACTGTTCGCGACAGTTAAACAAGCAGAGTTTTTATCCCTTTCCCCACACGGGAAGTGTTCAGCTGTAAGGTAGCTAGTCTTAACCGGCTGAACGTGGATCTTCTGAGGCGTGGAAATAAACCGGTAACTTCGCTGGTTATTCCACCGTAGCTCAGGGACAGAAATCAGATCGATCTCCCGGAAATCGCGGGAGCCGTCAGCAATTCTGTCAAGGCCTTCTCAATGAGCGTAGAGATACGCTTACGCATGCAATTTTTACCAATAGTTTCAGACTAATTAGTAACACTTTATCTGTCTGTCAATGCAGTCTATATGCGCTGGGACACTTCAACAGCGCCGTGACTAGGCGGGCGTAGCCGCTGTAAATTCAATTTACAATTTTACAATTTAAACGCTGAGCCTAAATCATAGATTCACAAGCAAATGTAGCGATCGAACAGAAGTTTTAACGTTCACACACACACAAAGTAACAAGCAGAGTCAAGAAGCAGCATTTAAAGATCATCAAGTTGACAGCAAGATAAGAATTGAGTTTCTAAAGTTAGGTGAATTTTAATAAAACCTATTTATTCTAACGGGGAGATTTACTGTTTCCCAATATTAGCCGAAATTATCTGTGTATTATCTCAGTAGCAGAAACCTTTAATATAATTTCCGCCTCACACGGACGGGACCAAATATATGTAGCGAATAACCACTCCACATGTAATTAAATATTCGCACTCGTAAGATAACAGTACTTAAATCGGGGCACCACCACTTTTTATAGCAAAAGAGGAAACTATTTTAATACAAGTATTGATTATATCAATCTCTAATCTGAAAACCGTAGTTCTGGATACAGTGATTTAAGGTCTGTACTGAGATAAAAACACACACAACGACTTTATAAGAATAATGAAGATTTATTTAACTAAAGTACGATAAATGCATAAATGAGATGATTAATATACATGAATGATAACACAAGTGAATGAATGAAGGAATGAATGAATTAAATGATATGGCAAATGATTAGGGAAAATAGTGAGGAGAGATGATGCTAAATTATCTACCGAATACTATAGACGGAATGATCTAACGATTTGGATATTAATAAATTCAGAAAATCGTCTGACAACAACTCTTAGTCACAAAGAACTCAGCAGATGGAACGCCCTTACTTGATCAGGTGTCGGTTCTATTTAGGTCCAAAAGACGCTTTCACCTCAGACGCCTGCCACAGGAAGGGATCACGTCTCTGCTTCAGGTTGGATGGCAGGAAGGTAGCGTAACAGCTGGCCTCAGATACCGGCAAGGTGATGCCCAGCTCTTCACGAAGGTTCTGATCAGAACAAAGCTGCGGGGCCTTGGAGCTCCGGATGACTGAGAGTTCGTTTGGTAAAGGTTGGAGTCAGATTCAGTTCTGAACGTCAAAGACTTGGTTGACTCGTGGAGATAAATCAAAAACTTCGTCGGCCGAACGATGTAGTTAAATTACCACGAGATCAATCAAAAATCAAAAGAAACTTAAGAAACTGTCTTAAACTTGACTAAGAAAATGATAAATCAAAAGAAAGCGATATAGACGAATAAAGGAACGAATCGTCTACTTGAAGCAAAAATGCAAAGAGCATAAAAGAAAAACGAACAAAGAACAGAAAAACTTCTGTGGCTGCACCTCCTCTCCTCCAACTTTCTCACACCAACTTTTCGGAGAAGGCAAGCAAGCAAGCACGGAGCAGTGTGGACACGGCCTTTTTAATCCACGCTGGATGAAGGAGGAGTTTAGCCTCTATTCATGCAAATCTCTGATTTTAACTTTACGTTAATATTGACTTGAAAATCCACTATACGCGCAGCATCAAAATCATCTCATCACTATTTATCAAAGAGCTTGCACATCAACAGGCCATACGCACATAGACATTTTAAGTGGAATATTATAATTAAAACATTGCAATTTAACTTTGTTAATGCTTTGTTGTAAAAGAAAAATCAGTGTCTTACATCTATTCACTATTACCTACTAAAAGAAACTCAGAAATGCATTACACTACAATTAATGATACTACTACCAAGAACTTAGTACTAATTCTAAAACATAATGATTTTTAAACACATTGATTAGTAATGATAGTCAAAGCATAGACTAGAACCACGGATCACCACTGGATGACAATGTTGCTCCATCATGATTTCATAGTTCAGGGGTCATCCAGAGTTTGAGGATGGCTGTATGTTGGTGTGTGTGTTAATTTGAACAAATGGTTTTTTAACGACCAAAAGGAAGTCAATGGTCTTGCTTGTTTGAGTTGTAAAAGGGGCCTTTCAGACTCGTCGTTAAAAGTTTTATCACCTCCTGTAGGATCATCTCCTGACCACTCGAGTGTCAAAACCGGCAATTTCCATATGATTGATCAAGCCCCCCGGCTAAACATGATCACAGCATCCCGGGGTTGAAGAAGTCCTGAGGCCGTAAAACAAAGGGCCATTGACATACGAATGCTATTTTCTCCTCATCCTAGCATGTTGAGGGGACAAGTAAAAGACAAATCCTGTTTGTCAGGGATATTCACCATCCTTTGGCTACAACTACATAAGATGAAGACAAAACAAGTATTGAAAAATCTGAGATGTGGTTGAAAGCTTGGGGAAAAGCAAATACGGTAGGTGAACTTTAAAGGTCTTATTGATAACATTTTTATTTAGATGAATATACGATACCCAGTTCCTACTGTCTACATGTCGAAGTGTCCAGCGCAAAACAGTGAACCCCAAGTTGCTCCCCGGCTCCTTAGGCCCACCCATCCTAAGGATGGGTTAAATGCAGAGGTCAAATTTCATGTACGTATGTACAGTACCTATCATTTAAAAAAATTTGGCGGGTCCAAAATGAATGTGAATGATGGGATTGTTTCTCTCTAATAATAATAATAATAATAACAATACTACTACTACTACTACTAATAATAATAATAATAATAATAATAAGCCTCAAAGTCTTACAATAACTCATCATAACTGAGGTTTGAATAATTTCACTTGAACACCGATACCGATGAGCAACATCCTTATTTTTAGTGGTATGACTGTAAGCGTGGATATCATTTGTTAAAAAATAAAAACATATAACGGTTTGATTGAGTTTGTAGTTTTTAAGTTACATGTGTATAGTCTATAAATATTTAGCTTTGGTTGACACTGTATCAGAGAGACACTGATTGAATCTTTAAGGTCATACATTCTTGTGGTGTTAAATTGGACTACACAGTATTAAAAAAATTATTCTACAGAACCATCACCAAAAAGTACAGCCTAAAAATAGCACTGAGTTAAATCAGTGCCAGTTTGACACAATATCAACAAAAATTGAATTTCCCTCTGATGTACAACACATTGAATTATTGTTCTTTGTATCATTGTCATTAAATAATAAGTGAGAAAAATGTTGCTTTTTGTAGTTGTAGGAGCTACTGTAAACTTTCAATGTGCAGCCATGAATACTCAACATCTCATGATCAACATGAGATTCATTCTCAGCCACTGCAGTGTTTCCTTCTACTCTACCTTTGTTCTGTGGTAGCAAATACAAAATAATTTTGTTTTTCACCCACAGTGCCAGTTTCCAATGTAATGGCAACTGCCAGAAGCACAGATTTGGTGGAGTTCAACAGCTCTATCCATCTGTCCTGCTCCTCCTCTGGATCCTCTCTCTCTTTCCTCTGGCTGAGCAGCAGCTCTGAGGTTACAAAAAGTGACAGAGTTCAGCTCACTGATGGAGGCGCCAATCTCACTATAGTTAACGTGACCCGCTACGACCAGGGACCATTCAGGTGTCATGTGTCCAATCCTGTCAGTAATGGCACCAGTGGTGCAATACACTTCAACATCAGCTGTGAGTTACTAACCTAAATGCTCAGTTCCTTATCTGACAACATCTGAATGCAAACAGAGACAGAGAATTTCAATTGTCACAGCTTAGTGAGGAGTGGCCTTGTATTTTATATTTGTTCCCCCATGGGTTGCACAAAATATTAGAAACACAGTTCATTCTTATGGAATCCAGTAAAACATCACCGTACAATTTCAACTAAATCATTGTACAGACAGTTTCATTTATAGAAATTGTTATTGCAGGCTTGTTCTGTTATGTTCCATTGTAAATTGTACAAGTTTTTTTCTGGTGACTTGATGTATGATAATGCAGCTGTATGTGCATACTAACTTTTTGCTGTTGTTTTCCCCTACATTCAGATGGCCCAGAAAATATTACTCTAACAATATCTCAGTCACAAGAACACTATGTGGAAGGGTCAAACATCAGCCTGTCCTGCTCAGCTGACTCAAGACCTCCTGCCAATTTCACGTGGCTTCTGAATGGAGACCTGCTGTCTGATACTGGACCAGAGCTCAGACTGATGAACATTCAGATGAGTCAGAGTGGGAACTACAGCTGTGAGGCCTTTAACAACAAAACTCTGAGAAATGAAATATCTCATCCTGCAACCATCTCTGTACTGAGTAAGTTAGAATAAAAGGTTTTGTGCAAAGAGATATAGAAAAAATGTGAGACAAATTTGAATGGTAAAAAAAATGTGCAAAGTATATGAAATTAGGTATCAAAATCATGAAAAAAAAAAATAGGCAGTATTCTCTTCTCTGAAACACTGGAGGCGTGTCTGCTGAAGGCGCTGAAACCACGCCCAAATGCAGGAGAGGGTTGATTACATTTGTACCTTAGACTGTATATAAAGAAGGACGACGCATCTCCACTTCCTCCCACTGTACAAAAGTGAAGCCAAAATATCCCAGATACGGCAGCTGCCATCTTGAGATTTTGAGGTCATTTGGAGCCATAGTCTGCGCAGTAGTGATCGAGGCACCGTCCACACAACCGCCCGAGCCAATCATGAGCTGAGCACGGCCGCAGCTTGCTAGCGTGAGCCACCTAGCTGCTACATTAGCAGCATGGTAGCTGTTTGGCTAGAAAGACAACTAACCATAAGATCTTTATACTGTAACTACATGTATGATCAAATTGACACGTTCTATGACACAGACTCGTGACGGTTATGGAAAGTTAAAGTTACATCTCCTCTCTCCTACAGTTCCTGAGCCTCTGGCTCCGCAACTACTTCACTCAGAGCTGCTGTCAATCATGATGTCTCACCCCCCTTTTTTAGAATTTAGCATGAAAAAACTAATTAAAACCAAACTTATCAGAAAAATTAACACTTGAACATACATCGGCGTGATAAGAACTACCTAAAATGACAGAAACCATCTTTGGGAAAAATGTATTTGACGCGTACTATGACATATTAGTTTGGCCCATGTCCCATCCACTAACATGGAGGGTGCGGGATTTATAACCTATATGTTTGGCCAGCCACCAGGGGGCGATCGAGATCTTTTGGCTTCACTTTTGGGGAGCTGTCAGGTCGTCCATCTTTATATACAGCCTATGATTTGTACAGTTACAGTGTATACGACACTTCGTGATGGCGATATCACTGCTGTGCGCTACTTTTATAGAATGTTACAGAGACTTCCGCCATACAGCTTAATAATTAATCACTGGTATCAGATCGGTACACGGTATCGGCCGATACCCAAAGCCCAGGTATTGGTATCGGAGCTGAAAAAGTCGGATCAGTGCATCCATATTTGTTATAACAATAACTATACAGTGAAAAAGAAATTGCCATTCAGTGTGATTGTTAGGCTAACAATTATTTTCAAGTTCATATGGTGAATGTGGTTGTGGCTAATTAGGTAAGATAAACACGTAAGGTCAACCAACACTGGTTAAATATCGCACCAAGCACTAGACAACGGATAGAAAAAGATATAATAATTAAACAAAATAAACATTCTCGTGCCTACATGTCTATGTCCAACTCACATACAAATATTACGTCTAGCCATTATTACTCATCATAGTATCATTTAAATTGGATTCATTCCCGCTCTCCACATTGCTCCACTCTCCTGAACTACTCAACTTTCTTAGGCAAGAAAGGTGGCCAGTATAAAACCACTGTGTTTCACCCACAGAGCGTGTTGCCAATGTTGGGGTAACTCTTCCTCTCTTTCCTCTGGCTGAACAGCAGCTCTGAGGTTACAGAAAGTGACAGAGTTCAGCTCTCTGATTGAGGCTCCACTCTCACTATAGTCAGTGTGACCAGCTACGACCAGGGACCATTCAGGTGTCATGTGTTTAATCCTGTAAGCAATGGCACCAGTGATCCAGTAAACCTCATTATGAGATATGAAAAGTCTCAGCCATCTGTTGTCTCTGTTGTACTGGGTTAGTTAGAATTAAGACGTTTCATGGATGTAGTAGTGATATGGGTCAGAAAGGTGACACTTAAGGCTCCAGCTGCATAATCTGTATTGACAATGTGTTTACTCAAAGGCAAAGTTCTGATTAGAAAAGGTCAAGGACATAACTCTAATTCGATAATTTGCTTACAGGATACGATACAACTTCTTTCAACTTATTATATAAAGCAGCTATGATCAATACTCTATCGACCTTTTAAGTGTCTTTCAGCTCATTATACACTACCTGTCCTGCACCAAACAAGACAGCCACAGTTAGAAACTAGCTGATGAACATAGTGGATCATTTAGCTAAAGACACCGATACATCTCTCTGGAGTTGGTGGAGACAAAAGCAGAATTAAAAGGAGAGTGGATATTGGACTTACATTCACCAGGTGGACAGAAACACGACTCCAAATGTTGCTCTGTATGTTCTGCATGTGTAGCCCAAATGTTTGCTCCATCAACTTCAACAGTGAATATGTTGTGGTTGTGGATGTCATGCTCCATTAGAATTGTGGTCAAAACTTTGAAACAATGACATTTGATTATATGGAAAACACATTACATGACAAAGGTCAAGAGTCCTGCAACTGTCGACTGTTTTGAGTCAATTGTTAAAGAATTTTGTGGCTTTAATGAAATGTTTTCATCTCTGTTAGTCAGTGTTGAACTGACACACTATCTATCTAAGAACTCACTGTTATGTTCCACTCATATAGATGATATTTCTGAGATACACTGTAGGTTGTTCAAAACTGTAAATATTAAAATCTTGAGTGAAGACAGTCAGACACTTGGCATGTTATATACATGATTCGGACATTATAATGCTTTTATATTTATTTCCTCAGTTAACTCTCGGTAACTCAGTTACTTTTGTTCCTGTTCTTATTCACATGCTCTTTTGCCCAACAGAGGGAATATCTGGTGCTTCTATCACATCGTCAACAAACCTGACAATTGAGGGGAACTCTGTCAGCTTAACCTGTGATGCTGCTGGCTCTGTGTTTACCAGAAAGTGGATGAAGGGAGGCTCAGATCTGACCCTGGCTGTAAACATGCACCTTCATGACAATAACAGAGTGCTGTCTTTTAGCAGTCTGAATAAAACAGACGATGGAGAATATTCCTGTGAAGTCAGCAACCCCCTCAGCAACGATGAAGCTAATTTCACCATGGTTGTTTACTGTAGGTAACAAACTATACATTTAATTTTCAAAATGATGAGTGCCATAAATAACAGTGTACTATTGAGATGTGTTGTTTGTAGGTGTGTAACACAATGTTTCAGATTTTTAAGTCAATTATTGAACACGTTATATGTTCTTTATTATTTCTGCTGCTGTATGAACTTTACAAATATCTGTTTTTCAGATGGACCAGAAAATGTTCAAATCAGTGGTTCAAAAGAGATTCATTTGGGAGAGACCTTAACATTAACCTGCTCTGCTGAGTCCGTACCTGCTAGTTACACCTGGATACTGAACGGGAAAGAAATACATTATTCTGCTGTTTATACTAAAAGCAGCACTGAACCTTCTGACAGTGGAAACTACATCTGTGAAGTGATGAATGATATAACTGGGAGAACATCATCAGCGGTCCGTGGATTGACTGTAACAGGTACCAAGATGATGTTGATTACAGATTTTGTTGATACTCTTGAACATTGCGATTAACCCACAGTGCTATACTGATAATCTGAGGAGTAGCAGCCTTCATAAAGATGTTTCGTAGATCTATTCCATTAATGTTTTTAAGTTCATGAGATAGCAATGGCTTGAAATCTAAAACTCCACTTGTTTTTTTAGGTTTCATTTCAGACGGGAGTCTTTCAGCTGGTGCCATTGCTGGAATAGTTATCGCGTGTTTAGTAGTAGTTTCTGCAGCAGCTGGTGGAGGGTATTATATTTATAAAAAAAAGTAAGTGAAAATAGCCTTCATGGTACCAACCAGACATCTCTCCCTTTTTTATCATGTATTAATATGTGACTTTAGATTAACCCTAACGTTACACAAACCTCACTCTAATATTCTTATACATTAGACTTACGGTAGTCTAAACAATAAACAGTAGAAGTTTATTGTATTACCTGAATGAAATTATTAACATATCACTCACCGGAGGTCAATTCAATTGTTCTGTTGATCCCATTTATACATTATTTTCATTTAAAAATGCATAACTGGTGTTAACATTTAAACACTTAGGTTACAGTTTGATTGCTATTTATTTGCATCTGGTTGCATGGCCACGTTTTAACAATGCTTTATTTCTAATATTTAGAATCAACAACAAAGCTCCGCCACAATCTGATAATAAAGGTTAGTATTTATCTGATCTAATTCATCTGACACTTAGACTATCATACTGTATATTTAACAACAAAGACAGAATGCAAAATAAAGTAATGTAAAAAGTGTATCACAATTATACAAATAGTACATGTGAATAGTTAGATGTAACATTTTTTTTTTTGTCTAGACCTAGAAGAATGTGTGTATGAGAACCCGTCAACATATGAGAACACAACATATGAGAACATGTCAACATATGAGAACACAACGTATGAGAACATATAAACTGAACGACCTACTTTCCCTTAAAAGGTGAGTTTTGAACTAATTATTTTGATTTGGTAAAGAAGAGATTTATGTATTTTGAAGGAAGAAGCACTAAGAGGTTTCTGTAGAAATAATTTTACTTAGTGTATCTGAAGAAACTACTACAGGACAACATTGACTGATCACTCATAACTAGGGCTGTCAATCGATTAAAATATTTAATTGCGATTAATCGCATGATTGTCCATGATTAATAGCAATTAATTGCAAATTAATTGCACATTTTTATCTGTTCAAAAGCTACCTTAACGGGAGATTTGTTAAGTATATAATACTATTATCAACATGTAGGTGGGCACATATACTGCTTAATGCAAATGTATGAATATATTTATTATTGGAAATAAATAAACAACACAAAACAATGACAAATATTGTCCAGAAACCCTAACTGGTACTGCATTTAGCATAACAAAATATGCTCAAATCATAACATGGCAAAGTCAAGCCCAACAGGCAACAACAGATGTCAGTGTGCTGACTTGACCCAAACTGCATGTGATTATCATAAAGTGGGCATGTCTGTAAAGGGGAGACTCGTGGGTACGACATATTTGCGGGTCACAGGTCAAGGGACCCCTTTGAAAACAGCCATGATAGTTTTTCCTCGCCAAAATTTAGCGCATGTTTGGAGCGTTATGTAGCCTCCTTCGCGGCTAGCTAGTATAACATGGTTGGTACCAATGGATTCCTTAGGTTTTCTATCACAACCTCCGGAAGATTGATTGCATTAAAGCGTTAAAGAAATTAGTGGCGTTAAAAGGAATTTGCGTCAACGTGTAATTATTGCGTTAACTTTGACATCCCTAATTATAACATACATTTGATGAAAGCCAGAACTCTTGCCATGAGTGACATTACCCTCTTTTTCACTTTTTGTCCAGCAAGCCACTTGGAGGACAAAGAACACCAGAACAAGATGGCAGTCTTAGCAGCAATGGCATGTTATCACCTAATTGATTTTAATGGCTAATGTGTGAGCAATAATTTGTCATTTACTCATCCACTACAGAACAACTGTAGCATTTCTGCTGCATTTCCTGTTAAATGCAAGTCCAATATTTAGCAGGTGGGTTTATCAGAGCTTTTTTGCTGAAAACCTTATGAGAGTGAAAGGGCTAAAATACAATACAAAGGCCTGTAGGGCTGCAGGGTTGAGTGATAAAGGTTTTAAACTTTGGGCTCTCTTACACTTAATGTAATGTTAATATGATTATGCCTTTATTAATTGAAAATAGCTATGCTGGCTTTTTTGCACCAAGACAGTTACAGTGGAAGTAGGCAACAATTTTTGGGCATAATTTGGCAAAAATTCCATAATAACCTTTCAGCATATTGTAATTCAAGTGGTCTGAGAGAAAACTGGACTTCTGCTCCTCCTCTAAGCTCTGTTTTCAGGCTTTAGACAAATCTAGCCCGTGACGGCAGACTTTGACCAATCACAGGTCATTTCAGAGAGAGAGAGCGTTCCTATTGGCTGTGCTCCGGTCATGTGACCAGAACTTGCCTTCTTTCAATGGATTTTACAATGGCGGCCGCGTCACAAACTTTCTCATTTTACAGCTAAACAGTACACTACAAGATGATTCTTAAGACATTTGAAGTGAGAAATAGGCATTACAGTAACAGAATATTGATTCATATTTGATCAGCGCTGCCTAGTTTGACCGTTTCTTCGCAGTTCGCGAGTGATTGACAGCCGGCTCTCATAGACGGCAGCTGGACAGTGTACCTTGTTTTCCTCCGGTAGGTGAAATCCTTCAGATGCCGTTAGGAGCACCGGAGGACACAGTAGGACACAGAGGAACATGATTTTTTTCAGGTTCCTGTTTCATGTACTACTGTCACGATATAGCGGCCGTTTTCTAAAAATAACTTTTTTAAATCATATTTGTGCCAATCTCACATACTGCAGCTAAACATTTCTTGTTCTGCTATGACTAAACAGTGGTGAAAGTGTTTACATTTAACTCTGGTGTTTGATAATTGAAGCAATGAAATTACTATTTGTTATGTGTTTTTTGTTCTTTCTACATTTCGACACTGTATATCTAATGCTTTTATTCTCCTGTTCTCCAATTGTGTAACAATTATAAACATTGCAATCGAAACATAGCGGGTTGGGATAAGGTATTATGCAAAAGATACATCAAAATACTTTTAATAAAGTAATTTGGGAAAATAGCACCACGAAATATTAATGTTTTCTATGTCATGTTGTTCTAACAACAACAGTATATGTAACAGTTTTTTAAATGCAACGGTCAAATAATGGCAACTGTAGAAATTAGGTTTAAAGTTGATAGTAATTGAATATTACTGTATATGTAATACATATACAGTAATATATGTAATACTGTATATATATATCCTCTTACTGTTATTGTTTTATTTGAGTTTTGCTCATTTCCTGTTAACAAACAATAAAGAAATGATCACGGTTAAATCAAGTTGTGCCTCTGGTTGTTGACTAAGCTTCGTGGACAAGTGAGAGCTCATCATCACACTCTTTATAAATGTGGTCCTATGGCAGTTGTAATTGTACAAACTCTTGTCCATTGTACCTCACCATTGTAAACAATGGAAACATAGTGGGTTGGGATAAGATATTATGCAAAAGATACATCAACAGAGTTTTATTAAAATCATTTTTAAAATTGCACCACAAAATATTAATGTTTTCTAATTCTATGTCATGTGGTTCTAACAGCAACAGAATATGCAACAGTCTTTTAAATGTAAACTGTGGAAATTAGGTTTAAAGTTGATAGTAATTTAATAAAGCTGTATATCCTCTTAAAGGGACTATTTGTAACTTATCACGCGCATAAATCCTAACGGGTCGCAATCCCATGCGCGCTTGCGTGTGGGTACGCGCTGCTCCTGCTGCCTGCTGCCTGCTTGCAGAAGCGCTCGTTCTCACCCGTTCGGCTCGCTCCCACTCCACGTGCGCACACTGCAGAGAGTTAGTTTAGCTCTGAGAATATCTAGTGAATGTGCAGTGGACGTTTTTGCAGAAATAAATGCTGCCGCTCCTCCAGACCAACAGAGGTTTCCCGTGTCTTGTGAAGTGACGGAGCTCCGCAGCGAGTTACGTTATCGTCCCGTTATCGTACGGGTGTCGGTCAAATGCTTGAATTATGAGATAAATCCATTGAATCTGCAGAGCACTTTAATGCCAAAAGCTGCACTATGCTGCTCTCCTGTGGTGGAACTGTGGTTGTTCTGGCAGTCTGGTGAATAAATAATCTCTATAAACAGATTCTGCAAATGAATGTAGAATCTGTACCAACGGGACAAGATGATATTAAAATGATTATGGCGTGATTTTTGTGGGGATCTGTACCAAATAAAGATGTTTTTTTAAGTCTGTAGAATATGATGTGTAGGCCAGGACATATCTGCAGCATGACAATATTTAATCTAAAATGGTATTTTGACACACATTTCACCTTAAATAAATATTGCGCCTCCTGTGATTTGAAAATTGCAATAGGCCAATTTCTATTAATTGTGCAGCCCTAATCGGAAGCGTTCTGGTTTCCGTTTGTAGTCCGTGTAGTATTGACCAATCACGTTTGAGCAGGCTTTGGTTGAATGCAGGTAAACAGGCCATGTGGAGAGCAAAAGAGGAGGAACGCATTGGCCCAAAGATTGGTGAATAAAAGATTGAAAAATGTGGTATTGATGTGATTAATCGAGCAGGTTGACTTCCTGGATGTTTAATGCTCCCTGAGGCTACAACAGGGAATGAGCAACAGATCTTTTTAGCTCGAGTTAGACTGGTGCTCTGTCACCACTTTGGTCCAGACTGAATATCACAACAAGTATTGGATGGACTGCCATGACACTTGGTACAGACAGACAGAGATATAAAATCCTACATATTCATTAAACCGTAACATGCATGCAGCTAAAATAGGTTAGTTGGTGTGGATCTATCAGTTAGTTCTAACTTAGACTAAACTTATTAGTTGCTGAATTAAACTTTAAATTCTATATGCAAAATTATATGATATGAGATATTGACTGAAACGTTGGAATAAGATGATTTCTTCTGTATTCAAACTAATTAAAAGATAAGTAAAGAAAAGAATTAAGAGAAGGATGGTAAGGACCAGTATATGCATCAACAAATGTACAAGTGAATGTTTAAAATTCATGCGTGAGATCATAAATAAACAATCATCTTGTTTTTTTTTTGTTTTCTGAGCCCCCAACAGTTTATGCATCATATTAACAAGTCATGATAGCGGCTCTATGATGCTGTACTTAGACAGAAGGGTTCTTTGAGCTAAATGCTAACATCAGCTGTTTAGCAGGTAATGTTTAATATGTTCAGCACCTTAGTTTAGTTAGTTAGCATGCTAACATTTAATAATTAGCACAAAACACAAAGCACAGCTGAGGCTGATGAGAATGTCGTTAGTTTAACAGGTATTTCACCATAAACCAAAGTATTGGACAACCGGAAATGTTGACCTGATGATGTCACTTGATGACAAGTCAGGGGATCAGCAAAGGTATTACAATTCATCCTGAGGGGAACATGAACGTCTGCATCTATCGAATAGTGACTTGTCAAGACATTCCACTCAAATCCATAAATATTAACCTCATGATGGTACTAGAGGAAAAAGTCACCAAAGTCATTAGGAAAACATTGTCTGAGAGCCATGAATATCTGTACAAAAAATGATCTTGATCTTGAGATATTTCACAGAATAAGTGAAAAGTTTGATCTGCTGGTGCTGCTAGAGGAAAATTCAGAGGGTCACTAAAGTCTTTAGGATTCATCGTCTCTGGCAAATTTCATGCCAGTCCATCAAACAGTTGTTGAGATATTTGACTTAAAAACAAAAATGTCAACCACAGGGTGGCGCTAGAGGAAAACTCATGAGGACCACCAAAGTCAACGGCTTTCATTCTCTGGGAGCCATTAATGTCTCTACTTTCAATTTCATAGCAATCAATCAAACAGTTGTCATTTTAGTCAAGACCAAAGTGATGGACCGACCAACTGACAATGCCATAGAGAAATGCCTCTAGCGTGGCTAAAAATACCTATAACAATATAACTACTTTTTTTTCAAGAATACTTTCATTGAAAATAAAGCAAGTAAACAACATATAAACAGGAAATCCTGTATGTAGAGTTCAAAATAGGGGTGGGACAAAAATTCACCTATGTATCGCAATTTTTTTACGATCTGAAATTGATTCTTTAAAGTGGCAGTAGGCAAAACATTTATGGCATAATTTGGCAAAAAATTCCATAATAACCTTTCAGTATATTGTAATTCAAGTGGTCTGAGAGAAAACTGGACTTCTGCTCCTCATCATGGCTCTGTTTTCAGGCTTTGGAAAAATCTAGCCCGTGATGGCAGACTTTGACCAATCACAGGTCATTTCAGAGAGAGAGAGCGTTCCTATTGGCTGTGCTCCGTTCATGTGACCAGAACTTGGCTTCCTTCAACAGATTTTACAATGGCGGCCGCGTCACAAACTTTCTCCTTTTACAGCTAAACAGTACACTACAAGATGATTCTTAGGACATTGGAAGTGAAAAATAGGCATTACAGTAACAGAATATTGATTCATATCTGATCAGCGCTGCCTAGTTTGACCGTTTGGTCGGAGTTCGCGAGTGATTGACAGCCGGCTCTCATAGACGGCAGCTGGATAGCGGACCTTGTTTTCCTCCGGTAAGTGAAATCCTTCAGATGCCGTTAGGAGCACCGGAGGACACAGTAGGACACAGAGGAAAATGATTTTTTTCAGGTTACCTGTTTCATGTACTACTGTCACGATATAGCGGCCGTTTTCTAAAAGTAACTTCTTTAAATCATATTTCCGCCTATCTCGCATACTGCAGCTTTAATGCCAGAAGCAATATATTTCCTTTATTTGAATCTATATGGAGGTAGAAGGAAATTATCGCTGTATTGTTGTAGTCTGAGTAACGTGACGTCATATCCGTTCCGTATTCGTCACCAAAACAAACCGCAGCCCGCCGCAGCCGAAATGATAAAGTAGAAAATGGTGGAGGGTCCGTGTGGATACGACCTGCAACCTCACATGACTGGACATGATGGCTAAAGCTGCATGCTAACTCTGTCATGGACAGGAAACATTATTGTATTGCGGCAACATACGGTCAAGCCAGCCATCACTCTCATCTCGTGGTCAAATTGGCCGACACTACAACTGTAGAGCACCCATATACTGACATTTATGTTAAATTCAAACAGCCGCGATCGAGCTGACCATGGATGTATGAAGAGCTCAGAGCTAGTGACGGACTTATACACGGAACTATATACGTGTGACTACGTCCGGTTTTCAAAATAAGGTGTTAGCAAAGGGAACTGTTTATACAAAATACATATATGGACATAAGATGATTGGATTATATTCACCAGAAGTATAAAACATTACATGTCCCTTATAAATTAAAAAGAAAATAACACTAATTTGTGAGGGAAATGATTATTCTTTGATTTTTGGGTTGCAGGACAAAATTAATAAATAATGCCCGACAATGACTGATGATATATTTGATTTCAGGACATCTCTGACTAGATACATGCTGAAAAGCAAACATTTTTACTGTATTAATGTAGATATTTCCCCCCAAAAAAGTCCCTAGAAGTGTATGTGTAAGGGCATGTCAAACTGTGATAGTTGTTGCTAACTGGACATAATAAAACTACTTAATTTTTTGTATTAATGATTAAACTTTAAATGTTGCTTGTTGTGTACATTGTTAATGATCAACAACGGTGCAGGTAAGTGAACCTTTCAAAGGTATGATGATGGGAAAACCCCCCACTGCGCAGTACTTCCTTGTACTAACATTATATATTGAAATCTGGATACATTATTCCAGGCTTAGCAAAAGCAAAGTGAAGGAGTGTGATCCCTCTTTTCTCTTGTCATATTTGATGATAATGCAGAAGAAATGGAAATAGCTGTGATACACTTCATCATCCTGGGAGTCATCTCAGGTGAGCTCTTACCACATGATAGAGGAGATAAAAGTATGTATTCACTTATTTATGAAAATGTAAGTATTGATTATTGATGCTTCACAGTGTCACAGAGCTTTGGGAGATAATGGAAAATGGGTAGTGAACATTAGTCCAGTCCCCACCTTGTGTGGATAGATATATCCCTTTTAGCTGGCAACTTGTTAGACATTGAAAATTACAGTAGCAAATACTGTAGAGCCATTTCACAAAAATATCTAAACTACAATGCAGCACTGATGGCCATTCACAACAGAATGCAATACATTTAGTGTAGTGTAATACTGGATTTTCCTCTCAGACTTTTCTGTATCATGGAACTATTTTGTTTGTTGAATAATGTCCGACTACGACTGTCATCATCAAATGAAGTATTTTCCTAACGTAACACTCGACAAGTGGAGCCCAGTACTTCCTTTGCAGAGCAAACACACTTTTTTTTGAGTAGTATAAGAACAAGCATCCGAAAAATATACTCCAAAAATACAGCCTCTCTACTGTACACATACATATATTACATATATTATAGGAAAAGACACCAGTCTTCAAAAATATCAGTTAAAAAATGTACTTACGAGCAATAATATATTCATTAACATCAGTTAATTATTAAGCACAACAGAAAGGAAAATAATTCCAAGTGAGTTCCTCTCTCCACCAAGAATTAGTTCCCCTGTTGTTGTGATTGAAATTTTCTATCAGTTGGAAGACACAAATTTTCCTCACATACTGTAAGGAGTCGGTGTATCTGTGGCTTTTCTGACAACCTGCTGTGTAAACATGTTAACCACTTTAGCTGGTTAGCAATTTGATGATCACCTTAACTTTCAGAGTTTCCACTAATCACGTTTTCTGAAATAGGGCTCTGGTGATTGTTTTGTCTGCTGCAGCTTTGTGTTTTTAGTAGTTTTTAGATCATGATTTTGTTTTGATTGATGATAGCACATCATCAGTGGCCCATTTTGCAATGTCCTCATTACAGTCCTTCTCAAACCTGCCAGGTTTAACCAAAGGAGCTGGTGTGTTGCCAGACGGTCCTCTGAATAGAGCTGTGGGAGACACTGTGATGTTCACCACAACACTGAATCCACCAGAAACAGAAATTAGAACAGTGAACTGGAGATTTGGTGATAAAAATATAATCACTTATAGTGGTGTAAGCATCACTGCACCGGAGTATGAAGGCAGGATCACCCTCTTCATGTCTACTGGATCTCTGGAGCTCAGGAATCTGACTCTCAATGACAATGGAGAATACAGTGTTGACATTATTCCAGTTGGAGGACAACTGGAGGAGGGGAACACAAGACTGGACGTTTATGGTGAGCAAATGTTTCACATGTTGCATCTCTTTCAGTGCTGAGTGAAGACTGTGCAATGCAATTGAACTGTTCAAATAATTGTGTTTAGGTGTTCACTGGTTTCAAATAACATCTATGCTGAGACCAGAAGTCAGATTATGTTATTACATAATAATATAATAATTACTACATAAGATGAAGACAAAACAAGTATTGAAAAATCTGAGATGTGGTTGAAAGCTTGGGGACAAGCAAGTACTGTAGGTTAACCTTAAAGGTCTTATTGATAACATTTTTATTTAGATGAATATACGATCCCCAGTTCCTACTGTCTACATGTCGAAGTGTCCTTGCGCAAAACACTGAACCCCAAGTTGCTCCCCGGCTCCTCAGGCCCACCCTCCTAAGGATGGGTTAAATGCAGAGGTCAGATTTCATGTATGTACCAGTATGTATATGATGATTCTAATTCTAATAAAATAAAGTTTAATTCTTAGAAACGTATGGCTTTTCCTGAAAAAGAAATTATGATTGCGAATCATTTTAAACATTTTGGAGGGTTCTAAATTAATGTTTTGTTTAGCTCTGTGGAATATATCTGACGTTTGGTTCCCACTTCTAACAAGGCTGGTGAGCCAATAGGAAAACAACGCTGGTATCACGTGTTATCTCTGGGTCGTCAGTTAGTGTAGAAAAAAAATGGATAAGATGAGATAAGATATACTTTATTGTCCCACAGGGAAATTTGTCTTGGGCTCCAGGCCACTGCATCACTCAACATACTAAAGTCACAATGTACATACACACATAAAACATGGATCATACATACACTCATGCATAAACGTGCTTAAATTCACATGTTTTGGGTTTTGCTTTGTTCTTTAAATAATAAAAGTATATAACAAAGTCTCTACAAGAACTATGTGGAAGGGTCAAACATCCAGAATTCAGATTATGTTATGTAAGGGATAATGTACAGCGAGCCGGTCATTGTTGTGAAAGACTCCCCGACAGGGCGATGCTGCACAAAGGGGATTCTTTCACAACAATGACCCGCTAGCTGTAAATTATCCCGCTTATTACACGGCTACTTACTTTATAAATCAATATATTGACACGAAACCGGTCAACTTTCAATATGCAACCATGAATATTCAACATCTCATGATCAACATGAGATTCATTCTCAGCCACTGCAGTGTTTCCTTCTACTCTACCTTTGTTATGTGGTAGCAAATACAAAATAATTTAGTTTTTCACCCACAGTGCCAGTTTCCAATGTAATGGCAACTGCCAGAAGCACAGATTTGGTGGAGTTCAACAGCTTTGTGCATCTGTCCTGCTCCTCCTCTGGATCCTCTCTCTCTTTCCTCTGGCTGAACAGCAGCTCTGAGGTTACAGCCAGCGACAGAGTTCAGCTCACTGATGGAGGCGCAAATCTCACGATAGTTAACGTGACCCGCTACGACCAGGGACCATTCAGGTGTCGTTCGTCCAATCCTGTCAGTAATGGCACCAGTGGTGCAATACACCTCAACATCAGCTGTGAGTTACTAACCTCCATGCTCAGTTCCTTATCTGACAACATCTGAATGCAAACAGAGACAGAGAGTTTCGATTGTCACAGCTTAGCGAGGAGTGGCCTTGTATTTTATATTTGTTCCCCCATGGGTTGCACAAAATATTAGAAACACAGTTCATTCTTATGGAATCCAGTAAAACATCAACGTACAATTTCAACTAAATCATTGTACAGACAGTTTCTTTTATAGAAATTGTTATTGCAGGCTTGTTCTGTTATGTTTCATTGTAAATTGTACAAGTTTTTTTCTGGTGACTTGATGTATGATAATGCAGCTGTATGTGCATACTAACTTTTTGCTGTTGTTTTCCCCTACATTCAGATGGCCCAGAAAATATCACTCTAACAATATCTCCGTCACAAGAACACTATGTGGAAGGGTCAAACATCAGCCTGTCCTGCTCTCACTGACTCCAGACCTCCCTGCCAATGTACGTGCTTCTGGAATGAGAACATGCTGTCTGGATACTGGACCAGAGCATCAGACTGATGAACTTTCAGATGAGTTTGAGTGGGAACGACAGCTGTGAGGGCCCTTAACAACAAAAACGCTGAGAAATGAAATATCTCAGCCTGCAACCATCTCTGTACTGAGTAAGTTAGAATAAAAGGTTTTGTGCAAAGAGATATAGATAAAAAGATGGGATGTACCTGTGATGGTATCAGATAAAAATGTATTATATTTATAAAAAGAAAGTCCTGCTAAACATTTGTGGAACAAAGAGAAACAATACTTACATATGTTTGCTTTTAAGATACGTCTGCAAGTTTTGCTTTTACAGAGACAACGGAGGCTCAGAATGAAAAGTGTTTGAGGTCGTACAAAATACTTCCTGGAGTGGCCAGTAGCACAGCAAAAGTTGTGACTATCAAATATTACTAATACACACATTTTGGACGATCAGTTAAACACATTCACCAAGTAAATGCACATTATTATTTGTCACACCACAGAAAAAATGTGAGACAAATTTGAATGGTAAAAAAAAAAAGTAATAAAATTAGGTATCAAAATCATGAAAAAATAGGCAGTATTCTCTTCTCTGAAACACTGGAGGCGTGTCTGCTGAAGGCGCTGAAACCACGCCCAAATGCAGGAGAGGGTTGATTACATTTGTTCTTTAGACTGTATATAAAGAAGGACTTCGCGTCTCCACTTCCTCCCACTGTACAAAAGTGAAGCCAAAATATCCCAGATACGGCAGCTGCCATCTTGAGATTTTTACGTCCCCAACCGCCCGGTCCCCTTTAGAGCCATAGTAGAGCTGTGTTTGCGCGGTCCTCATGAATGATTGGGAGACACTGTGATGTTCACCACAACACTGAATCCACCAGAAACAGAAATTAGAACAGTGAACTGGAGATTTGGTGATAAAAATATAATCACTTATAGTGGTGTAAGCATCACTGCACCGGAGTATGAAGGCAGGATCACCCTCTTCATGTCTACTGGATCTCTGGAGCTCAGGAATCTGACTCTCAATGACAATGGAGAATACAGTGTTGACATTATTCCAGTTGGAGGACAACTGGAGGAGGGGAACACAAGACTGGACGTTTATGGTGAGCAAATGTTTCACATGTTGCATCTCTTTCAGTGCTGAGTGAAGACTGTGCAATGCAATTGAACTGTTCAAATAATTGTGTTTAGGTGTTCACTGGTTTCAAATAACATCTATGCTGAGACCAGAAGTCAGATTATGTTATTACATAATAATATAATAATTACTACATAAGATGAAGACAAAACAAGTATTGAAAAATCTGAGATGTGGTTGAAAGCTTGGGGACAAGCAAGTACTGTAGGTTAACCTTAAAGGTCTTATTGATAACATTTTTATTTAGATGAATATACGATCCCCAGTTCCTACTGTCTACATGTCGAAGTGTCCTTGCGCAAAACACTGAACCCCAAGTTGCTCCCCGGCTCCTCAGGCCCACCCTCCTAAGGATGGGTTAAATGCAGAGGTCAGATTTCATGTATGTACCAGTATGTATATGATGATTCTAATTCTAATAAAATAAAGTTTAATTCTTAGAAACGTATGGCTTTTCCTGAAAAAGAAATTATGATTGCGAATCATTTTAAACATTTTGGAGGGTTCTAAATTAATGTTTTGTTTAGCTCTGTGGAATATATCTGACGTTTGGTTCCCACTTCTAACAAGGCTGGTGAGCCAATAGGAAAACAACGCTGGTATCACGTGTTATCTCTGGGTCGTCAGTTAGTGTAGAAAAAAAATGGATAAGATGAGATAAGATATACTTTATTGTCCCACAGGGAAATTTGTCTTGGGCTCCAGGCCACTGCATCACTCAACATACTAAAGTCACAATGTACATACACACATAAAACATGGATCATACATACACTCATGCATAAACGTGCTTAAATTCACATGTTGGGTGTGAGACAATAGTTCTTTAAAATAATAAAAGTAATAAAAGACAATAGTTTCTAATACTAAAACTAGTAGTTCTTTAAAATAATAAAAGGTAATTAAAGACAATAGTTTTAAATACTAAAACCAGATAATAAATAATCAAGTTACAATATTGGTTCTCAACAAAATCATATCATATAATACTAGACCTACTTGTTGCTGTTTAATATTTTGATGGACAACGGAATGAATGAATCTTTGTAACGATTTAGCCGGCACATTGGCATTCTGAACCGTCTACCTGAAGGCAACACCTCGAATTCTGGGTTCAGAATGTGTGTTGGATCGTTCAGAATCTTCTGTGCCTCCCTGAGTACGGATTTTTCATATAAAGGCTGAGGATAGTGATGTTCTTTTATCCCTATGATCTTCATGGCAGTTTGAGTAAGGCGTGTGAGCTTGGACTTTAACTGTGCTGACAGGTTACCGTACCACACTTGGATGCCATATCTAATTCCACTCTCTAAAATCGTTTGATAAAACAGAATCATTAATTTACTATTCACACCATATAGTCCAAGCCTTCTCAAAAAATACATCCTCTGTTGTAGCTTAGAGCAAAGGTTTTCAACATGTACACTACATGTGAGCGAGCTGTCAATGTGAACAACAAGATATTTATATGAGGAAACCTGTTTTATGGGTACATTGTGAATGAGTACTGGACTATGGTCACCAATTGACCTTGGATCGAACATCATTTCCTCAGTCTTCTTCACATTCACAATCAGGTGGTGAGCATCACACCAGTTCATAAACTGTTTGATTTCGGAGAGGTAAAATGATGTGTCCTGATATCTGTGTAGTAAACCAAGAATGGCGGTGTCATCGCAAAAAATTTTACAATGAAATTTTGAGGAGTTTTGCTCACACACCCATTAGTGTATAGTGTGATCAGAACTGGGGAGCTCCCACACCCTTGGGGGGCACCTGTGCTAATAGATTTAGGGTCAGATATTGCTTTATTTACCTTTACATGTTGGATTCTGTTAGTTAGAAAAGAAAAATACCATTTAATGATAAAAGGATTTACATCCATCTGTTTCAGTTTGTTCAGCAATAAATAAGGCTGAAGAGTATTAAAAGCCAAACTAAAATCAATAAAAAGTAAACGTGCATATGCCTTAGTATCTTCCAGGTGTCTAAGGACTAAGTGAGTTATGCTACTAACTGCATCATCAGTGCTTCTTCCCTGTCTAGCCATGAATACTCAACATCTCATGATCAACATGAGATTCATTCTCAGCCACTGCAGTGTTTCCTTCTACTGTACCTTTGTTATAGGGTGGTAAATATAAAATACTTTTGTTTTTCACCCACAGTCCCAGTTTCCAATGTAATGGCAACTGCCAGAAGCACAGATTTGGTGGAGTTCAACAGCTTTGTGCATCTGTCCTGCTCCTCCTCTGGTTCCTCTCCCTCTTTCCTCTGGCTGAACAGCAGCTCAGAGGTTACAGAAAGTGACAGAGTTCAGCTCACTGATGGAGGCTCCACTCTCACTATAGTTAACGTGACCCGCTACGACCAGGGACCATTCAGGTGCCGTGTGTCCAATCCTGTCAGTAATGGCACCAGTGGTGCAATACACTTCAACATCAGCTGTGAGTTACTAACCTAAATGCTCAGTTCTTTATCTCAGTTCAACATCTGAATGCAAACAGAGACAGATAGTTTAGATTGTCACAGCTTAGTGAGGAGTGGCCTTGAATCGGTATTTTTTTGTTCCCCCATGGGTTGCACAAAATATTAGAAACAAAGTTCATTCTTATGGAATCCAGTGAAACATCACTGTACAATATCAACTAAATCTACAGACAGTTTCATTTATGGAAATTGTTATTGCAGGCTTGTTCTGTTACGTTTCATTGTACCAAGTTTTTTTCTGGTGACTTGATGTATGATAATGCAGCTGTATGTGCATACTAACTTTTTGCTGTTGTTTTCCCCTACATTCAGATGGCCCAGAAAATATTACTCTAATAATATCTCCGTCACAAGAACACTATGTGGAAGGGTCAAACATCAGCCTGTCTTGCTCAGTTGACTCAAGACCTCCTGCCAATTTTACGTGGCTTCTGAATGGAGACCTGCTGTCTGATACTGGACCGGAGCTCAGACTGATGAACATTCAGATGAGTCAGAGTGGGAACTACAGCTGTCAGGCCTTTAACAAAAAAACTCTGAGAAATGAAATATCTCAGCCTGCAACCATCTCTGTACTGAGTAAGTTAGAATAAAAGGTTTTGTGCCAAGAGATATAGATAAAAAGATGGGAGGTACCTGTGATGGTATAAGATAAAAATTTCTTATAGATAAAAAAAAAAAGGTCCTGCTAAACATTTGTGGAACAAAGAGAAACAAAACTTACATATGTTTGCATTCAAGATACGTCTGCAAGTTTTGTTTGTACAGAGAAAACTGAGGCTCAGAATAAAAAGTGTTTGAGGTCGTACAAATACTTCCTGGAGTGGCCAGTAGCACAGCAAAAGTTGTGACTATCAAATATTACTAATACACACATTTTGGACGATCAGTTAATCACATTCACCATGTAAATGCACATTATTATTTGTCACACCACAGAAAAAGTGTGTGAAAAATTTGAAGGGTAAAAAAAAAACAATTTGCAAAGTATATAAAATTAGGTATCAAAATCATGAAAAAAAATAGGCAGTATTCTCCTCTCTAAAACACTGGAGGCGTGTCTGCTGAAGGCGCTGAAACCACGCCCAAATGCAGGAGAGGGTTGATTACATTAGTACCTTAGACTGTATATGAAAAAGGACGACGCATCTCCACTTCCTACCACTGTACAAAAGTGAAGCCAAAATATCCCAGATACGGCAGCTGCCATCTTGAGATTTTGAGGACATTTGGAGCCATAGTCTGCGCAGTAGTGATCGAGGCACCGTCCACACAACCGCCCGAGCCAATCTTGAGCTGAGCACGGCCGCAGCTTGCTAGCGTGAGCCACCTAGCTGCTACATTAGCAGCATGGTAGCTGTTTGGCTAGAAAGACAACTAACCATAAGATCTTTATACTGTAACTACATGTATGATCAAATTGACACGTTCTATGACACAGACTCGTGACGGTTATGGAAAGTTAAAGTTACATCTCCTCTCTCCTACAGTTCCTGAGCCTCTGGCTCCGCAACTACTTCACTCAGAGCTGCTGTCAATCATGATGTCTCACCCCCTTTTTCAGAATTTAGCATGAAAAAACTAATTAAAACCAAACTTATCAGAAAAATTAACACTTGAACATACATCGGCGTGATAAGAACTACCTAAAATGAGAGAAACCATCTTTGGGAAAAATTTATTTGACATGTACTATGACTTTTTAGCTTGGCCCATGTCCCATGCACTAATATGTAGGGTGCGGGATTTATAACCTATACTTTAGCCAGCCACCAGGGGGCGATCGAGATGTTTTGGTTTCACTTTTGGGGAGCTGTCAGGTCATCCATCTTTATATACAGTCTACAATTTGTACAGTTACAGTATATACGACACTTCGTGTTGGCGATATCACTGCTGTGCGCTACTTTTGTAGAATGTTACAGAGACTTCCGCCATACAGCTTATTAATTAATCACTGGTATCAGATCAGTACTCGGTATCGGCCGATACCCAAAGCCCAGGTATTGGTATCGAAACTGAAAAAGTCGGATCAGTGCATCCCTATTTGTTATAACAATATCTATACAGTGAAAAAGAAATTGCCACTCAGTGTGATTGTTAGGATAACAATTATTTTCAAGTTCATATGGTGAATGTGGTTGTAGCTAATTAGGTAAGATAAACACGTAATATCGCACCATGCACTATACAACGGATAGGAAAAGATATAATAACTAAACAAATGAAACATTCTCATGCCTACATGTCTATGTCCGGCTCCCATTGAAATATTGTACGTCTAGCCATTATTACTCATCATAGTATCATTTAAATTGAATTCATTCCCACTCTCCACATTGCTCCACTCTACTGAACTACTCAACTTTCTTAGGCAAGAAAGGTGGCTAGTATAAAACCACTGTGTTTCACCCACAGAGCGTGTTGCCAATGTTGTGGTGATTTCAAACACAACAGACTTGTTGGAGTTCAACAGTACTGTCAGTCTGTCCTGCTCCTCCTCTGGACTCTTCCTCTCTTTCCTCTGGCTGAACAGCAGCTCTGAGGTTACAGAAAGTGACAGAGTTCAGCTCTCTGATGGAGGCTCCACTCTGACTATAGTCAGTGTGACCCGCTACGACCAGGGACCATTCAGGTGTCATGTGTTTAATCCTGTAAGCAATGGCACCAGTGATCCAGTAAACCTCACCATCAACTGTGAGTTATTAACTTATATGTTAACTTATACTCTTCATCCTGCACTATATGCATGCATGCTTCAAAGTTGCATTTTCTTCAGGCTGCTAATTTTACTTTTTGATGATTTTTGTTGTGTTTTTACTCCCCATATGCTGCACACTGCAGATGGCCCAGAAAATATTAATTTGACAATATCTCCTTCACAAGAGCACTATGATGAAGGGTCAGACATCAGCCTGATGTGCTCAGCTGTCTCCAGACCTTCTGCCCAGTTTCAGTGGTTTCTGAATGGAGACCTGCAGTCTGATACTGGACCAGAGCTCAGACTGACGAACATTCAGATTAATCAGAGTGGAGATTACAGCTGTCGGGCCTTTAACAGCAAAACTATGAGAAATGACACGTCTAAGCTGTCCGTTGTCTCTGTACTGGGTGAGTTGAAATTAAGATGTTTTGTGGATGTAGTAGTGATATGGGTCAGAAAGATGGCACTTAAGGCTCCACCTGAATAATCTGTATTGACAATGTGTGTACTCAAAGCATTTTTTTTATTTTATTGCTTCATTTTGTAGGCGAAGTTCTGATTAGAAAGGGTCAAGGACATAACTCTAATTCGATAATTTGCTTATACGATACAACTTCTACAACTTATTATATAAAGCAGCTATGATCAATACTCTATCGACCTTTTAAGTGTCTTTCAGCTCATTATACACTACCTGTCCCGCACCAAACAATACAGCCACAGTTAGAAACTAGCTGATGAACATAGTGGATCATTTAGCTAAAGACACCGATACATCTCTCAGGAGTTGGTGGAGACAAAAGCAGAATTAAAAGGAGAGTGAATATTGGACTTACATTCACCAGGTGGACAGAAACACGACTCCAAATGTTGCTCTGTATGTTCTGCATGTGTAACCCAAATGTTTGCTCCATCAACTTCAACAGTGACTATTTTGTGTGTTGTGTGGATGTCATGCTCCATTAGAATTGTGGTCAAAACTTTGAAACAATGACATTTGATTATAGGGAAACCACATTACATGACAAAGGTCAAGAGTCCTGCAACTGTCGACTGTTTTGAGTCAATTGTTAAAGAATGTTGTGGCTTTAATGAAATGTTTTCATCTCTGTTAGTCAGTGTTGAACTGACACACTATCTATCTAAGAACTCAATGTTATGTTCCACTCATATAGATGATATTTCTGAGATATACTGTAGGTTGTTCAAAACTATAAACGTTAAAAACTTGAGTGAAGACAGTCAGACACTTGACATGTTGTATACATGATTCAGACATTATAATGCTTTTATATTTATTGCCTCAGTTAACTCTCGGTAACTCAGTTACTTTTGTTCCTGTTCTTATTCACATGCTCTTTTGCCCAACAGAGAGAATATCTGGTGCTTCTATCACATCGTCAACAAACCTGACAATTGAGGGGAACTCTGTCCACTTAACCTGTGATGCTGCTGGCTCTGTGTTTACCAGAAAGTGGATGAAGGGAGGCTCAGATCTGACCCTGGCTGTAAACATGATCCTTCATGACAATAACAGAGTGCTGTCTTTTAGCAGTCTGAATAAAACAGACAATGGAGAATATTCCTGTGAAGTCAGCAACCCCCTCAGCAACGATGAAGCTATTTTCACCATGGTTGTTTACTGTAGGTAACAAACTATACATTTAATGTTCAATATGATGAGTGCCATAAATAACAGTGTACTATTGAGATGTGTTGTTGTTTGTAGGTGTGTAACACAATATTTCAGTTTTTTAAGTCAATTATTGAACACGTTACATGTTCTTTATTATTTCTGCTGCTGTATGAACTTTACAAATATCTGTTTTTCAGATGGACCAGAAAATGTTCAAATCAGAGGTCCAAATCAGATTAATTTGGGAGAGACCTTAACATTAACCTGCTCTGCTGAGTCCGTACCTGTTAGTTACACCTGGACACTGAACGGGAAAGAGATACACTATTCTGCTGTTTATATGAAAAACAGCACTGAACCTTCTGACAGTGGAAACTACATCTGTGAAGTGATGAATGATATAGCTGGGAGAACATCATCAGCGGTCTATGGATTGACTCTAAAAGGTACCAAGATGATGTTGATTGCAGATTTTGTTGATACTCTTGAATATTGCAATTAACACAAGGTGTTATACCTCTGATAATCTGAAGGGTAGCAGTCTTCCTAAAGATGTTTCTTACAGAACCATTCCACCAACTAAAAGTGTCAGATTTGTTTTAAGTCCATGAGAAAGCAATGGCTTGAAATCTAAAACTCCACTTGTTTTTTTATTTTTCATTTCAGACGGGATTCTTTCAGGTGGTGCCATTGCTGGAATAGTTATTTTGTGTGTAGCTGCTCCTGCGGGAGCTGGTGGAGGGTATTATATTTACAAAAAAAAGTAAGTGAAAAAAGCCTTCATAGTATCAACCAGACATCTCTCCCTTTTTTATCATGTATTAATATGACCGACTTTAGATTAACCCTAACGTTACACAAACCTTACTCTTGTATTTCTTGTATATTCTTATACATTAGACTTACGGTAGTCTAAACAATAAAGAGCAAGAATGTATTGTATTACCTGAATGAAATTATTAACATATCACTCACTGGGGGTCAATTAACTTAAACTGTTGATCCCATTTATACATTGTTTTTATTTAAAAATGCATAACTGGTGTAAAAATTTAAATACTCAGGTTACAGTTTGAATTTTGAGTTGCATCTGGTTGCATGGCCACATTCTAACAATGCTTTATTTCTAATATTTAGAATCAACAACAAAGCTCCGCCACAATCTGATAATAAAGGTTAGTATTTATCTGATTTAATTCATCCGACACTTAGACTATCATACTGTATATATAAAAACAAAGACAGAATGCAGAGTAAACTACAGTATATCACAATTATACAAATAGTACATGTGAATAGTTAGATGTAACAATTTTTTTCTGTCTAAAACTAGAGGAATGTGTGTATGAGAACCCAACATATGAGAACATATAAACTGAACGACCTACTTTCCCTTAAAAGGTGAGTTTTGAACTAATTATTTTGACTTGGTAAAAAAGAGATTTATGTATTTTGAAGGAAGAAGCGCTAAGACCTGTCTGTAGAAATAATTTTAATTCTACAGACACGTCTTGCAAATTAGTTGCACATTTTTATCTGTTCACAATCTACCTTAAAGGGAGATTTGTTAAGTATTTAATACTCCTATCAACATGGGAGTGGGCAAATATGCTGCTTTATGCAAATGTATATATTTATTATTGGAAATCAATTAACAACACAAATATTGTCCAGAAACCCTCACAGGTACTGCATTTAGCATAAAAAAAATATGCTCAAATCATAACATGGCAAGCCTAACAGGCAACAACAGCTGTTAGTGTGCGGACTTGATTATGACTTGCCCCAAACTGCATGTGATTATCATAAAGTGGGCGTGTCTGTAAAGGGGAGACTCGTGGGTACCCTTAGAACCCATTTCAAATCACATATCTTGAGGTCATAGGTCAAGGGACCCCTTTGACAATGGCCATGATAGTTTTTCCTCGCCAAAGTTTAGCGCAAGTTTGGAGCGTTATGTAGCCTCCTTCGCGGCTAGCTAGTATAACAATGGTTGGTACCAATAGATTCCTTAGGTTTTCTAGTACAACCTCCGGAAGATTGATTGCATTAATGCGTTAAAGAAATTAGTGGCGTTAAAAGGAATTTGCATCAATGTGTTATTATTGCGTTAACTTTGACATCCCTAATTATAACATACATTTGATGAAAGCCAGAACTCTTGCCATGAGTCACATTACCCTCTTTTTCACTTTTTGTCCAGCAGGCCACTTGGAGGACAAAGAACACCAGAACAAGATGGAAGATTTAGCAGCCATGGCATGTAATCGGCTAATTGATTTCAATGGCTAATATCTGAGCAAATATTTTTCATTTACTCATCCAGTACAGAACAACTGTAGCATTTCTGCTGCATTTCCTGTTAAATGCAAGTCCAATATTTAGCAGGTGGGTTTATCAGAGCTTTTTTGCTGAAAACCTTATGAGAGTGAAAGGGCTAAAATACAATACAAAGGCCCGTAGGGCTGCAGAGTTGAGTGATAAAGGTTTTAAACTTTGGGCTCTCTTACACTTAATGTAATGTTAATATGATTATGCTTTTATTAATTGAAAATAGCTATGCTGGCTTTTTTGCACCAAGACAGTTAAGTAAAAAAACATTTCTTGTTCTGCTATGACTAAACAGTGGTGAAAGTGTTTACATTTAATTCTGGTGTTTGATAATTGAAGTAATGAAATTACTATTGGTTATGTGTTTTGTGTACTTTCTACATTTCTACAGTGTATATCTAATGCTTTTATTCTCCTGTTCTCCTATTGTGTAACAATTCTAAACAATGCAATGGAAACATAGCGGGTTGGGATAAGATATTATGCAAAAGATACATCAAAATACTTTCAATAAAATAATTTGGAAAAATTGCACCATGAAATATTAATGTTGTAATGTAATGTTTTTTAAATGGAACGATCAAATAATGGCAACTGTAGAAATTAGGTTTAAAGTTGATAGTAATTGAATATTACTGTATATGTAATACATATATGTAATACTGTAAATATATACATACATACATATCCTCTTCTTGTTAATGTTGTACTTGACATTTGCTCATTTCCTGTCAACAAACAATAAATAAATGATCATGGTTAAATCAAGTTGTGCCTCCGGTTGTCGACTAAGCTTCGTGGACAAGTGAAAGCTCATCATCAGACTCTTTATAAATGTGGTCCTATGGCAGTTGTAATTATACAAACTCTTGTCCATTGTACCTCACCACTGTAAACAATGGAAACATAGTGGGTTGGGATAAGATTATGCAAAAGATACATCAACATACTTTTATTAAAATAATTTAGATAATTGCACCATAAAAAAATATTAATGTTTTCTAATTCATGTCATGAGGTTCTAACAGCAACAGTATATGCAACAGTCTTTTTAATGTAAAGGTCAAATACTGGCAACTGTGGAAATTAGGTTTAAAGTTGATAGTAATTTAATAAAGCTGTATATCCTCTTAATGTTCACTTGAATTTATGCATTTGACTTTTCTTCATTTACTGTCTACAAACAATAAAGAAATGATCATGGTTAAATTAAGTTGTGCCTCTGGAGTTTATTATTGACTGTTGACTAAGCTTCGTGGACAAGTGAAAGCTAATCATCAGACTCTTTATAAATATAGTCCTATGGTGGCTGTAATTATAGAGAACTGTGGTTGTTCTGGCAGTCTGGTGAATAAATAATCTCTATAAACAGATTCTGCAAATGAATGTAGAATCTGTACCAACGGGACAAGATGATATTAAAATGATTATGCCGTGATTTTTGTGGTGATCTGTACCAAATAAAGATGTTTTCTTAATGTAGAATATGATGTGTAGGCCAGGACATATCTGCAGCATGACAATATTTGGAACCATTAATCTAGAATGGTGACATGACATTTCACCTTTAATAAATATTGCGCCTCCTGTGATTTGAAAATTGCAGTTGGCCATATTGCAATTTAGATCAAATTTATATTAATTGTGCAGCCCTAATCTGAAGCGTTCTGATTTCCGTTGTAGTCTGTGTAGTATTGACCAATCACAGATTTGAGCAGGCTTTGGTTGAATGCAGGTAAACAGGCCATGTGGAGAGCAAAAGAGGAGGAACGCATTGGCCCAAATGCAATCTCAGAACCCATAACGACGATTTAGCTTTATATTACCTTAAAATTAGCTCATCAACTGGAAGTCTTGGCCCGGGTATCCGCTGGCTACACCGGAATCACAGAAATATTGACCTTTGCTCCCAGAGGCTTTTCGTCGTCTGACCGATAGTCGATGTGTTCTGAGATTGGTGAATAAAAGATTGAAAAATTTGATATTGATGTGATTTACGGAGCAGGATGTCTTCCTGGATGTTTAAGGCTCCCTGAGGCTACAACAGGGAATGAGCAACAGATCTTTTTAGTTTGAGGTTGAACTGGTGCTCACTCACCACTTTGGTCCAGACTGAATATCTCAACAACTATTGGATGGACTGCCATGACATTTGGTACAAACATTCAGGTACCCCTCAGGACGAATTTTGATAACCTTGGTGATCCCTTAGCATTTCCTCATCTGGTACTAATTAACATAGTAAACTGAGATGGTGGCCATGGTAAACATCATACCTGTGCTATTAATGTTAGGAAAACCTTTTGTTTCCAACATGACTTATCAGTTTTATTATTGTTGTTGTTATTTGTATCTTATATCATTGTTGGGAATTTTTAATTTTTGTATTATATTTTTAATTGCCTGATTTTATTTTCCTCATTACAGTCCTGAAATGTTTCTATTCTGATTCAACCATAAAACAGACATTTTATCTTTGTTTTGAAAATTACTGAATAAATATAGCTTATTATTATATTATTGTTATAAGCATCGTCATGTTAACATTGTTACTGCATGTTAGCTTGCTGATGTTAGCAGAGCTGCGTCACAGAGCTGCTAGCATGGCCGAAGACTCTTGTTCCTAACACTTTTGACATGACCAAGTTATATATTAACTATGAGGTAATAGTGAATAACAATCATAATTTTTGGTGTCCAGTACAGAACATGCCTCAACAATATCTTTTATTAGCTTGTTATATAAGTTTGGAGAGCCACAATAACAAGGGTTTAATTGAGCTAATGATTAAGCATGCCAAGCCTGTGGACGTCTTGATGACATGTTTCATTTATTGCATATAATCTCAGGCGCACTTATTCCGTTGCTGCACACACTCAGACGGCAGTAGGTCAGATAACATTAGAAGAGGACCAAACTGAGAGATACACCATGAACTATACGTTTCTCAGGTCAACCATACTTGTGTTCCTCTCCTCAGGTAAGAAATGTATCAGGAATGATTTTTAAATTCATCATCAATACAACTACAGATTATAAAATGTTGGCTAACTGCTAAATGTTCACATTGCAGCAGGTCTTTGCTATGGAGCCGGTGTACTCCCTGTTGACTTACATCGCGGAGAAACAGGCGAGAGTGTGACCTTCACAACATCTGTAAAACCGGCAGCTGAACCATTTATGGCACTGACTTGGAGCTTCAATGGTACCACCAATGTAATAACGTCAACCAGTGTAGATGTGGTGGGACAAGGCTATGAGAACAGGATCACCGTGGATAAATCTACTGGATCTCTGGTGCTTAGAAACCTGACTCAAAAAGACAGCGGAGAATATGAGATAATGATCATCCCACACGGAGCAGGGCCGATTCAAGGAACTGCTAAACTGGAGGTGTGGCGTAAGTAAGACTTAATTAATCTGGCGCTGTATTTAAAATGATGCTTGTGTAAGATCAACAAATTTGGAATGAAAAAAAAAATCAGCTACTATTTACAAGATATCTGTTTAAATAATGTCTCTTATTATCTTTCTATTCAATTTTTCTGCACAGCCAAAGCGTCGAAACCCACTATGGCCTGCCCCACAGAAAACCTGATAGAAGGTAAAACCTCCCTGAACCTAACCTGCAATGCTGACGGCCTCGTGTCTAGAGTGTGGATGAAGGACAGCAAACCTCTGGTTGCTGGAGGCAGATACAGCTTTCACGATGGCAACAGAGTGTTGTCTATCAGCCCCGTGAACAGGACAGACACTGGAGAGTTTCTTTGCAATGTCAGCAATGATTTCAGTTTTGATACGGCCAAATGCAGCATTAAAGTCTACTGTAAGTACCTTCAATTGTACTTTAATATGCCACATCATGTTTTTTTTTTTACATTTATTAGGGCTGTCAAAGTTAACGCGTTAACGCAAATACGATTTAACGCCACTGATTTCTTTAATGCGTTGACGTTGCGATTTTTAGGTTGCAGCGGGCTCAGTTTTTGTTTGAGAATTTCCTAATAATTGCTCAAGCTCTTATAATATTTTTTTCTTCAGTCTCGTCATAATCATTATATTCTTCCTCATCTGTTCAGATGGACCTGACAAACCAGTAATCAATCAGTCGCCAGTAGGAGCAGAACTCGAAGAGAGTGTCTTTCTGAGCTGCTCTGCTGACTCCCTACCAAAGGCAACTTTCTTCTGGACGTTCAAACACATGATGATGCACGGGTCTGCACACTACATCCACGAGATGGAAATTAGGCACCTGGGGAGGTACACCTGCACCGCCCGTAACCGTATCACTGGGCTGGAAGCCTCTGTGTTCCACAGACTGACTGGTATTTAAGCTCTCATTCGTAATTCTCTACAGGAACATGTTAATACTGATGTGATTGCTAATGGAAAAGACAGAGTAATGCTTTTTTCTTCTGATCCAGACTCCTCTACTCCCATCAGTGGATCTATGTCCATGATGTTTTGCACTGTCCTGACCACGGTGACACTCATATCGGTCTAAAGACTGCATTTGTCTGTGGAAATAGATGTTATACAACAAGCTTGCTCATTTTTTGATCTACAATTGTCTTTTTTTTTAGATGATATCTCTGTGTTAAGCATTAATGCTGTGTCTCTTTGAATGTTATGTTCACATCAAATAAAGCTGCGAATGATAATGGAGAATGGTTCTTCACATTTGCTTTTCTCCCTGCAGTATTTTTATAATGTTCTTCAGTAATATACATCTGTGACATTCATTGTTTTGTTTGATGACTAACAGCTGTTCGGTTGCTGTAATTTAACAACTGTACAACTTGCAGCTATGTTCTCATGAGACTGCTAACAGATTCAACTGTAATAAATCAATCTTTACACTACTTGGCATTTCAGTTGTTGTATAACAGAGCTACTTGACATACTTTGTTCTTGAGTCATTCAGCCTTCAAACTATGATAAAGTGTTTAATGCTCTCTAATAGTGACTGAAATCTGATAACGTCTTATCATATTGCCACTATAATAAACTTTTATTAAAACTATCAGATTCTGGAGTGTGTTAATGAACACCATCATGTACCTTTCTATTCGTTCCTCTTTTTTTTCCACAAGGGTGCGCCTATACAGTACATGCTGCTGCCATTAACCCTTAAGCATTAACTGATGAAACCGAAGTGGACTTCAGAGCAGTATTATACCCCAAACTCTTGCCATGACCAGTCATAGTGGACGTTTTTGAAGCAAAAAAAAAACACAAACAAAAGGGCAGATACAACCAGTGTTCAGTACTAGAAAAGGGAAACTGGAACAACAGTGTTGAAGTAATAAGAGTAGAAGGGCAGCCTATCAGCAGAGTATAAATCAAAATAAAGGAGTAGGCATTAATCACATAATCCTTTCATAAAACATGACTTTTGGGTTAGCTACACATTTTGGGTTAGTTACCTTTTGACCACAGAGGCCTGGACTAAGTTAGTTACATCCACCTGTGTTGGTCTTATTGAAGGTGGTGCATATAGCAAGGAAACCTAAGGCTAGGACTAAATGCAGGACTTGAAACTCTAAAAGCAGACTAAATTGCAAAAAAAAGAAAAAGAAAAGCATTATTTGGTGGAATCAAGTAAAAGCATTGGAAAATCATAGTTTAAAACTGACGAGCAACTTGCTTTTTGAGATAATATACTCTGTATACTCCATACAGTTATCCAAATTTATAAATTTTGTTGCCAGATTTAGCAACCTTTATGCTAAAAGTTGTGGCTAAATAGTACTCACACAGACATGTAACGCACCTGCACAAGCATGAGAAGTGTTTTGAATAGTAAGGTTTTAGCGAAGATGCATGTGTTTGGGAAGTACTGAGCATACGACTGGATAAATGAGACTTGGATTATACTGCACGAGTTGTGTGAGAGTTTGCAAAAGGATGTTTGATATAGTTTTGCTGTTGTTGAACCTGGCCTCCATTTACAATTTTCAATTCATCAAGAATTTTTTTAGAAGTTTTTGGAAAATTTGTTCGCAGTGGAGGCATGCGAAAAAACAACAACTTTTCTTCAAAAATTCAAAGAAACACGGGGGGGGAGCAATTAATATACAAATGATTATTTTGAAGTATTCATAGCTTGAACTGGGACATATTATAATGGTGTGACGACCCCTGCCCTTCCCTGCCAATCTGTCATTTGTCTACTTGTTTTTCAGGTACCAGGTGGTACGGGATCATTAGTTATTATTAGCTGATGAGCTATTGTACTTCACAGTTGAAGTAGAAAGTAGAGTTGACAAACTGTGCCTGTATGCAGGAGCCAAATTTGTCACCACATGGATGATTCCCACTGTGTAATATACTCTCAAACAAACATTCAGATTGTGATATGTATACATTTGGCTGCTATTCCTGTTTCTCTGTATTTGTATTCCGTTGTATACAGTCTAGTTAACACACCTGTTGACAAGCCATACAAACATATAGTTGTCGTACCTGTTCAGTAATTAGGTACATTGTCTCTGTATGTTTTCACATTCTCATGAGAGTAATTTGTGACAAAGACAGTATTATTTGCTTGAAATCAAATCAAACCAATATTACAGGGATTAATAACTGTAGGCAGGTAGAACGATTCAAATTGTCACAGTCACTGATAAAATACTTCTAACAATACCCATAATAACAGCACATCATGTACAGCATGTGGTTTTATTACTTTATCAGCACCGTGTTATAAATTCATCATATCAGTGTAACATATTGTTCAGGCTGCAAAACACCTGAGGGAGTAAAGGTTTGACTGCCTGAGAAAATGTCAGAGTGCAGGAACTATGTGCCAACAGTTTTCATGCTAGTGTCAACATTAAATATATAAAACTCTTCAAAATATTAAAAAAAAATCTGTTCTGCTATTTAACTTGTAACACGAAGGAAGTAATTAAATCAATACATGACACTATAAGTCGAGAAAGGAGAAGGAGCATGGGAAACAACTTTTTTCTTTGTCATTCCTGCAAGATACATTGGAACTAGGTTTTATTAAGTCATTTATTGTAGGTTTGATAAAAACTATCCTACAATATGTTTCATCTACTGTATAATGGCATCATACAGTAGATGTTCTTATAGCTAAACAATGTTGCCTGTCCTCAGCTCTGTGTTATCAGAAATAACTGCTTGTCTCTGGCTTAAAGAAGACTTTTAAGGAGCAATAAGTAACACTGACAGCTATTGATTAAAATAGATACTGCAGTCCAAATTCAAAATATTGAAGAGAGTTGTCTCCCCCCGCAACCTCCTCCCCAGACTTGAAGCTTATGCGGATTGCCAGGTTGAGGACACTGAACCTGTACGAGCGCAAGAAGAGCACAATATTATACTTCGCCGGGTCGAACAACAAAGACAAACATGGCTTGAGATAAACCTAATAATAACACAAGCCGTGCGCTAACTTACAGTGTTGGGCAGATTACTTAGAAAACATTACCTGTAGGCTCACTAACATTAGCTACATCATTTCACTAAAATCTACCTAACAATCTAAACACTTGCAAAAAAATTAGCATATTCATTGATTCAGCCACAAAATTGAATAAACTTCTAAAATGGGTATATGGTTTCTATTAGACAAGATAGATAAATAGCTAGTAGCTACTTGATTTGGATGTCAGTATTCGTTCAATGTAACGTTCTAGTAATCGCATTCGTAAAACGAGTCAATTCAGAGTCAAACTTGCGGGCATTGGGGGGCAATGCTTCTCCAACTGAGCTTTTGTGCCCCCTAATATTCTCACAATTCATTATATTATGATAAACATTAAATATGATAAGCATGTATTGATAAATACAGAAAACTGTATTGCTTTCCGATGCAATCCATGGGGGCCTCAGACCGAAAAGACTGAGCCGAAGCCTCCAGAAGCTGCATTATGCACGGGCTTGCAGCCGGGCACTGCCTGAGAGGCGCTGCGTAATGCACGGAGGAGCAATCAGACTCAAAACGCCGCCGTTAAGGGGGATTTAATATAGTAAATATATTACATATTTCTCCTTTAACAATAACAACAAGGCTGATGTTTTTCTTGAAATCAAAAGCAAGTATTAAAAGTCGAACTAATAATATAGATTTACTACATATGCTGCAGCTTATGTGCATTGACAAAAAAATGATATAATAAAATAATGAGTCAAATTGTTGTCAGTGTATAGAGTTTAATGGTGCCCTTTAAAACATTGCATGTGACTGAAATAAATGAGAGAAACAATATGGCTATGTTAACATAATAAGTTCATGTTAAGCACTTTATGTCACTTTTAAAAGCTTTTAAAGCTACTTTCTTGTATCTCATTTCTTCAACAACAAATACCACTCTGTCCTGGATTTTATCAGAATTTTGATCAGATAAGAATAAGAATAACACCCACCAACGACTTCTCACATTAATTGCATGGCTCTTACTCATTGGTGTTCACTGCTGTCATGGACAGTGTGTCTCGAGTGAGACACCACAAAAGAAGTAAAGACTATAACAGGTGAAGAAGTCCTTTGCCCCTCCCCTCAAACACACATACTGCACTCACAACACCTCTTCTGTGAAAACACTTTCTATGCAACTGGAGACTGCAGGAGATATGGAAACATCTGTGATACTGTTGATCATCCTGGGAGCCATCTCAGGTGAGAAATAAACACTTTTGCACACAACTCTTCCGTCAGGTCATGATTTTTCAGGTTATCTATATTAAATTTGGAAAGCTGACACAGAATATTATTTTAACAAGGTTGATTATTACAGTTATATAGGGCTGTCCCCGACCACAGAAATGCATAGTCACTGAAACCCTTACGATTTTGTCGACTAGTCGATTAGTTGATTTAATCGACAGATCTGTAAAACTGAGTTTCTCTACAAAGAATCACACAAAAGCACAACTTTAAATGTTGTGTATACCAGAGATGTGCTCATACGTTTCTTGGAAATAAGTCATTCAGCTTGACAAAAGCATAAAAAATGACTTATCAAATAAAGAAATCTTAGTCAAGTAAGACCAAAACGACCGATTAGTCGAATAAGAGGTGGCAGCCCTACAGTTTAATATGTTAAAAGTGTAATATCAAAGCTTCTGTGCAGCTACACTTGTCCTGTCTTACTTTAGGTCACAGCTGGATCAAACAAACTACAAGAACAAAGTCTTTAAATGCATCTGCATTAGATTATTATTATTATTATTTAAAATTGACATGGCATAGGAACATTTTAAATCCTTTTTCCATCAGCACTCATTTCAGTTCCAGTGATTTTTTTAATCTCAAAATATTAATAGATTAGTGCTCTCATGGTCTAGGTTACATAACATTTTCTTGTTAATATGACATCTGAGATACTCTACTCTGACTCTAGATTACACAGATCAAATGATAAAGTCCTAACACCTAATCTTGCTTTTATTCAAATAACAGTAAATAAATATAAATAGTGTGTTTTATATTTTGTTGTTCACAATTGGTAGCAAAGAAGAGGTAACACTTCTCTGAGTCTGATATTCTTGCATGGACAATTTTGAATGGATTTGTTTTGACGCTTGTTTCTGGTATTTCAGTTTTTAAATTGATTACATTCTCCCAGTGATCCACATTGCATTGTATTATTATCCTCAGTAACATTTTTTCCAAACATGTAACTATCTCCTCCAGGTTTAAGCCACGGAGTTGGTGTGCTGCCGGACAGTTTTACTGCAGTTGTTGGAGGGGCAGTGACGTTCAACACAACAGTGATTCCAACAGGAACACCATACATGATAGTAACCTGGGGTTATTCTGATATCAGTGGTGCTCAATCTAATGTAATAACCTCAAGTAATGTAGATGTAATTGGACCAGCATATACAGACAGGGTCACCCTCTTCAGGTCTACTGGATCTCTGGAGATCAGGAATCTGGCTCTTAGTGACATTGGAGAATACAGCATTGCCATTATACCAAATGGTGGAGCAGCTCTGAGAGGAAACTGCAGGCTTGTCATACATGGTATGTTGTAGGGCTGTGAATTGGCAAGAATCTGGCGATACGATACGTGTCATGATACAGGGCTTACGATTCAATTGCGATATATTGCGATACTGTAAGCAAGGCGATATACTGTAATTTTTTTATCTAATTTTAGGAAACTGCCATAGTATAAAGAAAACATCACCATATGCATAAAATCAGAGTAAAAATTGCACTTTTTTATGCAATCAGAGCAGTGGGATCTGCTTTTGCATTTAACACGGTCCCTGTAACATCCAACATCACAGCACTGACAAGGTGCATCTCTTTGCAAATCAAATAAAGTATTGACTGAGCTAATCTTTGCATGTAAACTATTAATTAAAAATCATTAGTGTTTTTGAGAATCAATGCAGTACCACAAAACATAATATCGTGATATTCGATTTTTACGATATCTTCTTACACCTCTAGTATGTTGTGATGTGATGGCATGCATGATGTAACACTGTTTCACTGTTAAACTTAAAACACACAGAAAACTTACTTTTCCAAAATGTTGTTCCTTTAAGAGGCACCAATCATTTAAAAAAGCATTTACAATGCCATCATGTTAAAACTGAAGAAATGCCAGAAGTCAAAAGAATTTTAACAATTAAAATACAAAATGTTTCCACTGATATTCAATATCAATGTCAAATTATTGGAGTAGCTAAATCTTTATGACTTTGACCTACACCATATCTTTTCTGAAGCCTTTTCTCTTATGCAATGTTGTTATCAGTTCAATAAAACCTGACTTTAATTGACATACAGGGAACAATTGTCCATCATGGATATTTAGGGTTATTTTACATATTGCATTGTTTTTAGTGGGTGTCCTGCCACAGAAACAGGGTAGAATGCCATACCCCCATTTATGACTCGTTCTTTGTTAATTTCAACCCACAGCACCAGTCTCTAATGTGGTGGTAACTGCCAGCAGCACAGACTTGGTGGAGTCCAGCTCTGTCCGTCTGTCCTGCTCCTCCTCTGGATCCTCTCTCTCTTTCCTCTGGCTGATCACATGCTTGGGGTAAAATTTTATCCTAAAGTCATTTTTTTTTTTTTTTTTTTCCAAACATGAACTATCTCCTAGGTTTAAGCACGGGTTGTGATAAAAACTATCCTACAATATGTTTCATCTACTGTATAATGGCATCATACAGTAGATGTTCTTATAGCTAAACAATGTTGCCTGTCCTCAGCTCTGTGTTATCAGAAATAACTGCTTGTCTCTGGCTTAAAGAAGACTTTTAAGGAGCAATAAGTAACACTGACAGCTATTGATTAAAATAGATACTGCAGTCCAAATTCAAAATATTGAAGAGAGTTGTCTCCCCCCGCAACCTCCTCCCCAGACTTGAAGCTTATGCGGATTGCCAGGTTGAGGACACTGAACCTGTACGAGCGCAAGAAGAGCACAATATTATACTTCGCCGGGTCGAACAACAAAGACAAACATGGCTTGAGATAAACCTAATAATAACACAAGCCGTGCGCTAACTTACAGTGTTGGGCAGATTACTTAGAAAACATTACCTGTAGGCTCACTAACATTAGCTACATCATTTCACTAAAATCTACCTAACAATCTAAACACTTGCAAAAAAATTAGCATATTCATTGATTCAGCCACAAAATTGAATAAACTTCTAAAATGGGTATATGGTTTCTATTAGACAAGATAGATAAATAGCTAGTAGCTACTTGATTTGGATGTCAGTATTCGTTCAATGTAACGTTCTAGTAATCGCATTCGTAAAACGAGTCAATTCAGAGTCAAACTTGCGGGCATTGGGGGGCAATGCTTCTCCAACTGAGCTTTTGTGCCCCCTAATATTCTCACAATTCATTATATTATGATAAACATTAAATATGATAAGCATGTATTGATAAATACAGAAAACTGTATTGCTTTCCGATGCAATCCATGGGGGCCTCAGACCGAAAAGACTGAGCCGAAGCCTCCAGAAGCTGCATTATGCACGGGCTTGCAGCCGGGCACTGCCTGAGAGGCGCTGCGTAATGCACGGAGGAGCAATCAGACTCAAAACGCCGCCGTTAAGGGGGATTTAATATAGTAAATATATTACATATTTCTCCTTTAACAATAACAACAAGGCTGATGTTGTTCTTGAAATCAAAAGCAAGTATTAAAAGTCGAACTAATAATATAGATTTACTACATATGCTGCAGCTTATGTGCATTGACAAAAAAATTATATAATAAAATAATGAGTCAAATTGTTGTCAGTGTATAGAGTTTAATGGTGCCCTTTAAAACATTGCATGTGACTGAAATAAATGAGAGAAACAATATGGCTATGTTAACATAATAAGTTCATGTTAAGCACTTTATGTCACTTTTAATAGCTTTTAAAGCTACTTTCTTGTATCTCATTTCTTCAACAACAAATACCACTCTGTCCTGGACTTTATCAGAATTTTGATCAGATAAGAATAAGAATAACACCCACCAACGACTTCTCACATTAATTGCATGGCTCTTACTCATTGGTGTTCACTGCTGTCATGGACAGTGTGTCTCGAGTGAGACACCACAAAAGAAGTAAAGGCTATAACAGGTGAAGAAGTCCTTTGCCCCTCCCCTCAAACACACATACTGCACTCACAACACCTCTTCTGTGAAAACACTTTCTATGCAACTGGAGACTGCAGGAGATATGGAAACATCTGTGATACTGTTGATCATCCTGGGAGCCATCTCAGGTGAGAAATAAACACTTTTGCACACAACTCTTCCGTCAGGTCATGATTTTTCAGGTTATCTATATTAAATTTGGAAAGCTGACACAGAATATTATTTTAACAAGGTTGATTATTACAGTTATATAGGGCTGTCCCCGACCACAGAAATGCATAGTCACTGAAACCCTTACGATTTTGTCGACTAGTCGATTAGTTGATTTAATCGACAGATCTGTAAAACTGAGTTTCTCTACAAAGAATCACACAAAAGCACAACTTTAAATCTTGTGTATACCAGAGATGTGCTCATACGTTTCTTGGAAATAAGTCATTCAGCATGACAAAAGCATAAAAAATGACTTATCAAATAAAGAAATCTTAGTCAAGTAAGACCAAAACGAACGATTAGTCGAATAAGAGGTGGCAGCCCTACAGTTTAATATGTTAAAAGTGTAATATCAAAGCTTCTGTGCAGCTACACTTGTCCTGTCTTACTTAAGGTCACAGCTGGATCAAACAACTACAAGATCAAAGTCTTTAAATGCACCTGCATTAGATTATTATTATTATTATGATTTAAAATTGACATGGCATAGGAACATATTTAATCCTTTTTGTATCAGCACTCATTTCAGTTCTGGTGATTTTTTTAATCTCAAAATATTAATAGTTTAGTGCTCTCATCGTCTAGGTTACATAACATTTTCTTGTTAATATGACATCTGAGATACTCTACTCTGACTCTAGATTACACAGATAAAATGATAAAGTCCTAACACCTAATCTTGCTTTTATTCAAATAACAGTAAATAAATATAAATAGTGTGCTTTATATGTTTTTGTTCACAATTGGTAGCAAAGAAGAGGTAACACTTCTCTGAGTCTGATATTCTTGCATGGACAATTTTGAATGGATTTGTTTTGACGCTTGTTTCTGGTATTTCAGTTTTTAAATTGATTACATTCTCCCAGTGATCCACATTGCATTGTATTATTATCCTCAGTAACATTTTTTCCAAACATGTAACTATCTCCTCCAGGTTTAAGCCACGGAGTTGGTGTGCTGCCGGACAGTTTTACTGCAGTTGTTGGAGGGGCAGTGACGTTCAACACAACAGTGATTCCAACAGGAACACCATACCTGATAGTAACCTGGGCTTATTCTGATATCAGTGGTGCTCAATCTAATGTAATAACCTCAAGTAATGTAGATTTAATTGGACCAGCATATACAGACAGGGTCATCCTCTTCAGGTCTACTGGATCTCTGGAGATCAGGAATCTGGCTCTTAGTGACATTGGAGAATACAGCATTGTCATTATACCAAATGGTGGAGCACAGCTGAGAGGAAACTGCAGACTTGTCATACATGGTATGTTGTAGGGCTGGGAATTGGCAAGAATCTGGCGATACGATACGTGTCATGATACAGGGCTTACGATTCAATTGCGATATATTGCGATACTGTAAGCAAGGCGATATACTGTAATTTTTTTATCTAATTTTAGGAAACTGCCATAGTATAAAGAAAACACCACCATATGCATAAAATCAGAGTAAAAATTGCACTTTTTTATGCAATCAGAGCAGTGGGATCTGCTTTTGCATTTAACACGGTCCCTGTAACATCCAACATCACAGCACTGACAAGGTGCATCTCTTTGCAAATCAAATAAAGTATTGACTGAGCTAATCTTTGCATGTAAACTATTAATTAAAAATCAATAGTGTTTTTGAGAATCAATACAGTACCACAAAACATATTATCGTGATATTCGATTTTTACGATATCTTCTTACACCTCTAGTATGTTGTGATGTGATGGCATGCATGATGTAACACTGTTTCACTGTTAAACTTAAAACACACAGAAAACTTACTTTTCCAAAATGTTGTTCCTTTAAGAGGCACCAATCATTTAAAAAAGCATTTACAATGCCATCATGTTAAAACTGAAGAAATGCCAGAAGTCAAAAGAATTTTAACAATTAAAATACAAAATGTTTCCACTGATATTCAATATCAATGTCAAATTATTGGAGTAGCTAAATCTTTATGACTTTGACCTACACCATATCTTTTCTGAAGCCTTTTCTCTTATGCAATGTTGTTATCAGTTCAATAAAACCTGACTTTAATTGACATACAGGGAACAATTGTCCATCATGGATATTTAGGGTTATTTTACATATTGCATTGTTTTTAGTGGGTGTCCTGCCACAGAAACAGGGTAGAATGCCATACCCCCATTTATGACTCGTTCTTTGTTAATTTCAACCCACAGCACCAGTCTCTAATGTGGTGGTAACTGCCAGCAGCACAGACTTGGTGGAGTCCAGCTCTGTCCGTCTGTCCTGCTCCTCCTCTGGATCCTCTCTCTCTTTCCTCTGGCTGAACGGCAGCTCTGAGATTACAGCCAGCGACAGAGTTCACCTCACTGATGGAGGCGCCAATCTCACTATAATCAGTGTTACCCGCTACGACAAGGGACCGTTCAGTTGTCGTGTGATTAATCCTATCAGTGATGTCACCAGCGATCCAGTAAACCTCTCCATCAGCTGTGAGTTACTAACTGAAATGCTCTATCGTTGCATGTTCCTTCAAATCCAAGAGCTTAAAATGTTCACACTGATATGAAATACTGCAAAATTGCAAAATGTAGTGCTTCGTCTAAAAAAAATGTTGTTGCTTTTTTTTCTCTGGCATCACTGCAGATAGTATGACAATGATGCAGTTCTGCTTGTTTTGACTGGTACAAAACAGTTATGAGCCTTCACACTGAGCTATGCACACTGCGTGTCATATATTTTCAAGTTACTAACATTTTTATTGTTGACTCATTTTGTGTTTACTTTCCATGTATCACACAATGCAGACGGCCCAGAAAATATTCATTTGAAGCTCTCTCCATCGCAAGAATATTATGACCAAGGGTCAGACATCGTCCTGTCCTGCTCAGCTGACTCCAGACCTCCTGCCCTGTTTAAGTGGATTCTGAATGGAGACCTGCTGGCTGATACTGGACCAGAGCTCAGACTGATGAACATTCAAATGAGTCAGAGTGGGAAGTACAGCTGTCAGGCCATTAACAGCAAAACTATGAGATCTCAAACATCTCAGCCTTCAGCTATAACTGTACAGGGTAGGTGAAAATTAAGATTTTTTTTTACCAGTGGGCAACCTCCGAGTCTGAAAAGTGAAGCCAATGCTGAAGTGCCTTAAACGTGCATTCTCTCTATTATAGCCAGCAGGGGGCGACTCCTCTGGTTGCAAAAAGAAGTCTGATTGTATATAAGTCTATGAGAAAATGACCCTACTTCTCACTTGATTTATTACCTCAGTGAACATTGTAAATATCAGTTTATGGTCTCAATCGCTAGTTTCAAGTCTTCAATACAGCATGATGTTCATTTAGTAAATTATGGTCCCATTTACAGTAAAATAGAGGATTGACAGGTCACTACCACAGCATTGTCTGGTCCGGGTCCGCCTTTTCGTCTTACAACTTTAACCCTTGCACAGTGTGTTTTAAGTTCATGAAAGTTAATTGTAACATTTTGGTCGCCTAAAATGTCCTATTCAGCGTTCGGTTGTACTTAGCTCCACCCTCTCGTGTCTCTTCTGGTTGCAAGAAACCAAGATGGCAACAGCCAAAAATCAAGATGGTGACGGCCAAAATGCCGAATTCGAGGCTTCAAAACCACGCCGCCAGGAAAAGCGCCAGGCTTTGAGGCAAATTTGTGTAGTGGCCAAACGGTGGAATTACAACTTCTGTGTCCGTCACGTGATGCCCCAAAATACTTTTTCCCATACACTTACATTTGGAAAGAGACGCCTGTAAATCAGCGGATCATTTTTTTTGAGGTAAATCAACTTCCCAGTGCGAACACTTTAATAGCCCTTATTTAAATCATTAGGTCCTAAAAATTGTAAAGTGCACTACTTGCCAAATCCACAGTTGTTCCACTTCCTCTGTTCATATGAATACGATCCAGACTGAGGGCTGGGAGGCGGGGTTAAAGGAAATGCTAGTGCGCTTGCTCTATGGGCCCAATGGATGCGGAAGATCGCTGGAAGATCCGGGTACTTCATCACTCGGCAGTAGAGCCATTTTGGCTTCATGTGGCACTGAGCAACTTTCATAGGAATGAACGGGAGCCCGCCTCCAACGCTGTATCCAGTTCTCTTTATACATCCATGTTCAAAACGCCAGTCAACCAACCAATGGGTGAAGTCACGTTGACTACGTCTACTTCTTATACACAGTCAATGTTTTTTACACAACAGATATAAGCCTATTCACACAATTGTTCATTGTGCATCTTTAGGGTTAGGAATGTTGTTATTATTTAAAATGTACAAAATGATAATCAATAAATGTTTTCCCCCACAGCTCCAGTATCCAATGTTAAGGTAAACGCCAGCACCACAGACAGTTTGGAGTCCAGCTCTGTCCGTCTGTCCTGCTCCTCCTCTGGATCCTCTCTCTCTTTCCTCTGGCTGAACGGCAGCTCTGAGATGACAGCCAGCGACAGAGTTCAGCTCACTGATGGAGGCGCCACTCTCACTATAATTAACGTGACCCGCTACGACCAGGGACCGTTCAGGTGTCGTGTGTCCAATCAGTTCAGTAACGGCACCAGCGATCCAGTAAACCTCTCCATCAGCTGTGAGTTACTAATTTAAATGCTCTATTGTTGCATGTTCCTCCAAATCCAAGAGCTTAAAATGTTCACACTTATATGAAATACTGCAAAATTACAAAATGTAGCAGCTTTGTCTAAAAAAATGTTGCTTTTATTTGTTCTGACACTGAACAAGTGGTCACTGCAGATGGTATGATAATGATGCAGTTATGCTTTTGACTGGTACAAAACAGTTATGAGCCTTCACAATGAGCTATGCACACTGCATGTCATATATTCTCAAGTTACTAACACTTTTATTGTTGACTCATTTTGTGTTTACTTTCCATGTATCACACAATGCAGACGGCCCAGAAAATATTCATTTGAAGCCATCTCCATCGCAAGAACATTATGACCAAGGGTCAGACATCGTCCTGTCCTGCTCAGCCGACTCCAGACCTCCTGCCCTGTTTAAGTGGTTTCTGAATGGAGACCTGCTGGGTGACACTGGACCAGAGCTCAGACTGATGAACATTCAGATGAGTCATAGTGGAAACTACAACTGTCAGGCCTTTAACAGCAAAACTATGGGATCTCAAACATCTCAGCCTACAGCTATAACTGTACTGGGTAGGTTTAAATTAAAAGTTTTTTATCAGTGGGCAACCTCCGGGTCTGAGAAGTGAAGCCAATGCGGAACTGCCTTAAACTTGCATTCTTTCTAATAGCCAGCAGGGGGCGACTCCTCTGGTTGCAAAAAGAAGTCTGATTGTATAGAAGTCTATGAGAAAATGACCCTACTTCTCACTTGATTTATTACCTCAGTAAACATTGTAAACATGAGTTTATGGTCTCAATCGCTAGTTTCAAGTCTTCTTCAATACAGCATGATGTTCATTTAGTAAATTATGGTCCCATTTAGACTTAAATAGACGATTGACAGGTCGCTACCACGGTGTTGTCCGGTCTGGGAGTTGTCCTTGTTTATCCCTTACATTTTTAACCCTTTCACAGTGTGTTTTCAGTGAATGAAAGTTATTTGTAACATTTTGATCATCTAAAATGTCTTATTCAGCGTTCGGTACAAAAATGGCAGACCACAAACCAGTCCGTGAAGTCACGTTAACTACGTCTATTTCTTATACAGTATATAGTCTATGTTTTTTATGGAACAGATATAAGCCTATTCACACAATTGTTCATTGTTCATCTTTAGGGTTAGGATCGTTGTCATTATTTAAAATGTACAAAATGATAATCAATAAATGTTTTCCCCCACAGCACCAGTATCCAATGTTAAGGTGAACGCCAGCACCACAGAAATTTGGGAGTCCAGCAGCGGCTCTGTCCGTCTGTCCTGCTCGTCCTCTGGATCCTCTCTCTCTTTCCTCTGGCTGAACAGCAGCTCTGAGGTAACAGCCAGTGACAGAGTTCAGCTCACTGATGGAAACTCCACTCTCACTATAGTTAACGTGACCCGCTACGACCAGGGACCATTCAGGTGTCATGTGTTCAATCATTTTCGTAACGTCACCAGCGATCCAATAAACCTCCTCATCATATGTGAGTGACTAACAAGCATGTTCATACATCATGTTCATTCAAATCAGACAATTTAAAAGCCTTAATACTGAGTCAAGTCATTTGCCTGAGTCTACTAATATGATTTACCTGTGACGTAATTTTTGTTGCTCTTTCCTCTCCATATTTTATGGGTGACCATATCTCTTAATGTTTCCTGCTGCAGTCGGCCCAGAAAATATCAATCTCACAAAATCTCCATCACAAGAATACTATGACGAAGGGTTAGACATCAGCCTGATGTGCTCAGTTCTCTCCGGACCTCCTGCCTTGATTCAGTGGTTTCTGAATGGAGACCTGCAGTCTGATACTGGACCAGAAATCAGACTGATGAACATTCAGATGAGTCAGAGTGGGAACTACAGCTGTCGGGCCTTTAACAAGGAAACTATGAGAAATCAAACATCTCAGCTGTCAGTTGTCTCTGTGCTAAGATGTAAGTTGGGGAGAAAGACTTGTTGCTGAGGGCTAAAATGAGTACGTCAGAAATAATTCCTCAGGGCGCTTTCACAAGCCAACATTTAGTCTGTTTTAATCAAACTCTGGTGCGGTTCAACCCCTGTTGGGGTTGGTTTGGGAAGTTCTGAACGCAGTAATCGTACTCTGGTGCGGACCAAAACAACCGGTCCGAGACCGCTTGCGAGAGGTGGTCTCGAACCGCTTCCAAGCGAACCATCTCGGACACAGGTAAACGACAGGTTAACATGAGTGGGAGAGGAATGACCTGGACTTGTGCAGAAGTCCGATGTTTGCTTGACATCTGGGCCAAAGAGAACATACGGAATATGCTAAATAAAGTCCACAAAAACTGTGACGTTTATAAAGTCATAAACTGGAGGAAAAGGGATTCGTGCACAGTCGATCAGCACCGAGTCAAAGTGGAAAAACTTTGACAATATATCAAAGTCAGCGATTCTCTGCATTGAAGTGGCAGATCTCGAGACGAAAAAGAAAAGTTTGCTCCTTCATACATGCCCCTCAGCGAATTATTTTTTGATTTCTTTAACTTGTACACTGTAAAACCGAACCAGACTAAATAGAAAACTAAGTATCAATTTCACTCTGATTCGGACTCGCCAAACGGACTATGGCTTGTGAAAGCGCCCTTATAGATTGTTATTTGACATAGAACTGGTACAGAACTCAACATGCTTAGCTGAACGTAATCTTGCTGCAGAAAGAGGGAATATAAGTCAGAGCAATTGATTTGTGCAAACATGTTTTTGTTTTTTTTCTACCCACAGCACAAATCGCCAATGTTGTAATAACTCCCAACACAACAGATTTGTCAGAGCTCAGCAGCTCCGTCTGTATGTCCTGCTCCTCTACTGGATCCTCCCCTTCTTTCCTCTGGCTGAACAGCAGCTCAGAGGTTACAGAAAGCGACAGAGTTCAGCTCACTGACGGAGGCTCCACTCTCACCATAGTCAGTGTGACCCGCTACGACCAGGGACCATTCAGGTGTCGTGTGTCCAATCAGTTCAGTAACGGCACCAGCGATCCAGTAAAACTCTCCATCAGCTGTGAGTACTCGCTGATGTTACAACATCTGCATGCAAATGCTACACAGACCTTTAACAGTTGCAGCTTGATTCATAATTATTACAACCCTCATGTCAGGAGTGGGTTTGTCTAAATTACTTATTCAGCTCCTTGCTGTTTGATTGCTGCAGTGTTTGGCTGCTACTGAGTAAATTATAGTTGCGTTTAGTTTAATGATGCAGTTTGGCACTTGAACGACACACTTAACAGTAATGACCCCTTCACACTGAGCCAAGCTGGAGGCAATATGCAGCTTTTCTCAAGATACTGTTCTTTTATCGGTGACTATACCGTTTTATGTCTTTCTCCTCAGTTGGTCCAGAAATTGTTACTTTGACAATATCGCCGTCACAAGAATACTTTGAGGTTGGGTCAAACATCAGCCTGATGTGCTCAGCTGACTCCAGACCTCCAGCCCAATTTATGTGGCTTCTGAATGGAGACCTGCTGGCTGATACTGGACCAGAGCTCAGTCTGATGAACACTCAGATTAATCAGAGTGGAGACTACAGCTGTAAGGCCTTTAACAACAAAACTATGAGAAATGAAACATCTCAGCCTGCAACCATCTCTGTACTGAGTAAGTTAGAATAAGTTAAATGGTTACAACACAATGGCTTCAAGTTTTGACTTGCTGATAACCTACATAATGCATTGTTTTTAGTGGGTGTCCTGCCACAGAAACAGGGTAGAAATGCCATACCCCCATTTATGACTCATTCTTTGTTCATTTCAACCCACAGCCCCAGTTTCTAATGTGGTGGTAACTGCCAGCAGCACAGACTTGGTGGAGTTCAACAGCTCTGTCCGTCTGTCCTGCTCCTCCTCTGGATCCTCTCTCTCTTTCCTCTGGCTGAACAGCAGCTCTGAGGTTACAGCCAGCGACAGAGTTCAGCTCACTGATGGAGGCGCCACTCTCACTATAGTTAACGTTACCCGCTACGACCAGGGACCATTCACGTGTCACGTGTTCAATAATTTCAATAACGCCACCAGCGATCCAGTGAAACTCTCCATCAGCTGTGAGTACTCTCTGATGTTACAACATCTGCAGGAAAATGCTACACAGACCTTTAACAGTTGCAGCTTGATTCGTCATTATTACAACCATCATGTCAGGAGTGGGTTTGTCTAAATTACTTATTGCGCTCCTTGCTGTTTGATTGCTGCAGTGTTTGGCTGCTACTGAGTAAATTAAAGTTGCGTTTAGTTTAATGATGCAGTTTGGCACTTGAACGGCACACTTAACAGTAATGACCCCTTCACACTGAGCCAAGCTGGAGGCAATATGCAGCTTTTCTCAAGCTACTGTTCTTTTATCGGTGACTATACCGTTTTATGTCTTTCTCCTCAGTTGGCCCAGAAAATGTTGCTTTGACAATATCGCCGTCACAAGAATACTTTGAGGTTGGGTCAAACATCAGCCTGATGTGCTCAGCTGACTCCAGACCTCCAGCCCAATTTATGTGGCTTCTGAATGGAGACCTGCTGACTGATACTGGACCAGAGCTCAGTCTGATGAACACTCAGATTAATCAGAGTGGAGACTACAGCTGTCAGGCATTTAACAACAAAACTATGAGAAATGAAACATCTCAGCCTGCAACCATCTCTGTACTGAGTAAGTTAGAATAAGTTAAATGGTTACAACACAATGGCTTTAAGTTTTGACTTGCTGATAACCTACATAATGCATTGTTTTTAGTGGGTGTCCTGCCACAGAAACAGGGTAGAAATGCCATACCCCCATTTATGACTCATTCTTTGTTCATTTCAACCCACAGCAAAAGTCTCTAATGTGGTTGTAACTGCCAGCAGCAAATACTTGGTGGAGTCCAGCAGCTCTGTCCGTCTGTCCTGCTCCTCCTCTGGATCCTCTCTCTCTTTCCTCTGGCTAAACGGCAGCTCTGAGGTTACAGCCAGCGACAGAGTTCAGCTCACCGATGGAGGCGCCAATCTCACTATAGTTAACGTGACCCGCTACGACCAGGGACCATTCACGTGCAGCGTGTCGAATGGTGCCACAAGTGAAATCAGCCAGCCGGTGATTCTTTTCATCCTATGTGAGTTTATGACAAAGGGACTCATGCTACAAAGCTACACTGCAATCACTCTCAGGGTCCGTATAAATCCCAGCTGTTTCAGTAGGATTGGCAGACCACACACCACAACTATGGATCTAATGCTCATAATAACCACTGTCCACCCAAAGCCCTGAAACCTCAGGCACTTAAATTAACATCACTTATAGGATCAGCATAAAGGGCTCCAAATGCCTTATGAGGAACAGCACAGCACTTTATAAAATGAGGTTTCCATGACCAAGGTGGTATTTTGTGAGGTATATATTCAGGGCTGTTCTCAACCAAAGAAATTCTTAGTTGACTAACACTCGAATAATTTTTCGAATAATCTATTTGTTGATTTAATCTGTAAACTGAGTTTCTCCACAAAGAATCACACAAAAGCACGACTTTAAATCTTGTGTTTACCAGAGATGTACTCATATTTTTCATGGAAATAAGTCATTCAGCATGAAAAAGCACAAAAAATGACTAATCTACTAAAGAAATCTTAGTCAACTAAGACCAAAATGACAGATTAGTTGATTTATCAACTAAGAGGGAGCAGTCCTACTTATATGTAACATTAACTGTTTGTTCCTCTTGTCTGGATGCGACATAGTACTTGTAATCAACTATCAACAGTGGTTGAAGAAGTATTCAGATATTTTACTTAAGTAAAAGGAGCAATACCACAGTGAAGAAATAATCTGTTGGAAGTAAAAGTCCTGCATTCAAGATCTTACTTAAGTAAAAGTACAAAAGTATCAGCATCAAAATACACTTAAAGTACCAAAAGTACAAGTACCTACTATGCAGAATGTCCCATTTTAGCATAATATAAATTACAATACTGGCTCTTAATTAATGATGCATTAATGAGTTCATCACTTTAATGTTGCAGCTGATAAAGGTGGAGCTAATTTTAAGTACTGTATATACTGCTGGTCAGCTTAACCTATAATAATACATCCTCATCTATTAGTTGATTGTATTTTGTATTAATAATCTAAATCTGCAAAGTAGCTGAAGTTATCAAATAGATGTCGTGGAGTAAAAAGTACAGTATTTGCCTCTGAGATGATGTAGTGGAGTAGAAGTAAAATTGGAAATAGTCAAGTAAAGTACAAGTACCTCAAAAATGTACTTAAGTACTGCACTTGAGTAAATGTACTCAGTTACATTCCACCACTAATTATCAATCATACAGTATTAACATTGCACCTGCAAAATAGTTCTTGCCAGCTCTTAAAATTTAATTGATATAAGTATTTTAATCATAAATACTTTTGGACTCCTACAAATTACTTAATGGCATAATATGAAATCCATTTGATCAAACCAGCGTTATACGCATGTGTGTGCTTCAGTGAGCTGAAGACTTACAGTATGCCTCACTGTGACTTTACACACACTACTACAACCAAACAACAGTATGCAGCCACGCACAGTTAGAGAAATCACCTTTTTATACCGTCAGAAGCCACACAAAACATTTTCAAATGCATTGTATAACAAAATGATACATTGGGCTCACAATATTAATAATATCATGAATTCTATACATGATATAAAAAGCACATAACCACTGTCACAAGACAACCATCACCACTGACAAGAATGTACTAAAGTGTTGTCACAACACTGGAATTTTTAACTGCGATACAATAGCTACCTTGAAAAATATCGATATTCAATACCATTTTCAACACCACAGGACAAAACAGAGGGCATAACATTTTTGATTTATATTAAAAGATAAATAGCGGTGTGTGTGTGTGTATGTGTGTGTGTGTGTGTGTGTGTGTGTGTGTGTGTGTGTGTGTGTGTGTGTGTGTGTGTGTGTGTGTGTGTGTCAACTCGCTGTCTGAGAGAAGAGAAAGCAGAAAGTGCAGCTGGTACCCCTGTATTGATACTGCAGAAAATGAGTACTGAAATCGTTTCAAATATTCAGTATTGATATGTATGGATACTTCGATATGTTTGAGAACACTAAAATGCACATATAACTGCAAGACAAACTGCAACCGCCAGTGTGGCTTGTTATCATCACCAATGGTCAAAAGGAAAACATATGGGCAGTGGTGGAGTAATTCAGATCCTTTACTTCAGTAAAAGTACCACCAAAAATACTTTACTATTACTACTACTACTACTTCTAAGTAAAAGTCAGACATTCTAGATTTCACTTCAGTAAAAGTACAAACGTAGGCTATTATCAGTAAAATGTACTTCAAGTATGAAAATTGTAGAAGTAGTTATTGTGTAGTGTTTTGTTAGTGTGTCAGGGTTTTACTATTATATATAATGTTTCTGGATTAATATTACTGCTGCATTGATGTGTATGCTGCATTTTAGTGCTGTAGATGTTTAAGGTTGTGCTAATTTAAACTACTTCACATACTATTGGGTAATGTAATCTACAGCAATGCATCATACAGTGAGCAGCCTACTAGTAACGGTACTTTCCACCACTGGGACACCAGCTGGCACTCATTAACGATGACACAATACACAAAATGTCCAAACAATATGACTAAAAGGTCCTTAATTGACAGCCAATAGTCAGTTTAGAGAAATGTGTACTCACGGTCACAGAAGCTCCGTTCGTCTCCGGCTGGTGTCAGAGAGAAACAGCTTGAAATAGTCCAGTGAAGCGTCCTGATGTGGCGTTAACAACACAGGTGCATCAGGCATGACACCATTTTTCTTTCGCAGGTGCGTTTCGCTTTACCAGGTGAAGTTCAGCATGCAGTTTATCGTCACTTACTCCATAGTGTTGTTATATTTGTCGCTTTCCACTCGCTCGTTTTAACATAACATTAACATAACAACAACTCGATCCACAACACACCATGCTAACGTGTATTTTAGCTAATTCATCCAAACTAGCAAACAAGGCCAAAGGTTTCCCTCTGACACCTGACCTTCGAGCAACCAATCAAAAGACGGGGTCACCTGGGGTCGATTTTACATGAAATTACAACAATTATTAATATTTTAATATGAAATAATCTTGTTTGATTCACTTTTATACAAACAAAAATTTTATTAAAATAATAAGGAAATTTCTGGGGATTCATTTTGCATTTTTTTCGGGGGAGCTCGAGCGCCCCCTTGCCACTGGGCCTACTCTCAGCCCTCACAAAAGCGTGTCAAAGGTCAAAATCTGTAAACTAAAGGTGGGCCTGACAAATTGGTGGAAAGTAACTAAGTATATTTAATCAAGTACACTGTACTTAAGTACAATTCTGAGATATACTTGTACTTTACTTCAGTATTTTCATTTTCTGCTACTTTACTTCTACTCCATTACACTTCAGAGGCAAATACTTTAGGCTACCTTTTACTTCACCACATGTATTTCATACCCTAAGTTACTGGTTAGCCTACTTTGCAGATTCAGATTAATAATACTAAATATAAAAAAATAAATAATTGATATGTATTACTACAGGTTAAAATAAGACTTTATTGATCCCTAGAGGGTATTCACAAGCTATCAACAGTAGCCCATATATAAAAATTAAAATGAGCCACACCTTTACCAGCTGCAACATAAAAGTGATGAACACATTGATGCATCAATAATTATAATCAAATTATATAATAGATATTACTCTGAAATGGGCCATTCTGCATAATGAGTACTTTTATTTTTGGTAGGCCTACTTTTGAGTATGTTTTGATGGTAATACTTTTATACTTTTACTTAAATTAAGTTTTGATTGCAGGACTTTTACTTGCAACAGAGTATTTTCAAAATTGTGTTATACTACTTTTACTTTACTTACTTATAATTGTGATTCACAGTTCTTAATACACAATGTTGTCAGAAAATTGTTCATTATTGGCAAAGGCCCAGTATGAGCATTTGTAACAATACATCTGATTCTGAAGACTGAAAGCCAAAAATAAAAACACACAAAACACGTATGATGACACATCAGAAGCCTCTATAAGAATACAGCCAAACTACAGTATCTTCAAACAATCTGACTTGTTACAGTCTTGTTACAGATGGACCTGACAACATGGCTATCAAAGGACCTGAATCAGTACGTGTTGGAGATTTCACAATGCTTTACTGCTCCACCATGTCTGTACCGTCACCAACGTTCACCTGGCTTTATAATGGAAAGCCAACCAGTTTGCGTGAGGCGGCGTACGTCATACCGTCCATCAGAGGCTTTGACGGTGGGACGTACACCTGCACTGCTGTGAATGCTGCTACAGGGCTAGATCAATCAGTGAGCCACCAGTTAACTGTTGTAGGTATGTGACAAAAAAAAGAAAAAGCGACACCGAAAAATAAAGAAACCAATGAGCCATGTCTATTTCTGAGTGTTTTGGAGAAATGCATTTAGGATATTCTTGTTTTTTTTCAGATTTCTCAGATTGTGACTGCTCAGTTGCTGCTGGGAGAGCGACTATCATAACAGCTGTATGTTTTCTACTTATTGCAATAATGTGTGGAACAATCATGTATATGAAAAGGAGGAACAGGTAAGCATAAAACAGGTTATGATTTCTTTTGAAAAAAAGGTCCATAGTGGCCAGTGGTGGAATGCAATTATAAGTACTTGTACTCTACTTGAGTATTTCCATTTAATGCTACTTTATACTTCTATTCCACTACTTTTCAGAGAGAAATATTATACTGATGAGATGAGATGACGTTAATGTCCGAAAAATGATGCCACATGCAAAGGAATGTTCTAGTACAATTGTATTAAATAACACAAGTGCATGCATTAATACTTAATTGAAGCATGAATACATTTCTTCATGATAATAAACTTAATTAGTGGATGGTTAATTGGTTAAATGAAACATTTTCATAGTGAGTGAGAAAAACTGATTCACAACGTAATGCAAACCAATACAATAGCCATATTGCAATAAGCAATAATGGTCATTATTTGTGTGTTGAATTATAGTAATTTGAGGCTGTACTTTGTGATGGTTTTGCATTGAACTACATGATAATGAAAGGTTACTCTAAAAATGTGTAACTTGTGTATTGTATAATTGTAAAGGAGCAAAATATTGAGTCAATTCAATTTGATTTGTATAGCCCAAAATCACAAATCACAAATTTGCCTCAGGGGGCTTTACAATCTGTACAGGATACGACACCCTCTGTCCTTTACAGTGCGACCCTCCTTATCGGATAAGGAAAAACGCCCACCAAAAAACCCTTTTAGCAGGGAAAAAAGAAAAAAATGGAAGAAACCTCAGGAAGAGCAACAGAGGGATCCCCCTTCCAGGATGGACAGACGTGCAATAGATGTTGTGTGTATTAGAAACACCTTTCAGTATTATTCAATCTAATGCAAAAACAACATAAACTACAGCCTCAGGATTTAAAGTAAGATTCAAATAAAACCTCTCTGACACAATGACAACACCAACTAAACTATCATGTTTCACAATAAGACTGTATGAATTGAATTGAATTGAATTACAATGCACAGAGGTCTGTAATTTTCTGGTCACTCAACATGTACATTTTGACAAGACAACACCTTATTTTAATTTTTCAGCGGCAACAACAATTATGCAGCAAATCGAAAAGGTTAGTATTCACCTGATCTAACTTCTTGTCTTTTCTTATCTTCTAAGACGATGGAAATACTTGTTTCTCAATCATAAAAGTCACCTACGGTAATGAATCATGAGATTTAACAAACTTCTGCTTTGACCCTCAGAACAATTAAGTGTGAGGGAGAACCGTTCAGACGTCTATAGGCTCTCAGTAACAGCACAGAACGGCTTGACTTCCTTTGACGGTGAGTTGAATGTGACTCAATGAAATTTATTCTGAAAGAGAGAAAATCCACAACTCTGAGTTCACATTTTCGTAACTTCCTTTGTAATGTGTTAACTTTTCCTCCCGCAGCATAAATACAATGAGGAAACAGAAACAATTTCCAAGGCCAACAGTCTCAAACAAAAGCAGCAGTGTTATTTTATTTATTTGTTCAACCCAACCATTTTGTGCTGAGTTTGATGTTCGATGCATATCTGAATTGCAACTTTTGTGTAACCTGGTTTTACAATATTGTCTAATGGCTTTGCAAAAATTGGTTTAAAATGAATACTTACTGTATGCATAATTAATATATTACCAAAGCTGTACATAATTAAAATAGTCATTATTGTAATAAAGTTACAATAAATTAAGTGTTTTTTATTATACAATACATGTTATGTATATATGTGTATATTCAATATACACTATATCTGGATCCCCAGTGTCTCCTGTGTCACTGCCTCTGAATACAACAGAAAACACCAAGTTTTACCATCATAAATCCACACAACACATAAGACAGGCAGCACTATTCACTAGATTTTTTAAAGCCAGAAAACAGAGCCATGAGGAGGTGCAGAAGTCTAGTTTTCGCTCAGAGCACTTGAATTACAATATGCTGAAAGGTTATTATGGAATTTTTGTCCAATGATGCCAAAAACTGTCTGTCTACTGCAGGTTTAACTAAGCCAAACTTTAACAAAAGATCAGGCAGATTATATACCGATCAGCCATAACATTAAGACCACTGACAGGTAAAGTGAATAACATTGATGATCTTGTTACAATGGCACCTGGAAGTGGGTGGGATATATTAGACAGCAAGTGAACATTTTGAACTTTGAACTTTGTGTTGGAAGCAGAAAAAATGGGCAAGCGTAAGGATGTGAGCAACTTTGACAAGGGCCAAATTGTGATGGCTAGACGACTGGGTCAGAGCATCTCCAAAACTACAGCTCTTGAGGGATGTTCCCGGTCTGCAGTTGTCAGGACCTACCAAAAGTGGTCCAAGGAAGGAAAACAGGTGAACCAGCGAAAGGGTCAGACCCAAGGCTCATTGATGCACGTGGGGAGCGAAGGCTGGCCCGTGTTGTCCGATCCAATAGAAGAGTTACTGGAGCTCAAATTGCTGAAAAAGTTAACGCTGGTAGCGATAGAAAGGTGTCAGAACACACAGTGCATCGCAGTTTGTTGCAAATGGGGCTGCGTAGCCGCAGACCGGTCAGGGTGCCCATGCTGACCTAATGTTATGGCTGTTCGGTGTACAAGAGTAATTTTGGGGTTATATTTGAAGCCACTGACAAATAGCCTTTTGTCACCTTTTGTGACAAGTTTTTAAATGTGGCTAATTTCATGGGGAGAAAATTTCCCACCGAAGTCAAAGACATAGAAAGACTTTCTATGATGTTATATGATGTCTTTAGGTTTAAAATAATGTTCACAGTTCATCAGATATTCCACATCAAGCTGCTCTGCTGCACACATCGACTGACTAAACATGACACAGTCATACAGCAGAGTTTATAAAACATCAATGATGCCAAATTTCCGAAGGGATCATAAACTTTTTCATTTCACTTAACTAATCTTATCTTTAAATCTCATACTGCACACACAGGTGAGAACAGATAGATATGCTGTTTTGATATGAAACTGTTGCTCTTCATCATTTTAAATGTATTTTTTATTGAATGAGTATTCATCCTGTTTGGTAATATTTATTTATCTGTCTATGAGCACTATAGACTAAGTCATGACTTGGCTCTCAGCTAAATTTATTGACGATTCCTCACCCCAGTTTGTTCTTATTCTTTAACAATTTTGCTTGTGGTTTTGTTTGAATATTCAAACATGAAGCACTTTGTAACATGGGTTTTATAAATTTAGTTTTACATACTTACATTTCTACTTCAATAATGGTATACAGTGCACATGCAGTTCACAGTGTACAATGTAAAATTTAATTTTGGCTTTTTAGACAATGCTCAGTCTAAAAATATAGCATCACTGATGCTTTTTTTAACCAATACTATCAAACAGTACAACACCTTGAGTTAATCTGTCACATTTCAGTGGGTTGTTGAGACATTTGGCAACAGATATGAATTATTATATTATCTAATATGAGTGTTTGTAAATGTTTATCAATTGGTTAACTGTTGACCTGTCCTTCTGCCCAGTGTAAGCTGGGAAAGGCTCCAGGTAGAGAAAATAAACTGACTGGTCGTCTCAGTTTTTGCGGCCTTGAAGAGCAACCGATTTTATAATTCAAGTGCCTCATTAACCATAAAAATATATATGTAGAGTAACTGAACTTCTCTTTTCTTTAATCATCAAATGTGATGTTCTGTCAAAACAGGAATGCCATTTAAATAACGGGGCTAAAACACTGTAGTATTAAAGTATTTTTGCACAATAAAAAGGATTGAGTAATATCTTGTTTGTCTAATTTGTACATGCGTACAGTGTGACAGTACAATATGTGAAATGTTCATTGAAGGTTTATGAACGCCCAGTGCTTCGTGTAGATCCGACGGAAAACCATCACACCATCAATCTTGTTAATTATTATTACTGGACTCTAGAGCAATGTTTCTTAGTTCATAATTTATATCTATAATACATATTTTATGACACTTGTGTAAAAATAAGTGGACTTTGTCTGTTATTTATTGCTGACAACCCTTAAACAGATGTGTACATGTGTATGGAGCCGATCCGGTCCAACACAAATGAATTTATGGAGGCGTCTTTGATAGCTACTCTGACCTGCTGTGATCAATCTTAATCTTATCGTCTGTATAATTATTAGGCTATAACTCTTACACATGCTAATCATTAATCTACAAGATTCAGACCAAGACAAGGACAGAGGAAGTTCACATGTTTGTCAGGCCAGCTGATCGCAGTGAATTTGTTGTTTCAAATGTGCTTTTATTAATATTAATTACAATAATAATAAACTTTATTTATATAGCACCTTTCATAACATAAAATGCAGCTCAAAGTGCTTCACAAGAGAAACTAATCAATAACAAGTATTAAAAACAAGGAGTGAAAACAATTAAATAATAGAATCCTAAAAAAATACAAAATAGGTTAATACTATTAATAATAACAAGTTCATAATGGTAAAAACAATTTGAAGATATAAAACCATAAAACAAGTATGTGAATATATAAAATAAATATAAAATAATAACAATGATGTTAGAAAAAGACGGAAAAACAATTATCATTCTCAATGAAGGCTGTCACAATATCAGATTTTCACTTCGCGATTATTGTGGTCAAAAGAATTCATGATAATAATATTATCAGGATATCTATAGAAAATTTTAAAAAATATATAATGCTATCAGTCAAGACTCAAGTTCAACTTTTACTTTGTTTACTGTGCGTTTTGTCTCTTTTTTGTCAAATGAATTACACTCAACATACGAATATAGGGAGGTGGAGAGAGAGTCTGTAACCATAACATTATTTATAAAATGGTTTAAGAGGCGTTGGACGATTTACACAATATGATCATATGTGTATTATTAACAGGATATCAAAATTACATTTTTAGATATAACTATATAAGTTATCTTCAATAGCAGTATATTGCGACATCCCTAGTCTCAATGAAATATACATTTTGTATAGAGACACACCTGGATACAGACGGGGCATTGGATAATTTAAGTGAAAGCACAAAAAAATATTTTTTTTATCTCTTGATAGCTCATGATGTTCATAGTGGCCGGAGGGGCAACACACAAACCAGTTGCATGTTTTGCGTTCGTGGCGAGAATGAAGCAGGCAGCAGTCATACATTAGACAAAGCAGGCTAATAAAGCATGTAATCTCTATAGTAACCTGGATTAACCCTAATTTGTGGTGACCTTGTCTGATTTCACAGGAGCAGGAGGAACATCACAGAGCATACAGTATATCTACTAATGGTTTTATTGCAGCATTTGTTTTTGCATTTCGGCACCACTGAGTCTACATCTGCTTTTACCTTTATACCAAATTATAAAATATAACAGCAGATATGAAAAAACGAAGAAAATTCATCTGATGTTAAAAAAAACCCTTCCATAATAGACAGCAGACACACACAGTGTTGCACTCTACAGTTTCGAACATCAGTCACTGATTATTGAATACAATGATGCCCACTAGCAACATTCAAGAATTTAATCATTTAAAATATTTTGAGATGAAATGACTTAAAGATGAGCTTTTTAATTCTATCACTCTGGATTTTTCAAAAGGCTCCAGACACTAAAGTCTATACAGAGCAACATTCAACAATGTGTTTTTGTTGTGTTTGGTGATTGGTTCATGACAGTCAGGCGACATAAATATGTAAATATTGAGGATTTTCTGACATGCAAACAGTGGCTTTTCTCTGCTGTAAAATATTAACTCATTTAACAACTAACAGATCAGACCTGGCAGTAGCTACACTCCGTAGAGGTCACAGGTCAACCTGGTTGAAAGATCTAAAAAGTTGAGACTTTTTAAAAAAGCTTTTAACCTTTTAACAAAATCAAACATAATACAGCTCATATTCTCTCCTAAAAATGTTCATTTTCTTGTTCTGGAACACTAAACATTTTTAATCACAAAAATAAGCAGATTAAAACTGACCAATTTCCCCTTCCTCCTTGTTTGTGTGGAAGGAAACGTAATGTTTTGTATGAAATATGACTTTTGCAAAAAATGTGGACGTATTATTTAATAGATCTATTTGTTTTCTAAACCAAAAATGGTATGAGAAATGAAGGCATCTTTTCATTCATTTTACTTATTCTTTACAATAAAATGTGGCACTATATTTACTCAAAAACCAGAGACATACAGCGCAATGGAATAAATCAGTTTCTATCATGGCAATCCATCATCTTAGGTGAAGATCTTAACATTGTAAGGAGTGCCCTTCTTCAGAAGATCTACTTCCTTTTTCCAGAAGAACTACTTTGCTTTTAAAAGCAGAACACTGACACTATTGACGTAGTTACTGTATTGAAAAAAGAGGTTTGGTTTTGAATGTAAACTGTGTCTGTCTGTTAAACTGTGGTCTTCTGTTTACATTACAGTCCACTTTACAGACTTGGAAAATAGCCAAAGAATCCATTCAGAGCCCATAAAAACTTACAGAGATGTAGCATGACTCCATGAGAATGCATTGTGTTTCACATAAAATGTTGGTTTCTACATTAAACTATAGTTGTGAAATTCAGCTTTGTAAAAGAAGGAGTTAGTGGGACATTTATGCTTTATTCTGTATTGATTGTATGTAAGGACATGATGTTATAATAAAGCATCAGTAAATAACTGTATTTGATTAAAACTGTATTTCTTGGGTGTCACAAGATAAATCTGAGGTGTTGTGAGATGATTTAACAGAACAGGAATACATTTAGCAAACAACATACATTTTTGGGGACTTTTCTGTTATCTTTGTTTTTTTTCTAATAGAATACTTAAAGGAACAGTGTCTATCATTTCAGGGGATCTATTAGCTAATTAGATCTATTAGTGTATAATCACCTGAAACTAAGAATCGTTGTGTTTTCGTTAGGTTAGAATAAGCCTTTCATATCTACATACGTAGGGAGCGGGTCCTCTTCATGGAGTCCGCCATGTTTCTACAGTGGCTCGGAACGGACAAACAAAACACTGGCTCTGGAGAGAGCCTTTCACGTTCTCACGTTCCCGGAAGGCCACTGTAGTTCTACGACACGTTTGTGAAACTGTGGTAAAGTGAGCCGCAGAGTGCTAAACCGTGGTACCAACAGCCACCGTCTGACTTCCGTTGCTCCTAAAGTAGTGTTATTATGGTAAGGATGGCCTCTGAGCGAGGCGAACGGCGTTACCACGGTATTACACTGCGGCTCACGTTACCGCAGTCTTGGAAAGGGAGGAGTGAGCTGAGGGGTACTCAGTTTGTTGCAATCTGCAACAGCATCACTAGATGCCGCCAAATCCTACACACTGTCCCTTTAATAGTCTTTTATATCTTCGGTCCTATAACAAATATTCAAATAAAACAACGAACGTTTGGTTAAACTGCTAACAACTTTGGGTCACAAATAGAAGCACACTCAGCTTCATTTTATGGGGTCACAAGCCACCAACATTGAGAACCACTTCTCTAGTAGAAGTACATGTTCTCTTATCAATCAGTGAGCACCTAATGAGTCACATCAACTCCACCAGTCACCAGTGTGACAACAGATGTTGAGTAACATTATATTTACACTGTGACTTGCACATATTGAGAGGCCACATCGTATCTGTCGGTGACACATCCCTGACGGACGACTCACCTCCTCTTCTGTACATTCACATGTCAGGAATTATAGACACATGTGACACATTGTGAATACCTCATTGTTTCAGCTGATTTGATGGTTGGGTCACAGTATTTGGACATTTAGCCATTTATCAGACAGTGATTCATCCTGGATAGAGGTTTATAAAAACAGCAATGATAAACATATTCAGAGACACTATATGAAAATACCCCCCCTTTTTCAATTTCAAATTCAGTCTATCTGCAGACATTGAACCAAAAGACGTGTTTGTAAGGCTGTCTGAAGGAGGCTAAGTGTCTCTTGGACGTCTTTGATCCTCCTCCCCAAGGAATGCTACGCCTCACTGCTGCTCCTCAAACACAGTCATGGACCAAAAGCACTCACTGAAGAGCTCATAAAACTGAAACAATACGACTCCACCACCATGACTCAGACATCTGCTACACACAGTCATATAATATAGCCTTAGATTTATATTCCTGAATAATCTATTTTAAATTTGGTTGAATTTTGATTATCTACCAAAAGCAAAACGAGCACAAAGTGTGTAGATGGTGATGCCTGTTTTATTCATTCTGGTTTGACCAACTTGAAAATGTCAATGAAGGAGTTTGAAAGCAGAGTTTGGATTACTTATGAATATATATCTGATGATCAACATAACCAGTCTGTTGCAACTTGTTTCATACTTGATGCAGGTACAATTCTGCTGAAAGGAGAAAACCTAAAGATTCCATTGGTACCAACCATATCATACTAGCTTGTCCAGAAGGAGGTTAAATAATGCTCCAAACGTACGCTAAATGTTGGCGTGGAAAAACTGGCATGGCAATTTTCAAAGGGGTCCCTTGACCTCTGACCTCAAGATATGTGAATGAAAATGGGTTGGACTTGGACTTGCATTTATATAGGGTTCTATGGGTACCCACGAGTCTCCCCTTTACAGACATGCCCACTTTATGATAATCACATGCAGTTTGGGCAAGTCATAGTCAAGTCAACACACTGACACGCTGACAGCTGTTGTTGCCTGTTGGGCTTCAGTTTGCCATGTTATGATTTGAGCATATTTTTTATGCTAAATACAGTACCTGTGAGGGTTTCTGGACAATATTTGTCATTGTTTTGTGTTGTTAATTGTTTTCCAATAATGAATATATACACACATTTGCATAAAGGAAGCATATTTGTCCACTCCCATGTTAATAAGAGTATTAAATATTTGACAAATCTCCCTTTAAGGTACATTTTGAATCGATAAAAAATGTGTGATTAATCGCGATTAACCATGGACAATCATGCGATTAATAAAGATCCAATATATTAATCGATTGACAGCCCTAATTTATATTATTATTAGGGGGGGAACTATTTTAAGATTAACTTGAAGTATAAGAATTGTCCTCTGGCAGGATAAGATCTTCAGCAAATCATTCAATTTAAGATTTTTTATTTCAGTGGCTTTCTGGCTTATTGTTAAATATGATGTTCTTTCATACTTTATTGTGTTGAAATTGTAATAAAAGGTGCAAAACTACTTGAAGCTAGGATTATCAAGACCGTGTCAAAGGTTTAGCTTATAGCAATAAGACCGGTTGAGCTGTTGATTCTTCTTTTGATATTTTTTTTTTTCTTGCCACAGAACTAAAGCAAAATCAGGACAAATAATTATTGTTTCTTTAAAACACTGCCGACATATATTTGTTTGATCAAAGGACATTTCAACAAAAAAACAAATTAGTCCACCAAGCTCAGTCTACAGGTAACTCCTGACTGAACATATACCCACAGGCATTTTGGTGTATTTACACAGTGGCATCGTAAACAGTGTTTGAGCGTTTCATTACTGAGTGGGGGGGCTGGAGTCGGTCCTGTGCTGTGGGTGTGAGACGATAAAAGGGCAGGAGCACCCATGACTCTCCATGTTTTTGATTTTGAAGAGGACTGTGAGACAAAGTTATATTATACAGCATGGACAACAAGATGCTCAGGACTGCTGCTTGTTTGGTGTTTTTATCAGGTATTTGTAGTACTATTACCAAGATGTATTATTTTGCTGAATATAAAGGAAGAAGTATGACAGAGCTGCTCTTAATTTTTTATTTTGTGTAACCAGGTATGTGTGTAGGTGAGGATATCTTGCCCCCGGGGCCTCTGAGTGGAGCTGTGGCGGGCACAGTGAAGTTCACCACCACCCTCAGACCTCCTGAGAGTCCTTTCCTCTCAGTCAGCTGGAGCTTCAAAGGGGTGAACATCATCACCTCCACCAGCACCAACATCACGGAGCCCGGACATGCCAACAGGATCACATTAGACCGATCCACGGGGGCCCTGGAGCTCAGGAACCTGGTGCTGGAGGACAGCGGGGAGTACATGCTCACCATCATACCAGACGGAGGGCTGCAGAGACAGGGGAAGACCATACTCAGTGTGTATGGTGGGTTTAATGTTGTGATGTTTAAAAGATCTGTCATGTGAAAACAATTCTTCTAAAACGTGTGTCGTCTGCATAGGGCATTGTATTGATATATTATTAATATTTTATTACAGAGATCTTAATTTTAATCTATATTGATACTGCAAAAAAAGTTGATTTGTTACCTGGTGTGGACACTGTATTATAATGTAATATGTAATTCAATCCAATACAGTAATCCTGCAAATAATTCTACCTTTTCCAAGCTGATTGCATCACCTTTTTTAACTTAAAATCTATCATTTTAGGCTGTAGGTGTTGAGTAATCTTTGAAGCCATAGTTTCTGGTTGTTTTAGTTGTTGGTGAATAGGCTCTGGTGTTGTTATACTAGATTAATTGAATATAGCTCAATGAATCTGTTACTCTATTCACTCCTTGTCCTGTAAATGCACCAAAATTCCTGCTAGGATTTAAGGATTCATAGGTTTTATTTGTCACCTTCACAAACTATGTGTGCAGTGAAATGCAGTGTAGCTACTATAAGGACTAATGTGAAAATAAGAATTAGGGAAAAGGAAATATAAATGATTTAAAAAAAAAAACTCAGCAGTAAAATCAGTACTTGTTTGTGTTTTCTTTATGCTCTGTCAGCACTGATAACCGGAGCCGCCATCCGCAGCCCCGCAGCCATCTTGATAGAAGACAAAGGCTCCACCAACCTCAGCTGCGAGGCCTCCGGCTCCATCAGCACCAGAGAGTGGATGAAGGACGGCCGGCCGCTCCACCCGAGCGGCAGAGTCAGCTTCTCCATGGACAACAGGACGGTGTTCATGCAACCCGTTCACAGCTCCAACCACGGCACATACCAGTGTCGGGTCAGCAACCCAGTCAGCTCCATGACTGCGGCCCACCAACTCACGGTCAACTGTGAGTACTGCTCACTCTACTGCACACGTCCAGTAACTATTGTTTTAGCAAAAAAAATCTTTGGAAATTAGCTCTTAATTCTTTGCAATTATTGAAGTTATTCAGGTATAGGTCTTAAATTTATAGCCCTAATACTCAGTGGTGGAATGTAACTATATTTAAGGAAGCACAGACAAGTACTGTATTTGAATTTGAGGTACTTGTACTTTACTTGAGCATTTTCTTCTCATACCACTTTCTACTTAAATACTTAATTATTTTAATAATTTATTTGTCATAGTTATTAATTTTGTTCTATTGGTTGGATAAAACAAGCATTGTGAAGATATCGCTTTGGCCTCTGGGTAATTGTGATGGGCATTTTTCATGATTTTTGGAATTTTTACAAATCAATCAATTAATTGAGAAAATAATCCGCAGATTAATCCATGTACAACAGTAAAATCCTGCTTTTACATTCATGCGTGAATAAAAATAGTGAGAAAGTTTGTGACCAGGCCGCCATGTTGAAAACATCTGAGCCAAAGCCAAGCACCGCCCACCGGCCGGAGCAAATTTCTCCTTTTACAGCTGAACAGTTCCTCTGCCTCCCCTTCATGCTACTGACCGCACTCGAACAAAAACAACCAATCGCTAGCTCACTTGTTCGCTCACACACATTCGCCGTCGCTCTCTCTCTCGCTTCACCACTCAGAACTCTGCTATTTTCCAAATTACCTTTACGCTACTCTTGCAACAACTGGGTCTAGTTAGGGCCTTTCACGTTTTCACGTTGGCCACTGTAGTTCTCCTACATGCTTGGCACACCGGAGAAGTTGCATTTGGTTGCAATCTGCAATCGCACCACTAGAGGTCACCAGATCTTACACACTGCACCTTTAAAGGGGACATATCATGAAAAACTCACTTTTTCAGTGCTTGTGCACATACATTTTGGTATCTGGAGTGCCTAACAACCAACAAACTGTGAAATAAGACAACTCAGTCAGTTTTCTTAATGGGCTGTCTAGATCAGAAAACATGTGATTCAACAAGCTGTTCAGATTTGGCTCCCCTTCCTATGTCATATGCAGGCTCAGTAGAATATATAGCCAACAGTCTGGGCTTTTTCTGGAGGGGGGCTTAAAGGGACATGCGCTAAAACGAAGCGTTTCAGAAAGAGAGTGAATAAAGGTATATTCAGACAGACAGTATAAGAAAAATAATGTGTTTTTCTAACATTAGAGCATGAGAAAATGTTCTAATAGAAACCCAAAATACAAGTATGAACTTGGAAATTAACATATGCCCCCTTTAAGTAACATTTTCAATGTAGGACTTTTACGTCTAATGGGGTATTTTTACATTGTGGCATTACAGTAGTACTTTTACTGGGGTAAAGAATCTGAATACTTCCGATATATCTTTTATCTGTGCAGTTGGACCACATAACATATCCATTACTGGACCGTCAGCAGCAGCACCCGGCCGGAGAGTGACACTGCAGTGCACAGCAGACTCCGTGCCACCAGCAAACTTCAGCTGGATGTTCAACGGCAATGAGACGCATGTTAATAACTCCATGTACATCATAGAGAGGTTGGAGGCAGAAAGCATAGGGAACTACACCTGCACTGCATCAAATATGGTGACCATGCGGGAAAACTCCACAGTTCTGTATCTGAGAGGTGAGATTTCTCTTTTTCAAAGGAGACAGTATACAACGTGTATTTTTCTTAAATGTCATGGTAGTTTTGTCAGTGTTGCATACATTTTAAAGCCAGCAGGCCATTTTGATAGGTGATAATTGTTGTCTTTTTTACTACATGAAGCATCCTGCACTGCTCCCTGCTGGTCGTTTTCACTGCTGCTGATCAGTACACTGATTCTGAGAGGGTTAATATAAGAGGAGGCGGCAGGTGAGATTAATCATTATATATCTGCCTTATCTAAAGTATATGTTCTTACTGTCATACTAATTTACATTGCTTATATTTTTTTCTCAGATTCTTCCTTGGTGCATTTTGCTCATGACCGAGGACCCTGAATAAAATCAATAAAAATGTGCTGCTGTATGAAACGTTATTTTGACTCAAGAGACACTGATGTTACAGCTCATCATTCCTGAGACAAAGTGGAAACTCTCCCATTGGGAAAACAATCATTTTATACATCTTAATTATAGACTTTTGGAGATGTAAAAGTGCAAATAAACGCCTTGGTGTCTACATTTGGTTTCACAAATAACAGCACCATGAATGCCTTTTCAATAGTAACTTATAGTGCAGGAATAACCAGTTTTAAACCAAAAGGACACAGAGCTTTATGGTAAAAAAAAAAGAAAACTTGTTCCTTCACTTCACATGTGAAAGGCTTGTGGGATTATTTGTGGAAGAAGCTGATGATGATTTCTTTTTTAATAAACCAGAACATGAGGAATACTTGGATTACGCTGTGTGGATATGCTTATGGGTATATATTTGGTGATATGCTGTATGTAATGTGACTGTTTTTTCATCTTTCTAAAGGAAGCTGTTGTCTAAAACTAGACTTAGAGTTCCCTTTCTGGGCGACAAAATGTTCAACACAGTGTTGCTTCACAGTTGCAGACATTGTGATCCTAACCCTGACCCAGTTTATAATTATAGCCCCAATCACTGAGTATCAGCACATTGAAGAGTTTCCATAAACCACACCTCTCCTATTTCTATCAAATAATCAGACTGAAGTCTTGAAGTAGAGTCATATTAGTGCATCAGAATTTAAAATGATTGATAATATGCAGGCATGATTGTTCTATGTCATTTTTTCTTCAAACTGTATAAAAAGGCACAAGTGTATCTTGTATTTATCAAAATGATCTATATTTATAAATAATAAATTTAAACATTTGAATTAAATGTTTTACAGCCTGTTAAGCAATTCTGCAATATTTTCTTTTACAGAGTCTGTCAAACAGAATTATTGGGGTAACTGACCCTGTATAACTTTTACATTTTAACTGCAGTAATACACTTTAATTCCACTCTCAGGTCCTGTGAATGAAGCTCTGGGATGAAGTGCTACATTGGAAAAAGTGTTAAGATCCTTTACTTAAGTAAATACTGCAATGTCAAAATACTTTCCTTCAAGTACAGTAGTATTATTGCCAAAATGTACTTTATGTATAAAAAGTATTTATTAGTAGGCCTAAGTAATAAATGTAAACCCTCCTTTTTAGTGTTCTTTAAGAATTACTTGAAGACACAGAGCTATATTTGCTGCATTTCTAGCTATTCTAGCTAACAAAAAGGCTTCTTTAGGTTTAGGCAACAAAACCACTTAGTTAAGTTTAAGGAAAAACATCATGTTTTGGCTTAAAGTAACTACGTTAGTGAACACAAAGACAACTACACATTGTTGGTTTCACACAGGATGCAAACCCCAGTCTCCTGGGTGAAAGCCTTCCCATCCATTGACCCTAACCTCCACCCCTTATGGACTTTCATGCCGTCTATACTACAGGGACTGACTTTCATTTCTGCTCCTGTCATAATTACTACGGTCGCTAGAGGTCACTGTCGTCTAGATGATAAAACCTACCATTGGGTGTAGTCGGCCCCTATTGTCCCAGACCTATGGTGCTTATAGCAACTGATAATGCATATTTAATAGCCTGACAACAGTCTAATCGGCTGGTTCTGGGCTACTGTGGAAACATGGCGGCCGGCTCCGTTAAGGGGCCCCACTCCGTACATAAGGGATAATGTACAGCGAGCCGGTCATTGTTGTGAAATTAACCCCTTCAGGGCGATGCAAGACCCCTCTGCTAGCTGCACATTATCCCGCTTATTACACAGCTACTTACTGTACATAAGAAATCAATAATTTGACACAAAAATGGTCCGCCAGAGACCAAGTTCAGAACTGCGCCCATAGCAACAGTCTGTTATAGCAACAGTCTGCTATAAAGACCTTAGAATGCAGTGATTGACCAATCAGAATCGAGTATTCAACAAAGCTGTGTAATAAGTAGAAATAAACGACTCATTCTAAGGTAACGAAAATAAAATTGTTAATTTCAGGTGATTATACACTAAAGAAAACATACTTATTAATATTATATTCCATTTCTGCCAATAGATCCCCTAAATGCTACACACTGTTCCTTTAATATTGTACCAACACATTCACAAAGTTCTATGCACTACTGTCTCCAATATGGAAAAAAAAATTATGCCTTGACGTGGAGGAATGTAACTCAGGATGCAGAGCTGAGCCTGTTGCAGTTATTATTCCCGTCTTGCTCAGTAAGACCAGTAATTTACATGCAGGCAACAAGCTGAGTTCGACCAACTGAAACAGGCAGAGCTTCGCATCCCTGACCCGATACCCTGTTGAACACCTGGGGCTAATTTAGCCGGGGACTCTGATTGGTGGAGATAATGACGCATCACTTTTCCGAGATGCAGCTCCTATCAGGAGACTTGACACGAGGTCACTGGTGAGCAGCTATGAAATTAATGCAGCGTTCTGCTTTATGCTCTTTTGTTTCCTCACACTGTTATCATCGTGCATCTTAACGAAAACTGGCGAGCAAGGCGACCTTTGACTGACGGACTGAGTACATGTGGTGGTAAAATCTGTACAAAGCACACAGAATTAAAGAGGACATGAGACATTACATGAGACATTACCAATCAAATTAGCATGTTTTATATCAAAGTACTGGTGGATTCTGTGTCTGCACGGTCAAACAACGGCTCTCAAACAGAATGAAAGGAGATGGTGGGTATTAATAATCATAGCTGATTATATACAAGTGTGGAATATTTAATGTACAAATACACAAGTGAGTGAGTGAGTGTGTGTGTGTGTGTGTGTGTGTGTGTGTGTGTGTGTGTGTGTGTGTGTGTGTGTGTGTTTTGCATCTCTATTGCATCATGATTTACAGTACCAGTAGTGAGTTTTATATCACAACATAACATAAATTACTCGATTATTAATATCAAAATAAGTAGGAGGGATTCTCAAGATTCACAGCCAAAGCATGAAATGTTGCTTTATATTGTTTAGGAGCAAACCTGCAGAGTCTACAATAAAAGGTAAAACTGAACAAAATGCTTTTTATTCCCTTGCTTGCATAAATTAAATCTTTCGTCATATCTCTAAATTCAACATGTCACTGGCAAAAATTTGATTGCAAATTGAAGAACTACAATGAGCAAGTAATTTTGATCTTGCAATAACAAGGTTCCTCTTTAATACTAATAATAACGCTCACTTGAGAGTGTACATCTGCTGTCATGCTTTCAATACAGTGTAGTCACAGTTCATGACCATCTTTTTTTTCCTCTCTTATATTGAAAAATTTGACTTCATATTGATTCAATTTTCATAATTGAACTGTACTATATTTGTAATTGTTGTATATGCATGCATACCTGGATTCGTCATCAGAGGCACCCATAAAAGAGCAAATCAGACTAAAGGTCACCTACAAACAATCAACAGGCCTAAGACCAATAATTATGTCCATTTTATTTGTCCATCACAGTTTTCAAGACCTGATTAAGATCTTACAAATATTTGGATAGATACAAATTTGCAGAAGATGTACAATTTTTCATTTAATGCTATATGGCGTATTTGTAAACATTTCACAGGTTCCCCTCTTTTAATTCTCTCCAACACAGACGCAAACACTAACTGCTCGCTGCAGTTGCTTCAATTAATCAACAAACACATGATTGAATACTGCTGCCTTGTTAATGCATATGATGTAATGTATTTTTTGGGGGGTCATATCTATTGTTGCTGTAGTGATCTGATGTCCTCTCATGTGTTGGCTGCTGCTTTTTGACCCTGTCTTGGCTAGGTCTCACTTGTAAAAGAGGTTTTAATCTCAATGTGACTTCCTAGTTAAATAAAAGGTTATATAAACACACATATTCTCATTTATGGAGATGTTGATATGAAGAGACAAGCAATGCCCTGTCGAGCAGTGAGTCGCCACAATTTCCTCCTTCATATAAAGGGGAACAAATGCACAAGCACGATCACAAATCTGACATCTAACTGCATGCAATGAACAGTAAAGCATAATATTCAGAATTGCGCAAATGCTACTTTGAATATGAAATAACATCTCACAAGCATTATATGTACAAATCAACATTACTAAAAACTTTGGGAGGCTAGTTTGGCTCCATTTCTACTTTCAACTACACAACAATGTAGTAAGACTTGAAACCTGACTTGGACTTGCAAAAAATGACTTGTGAGCATCTCTGCTTTTTAGTTCATGAATGTATACTTTGCTCCTTTTGCTATCTGACTTGAAGATGTGTGATGAGATTGGATAATCCAAAAACTTGATGAATTGAAGTAAATTCATATCAAAGCATCCTTTACAAACTCACACACACGTTAATAGGCTACTCTATCAAAAAGTAAGTAAAGCACAACTACAAGCCAAGTATTCTTTTCTGTAGGCCTATGGCAAGAATCATTAATCATACAAGAAGTCTTGATTAAAAAGATTAAGTAGTAGATAAGTCAAGTATACTTTTCTGTATACTTGTCAGTGTAAGCCAAGTATACTTAAACTTCTAAGCATACTTGTCAGTATGAGCCAAGTATACTTAAGTATACTTTTGTTAAGTATATCTCTGACAAGTACATAAAAAGTAAACTGAAAGTATACTCTCTTATTTTAAGTTCAAAAGAAGTATACTAATAGCACACTTGAATAAAGTCATGTTTGTGTGTTTTGAATTTACTACCACACATACACATGGAGCTTTTGGCTGATGGCACAAGAAAACATATCTGTGAATGTGATCCACCATAATCAGGACATCTGGATACTTTTTAAAGAGCCAGCGATGATTCAGAGCTCCTAATGTACAAATCCAAAAACCATAACTCAAGCTTATCTGGGAATTACTTTGTTTGAACAGTAAACTCCACTAGTTTCTTAAAAAAAAAAGGTCATACATGCTTCAACTTTACATTAGTGTTTCTCTAGACGTCATTATCCTCACTTGACCACACGAGGTCACTGTTCTACTGGTGGATACTTCACGGGTGACAGAGAGAAATAAACCAACAGTCGGAAATCATGCTGCTGATTTGCTCGCTTGGAAATTACAGACTTGAACACTCAACAGAGAAACCTGTAAGAGTTTTGTCATTATATTTATTTCTGGTAAAAGTGCCGAGAGAGGGGGGAAATGCTCCCTGCTGCAGTCATGCTGACTTCCACTTCTCTTTCTTGGGTAAGTTATTATAATAACTAATAATAATAAGATAGGTATGTACACGCTTCAGTAAGATGGTGATAACTCATGGTGTTCAGTTATCTAACTTAAAGCTTGAGGAATCTACAGGGAGTGGACAAAATAGGCCTACTGTATACACATTACTGTACCTTGTACTTTATTTATAGTGGGCTGCTATCTTTGTCAACTGGGATTAGGTTTGAGGCTGTGGTTTATGTTGGTGATGGCCTGGGTCAGACCGTGTTCCTCTTTGCAAATGCACGTTTTTGTCTGTGCCACATGTCGTGTGTGTCGTGTCATGTTTTTGGGACTTCTCTCATGTTGCCACACTTCATGTTTGTTCAGTGTTTTCAACTAAAGCTCCAGCAACTGGACATCATAGACAGATCTGCCTCTTTGTAACTCTGTAAGTTTCCTTAATTTTGACTTAAAAGCTGATTGAATGGTGATTGTTCCGAAGCTGACACATGATATGCTATTTTGACCTAATGTGGCTCACTTTGTAATGGTAGGCTTGATGTGCCACAGTAAATTGCTGGTGCATTAATTCGTATATGCACTGTTGTGTTGTATTGAAATGTGTTTCTGTTATTTTGTCCAACGTCTGTAGTTATGAACAATGAAAACTTGCAGCAAATCACCCGTCATACTTCTGAAGTTAATTTACATCACATTACTCCCAGGTAAGACTAAATGTTTTGAACTTTTGAATGGCTGAAATTATAATACAGAATAAGAAAATGTTTAAATTAGGGCTGTCAATCGATTAAAATATTTAATCATGATTAATTGCATGATTGTCCATAGTTAATCGTGATTAATCGCAAATTAATCACACATTTTTTATCTGTTCAAAATGTACCTTAAAGGGAGATTTGTCAAGTATTTAATACTCTTATCAACGTGGGAGTGGACAAATATGCTGCTTTATGCAAACGTATGTACTATATATATATTTATTATTGGAAATCAATTAACAACACAAAACAATGACAAATATTGTCCAGAAACCCTCACAGGTACTGCATTTAGCATAAAACAATATGCTCAATTCATAATATGGCAAACTGCAGCCCAACAGGCAACAACAGCTGTCAGTGTGTCAGTGTGCTGACTTGACTATAACTTGCCCCAAACTGCATGTGATTATCATAAAGTGAGCATGTCTGTAAAGGGGAGACTCGTGGGTACCCATAGAACCCATTTTCATTCACATACTGTATCTTGAGAGGTCAGAGGTGAAGGGACCCCTTCGAAAATGGCCATGACAGTTTTTCCTCACCAAAATGTTGTGTATGTTTGGAGCGTTTCATAGCCTCCTTTTCAACAAGCTAGCATGACATGGTTGGTACCAATATATTCCAAGTTTCATATGATGCCAGTATCTTCACTCTAGCTTTAAAACTGAGCCCGCTACAACCTAAAAATCACAAGTTGTGTTAATGCGTTAAAGAAATTAGTGGTAGTTCTCATACACGGCTTCGCTAAATACTCAGTGAGATACTCAGATACTCAGTTTGTGAAGTGCTGTCGATGCCATACTGTGTGTCTGAAAAAGGGGAATTGAGTAATTATATATATATATATATATATATATATATATATATATATATATATATATATATAAATAAAATAAGCAAAATAGTGCAACCAGAGTTCAACTGCACATCTCATGCCACCATATCACCTTATTTTCTAGCACTTTTTGAGGCCCAAGAAGTCAAAGTCTGGCCTGAAGTGACGGGATACCTCGGGCATGATGTCACCCTGCCATGCCAATTCACCCCAGGACCAGGAGGCGACAATATTACTCAGCTTCAGTGGGATCTCAAGCCACCAGAAGGAGAGAAAATCTCCATTATTGTTTTTAATGTTCAACATGGAGTTAATGTTCATGATACGTTTCTAAAGGAAAGAGTGACGATTGCAAAACAATCTTTGATCATTAGAGATGTGGAAATGAGAGATGCAGGGTTGTACGTCTGCAGCTTTTCAACCTTTCCTAGTGGTTCATTTGAAGGAACCACAAACCTTGTAGTTCGAGGTGAGTAATAAAAGCATTTTTGCACAAAATAAATTATATAAAACGCTAACACAATATTTTATATCCATTAGATTAGATCTTTTAACCCTACTGTCCATCACTTGTCAGAGGGGCGTAACATGGCTTTGATTTTCTTCGTAAATAAGTGGGATCATTTGATAAAACCGCTGGGTTACCTTGTTTGTCTATAATCTTAGCAATTATATCACTGTCATGTTTCTTCTCCCAGAACAGATGCCCTTATCATCAGGGGTAGTGTCTGCTATAGTGATTGCTGTCATGTTGCTGTTAGTGATCATGGCAGCCATAGTTTACCTCATCTTCATCAGAAGGTGAGTATGTGTGAGAGTGTCTGATGTGTATTTTGTTTAGGAGTATAGAAGGTGTAGAAAAGAAACGTCTTCCCATAACCAAGACGCTTATGTTACAAATAGGCTATATCAGCATTAATCCTCCATTTAATACATATTTTTGACAATAACTACATCTGTCACACAGACGGTTATATTTGAACAGTATTATATGCTGGATTTATGAGGATGTTGATCTAGTTCTGTATTTTGGAAGACAGACAGAGAGTGAATTACTGGAAAAACCAACTAACTTTGTAAGGTGGTGGGCCACCATGAGCCGTGCATATGCAAAACTATGCATCGTGCTTTTTGTATTTATTGTCAGGCAACCATTCTTTTCTATTTGTCCGATTATTTTTCAATATTCCTTTGAATTTCTGAGTTATACTTCACATTTTTTAGTCATTCTCTAGATTGTTCCATAATTACTCCCTTTACTGAGATACATTTATTTTTTCATTTGTCCTAACCCTCAAGTTTTAAACATATCTTCAAGATAGCTTTTCTCTCATATTTTGAATATTTATTGGTAATAAATTAGATTTAAATTAAGATTATGTTCATTTCTTATTAAATTCATTCAAAAACATAAAAATTGTGCCTTTTATATTTTAAGAAGCGGGTGTACGGAAGCCCTGAGGTCAAGTGAGAGAAAAAAATGGTGATCCATTCAAATCTTTTCTAAATTGTTTTGTCTCTTGTGTTTATGATTAAAAACAGGTGAAAATGTTTTTGCCAGGAAAATCTTTCTTATTTCCTTAAAAAATAATCTGTGTAACAGGTGGAATTTTTTTTTTTTTTTGCCAGGATAATTAAAGTAAAATAAAGTAAAGTAAAACTCACCTGGAAGAAATCATGAATGTGTTTAGTCCTATTCCGTACATAGGTAGGGGTAGTGGTGTACTTCAGCCTCTCGTTTGTCGAAATGAGTATTACAACAACAAACACAAAAAAATGTTCACCTGCCAAAACCCCCCTCCCGTTTTCACAGATGATCTGGGGCGAATTAATGCAGAGGCTGGCCTAGGGGCCCCATGTTTGCAAGGGCCCAGGATTGGTCAGATTATTTTTTAATTATTTAAATGATAAATTTAAAAGAAAACCTTTACCCCTATTGGCCCATAAGAAACATCTTAAAAAATTAAGTAGCTGATTTGCCACTGCTACTGGACAGAATAGCGGCAATATGTCAGAAAGAAAATATGATCACGGTGCACAAAAACGAAAAGCACAATGGCAAAAAGAACACTGTGACCAAGATTTACTAAAGAAAATCCCTAAAGTGCTAGATATTTCAAGGCTTATAGTAGCGGCTGTCTCAATGTGTGTGCGTGTGTGTGTGTGTGTGTGTGTGTGTGTGTGTGTGTATGCTCTCCGAGTGTGTACCTGTGGGCCATGTAATATTCCTAGCACACTTTTATACATGGTATGATGAGAAGGGAGCCCCACACAAAGAGTAGCCTTGGGCCACCTGTAGCACAGATGATTTTTTTTTTTTCTCACTTGCCTCTCAGGGCTTCCGTAGATATATAAGTTATACAAAAAGGTTTTTAGGATTAGAAAGAAAAGTCACATGCAGCTAATCACAGCACTCTCGATTCCTTTACTCAGACGTGATCCTACGGTCAGGCACCGTGTCTACATTGGTGAGAACAAAAGCCCTCTTCACTCTATTTCTACACAGATTGATTTATATCTTTTGTCTGTTTCAGTTCCCTTGACTAAAGCGTGTCTGTCTTTCAGATACAGGTGGTCCAGTGATGGATGTGGCCAGGCCATCTGTTATTGTAAGAGACGAGGTGAGCTGGTTTGAAGCCACATGTCAGAATTTAAGTTGAATACATTTCGGTCAGATGACATGTAATCATGCTGTTGTTGTGATAAGAAAATGAGAGTTGTTGTCACCAAAGCAACATAACGATACAACTGAACAACAAAGTCTCCACCTCTCTCACACTTCTTCATAGGATGTGGTCTACTCTGACGTCAAGCTCAAACCATCCAGAGATGCTACACCCTTTTCCAATGAGAAACACACAGCGTATGATGTCACGTACTCCGAGGTCATAGTTTTGCGTCAGCAGCCCAGATGAGATAAAATGTACGCTAAAGTTGAGATAAAGTTCTCTTTCATATACTTGCTGAAGGCAAAAAAAACACGTAAAGCTGCTGCATGCAAGTTGCATTTACCACAATTTTGGTATCATTTAGTGAAATCAGCATATCGACTGAGGAAAAGTCAGGAGTCAACCAGGATTCATCCTCTGGGGACCATGAATGTCTTTATAAAAGTTGAATCGCAAACCGTCTAGTAGTTGTGGTGCAGCTATCTTGGCTAAAACAGATATATACAACCATATATGGAAATGTTTGATGTCATTTGATTTTAAATATCGCAGGTCAGAATAGTACAAACAAGCACACCTCGAACACTTCATCAATGTATCAGGCTCATCACGTAGTTCCTATTCCTCCTTCGCTGACCATCAAAGGAGGAAGACAAAAAAGGAAGACAAAAATGAAAAATGACACAATCAAAAAGGGAACCAACTCAGCAATGCAACACTAGCGAAGCGTGTTAATGATGGCAAGAGCTGAAGGTGCCAATAGGGACTTTAACGGTTGCTCAATTTCTGCTGTAGATTTTACTTTCTAGATTCCCATTTTACTGTGATTCAACTAAATTGGACATCGTGATGTTTGAATCTAATTAATTCTATGATGTGTACCTCTTGCTTTAACCCAGCGTTTGCATGTGAGCCTTTTTTAGGGTTACAGGATTTATGAGTCAGAGAGGAAGGCTGGAGTTGTTGTGGTTTTACTTTGAAATTCTTACATAACTTTTGTTGTCTATTGTCTGCTCTGGGTCTGTTGCACAGAACATTGCTCAATCTCAGAATCCTGTTTGCATGTGTTACAGTCTGAGCGTGACTTATGTAAAAAGGTGACAAAATATGGTTTTCAAAGTTGCTGTAATGATGCACACCATCAGTGAACTTAACCAACTGCCACTGCCTGTTACCTGCTGGTGTTTAGCAGCATTTCCTGAGAGTGTCACTTTGTGGGTGTGAGATTATATCTGCTAATGTAGAGTCACTTTGTGTTTTCAGAACATAACCATTTTTTGTTGTTGTGTAAAAATGCTAACTTTAGGGCTCATTTCATTGTTAATTTGGTTTAGATTGAAAACCAGTGCTTGTAACTTTGATTACAATTGTTTGCTGCTGCCTTTTATTAAACGAAATAATTAGATTATACTGCACTATAACTTTTACTCGTGTGTGTTATACTATATTTTAGCTTCTATTCTAGCTTTCATTTTTAGCTTGTTTTTATTTTCTAATCTTTAACGTTTTTATGTTTTTATGACTGTTTTAGATATGTCTTAATATTCTTTTGCACTTTGTCGCAATGTTCTTGAATGTTTGTGTAAAGCACTTTGAATTGCCCTGTTGCTGAAATGTGCTATACAAATAAAGCTGCCTTGCCTTGCCTTGCCTAATGCATTTGAGATATTTGAGTCAAGTTACTTGTTTATCAAATCATGCCGACAGACAGTCAGAGCCGACAGACACAGTTTTGTAAATTGTCTCATTTTCGTTAAAAAAGAACTTTTTGTGCTTTTTGGGCTTCTGTTGCTTAATAAATGTGTAGATTTTCACAGACCTTATCAAATACACGGTTTCTCATTGTTGTCACGTACTGTAGAGTTCTGTCATGGCAGGAAATAGATAAGAAAGATAACTGCTGTTTGAAGGGAGTGCATTATGAAAGTATTTCCAAAGCAGTCATCAGATTACTCAGACGTAAGAAGAAAAAATGCAGATACGTCTCACTGAATGGACGAGCCACAAATTATTCAGGAGTTATCTTGTTAAGAAGTTAAACTCTGAGAACAAACAATACACAAGAATGGACATTGTGGAAGGGATGATGTGCAAATAGGCTGTGTCTTCCATTTAAAAAAAAGCTATTCTATTTATTCGATCGTTCAAAACACTCACACCAAATCATTTCGTTTTGTGGTCACTGAGTCTTTTTGTTGTGCTTTGAGTCTCTACCGATATTTTGCGTCTCTGTGGTCATATTGTGTCTGTCTGTAGAACGTTTTGCGCCTCTCTGTGGTCATTGTGTGTATCGCTGTGGTCGTTTTGCGTCTCCCTGTGGAAGCTTTAGGGCTCTTTGTGGTCGCTTTGTGGTTGTTTTGCGTCTCTCTGTGGTCGTTTTGCGTGTCTTTATGGTTGTTTTGAGTCTCTGCGGATGCTTTGAGTCTCTTTACAGTCGTTTTGCATCTCTGTGATCGTTTTGCGTCTCTCTGTGGTCAACTTGATATAAGTAAATGGTTAGATTCTTGATAAAATAAATTGGAAATTAGAGATTTTGATGGAACACTTTACGGCACAAGGCGTTTAAAATCTCTGCTATAGTGAAAGTGTTTGTAAAGGTAGCTGTGAGTGTGTTGTGAAGAAGGGATTTGTTTCTGCATGTTTTGATAAGCTCTAAAACAGTAGTGGTAGAGGAAGTATTACTGTTGTTGCTGTTATTATGAGCTTAACAGGAACTTACGTTTGCACCATTGGAAGGTTAAATTAATTAGACTCAAATGTTTAATTCATAAAAAAATGTTGTATCTCGCGGACCTAAATATTTTATAAAACCTACAGTAAAAGTACATTGTTGATGTTGCTTTACATTGCAAGTTTACCCAAGATGTGACTACTCTACCTTTTGCATTAAAGCTGCAGTATGCGAGATTGGCGCAAATATGATTTCAAAAAGTTATTTTTAGAAAACGGCCGCTAAATCGTGACAGTAGTACATGAAACAGGTAACCTGAAAAAAATAATGTTCCCTCTGTGTCCTACGATGTCCTCCGGTGCTCCTAACGGCATCTGAAGGATTTCACTTACCGGAGGAAAACAAGGTCCGCTGTCCAGCTGCCGTCTATGAGAGCCGGCTGTCAATCACTCGCGAACTCCGACCAGACGGTCAAACTAGGCAGCGCTGATCAAATATGAATCAATATTCTTTTAATGTAATGCCTATTTCTCGCCTCAAATGTCTTAAGAATCATCTTATAGTGTACTGTTTAGCTGTAAAATGAGAAAGTTTGTGACGCAGCCGCCATTGTAAAATCTGTTGAAGGAAGCCAAATTCATGACCAGAGCACAGCCAATAGGAACGCTCTCTCTCTCTGAAATGACCTGTGATTAGTCAAAATCTGCCGTTCCGGGCTAGACTTTTCTAAAGCCTGAAAACAGAGCCATGATGAGGAGCAGAAGTCTAGTTTTTTTTCTCAGACCACTTGAATTACAATATGCTGAAAGGTTATTATGGAATTTTTGCCAAATTATGCCAAAAAATTGTTGCCTACTGCCACTTTAAGGCCTGAATCCTAGTCATGTGTGTCATAGTGTCTTGCTTTCTTGTTACACCTCAGACAGTAAATTTACACAGGAGACTTTGAAAGCTAAAGGAAATGAACTCCCATCCATAATTGAGCGTTAAGGAAACACCACCCTGATAAAGGCAAGATAGCTGAAAATGTTTGACATGGTCTGACTGACTGGTCTGCACCAGAGAGCTCGAGTGTGCATTCTCAAAACTAGCCATAAGGAAACATCATATTTGTAATTACACCTTATTTTAGAGACATACATACAACTTGTAACACAGGAGTGCTTCTCTGCATATCATCATTTGGCCACATGAGGACACTGTGCTACTGGAGGTTATTAATGGCAACATGAAGGAATGAACCACAGGAAATCATGAAAGCACGACTAGTGAATTGCAGTTATAAGATTAGAAAACACCCATGGGTTTGTGTTTATTTTGTTGAACTGAAGATGTGTGCAATGAAAATTCGCATCAGATACCTTGTTCTTCTGTGATTCATTTAAATCACGATCCCAGGTAAGACAAAGAGCTTAAAATACTTGAGTAAAAGTATTGGCAGCAAAATGTAAATTAAAGTATTACAAATGAAAGTGCTCATTAAGAAACAGCATGGCCTCTTTTATAGTGTTATATTATTGGATTAATGCATTAAGGTGCATATTAAGGGGGACATATCCTGCTCATTTCCAGGTTCATGCTTGTATTTTGGGTTTCTACTAGAACATGTTTACATGCTTTAATGTTACATATACACATTATTTATCTCATGCTGTCTGTCTGAATATACCTGTATTCCCCCTCTGTCTAAAATGCTCCTTTTTTGCGCCTGTCTCTTTAAGACCCCCTCCTGAAAAAGCCCAGTCTGCTCTGGTAGGCTTGCGAGAAAAATATGGTGCACCTTTGCAAAGGTAGGCTGCGGTCGAATAGTCTTTTTAGCTTAGGAACTGACTGAGTGAAATGACCCACAAGTGTCCAAGTGACAGCCATGACCAGAGCTGTTTGAATGTTAAGGAAAGGTGCTTCAATGCTTCTTTTCTTATCTCATTTAGCGTAGGATACACTGGACCATCCTTTACCAAAGGAAAGGTCCCAAAATTCCTTGCGGCAGCAACACTTAATGCATTGCACCATTCGGCCTTTTATGAAAACAAACAATATGCCAATCTTGCATAGATTTAACAATTATTTTCATACATGTTGATAAGTGGACAGCGACAATCATTTATATATTTTGAACATGCAAATAAAAAAGTAAAAAAACTAAACAAGAATAACAAATGAAATGAAACATATAGCAAACTGCCAAACAAATTTTCATAAACAACATGAATTATCTAAATAAATATTATATGTGTGAAAAGGCGTATGAAGAAGTATACACTTATATGGTCCCACCCTACCCTTTCTCCATAACTCAAACAATTAACTCAATATGTATCATATAAAGTTTTGTGACTAGTAACCTATATTCACTTTTTTAATTTCAATTCCAACCTTGGTAATGAAGTAATATTTTTCAGCGGGTTGTCCACGTTTAAGATAAGATAATTGTTATCAGCACCACGTCGGGGAAATTTGCAGTGTCACAGCAGCAAAGGGGATAGTGCAACAACAAGAAGCATCAGTTAAAAAAAGCAAGATAGGCCTATAATAGGCTAAATAATTTAAAAATAAGTAGACACACTGAACGGTTGAATTCACATGATTGCACATAGGAAATATTGACAGGCTATTGAACAGTTTAATTGATATTGCACGTAAGTGAATTGTCAGTTTGGGTATGTGTGGTCTACTTGTACAGTGTTGTTTGTAAAGTGTGACAGCAACAGGAAGGAAGGACCTGCAGTATCTGTCCTTCACACACCGCGGGTGAAGCAGCCTGTCACTTAAGAACAGGGGTCTCAAATCTTTTTTCCTCTGAGAGCTTATTTGACAAAATGAAAGTGGCCAAGAGCTACACATAGCGCCACCAAGTTGTACATCGCCAATAGCAGACATCATTTCTGTCTTACTTTCATGGTCCTTTAATAACTTTGCAGCCACCGCAGTCATGGACTTCTCATAGACTGTTCATAGACTGCTACCAGACGGAAAGTCCCATGAAAAAATGCTGTGAACTTTGGTGAAGTGGCACTCAACATTACATCTTTTACCGACTGACACGCTTGCACCGCAAATGAGACATTTGTCATTACCAATTCCTCATTAAAATAGTTTATATTTTTTGCTTTTTATTGGCCTGGCTATTTTCTGCGGTCATTGTCACGTCTGGTGTACGCTTGCTGGTCTGCTAGCAACGCCTGATGTTACTGCGTCGCTGATGTCATGAAATTTGAAAGCAGTGCAACCAACAAAATTGTTGGCTGATTGGCAAATAATCATTTTGAGTCAGAAGGGGGCGCAATGTTTGTGAATTTGATTGGATAGAAATTTAAACCTGTTTACAATGTGACTTTGTGTCATCAAATTTATGTCCATATTCTTTTAACCTTAAGCTGTTTATAGAGCCTGCATGAAAAAAACATGGTAAGAATGTACAAGCAAAGTCCTTATGAATTCTTCTTCATCTCATGACATTTTCCATCGAGGTCAAGGAAAGTGGTTTGGAAAAGACATTAGGATGCAATTTTTTTACTTTTTGATCGCAGCCATTGTTCCCAAGCTGTGGGCGGTATATTCTAATGAGCCTGCATGTGACAAAGGTAGGGGAGCCAAATCTGAACGGCTTGTTGAGTTACATGTTTTCTTATCTAGACGGCCCACAAAAAAAACTGACTGTGTTGTCTTATTTCACAGATTTTGGTTTGTTATGTATGAAATGTATGAGCACAAGCACTGAAAAAGTGAGTTTTTCATGATATGTCCCCTTTAAGGTTCTTCTATTGTTTTAGCTGGTTGAGGTGGAGAACATTTTAACTATAAATGGGCTACACAGTTGGTTATAACAATGCATTTTACAAGTTGCTCATAATGTTTTGTATGTAAATCTTAATCTATAAAGTAACTAGTAATTTCAGCTAACACACTGATAAATGTAGTGGAGTAAAAAGTAGAATGTTTCCCTCTGAAATGTAGTGACAAAAGTATAAAGTAACTTAAAATTAAGGAACTTAAGTAATGTACAAGTACCGGAAATTTGTACTTAATACAGTACATGAATAAGTACTTAAGACTACTTTCTGTGTACACAGGCGGAGTGTGGTACCCTGAGGGACAAAAAAGAATATTTTTTAAAAAAAAGGGTTTTTTAGAGGCTATGTTGTGAAACACAACGTATGTTGAACAATATGTTAGAAGGTAAAGGAGGACTCCATATATAACCTGGTCACAAGGGAAGCCATATAAATAGCACGACATTACACGGACATTCCACGTGTCATGAGGACACATTTTTGGGCTTTTGGCATGTCATTTGTACGCCACTTTCGCGTGTCATTTTTACGCCACGCAACAAAACTACGGCAATGTCCACAGGCAACAAAACCACTTGGTTAGGTTTAAGAAAAACGCCATAGTTGGCCTTAAAATAAGTATGTAAGCTAAGTAAAATACGTACGGAAACAACATAACACAAGTATGGAAAACACATCACAAACGTCACAAAAAAACATGTGACAAACTTACAAAATAAAACATCGGTCTCGAACGGCCTTTTGTGCGTACGGGCTGCCATATATGACAAGGTGTTTAAAATCTCTGCTATAGTGAAAGTGTTTGTAAAGGACAGTAGCTGTGAGCGTGTTGTGAAGAAGGGATTTGTTTCTGCATGTTTTGATAAGCTCTAAAACAGTAGTTGTAGAGGAAGTATTACTATTGTTGCTGTTATTATGAGCTGAACAGGAACTTATGTTTGCACCATTGGAAGATTAAATTAATTAGACTCAAATGTTTAATTCATAAGAAATGTTGTATCTCGCAGACCTAAATGTTTTATAAAACCTACAGTAAAAGTATATTGTTGATGTTGCTTTACATTGCAAGTTTACCCAAGATGTGACTACTCTACCCTTTGTGGGCGGTATATTCCAATGAGCCTTCATGTGACAAAGGAAGCTAACGTCACTAACGTAATTTACAAAACAAAACACCGGTCTCGAACGGCCTTTTGTGCATACAGGCTGCCATATATGTCTAAAATAAAGTGAAATTACAAATAAAGTTTTTAGTTTGATTGATGAATCATATCTCCTGCCACATATCACCTTGTTTTTTTGACAGTGTTTGAGGCACAAGAAGTCAAAGTCTGGCCTGAAGTGACGGGATACCTCGGGCATGATGTCACCCTGCCATGCCAATTCATCCCAGGACCAGGAGGCGACAGTATCACTCAGCTTCAGTGGAATCTCAAACCACCAGAAGGAGAGAAAATCTCCATTATTGTTTCTAATGCTAAAGTTGGAGTTGGTGTTCATGAATCGTTTCTGAAGGAGAGAGTGGCGATTGCAGAACAATCTTTGATCATTAGAGATGTGGGAATGGGAAATACCGGGTCGAACACCTGCAGCTTTTCAACCTTTCCTAGTGGTTCATTTGAAGGAACCACCAACCTTGTTGTTCGAGGTGAGTATAAATAATATTTGAAGTCTAACAGAATATCTGTAACTACTCTGACATAGCCTACAAGTTTTGGAATCAGAAGCTCAATTCGAAGGTAAAACAGGTGGAATTAAAATGAGGTTATCACAGCAGGGTTTGAGTTAACAGGCAGTCACTCAGAAAATACAAATACATCTAAAGGCAGGCAGGCAAATGTCCAAACGTAGGCTCAAACTTGTACTTAAATACAGTACTTGAATAAATGTACTTAGTTACTTTCCACCACTGATCAAGACTACGTTGTGTGTACACGGGTACATGAGTGTGGTGCCTTTGAATTGCGCCATGAATCACACATACAGTATGATGTTTGTCAATATAAAAGATAATTTTGCAAGTCAAGAAAGTCGCAGTTTGTTGTAGAAATGTTGCAGTAGAAGACTGTGAAAATACGTTAGAAAGACTACACACCCAAAGTGGCGTAAGTGACGTCTCTCTCTCTCTGAAGCTACGATATCGGTGTGTTTCGTACTGGGATGTAGTCACATGAGCAACGGATCTTGCTCGTTCTTTTGCTTCCCGGCTGATAAAAAGATCACCACAACGTTTCAATTTTGCGTGGAACATAGCTAAGTTAGCTAGCTAGCTGGTGTTGGTGACGTACATTGTACGAGACGAGAGATGTAGTTCACTGTGCGGTTTCAGACAAAACTAGATGATAGTACGACAAACTGCTTCAAACAGGATCAACAAAATATTTGTCTCTCGCCGTTGACTACCGTTACATATCTTTTCCAAAGTCAACGAGTACTAGCCAATAATAGCACAGTAGGGCTGGACTAGGCAGAATACTCTTGGGGAAAAAAAATAAGACATGCATGTACAGTAGAGATGGCTAGAACCATGAATGTATAAAGACCAGGATACAGCGTTGGAGGCGGGCTCCCGTTCATTCCTATGAGAGTTGCTCAATGGCGCATGAAGCCAACATGGTTTGACTGCCAAGTGATAAAGTACCCGTATCACCTGGCAATCTTCCGCATCCATTGGGCGCATAGAGCAGGCGCAGTAGCGTATCCTTTAACCCCAGCCCTCGCTCCAGCCTTGGACTGGGGCTCATTCACATGCAGAGGAAGGGAAATAACTCTGGATTCGGCTATTAGTGCACTTTACAACTTTTACAACTCAGGACTATTCAAGTATTCGTACTGGGGAGTTGATTTACCTAAAAAAAAATCATCCGCTGAGTTACAGACGTCTCTTTCCCAATGTAAGTCTACGGGAAAAAGTATTTTTGGGCCCAATGACATCACATGACGGACATGGAAGTTGTAATTCCACAGTTTGGCCACTGTGTAAAATTTACATATGTAAAATTTGCTTCAAAGCCCAGCACTCTTCCTGGAGGCTTGGCTAGAACACACCGAGGACAACTACTGGATGAAGAGGGAATTGCAGTGTCTGAAATAACACGCAGAGTTGGTGACTGGCAGGAAAGATACATACACTAACATTCACAAACTTCAATTTTAAATGATTTAAAAGAGAAAAGCCCAACATTTTGGGAAAAAAACACTTATTTGCCAAGAGTTGGATGAGAAGATCAGTACCACATCTTCTCATCTAACTCTTGGCAAGAAAGAGAGATGTTTTATACTGCCCTGCTGGCAAAGTCTCTCTTGAAAATTAAATGAATAAGTGTGTTTCCCAAAATGTCTAAGTATTCCTTTAACACAACGTCACTGAAGACTCTCACTTGGTTTGATGTTGATCATAGTTGTGTTTCTTTTTCCACAAGCGATGCCGATATTACCAAGAATGATTGCTGCTGGAGTATTCGTGCTGATAGTAGTGACCATGCTGGCCACAACTTACTTCATCATCATCAGAATAAGGTGTGTGTGTGTCTGTGTGTATTTTTTGTAGGAGTGTACAAGAGGACCAAGAGGGTCACGACACAAGATATTACTGATAAATCAACATTTTTAAAACATTTGATTAATAACTAAATCTTTATCAGTATCACTACAGACACTAAATTAATCCATTTTACATTCAGTCCATTCAAACTGTAAAGAGAAGCCAATTCATCGTTTTATCAAAGCACATACTGTTCTTTTAAAGGTCTCAATCAATTGGAAGCAAATTCACTTCTGAAATCAGGTACTCAAGTGCAAAAGAAGTAATCATAACCCTATTTTCTTTGCTCAGACGTGGCGCTTTGGTGAGGCAATGTGTCTGCACTGGTGAGAAAATAATCTCATGTTCCTCTTCTCTCTATTTCTAAACAGCATCATATTCATTTATATCTCTTGGGGTTTATTTCAGTTCCCTTAACAAAAGCCTGCCTGTCTTTCAGATACAGACGGCCCAGTGATGTGTGATTGAAAGAGACGAGTGAGCTTAGAGTTGGTTTGAGGCTACTTCTTTGTAGTTGAAAGTTTTGATTAGTTTGTTGATTTGAAAAATTCAAAATGATGAGAACAGCAGAGCACTAAAGTATTATCTTCAAAACACTCTCTCACACATATCAGGTCTACTCTGAAGTCAAGCTCAAATCATCCAGTGATCTTAAACCTTCATCAAACACACTGCTGCTGATGCTTCAAAGTGAGCGAGACATGGACTAAAGTCATAATGAATTCTGTCTTTTACTCTTAAAGTTGTTGTACTGTAAGTTGCATTAACCATCATTTTTGGTAACATTTAGTAAACTTGTCATCACATCCTGATATAAGTCAATCAACTGTTCATTAAAAAATAACCCATGTTATTCTATATTTTTCTTTTTGTCAACAAATCCCATCAAAGGACCAAAAGCAATAAGGTGTTTTTCTTTTAAGCAAATGTTACTCAAACATGAGTAAATGCTGCATTTGTTGGTAAAGTATTTTCAGCTGCGGATTAATACACGTTATTTACAGAAGCATGTCTATGTGAGTGAGATTGACTCAAAATAGACAATGCCAGTGTTCATTATAATGTAGGAACATGTCACAATCAACAGTGTGGTTCAGTTATGTGTTGTTTTTATAGTATTAGTTTTTGGACAACAATGGATCAATGTTGGTTTTGGTCTTCTCATGGGATTTGATGACAATAACTAAAATGTAGAATATTGCCATCCTTATTCTTAAAATTAAACCCAAAACTTGTGGCCTCTCCAGGCACTCAAAAATCTCACTGCACCTGAATTTTACCAGGCAATCATGATAGCACACAGTTTTAGGTGCTAAATGCGAGATTGGGAGCATTTCTATTGCGTCCACACAGCTCTCAACATGGTGACGGCTGAGCCGGCAGCTAACGGTGTTAATTTTAGGGGGAACTAGAGGGTGGATGCTATACGCGACCGATGGCGTTATCGCCAACCTGGCTATGTCAACAAAGCACGGAGAAGCTCAGATTACAACACACACAGAGGAAGAGCGACTTCATTCTCTGCCCAGGTAGACATTACTCCTCTATATCTTCACATAGCAAATAGTTGTTTGCTGCTATATTAATGCTCTGAATATTATATAGAGCACCTTTACTGTAAGTAACAAAAGCTTTGGTTGTAATAAACAATAGATGAGAAATCCAAACATGAAGCAAACTGCTCCTCAAAATCTTCCTCTTCACCCAGGCTGTTGGTCATCAATAACTACAGTTATTGTTATTATTCTTTGGTTTTTCTGTACTTGTGTTTAGTGGCTCTGTTTTGTTTTGTCTCTCTACCGCCATGTAAAGTGTCCTTGGGTTTCTTGAAAGGCGCTATATAAATGCAAGTTATTATTATTAAACTATCAAAGAAAAGAAAGACAAAAATTGAAAACTACACAACGAAAAGGAAAGTAAACTAGGTAAAGCAACGGCCATTTAAATTTATGGAGGAAACTCAGATTCCAGATGCCCGTTGCTGTTGTCGTCGTCAAACTGGGACGTTACTAGGGGTAACTAGGATGTTTACTTCCCTTACTCAGTTGCTAGCCAGTGTTAGAGTCTTATTTAGGCTCAAAGGTTTTGTGAATCAGAGAGGAAGGCTGGAGTTGTTGTGGTTGTACCTACAATAGCTTTAAACCCCCCAAAATAATTACATATTATGACGTAGAACTGTACTGCATATATTTTCCATTTTTCTTAGATTTAATGTCAGAATCCTGTACGTAGATGTTACAGGCTAGGGACTCTTTATTATACCGAAAAAAAGGTGACAAAAAGTGTTTCAAAGTTGCTGTATAGATGAATACACATCATCACTGAATATTATCAACAGTCAGTTTTTATCACCTGCTAGTTATTTTGTGGATGTGAGATAATAATAACTTTTCCAAAATAAGCTACAAAGTGCTTTGCAAAGACATAAAGCCAATATATACCAGATAAATGTGGAATTAAATAATTCAATAAGGTTAAAACAATACATTAAAGGTGTTATTGATAACATAAATATATAATAAAAGTATGGCTTTTCAAAAAAAATAAAAAATGATGACTGTGAATTTATCATTTTAAAAATGTTGACAAGAATATATCAAGAGAATGCAATTCTAAAATAATGCGTTTTTAAGAGCGATTTAAAGAAAGAAACAGAGCAGGCCTACCTGATCTCCTCCGGCAGGTCGTTCCAGAGTCGAGGGGTCCTCTTCCTGGTTATGTCCGGTACTGTCACGGAGGGGACTGTGAGGCAGCAGTTCAATGATTAATTGACCAAAGTGAAGATGCAAAAGCTTAAGAGCATGAGCAGAATGTCCAAACAGAAGTACCTGATAATCCACTGGAATGGGGCAGGAACAAGGTGCAGGCAGGTACAGATACAAATATAGGTTTCAGGATACAGGTTGCAGGGTTCAGGTAAATATTCCAGGAAAGCAAACATATGAAGCACAGCAACACCGACAAACTAGCAACTGACTGGGGAAAATGGGCTGATTAGGGAAAGTGGAAACAGGTGAGCAGGTGAGTGACAGTCAGGTGACTGGGACCGGTGGGAAGGTCTGAGGGCATCTGGTGGACAGGTAGAGGATGACAAGTCTGGGGAGTTAGAGGAGAGCACATGACCTGCAGGGGGAAGTGAGCAAGGAGACAGAGAGCCAAGCAAAACAAACTACTAGACAATCCTCAAATCACTCTGTGCTGTCAGAACATGTGAGAACAACATCAGTTGTTTGCAGTGTTAAAACATTCTTACGGGTTCATTTATTTCTATGCTGTGTCATTTACTTTATGATGAAATTCAGTGCTTAAGACATTTGATTACAATTACCATCTGTGCTGTCAGTAAAAATACAGACATACAAAAGCATAAGGGCTCATTACATTTCTGCTGAAAGTCGGTGATTAAGATTTGTTTAGAATCAGTGTGATGCTTTTGAGATAATTCAGTCCTGTTGCTTCACATCATGCTTACGAGCGAATGTACAGAAACAACAGTACGCTGTTCTGTAGATTGTTTCTCCGTTTAAGACAGAACGTGTTGTTGTGGCTATTGCTTAATAAAGTTGCACATTTTCGCAGACTTTACCCAATCTGTGGTTTCTCATTTTTCGTTTGTACTGTAGAGTTCTGTCACGACAGGAAATAGATAAGACAGACAAGACAGATGTTGTTTGAAGGGAGTGGGGGCCCTTTTCCTGCAGAACGAGAACTTTAACTTTTGATACCCTAAGTACATTTTGCTGATGATACTTTTGTACTTTTACTTAAAGACAGGGTCGGTGATTTGGACAAACTAGAAGGAGTACACTATATTTAAAAAAATGATCCAATCGAAAAAACCGAGCCAAGTGTTGTCAACTCTTTCCAATGAAAGCAGCTAGCAGCACTAGCTCCAAAAGACCCTAAATCTAGAGAGAAAGTCGCCAAGTCGGCGACACTGACAGTCGCTTCAGGCCTCCCTCCAAAGCCACTCCCCCAAAATTATCATTATGAACATATCAATGATTTATTGATTGCTATCGGGATGTTATGAGAATTTCAACTAATATAGCAAAAAAAATAATTCTAAAATCTTTGCCAACCCTACCTTTAAGTAGTTGTTACATTGTTGTAGTGGCACTTTTACTTCAGTAAAAGATCTGAGTACTTCCTCCCCCCTGGCCATATGACAGTGTCTCCATATCAGTAAATAATATCACTCAGACACGAGAAGGAAAAACGCAGTGAAACTTCCGCTCCAAAAGCAAAGACACGCGTCACTGTGTCGGACAGTTTGAATAGTTTTATTCCAAAAGAAGTTTGTGTGTCTATAGGTTTGAACAACAGGGCGATCTCTCTGAAGAACATCATTGCATCTTCGTCCCAACACCTCCCATCCCCCACCCTTCACCCACAATCACACTATAGAACCTCCTGCTCTTCAATAGGAATAATAACAACAATTTAATCATAATATTCATCATCAGTTTTAATAATCCATTTAGCACTAGTATAGAAATATGAAAAAATACCAAAGAAAAGAACATAAAAGTAAACAAAAAGGTTTGCTTTGTGGAGTGACTGTTCAGACACCCCATCTCATTTGTTTTGTGACCCTCCCTTCCCTTCATACTAGCAGTATTTTGGCTTCTTAGGGTTTGTACCCTCATCTTGCCTCTCCACAATAATGCTTTGCAGCTAATAAATGCTTCCAGCTGATGGTTTAAAGCTGCTGATAGCCACTTATTGGCTATGTGGTGCCATCACATATCAAGTTTTGTGAACAGAACAAACCAAAGAAGACACGGAAAACAGACAAATTTGAAAACAACAAAAACAAGCAGTGGGTTTACAACCTTTAGACAACGAGGAAATTAGAAAGGAAGATGTTGTGGACGGGTGTGTTTCTGTTTGTGTGAGTGTGTGTGAGCGTACTGTGACTTCTTGAGGAAAGGGGTCGGCTCCTGTTGCCTTGTCAGCATTCTGAACACAAAGGCAGGAGTAAACAGAGAGAAAGAAACACATCACACCCAGGCCTGCTTCTGCTGACAGCAATCATTCAGACAAACGGCATAATGTGTGCAAACAATGTTATCATTCATTATCTGGAGCACAACACTGTCGACAAATCTGTTTCACTGCAAGATGCATAATTTTATACAGCAATGCAATGTTTGCCCAGACAACAATGCCAGTATGTTTTTCTTCCAGGGGGATTTGTAAAGGGCTGAACTGGTGAGGTTTGCACACTTTGTATGACTGCTGAATATGGATGGGTGGGAAGCCAGTGAGGGATCGTGTTCCTGCTGTTTGGTGAGATCTGAGATGACAGCTTCTCAGTTAAAGGTGAAGCAGCTGGTAACTTTATGTGTACTGGAGGAGACTCATGGGAGTCAAGAGGTTTTTAGAGACAAGGGCTGTATTCAAAACCGCATTCTATAGTAGTAGTACGTACTGATTTGGCCAAAATGGAGCATGTAGTATGCGAACAAAAGCTAAATCTACAGTATGCCAAAAATACCCGGATGTCTTACTGATTCGGAAAAAATCTCCAGTACGCATCGTACCGGTCTACCTCGCCTACTGTATCCCACAATGCAAAGCGCTGGAACGGTAAAGGCTATGGTCACAACAGCAGCAGCCAAAACCGGCATGTTTTTTTAGAAATCAACTGTGTAGCTTTTAAATATTGGCAGTTTTACGATATTAGATGGCGAATCGAACATTTGCTCCAACGATTTCGGAGTTGAGAGGCTCCACAAACTGCTGTGACAGCTAGCAGGCGGCTGCCAGGCAGTGACGCTCACAGACGCTCACAGAACCAGCTATGAGCTGGCTGGACTTCTCAAGAGATCGGTCTTGTAAACGAGGGGCTTTTATTTCCTTGTTGACGGATGGTTTGTTTAAATATCACAACACAAATATCTATTGTAAAATTAACAGGAACCTGTGATTATCTGCCTATTTGGAGTTGTAAAGCTCCACAATCGCCCGCGGGTGTAGCTCACTCGAGAGCCTGCCAGTGACGCTGAAGTGGCGAGGGAAAGAGCTGCCTCTGACGGGGCAGAGAGATACCTGCTGAGACAACACAACCCTTTTTAATATTACTCTAATATCTGTAGGGATATCATTCCACTATTTTGTTGCTGTAACTGAAAAAGCAGTTTGAGTAAATTCTGTGGAGTAATGTTTTATATTTACCGTCTCCCCTTGTTGATGATCCTGTTGGTGTTACTTCACTATGAGCTGTTAGAATAACTTGTTTAAGGAGAGGTGGAGCTAAACCTGCAGTATCCTATAAAGTAAACAAACATTGGTCACAAACAAGACAACAAAGCTCAATAAGTTGTATTTTTCGATAGTATTGCAGTAGTGGTACGAGTTTTGTTTTTTCGTCCAGTGCTTTAAGAGCTGGTTTGAAGGCCAAAGCCTGGTCTAGCATACTGCAAAGAAATCGCTTTAACTGTTTCATACTGCATACTACTGAGGAACGCAGTATGTACTGTATACTGCGTTCATCAGTAGTATGTAGTAGGCGGTTTTGAATACAGCCAAGGACTGTAGCACAAATGGAGAAATCGACATTCATAACCAGAGGCAAAAAAGGGGGGAAAAAAAACATATTGACACGTTCTGGAGGCTGGTATAACACTGAGTTTCAAGAATTGAGAATCAGCTGCTGGAGAGCATTACATTCATAAAATCTGCTGTCAGGAAATCAAACCATAAAAGACTAACAATAAGCAAACACAGACTCTGAACAGGATGATGGGAGTTCAGTAATATCTTGCATTGAAAATGTTGCATCAGCTAACCCTCAAATCTTTTAGCAGGATTTTTGAATTTCCTTGAACACCCAAGACTTTTTTAGAACAAAGAGTATTAACAATAAATAAGGGTGTGTATAAACCCCTTTTGTTCAGTAAGTACTGAATCACTCAGCGAGTATTTGGGGAACTGATTAGATAACTGATTCAATGAACATCGAGACACTGATGAGTCAATGACCTGCAGTGCAGAAAATGCTAATACAGCACTTGATAATGATTTCATATAAAAAAAAATATATATAATCTATGGGATGGAGGAGTGCAAAAAATCAGGACATTTGCTTCTGAGGGGACCCTTTCACAGAGGTGTTGTACCACAGACAACACAGCTGTAACACTACTATAAAGGGAAATCATGCTGCTGTAACCAATTACACCTCTTTTTTGTTTTTGTTTTACTACAGACCTAAAACTGATCTTCTTTGTGATCCTAAACATCATTGAGGCCAAATCACAATTCCATTTGAATTAATAACATTTGCTCTGATGGGAGGTGATGGTGCAGCTGGTGGTCTCATCACATTCAGGTTTTTTTTAAAGTGGACTTAAAGGATAAGGATGCCAATATTGTATATTTTTCTTCTTGTCAACAAATCTCATAAAAAGATCAAAAAACACCAATGTGTTAAACTGACCCCCCCAGATGGTTTGTTAAGCCGTCATTGGAAACTGATTGGAAAAGGGCAGGCACTTTGAGAAAATACTTGGCAGGTGATTGGATGAACCATCTGTCAAACTCTTGCCGAAGCCAGTCAAAAACATCGCCTTCAGTGCCATACTTTGCTCTTCTTACTGTCCAGTTCTGATATAACTGATGCTATTGCAGCATCTCGCTAACCTCTTCAGGAGCCGCCATTGTTGTTTAGAACCAACAACCACGGCCTGTTTGTGGCACTTGGCCCCTTCTGACCCACTGAAGACACAACTCTTAAAAAATGGGCAAAAATGTATATTTCATTTTTTTTTTTTAAATTTAAAATAGTTTTCAGCAAACGTTACTCAAACCAGTGCAATGGTGCAACTTTAATAGGTTATTAACAATGGAGGTCTACTGTATACTGTAGCACATAGTAATAAGTTACATGAGGCTTTGGCTAGGGATGCACCGATACCGATACCGGATCGGATATCGGGCCGATACTGACTCAAATAGCTGGATCGGATATTGGAGCCAATCAATTCAATTCAATTCAATTCAATTCAATTCAATTCAATTCAATTCAATTCAATTCAATTCAATGTTTATATACTACAGTATATACATTATATACTGGAATTTTAATTGCTGTTTAAGTTTTGACCAATTTGTTGCTGCATTAAAAAGGTTTACACTTGAACTGTAATTCTTGTTAATTTTGAAGATTTTTTTACCAAGTTGTTTGTGCACGATTTATTATTTTAATAATAAATAACAATACAGTAAATGTATATCTATGTATTTATTTGTTACATTTTGTTTTACAAAGTTAGGAAAGTAATGTTTAAGTCAAGCCTGATGTTGCCTTGCACATAAAAGAATAATCCCAGTCACACAGCGAGGCATACAGCTTCTTAATTAAACACTGGTATCGGATCGGTACTCGGTATCGGCCGATACCCAAAGCTCAGGTATTGCTATCAGTATCGGGACTGAAAAAGTCGGATCGGTGCATCCCAAACTATGGCTTCTTATTAGTCAGATCAATTCATCAGTTCATTGTTGGTTTTGGTCTTTTCATTGGATTTGTTGACAATCAGAAAAACATAGAACGAAACCAGCCTTATTATTTAATTCTCCTTGTAATTATACCACAATTACTTGCTGTGAAAGCAGTGGCTACTTGGAAATCTGTTTAAAAACATTTGGACTGCTTTGAATGATCATCAGCAATAATGTAATGTGTCCGCAATTTGAAGTTAAAGGCCTAAAATAAGCAAATCCACCAGTGCATTCCCTTTAAGCACCGTGGCTAATAAACTGTAGTGTTTAGATTTAGCTGGAGTTTCACACAACAGTAGGGCTGTAACATTAACAACATAATTAAAAGAGACCAGGTTCCCTTCCCAGTCGGAGTGAAAAACATTTCTTCGAAATCTATTTATCAGCATGTTTCCCTGTGTTCAACCCCCTGCTGAATGAGTCCCCAGCCACCGAGGGGAGTAATTAGGCGATCAAAAGCTTGAGACAGTATTGACGAGGCTGTGTTGAGTCTATCACTCTGGCAGGAGCCTCCACTGTGGACGGCCAAGTCTGTCTGTTAAACAGAGAGAAGGGAAGAAGCTGTAGCTACGGCCTGCTGGCGCATTAACAAGCCCCTTAAAAGATGCCCAGAATTAACAGATCAGGACAGATCTAATAATGGAAGTAGTTCAGTTAGGGATTTCTCATTCAAATTCAGTAGTGTCCTTTTCACTCTCTGCCTCTTTCTATCTCCTCTCTGTTCTTCTCTATCTTGCCTCGCTGGCTCTGCCTTGCCCGGTCTCTCTATCTCTTCTACGCTGTGTGAACAGAGGTGAAAAAGAAGTAAAGGCTTGGCAAGTGTTACCCAGGATAACGAGGGACATTAATTTCACATTTCAAAGCCTCTTCTCCTCTTTTTTTTTTTTTTTGGCTGACTGATTATCTATCATTTGTAGAAGAGTGCTGTTGCTGGGTACATGGTTCTCCTCACTTTGAGTAGTTACAGACAGACTTAACAGGAAGCACACATTTTTACACACACACGCACAGTGTAAAGAAAGGCCGACAGTTTCCTCTGCTACCGTTTGCATTATGTAGTCTTGAAGTTGTTTCATCCACCTTCCCTGATACCATCCAAAAAGCAGCTACGGGTCACAGGGAGGGACACAAAACTCTTGAAATACAGTCAAGTTTATGTTATAATCCACCATATTGTCACACGTAGTCTGTATTTAACTCTGTAATTCCCACTTAGAACAATGGCAATAAAACAAGAAAGACAACAAAAGAAAAAAAAAAACAACAGGAAATAATTCTCTGGAAGTCTTTTTAGTTGCTGTTTTAAATCACATACAGATACAGTATGTCCTCCAACAAAGCTTCATTTTACTTAGTCAGCGTCCAGCGAAGTGTCTGCGGAAGAAAACCAGCGCCCTCAAATCTAAAGTGAGAGGGGGAGTAAGGAGAGAAAAAGGAGGCCAGTGGAAACCATCATCCGGTCGTGTGCATTTCCGCTCAGATTTGTCCTAACTGATATTCGGAGTTGAGTACAGGGGCTTAACTGACGACCGTCTCACAGCGTGCCTGCAGACAGTTCTGTATCTGTAAGCCTCAAGCTCGACTGGAGAAAGGTTCTCCCTCTTTATTCTCCTTGTAAAGGTCGTCTCATTTTCTGTTCGCTGACCTCGCAGAGTTCAACTCATTTCCCCTCCATCTCTCCCTCTTTTGTTCTCCGATGAATTTCAACTGTGGAAACGAGCAGTGTTTCTCTCAGCGGCACAAATGTTCCTCATCACCGGCTCCCAGCAGCCCTCCCACCCCGCCCACTGCTTCTGGCCTCAGTCCTGGTCGCCCAGTAGGTCTGTGGTGTTGCTGTTCTGTGGAGGTGGAATGGGTCGAGAGGTATGAGGTGGGGGGCTGTGGTGTAGCCGCCTCGGGCTGGGCCCCCCTCCACCCTCACTGTCTGTGTTGGATGTGGATGGGGGTGGGGGTGGGGGTAGCCTGGGCAGGGGTGCTGATGAAGGTGGTATTCTTGTTGTGGTTGATCCTATACTGCTGCCTGACCTCAGGCTCTGGATCCTCCGGCACTCCTGGCAGATCCGCACGTGGGTGCAGCTGCGGGCGGGCAGCATCACAGGAGTAGGCGCTGGTGGAGGAGGGGTGGTGTTGGCCCCAAGCGGGTCATCTAGGATCCGCTGGGGCCCAGGGCCCAGATCGGGAGGCCCCGTCCCTCCTCCTCCACCTCCAGCTCCACCTGTCAGCGGGCCAGCTCCACTGTAGAGCTTGCCGTTGCTGAGGCGCATCTCCCGCACCAGGCGCAGGGGCCGAGGGGCCCCCAGAGCGATGCGCGCGGGATGGCGCAGGGCCGCCGAGCTGCTGAGGGGCCGACGGCGGCGCATACGGGCGCTCTTCTTACAGGAGACGGCGTTTCTGAACTCTGTGATCATCTCCTGACAGACAGACACCTAAAAGGAGAAAAGGAAGGAGGGAGGAAAGAGGGAAAGACGGAAGGGAAGGAGGCAAAGGTAGGAGGGGCGCCACGGACACAAAGTAGGCAGGCAGCAGAACAAGACGGTGGTGAGGCAGTACGTAAATAGGAGAGCGGAGGGAAAACAAGAAAATTGAAAGGAAAAGAAGAAAAAAAAGAAGGCGGGAACAAGGCAAAAAGAACAGACACAGTAAGGCATGGTAAAAGAAAAAGTCGCAGGAGAAGCGAGGGCACAGAGATCAACAAATGGAGGGATGGTTTTAAAACAGGAATGAGGAGGCGATGGGGAAGGATGTGGAGATGGATAGAGATGGGAGAATATCCAAGGAGCAGAGAGAGTTATTACAATCCAAACACACAAAACACCAAAATGTTGTTTAGTTTATGGGCACTTCATTATGGCACTATGCACTATGAACGGACAGGCAGGCCTCAGGTGCACATGTACAACTCACGCACACCTTCACACACACACAGTAAGACAGCCACAAATCTTTTCATCATTCCAACAGCACGACCACTGCAATCTGCACCACACGACGAACAAAATGCATCAACATGTCCACTAGAAACATTCTCATTGAAATCATAATAAAAAAAAGTCATGTGCTCACATAAACAGAAACAATACTCGTTATCGGAGAACAAACACTGATGACAGGAGGTGTGCGTGTGTGTTTGAGAGAGACATAGAGGGAGACAAACAGTGAAATGGGTGAGAAGTAATCCAAGAATGGAAACGAAGAATACCAGCGTACATGTGAGGCGTGTAAAAGAAGATACATCGTGACATTTAATGCCAGGGAAAAAGATCACACTACTTTTTTATGCAAGCAGATATTGGCATTTCTCAATATTGCTTATCCGTATAAGTCTAGCTCACAAACACTTGCTGCCATACTGTTAAACACCGAACACTAAAAGGGCACAATGACTTCAAAACAGGCAGGACATGCAAAGTGAATCCTCTACTTGTTGTCTACATTTTGGACACTACAGCAGTTCAGAGCCACATACTTGAACATTCCTCTCATCTCGCATGCACATAACACATTGAACCTCAGGTGTTAGAGCACACACAAACAAACACAAATGGAAGCAAAAGCTTAAAGAAATCTACACACTTTCACACACAAACACACAAAACAACATAATCAAAAGGGTTGGCGGGATGCCATGGGAACCTACTGGGGTGTGTCTGTGGGGTCGGCGAGGGCAGGTATGGGGGCATACCTCATCGGTCTCTGCAGAGCGGCGTGTCGACCACACAAACTCCATAATGGCCACAAACACGGCAATGATGAGGCCACAGATCAGCACCACAAAGATGCCCCCAATGTTCTCCATTCCAAGACCTGAGAGTGGGCCACAGGAGACAAACATTAGTAAGGAAATGCAGAAACACACCAACACTGGCAGGGTTTGAATTTATTACTTTACTTTTAAATGTACTAGTCATGGAGAGTACTACATAGCCTCTGAAAACAGTTGTATAATGTCTTCTGTGGCTCTGGAAGAGCTCTGTTACAGTTCAACGTTTTGAGGAAATATAATTGTTTGTCTTGACAAGAGTTAGGTGAGAAGATTGATACCACTCTCATGTCTGTACCAGTGGGAAACCTGAAAAGTGAAGCCAATGCTGAAGTGCCTTAAACTTGCATTCTTTCTAACAGCCAGCAAGGGGCGACTCCTCTGGTTGTACAAAGAAGTCTGATTGTATAGAAGTCTATGAGAAAATGACCCTACTTCTCACTTGATTTATTACCTCAGTAAACATTCCTGGTCTCAGTCGCTAGTTTCAAGTCTTTTTCAATACAGCATGATGTTCATTTAGTAAATTATGGTCCCATTTAGAGTCAAATAGACCATAAAGCCGGGTATGCTTTAGGGCGTGGCTACCTTGTGATTGACAGGTTTCTACCACAGCCTTGTCCAGGCTGGGAGCTGTCCGTCTGTCTGTCTTACAACTTTAACCCTTTCACAGTGTGTTTTCAATTCATGAAAGTTAATTTTAACATTTTGGTCAACTAAAAATGTCTTGTTCAGCGTTCGGTTGTACTTAGCTCCACCCTCTTGTGTCACTTCTGGTTCCAAAAAAACAAGATGGTGACGACCAAAATGCTGAACTCGAGGCTTCAAAAGGGCAGTCCACAAACCAACGGGTGATGTCACGGGGACTACTTCCACTTCTTATATACAGTCTATGGTCTGTACGATAAATGTGAAAACTACTGCCAGTTAGCTTAGCTTAGCACAAAAACAATGGAAACGATGGAAAACCGCTAGCCTGGCTCAAAATCTGCATGCCAGCACCATTAAAGCTTGCCAAGCAACTTTTTGTTCTAAAACTTCAATGTTTGTACAGATAAAACAAACAAGACATGACATGATAAATATTGGTGTTCACTTCAGAGGATGTGACTAGCCGTTTCCCCTATTCCAGTCTTTATGTTAAGCTAAGATAATCAGCTGCTGGGTGGGATCAATCTTCTCTTCTCATCTAACAAAGCAAATAAGCGTATTCCTCAAAATGTCAAACTATTCCTTTATGTCTGAGAAAATTACTGAAGTGACCTCACTTTCGTAATCTCAGGTTGGGCTTGGAGACTAACGGAGTGTCTACCTGCACCCGGGTGAGAATAGTCACACGGCAGCTATTTGGCTATTTACACCCCCCCAAGTTGAATATGCTACATAATTTAACAATAGTTAGCTAGTCCAAGGGCTTTTTGAGAGAAAGATTTAGTAGTAGTAGTGGTAGTAGTAATAATACGAGTAGTAATATTAAGAGCAACAAATTGTGCAGTGAGTAGGTTGTGGTGGATGAATGGGTCAAACTCAGGACATTCATCTAGGAAGCCAGGATTTGAGTCCCATAAAATGCCTATTTTCATACTTAGATGACTTTTTTCTGCAAATAGTATTGCTAGCTACAGACACCTGGGTGCTAATGGCATCTGCCAATTTTTAATCGACAGCCTGCGTAACAAACTGCAGGGAGTTTGAAAGACATGGGCCTTATCCCTCAGGGAGGGTCTAAGTGTAGCTAAAAATATGGATTTCTCAGCTTCTGCAGCTCCAATTTTGACCATTCTTTTTAAAAATCTGTCTCCTGCAAGTGTCTCAATTTTATATAAGTGCATACTAAATCTCTGGAGTGCTCTTTCAATCGAATTAAAAAGTTAAAATGGCCCATGATGAAGTGGCTAAGTGAATACTAGAATGATGGGGCCCTGAATGCTTGGGATGCACCGTACAGATGAAGCTCAATGATGCTGAACAGCAATGCACAAACTCTTTTTTTTTCCACATGCACATTAACACGCACATGTGAGCAGACAGACTCCCTCTAATAAAATTGCAATTACACACCACCTGAGACAAACAGAAGACATTTGGGGAGAGTAGATTGTGCTAAGCACCCTTCACAAGGACATTAGGTTAGGCATTAGCCATTAGCTGGACTGTAGCGGAGAGTGAGGAGACTATTACTGGGGAAATTAGAGGGAAGGAGGGAGAGGAGACAGACAGCTGCGGTCGACTGACCCTTGGCACGGTGGTCCTCCTCTTTGGGGCATTGGCCTCCCTCCCACCACCTCCTCTTCAGTATCTCCAGCCGGTTATTCTCCTGCAGCTGGAGGATGGCCAGCGTGAGCTCATCTCTGAACGGAGACCCTGGGAAATGACAGGAAAGCAGAATGAGAGCAAGCGGCGGAGGACGAAAAAGGTGCAGCAAAAAGAGCCCGAACAAGAGAGGGGTTATTTGAGAAGAGGAGAAAAACACGAAATGAGGAGAGAAAAAAGGAGAAGGACTTGCTGTTGCAGCCTCGAGATGGCTACGATTGATCTTACTTTGAGAATAAAGAGAGGATTAGTGAGAGATAAAGAGTGAGATTACAACCAGACAGAGCCAGTGGTACAGCTGCTAGTCAGACAGCATACAAAGCATGTCCTGAACTAGATAGAGTAGACAACAATGGGAAGGTTTAAAGGGTCAACTCACCAGAAATTGTGAATATATTTTCTCAGTTACCCTAGAGTTGTCTAGCCTTGAAGATAATCATCACACCGCAATGTCAGCAGTTTTCATCTGAACTGCTTTCTGCAAAATTGTTGAGTATGTTCTGTGAACAGGGATAGTGTCTCTAGATCACCTGTTCTAGCCGTTATCCTCTGGGAGGCGATACAAGTCACTTCCCACCGTGACAAACCATTTCAAAAACACAATAGTTTTATCCCCCACTGCAATACACAACCTGCGCTCCTCCCTCCACAAGCATATATTACCCTCTGAGGGAGTTGTGGAACGGTTGTTGCAGCGCAATGATGTTGATAGAGACGTGCTTTTACACACTGTACCAAAGTCCACCAGCATATCTGTGTGGTCATCAAAGTGAATTATATGGAATTAAAGGAGTAGTGCAATATCTTTTTAAATGCACTTATTTGCTTTCTTGCCAAGAGTTAAGGCCTTTACTCACTGGGGGCGTTTTTTTTAGTGTGATTAATTCGCACATCAATATATTTTATTGAACTGTTATTTTTGTCATGAATACTTTCATATAGAACGTAAATATTACGCGGCAAAAAAACTACTTTTTTACGGCACAAGGTCAATTTTCTGAGCTTTTGCGCTGTAAATAAAGGCATCAACCAATCAAGCTGTGCGGAACGGGTTGAGATGCGCCTATAAAGAGAGGCAAAGTCCCGCCCCCCCATGGACTATCATGGGACCTTATTTCAGACAAAATATGAATGGTAGTCAACGACGAGAGACAAATATTTTTTGATCCCGTTTGAACTGCGCCATGAATCACACATATGATGTTTGTCAGTTTAAGAAATAATTTTGCAAGTCAAGAAAGTTGCAGTTATTACGATTAATCTGTCGATTATTTTCTTGATCAATCGATTAGTTGGTCTATAAAATGTCAGAAAATGGTGAAAAATATCAGTGTTTCCCAAAGCCCAAGATGACGTCCTCAGATGTCTTGCTTTCGCAACAACTCAAAGATACACAGTCTACTGTCATAAAACCAGAAAATATTCTGGAAGCTGGAATCAGAGAATTTGACTTTTTTTCCTTAAAAAAAAAAATACTCAAACGGATAAATTGATTATCAAAATAGTTGGAGATTAATTTAATAGTTGGCAACTAATTGATTATGCAGCTCTCGTGGTATCCATCATCTACTGTAACTACCGGCAAGAAAGCAATTAAGCGTATTTCCAAAAATGTTGAACTATTCTTTTAAATTTAACTATGCCTAGAGGTAAGTAAGAAAACATGTTGCTGTTTTTTATTAGGATGAACCAACCCTTTAAAAATATTTCTAAATATCTCCTTTTGGTCTGCCTCAAGACCTCTTTCTCCTTTTCTCCTGTCTCTTCATTTCTGTGTCTGCTCTCCATGCTGATATACAGTAACTCTTTATCTTTCTCCGCTCCTTTGGTCCCTCAAACCTCACTTTCTGTCCTTTTCCTCCCTCTATCTGTCCATGCCTTCCTCCTCTTCATTAGAACAGATCACTGTGATGCAGTGACACCACCTCTGTGTGCTAAAAAAAGGAGCTTCAGAGGAGCCGGACGTGTGTGGAAAAGCAATTAACTGCATGTTCATTACTTCGAGTTGAAATACTTACTAATCCCTCAGATAAAAAATAAATCAAGCACGTACAAGACATTTTTCAGATCTAATCTCTCACCAATCAGTACTACTACATGTGTCTATTTAGCATAATTGATCTCATGCAGGTGTTTCTGCCTCTCCAACAGTCAATTAAGGTTTTTTTTTCATGAGGTTTATAGAGAAAGTCTTTTGAATCAGCATTTTTACAATCTTAGTTATATATAACATCTTTTAATTTTTAACTACAGTAAATCTGTGACACTACTGATCATAACAGGCTGGATGTCTGACGTGTTTTTGACGGTAAACAAAGCTCAAGAACTTCCTTTAACACAGTGACTGCCAATCTAGGGGTCGGGACCCCGACAAGGGGCTGCAAGATGAATCTAAGGGGTCGTTGACATGATTACCAGGGGAGGAACATAATGTTATGTTATATTTTTCACATTTTTTTTAATCTTTGCTTTTTTTAAAATTGTGAAATACTGTATAATTTTATCTCTCTGGGCTTCAAAAAACAGTCAAATAAAGGGAAGTCTCCCTTCGACTGAACTGCTCACAGTTCAAACATGTGAACTCTGTGATGGGAGGCTACAAGTACAGTAGATGTTGCTTATATTGAGGGCTCATAAGCAGAAAAGTTTGAGCACCAGTGTTTTAACATCATAATCAAGATGATATCTGTGGTCTCCCTGTAAAGCTTGAGCAACATCCCAAAACTGTTGTTCTGTTAATGTTTTTCTTGCTGAACTGAATGCTACTTAAATCTGTTTAGTGCTATATTTAAGTAGAACTCAGAGGACCATACATTAATTAAAGGGATAGTTTTGGTGTTTCGAAGTGGGGTTGTATGAGCCACTTATCAATAGTTAGTATATTTCCTACAGTAGCTGACGGTCGGCACACCCCCAGTTTGGAGAAACAGACAGGAGTTACTGCACGGAAGCAAAGCAATGTACTGCTGTGGACGGGGCCGCCAGCAAAACGTATTTTAGCCACCTAAAAGAAAAGCTCACCTAAAAAAATCAATATCAGTTTAAGTGTACCCTATATTTAAAATATTTTTACTGCTTTACCTTGATGTCAGACAGCCCTTTTTGATGGGGAACTGAAGCCGTTGTATCCATCTATGCTCTTGCCAAAGCCACCAGACTCCATTGAAAAAAACTGTAATTTTACTTCGCAGAATACACGGGTTGCTGGTCTACCGCTGCCTCGATCAGTTGGTTTGTTTGTGTTATTGTGTGACTTTGGTGAATCTGAACTAACCAAAGTCACACAATAACACAAACAAACTCTTACAACTCCCGTCTTCTGTGAGGTAAAATTACTGTTTTTTTTCAATGGAGTCTGGTGGCTTTGGCGAGAGCATAGATAACAGCATCAGCTCCCCGTCAGAAATAGACTGTATAGCTGTCTCACGAGGTAAAGTGGTGAAAATATTCTAAATATAGCGTACACTTAAACTGATATTGATTGTTTTAAGTGAGCCTTTCTTTTTGGTGGCTAAAATATGTTTTGCTGCCGGTCCCGTCCACAGCAGTACATCGCTTTGATTCTCTGCGGTAACTCCTGTCTGCTTCTCCAAACTGGGGGCGTGCCGACCGTCATCTACTGTAGGTAATACACTGACTATGGATAAGTACCTAATACACCCCCACTTCAAAACACCCAAACTATCCCTTTAATATGTTGTTGTCTTGACACTATATATTCTTTTGAATTAATCCACAAGCTGTGGCAAAACTCCTGTAAAATACTGTAGCATTGTTTTGTAAAAAAGCATCAGTGTTACATCCCTTGTGGCTTCACTGAACTGGTTGCCTGGTGTTAATTTTGAAATTGATTTCAGGCCTTTATTGATAAATTGTAGGTCTAATCAAAGACATGACAGCCATATTTGTGACCGTCCGTGACCTTTACTCCCCTGACGAGGCCAATCGTAGCGTTAAATCCAAAACCTTAAAGCATGACTGAGTGTTTGCTGCAGGAGCTTTGAAATGCTCTGCCTGAAATTACTAAATCAATATTGATGTTTTCAAAACCAATTTATAGGGCTTCAAAGATTTTGGAACGTTTCATTAACATGTTTTAAACTGTATCTATCTCCCATCCTTTTTTATTGATGTTTTTATGTTTTGTGTCAATATTTTCCTTGTTTGTAAATCATAGTAGGAACTCATAATGTATATAACATTAATAAAAGAATCTATTTCTCTAAATAGCAAATAGTAAAATAGAAAGTAACAAATATATAGTAGACCAGATAGTACCTATGATTATCTCTAATGATGTGATGCTTCTTAAGTGCAACATATTATGAAATAACAACATTACAGATCATTTAAGGGACTGTAATGAACTAATGAAACTCAGTTACTGTTGTGATGTAATTTCCTTTCAATGAATCAAATTTAATCAATTTTTATCAATTATTTAATCAATTTATCAAGTTCACAGGTTTTACTACGTGTTTTACATTTTGAATTAAAAAAATGTTATATGTTTTATGTAACTTGCTGTTTGTTTTAAGTCTGTTGTTTATTTTAGATGAAACGTTTTATGTTTTTATGTTGTTTTTACCTTTTTGCTGTTCTATTTTTTATGTATGTTTTTATGTGGTGCTTGTATGAAACTTTTAAGTTGCTTTCTCGGCCAGGACCCCTTGTTAAAGAGATTCAAAATCTTAACGGGATTATCCTGGTAAACTAAAGGTAAAATAAAAATAAAAGTAAAAAATAAAATAAAGTTATTTAAAGTTATGACATTATCAGCTGCTACAGGCACTTTGTGATGTATGTTTTCTTTCTAAAGTGATATATTAGTATTATTACCCAGTGGCATGCCGATGCCGTAACCCTTGGTGTCCAGCAGGCCTCCTATCTTTGTGAGATTACAGTTGAGGCCGCGGTAGTACTCGTTCATGGTGCTCTCCATCAGGAAGGCGTACTTGGAGTTGACCACGCGGGCGATGCCCTCCTCTGTGCTTTTCACAAACACACTGGGCTGCTTAGAGTTCATGTAGTTCCACATCCGCTGGTAGGTCTGGTAACGCGAGTTCTGCAGAGGAACGGGAACACAACAATGAGAACTAAACACTGATTACAGATGCATGTGTTTGTACACTCGGGGTTCATAACATGTCCTATCATCTGTCTTTGAAGCAGAAATGAAATGGAAATCGATAAAAATGAAAGAGGGAAGACGGAAAAAGAGAAAGAGAGATGCATCCTCGATAAACAGGGTGGGTGTGAATAATGACAAGCAGAGTAAAACATCAATGGCAAATAAACGTGAAATGGAGAGAGGAGAGGAGAGGGGGGGAAAGCAACATGAATAAAGGCAACAGATTATTCGCTCATGGCGTAGCTGAAGCATCAACTTTCATACAGATGGAGGTAAATCAGCACACAGGAGTGGGTTCAGCACTTAGCAAAATATGGAAAGCTCTAAAACAGGATTAAGTGTTTAAAGTGTACAATTACATGTGTGTGAGAAGAAAGGAAAAGAGTAGAGAGAGGGCGGCATCTGTGTGTGATAATGCGACTGTGTATTGTATGTGTGTGTGTGGATTAGGCACTGAGTGGGGTAATGTACTGTAGCGTTGAAACTGGCTTATGTAGGCAAACCACTCTTTCTTATATCCTCAGTATAGACAAACACCACGAGAATGCAAAGCGCACACACTCACAATCTGGCATGTGGCCATTTCCCGTGCATGCACACACAAATAAACAGTTTTTTTTATACACTCACCTACACACACTCCCACATGCAAACACACCTACACACGGAGACAAAACACACGCGCTCCATGACAAACACAGATGCCGACACAGATGCTGCGAGCGCTCTCATAAGCAAACACAGGCAGTCAGCCACTTAATACAAACAGCCATAAAGAAAACAGCAGAGGAGCTCAGAGATATAGTAGCAAATATGAGGACAACAACTCACTCTAGGCATGGCAATAACGACAAAAAAAAGTGCACTAGCTCACACGTGCACACACAAACAAATTGATGCTATAAAGGCAATTCAGGAAATTGTCAGATTCTCGACTAAATCCACAAAATCAACACGATTTAACACGGATACAAACACACACATAAAACCTGTTCAAAGACATAAAGCCACCCAGAGCCGTGGCTGCAGCAGTGGTTCGTACCATGAAGAATGTCATGGTGCTCCCTCCGTGGATGGTGCCGTACTCGATGTTGGTCTGGTCGGCCAAGTCGTCCGGAGACTCGATGGGAACCTCCATCCTCTGGACGGTCAGGAAGGCTGCCAGGTTGGCCGTGTAGGAGGAGATGATGATCAGTGTGAACGCCCACCTAGGAGGTAGAGAGAAGGGGAGGAAACATGTGAGAAGGGTAAGTAGGGATGGGCGGTACAATCTTTTGTATGTATGGAAAGGGTTCTTTCTAAGCATCTAACAACAGGCACTGATGATGCAACCCTAACTTTACGTAGTTGATACAGTGGCCAAACATCTCCAACTGGCTACACACTATGCCAGAGTTTTATTCATCGATTTTAGTTCAGCTTTTAATACAATGAAGACACACATCCTCCTGCAAAGGCTTCTGGATCTAGGAGTGAATCATGGTCTAATCTTGTGGATCAGAGATTTTCTGTCCGACCGTCCACGAAGAGTGTCCTTAAATGGCAACGTGTCAGAATTGACCATTTTAAAACACAGGCGCGCCACAAGGTACCATTCTATCACCTTTATTATTTTCGGTGTATACAGATGAATTCAGAATCCAAGATTAAGATTTTAGCTTATTTAAATACGCTGATGATATGGCTCTCGTCGGCCTCCTATGTGAAGGAGACACTGGCGGGAAAAGTCTGTATTTTAATCATGTAATATCCCTCCAGAACTGGTGTCAGTCGAATGCTCTTGAGATAAATATTAGTAAAACCAAAGAAATGGTCATATCCAGTAAACATTACATTCCATATTTATGCCAACCCCTAACAATCATGGGACACCCTGTTGAAAAGGTTAGCTGTTTTAAATCCTTGGGAACTTATACAGATAGCCACCTTATTTTTATAGATAACACTGAATATGTTTTAAAAAAAGCTATGCAGAGTTTATACACCTACTCAGGAAGCTTAATGACTTCGGGGTGAGCCAGAATATTCTTGAAATGGTGCACAAGAATCTGGTGGAAAGCATCTTGTCCTTTAACATGGTCGCTTGGTACGGACCCTTGAATGTCAAATGTCAAAAGTGGTTAACACGACCAGTAAAATTATAGGGAAACCACAGATGCAACTAAGCAGCAGGCATGTGCTGAATACCAAAAAGAAAGCTCCTGACATAACAAGTGACCCGTCCCATCCATTGTACCCACAATTTGAATTGCTCTCCTCAGGAAGGTGCTTTAGACTGCCACGAGCCACCAAAAATGTCTATAAGGAATCATTGTCCTAAGCGCAGTTAAATTATTAAATAATTAAATTCATAGTTAATCCCCCTCACCCCGCCCTGCGCTGAACATTTGTCTCATATTTGCGGAAAACAGGCCTACGGAGCTGTATTTGATTGCATATGATTGAGCTCCAAGCTCCTCCAATGTTTTATTGTTTCTTACTATTGCTTTTTTTGTAACTCATGTTGATTGTGGTGAAGCCAAATACAATTTTCCACATTGTGGACAATAAAGTTTGTAACTAACTAACTTTTATCACAGTATATGCCATTTCTGGATCACAAAATTGATATCTATCATGATATACTGTAGTAAATTGGAAAATGTCTGGAAATACCTGACAAATAAAGATATTTTATCACATTGAAAATCATATAAAAATCCAATATTATTATAAATCAGTCCTGCTCATTTATTTGCAAAATAGCCCAAAATGGCCTAATAGAGTGATGCAGGGATGACGAATTTTTGTAGGCCAACAAGGAAGTTAGCATCGCTCTGGTTCCCTCGACAAAAAGCCAATGAGATTTTTCCATTGGGTTTTGGATTATTGCAGAAAATAAATTCTGTGGCAAATAATCGTTTATGATACTTAGACGTTTTGTTCAGCAAGATAATCTCCACAAATGATCACCACTTTTATGATTTTTGAAGCATAAATGCAATCGCCAGAAGTAAAAAGCTAACGTTAGGCTATGAACCAACTACACCATGACTTCATGTCACCACCACTAAGCTAAAGGCGGACAAGTCGGCGTGATGACGTTTAGTAGTCTCATTTAGCCACTTGTTAGCAACCGCCTTTTTTAAGACACGTGAAAGCTTCGACATTCCCGAGTGGGATATTTACTGACGTATTTTATGTCGTTGAATAAAACGTCAAAATCTCTTCAGCTTGTGTTAACCACAGACATTATTTCAGGAGTCTAACTAAAAACCCATTCAAAAAAGCCATTGACTTCCAGATGTGGGAACCGGTAAGTTCTAAAATGCTAACTCATTTAAAGGTTTTAGGACTCATTCCTGCAGCACTCTATATACCTAAAGATGTTAAAGGGAGAGATACCTCAGTATAAAAAGTATAGCAAAAATTCCCAAATATATATTATTTCACAGTACTTACTCGTAGCATCATATCACCCTACTCAAACTCTCAGGTTTCCAGGACTAACAGATAATGAGATAGATGAGACTCTCCTATGACCTTTTTTGCATATCTAAAAACTTTCTTCAAAAAGAACATCATGTACTCACTATACTTAATAACATCCCCCTATCCCATATCTTGCTCAACTCAGTGTAATTTGCTCTTCCTGTCTTCCTCTACCCTTTATCTCCTTAGCTCTTAGCGATTATTATTTCTTTACCGTGTGTGTGTGTGTGTGTGTGTGTGTGTGTGTGTGTGTGTGTGTGTGTGTGTGTGTGTCTCTTTCACAGTCACTCTGTTGCCACAGGAATATCATCAGGCTACTGTAGTACGTCTGTGAACTTTGCATTTTCTGTTTTGTTTGCTTGGTGCTCAGGGACCTAAACATATGAGCGATATGCCTTAAACTTTAAAATCTAAATGTCATTATCTCACACAGTGGATGAAAAATGCAGGTTCTTGATGCAGAAATTAGTTAACCAGTGAATTTGCTTTAAAACATATGTATAAAGGGGACTAAACTTTTGTAAATATGACCCCTAAAATCTGGAACAGTTTACCATTTATTGTTAAAGTTTGTTCATATTCTCATTTGTATGTCTTGGACTTCTTGTTCTAATCTGTATTTACTGCCCCCATTTAATTGTTTTTATCATATAATCTTGTCTACTAGCCCCTTTACCATTATTATGTGTTTTTATTGTATTTCATTACGGTTTTATTACTACTGTATTGCATTCATGTTTTATCTTAACTGTTTCTACCATTCAGCATCTTTTGTATCTCTTTTTGTTGCGCACTTTATAAACCTCTGATTTTGTGCCATTTTAATATTATTACTATGGCAACATGTAAATTAAATATATAACATCATATAGCAACATTTGAAGGAACAGTGTGAAACATTGTCAGAAATGAAATTAAATATAATATTCATAACTATGTTTTCATTAGTGTATAATCACCTGAAACTAAGAATCGTTGTGTTTTCGTTAGCTTAGAATAAGCCCTTCTTATATACATGGTGAGCAGGTCCTCTTCACGGAGTCCGCCATGTTTCTACAGTAGCCCAGAATGGACAAACCAAACACTGGCTCTGGAGAGAGACTTTCGCTTTTTACATTACCTGAAGTCTTGGAAAGGGAGGAGTGAGCGAAGGGGTACTCAGTTGGTTGCAATCTGCAACCACACCACTAGATGCTACTAAATCCTACACACTGTACCTTTAAAATGAAACAACATCCAGATCCTATAAATATGCAAATATCTTTCATTTCCAATCTTTGTTGAAAAGTCTATTCTCAGTGTGTGTGCACTGGAGGCTTCAGGTTTCCACAACACACTCGTGTAAGTTACGTATTGGACCATGACTAGCCTCCAAACTAGTTGTGATAGAACAAAATCCTGCTCATACATACACGTTTTAAACTCAGATTTAACGTGAGCACAGAGAAACTTTCCCCCTTCTAGCTCAATCTCTGCACAGTGAAGTAACTATACTCAAAATGCATTTTTGAGTGGAGGGGGACTTTAAACTGGCCGGCACACAAACGTAACCATCCTGTAACTTACCACGTCCCACTGACACATCTGGTGGACAGGGCTCTGGGCATTATCTCTGATCCCTGCTGCATGAAGCCTCCAACAGGGAACCACAGGCTGTTCCCTAGCGTGTACTGGTTCTCCAGCATGTCCCTGCGCTCTCGCAGACACGGGTGAGGGTTGTACCACTCATAGGGGCTCAGCCTGGTGGGGAAACATAAGCACAGTGGAATGACCTTGGGGTCAAATGCACCTCTGTCACATCATTCAAGCCACCGTCGATCCCTGTCAATCTGTCTGCGGGAGGTTGTGTACGGTAAGGTGAAAAACTATGATATGTGACAGGCAACTCGTGTTCAACAAGACAAATGGCGATAGAGCTGGGTACAGTGTGTGTGATGTAATGTACTGACCTTGCAGCCAGGAAGAGCACACAGCTGACAGCCAGGTAGGCGAGCAGCATGAAGAGCCAGACAGCTGGAGAGAAGGGATCGAGGAAGGAGAAGTAACCCGGCTTCCGACCCTGGTGCAGAGAGAAAGAAGAAGAGGTGAAAGAGAAGTGGAGAGATGGATGGAGCAACAGGGACAGACAGTGACAGATAGACAATAAGGTAAAGTGTGTTAGAAAACAAGGTGTCATGTCTCAGCAGTCAGGGAGTGTCCCCTCTGCACCACAGGAGGGCAGTGTACTTCACCGCACGCTGGCAGTAAGTCTGCAGTGCTGTGATACGCTAATGCTACAATCCATAAACGCTCCGTTTCACAATGCCTACTGCTGAAGCATACTTGGCTTAGACCCAAAACCTCATTAGCAATGTAAAGCCGCCACTGTTACCCAGTTACAGAGCACTGACTTATTGAGCAATTTAAATTACACCTATAAATTTCACAGTGGATGCAGCATGCAGCATACTACACAAACACAATCCTCAGCTACAAAGATGAGATCAACTCTTATGTAACAATCAGTCTGATTCCATAAGAATCTTCAAACAAATGTAGCCCGTCGTCTTCTGTGTGACCCTGCCGGCTTAAAAGCAGCGCAAACAGAAAGAGATGAAATCCAATACAAGATCTGTGTTGAGTATCGCGCGTCGGGCGCCCTGCGGCCCCAGATAACACCCTCACCAGTTGCACTCGGTACAAGATGCTGATCCCCAGGGTCATGAACGGCTTAGAGAAGTCGATAACTTTCTCTCTCTCTGACGTGATGGTGAAGCCTGCTACGGCCAGGTCGGCTTTCTGTGGAGTTGGCAGAGATAGATAGGCGGATAGATAGAGAGAAAGATAGAGGTAGTGGAGGAGAGTCAGGGAGAAAAACGACAAGTGGTCAGGTAGCTGCGTAAAAATAGAAAGACGCTCAACGCTGCACTGGGTAGATGAAAGCTCTGTTTAAAATGTTGACTATGGCACTTGAAAAAACATTTGGGAAAACATACAGACTTGCACTCTGTCTATTTCCCTCTTATCCACCATCCAAATGAGGCTAATTGCAAGTAAGCACGGGGTGGCTGGTCTTTCCACCTGTATAAAACCTTGCCGGTCTCTGGTCGCTCTGCCTCCCCTCCATCTCTTCCATTAACAGCTAATTGATGAACATGGGCCGCTAATTAGAGCTGAGTGATCAGGCAGTGGGGAGAGCATGGAGGGAGAGGAAGCGTGGAGAGCTGGGGGAGCACCAGTGTTGAAGGCAGGCCCCACACAGGGACCACAGTCTGGTAATTGAAGTATACCGTATGTTAATTAAGCAGAGAGGGGCTCTCATTAGCCTGCTTCAACCAGAATGTCTGTCAGAGGCGTACTAGGCCTGGACAGGGAGAGAAAGAGGGGGGACAGGCGGGGATAGAGGAGGAAAGATGGTGCAGACAATTTTAGGCAATGCCTCCACTCTCTTTTGGGGAATTATCAAGTCAGCTTTTGTCCTAGATAAGAGTCTTACTCCCCTCTGAGGGCAATTTGAGACATGGGAAGTTACAGCAGAGTTGTGGTTTGCGGCTACAGCGTGACTGAGTGTGTGTGTTCAGCACAAGATTCTGTTTGTAGTGACACTGGTTAGAACATTTGGGCATGTTTCTGGTGCGTTAAGTGAGACAGAGAGACAGAGAGAGAGTATACTCACCCTGTTGATTAGCTCTCCAACCATGCCAGTCCAAGAGCCGTTGGGCTCTGGAGCCCCATACAGCCCGTCATCCACCAGCTTGATCTTGAAGGAGAATTTCAAGATGTCTGCCAGTTCCTTCAGCATGTCGACACAGAAGCCCTCATACTGGTCGTTGCCCTGGAAGTCCTGGTAGTTGTCTCTGCGCATCACATATGGGTTCTCCTGAGCATGGGGGAAACATGAGGGGTTTCAATCCAAAACTGAGAATATCCTGTTTGAGGAGGGATTACTGACTGAAATATTCAGGCTCAATGTTTCAAAAACAGGGATTTCTATTGTAGAGTGAAAAATTAACTGTTATGTCAATAATAGATGGTTCAACATTTTGGCAAATTTGCTTTCTTTCTGGCAGAGAGTGATGACAAGATCAATACCACTCTCAGTATTAGTCTGCAAACAGGGTGAAAGAGCTCCAAAATCCACCTACACCGCCTCTAAATCTCACTAATTACCACGTTATAGCTTGTTTGTTTAATCCATGCAGTCAAGTCTTTGTGCTAATCTAAGCTAACTGTCTGTAGCTTCATATTTACTGCGCAGACATGAGTCGTATCGATCTTCTCCTCTAACTCTTAAGAAATCACGTATTTCCCCAAATATCAAAACTATTCCTCTAAAGGATCAGTGTGTAGGATTTCGGGGGATCTAAGAGCAGAAAGTTACCACAGTCTTGGAAAGGGAGGAGTGAGCGGAGGGGTACTCAGTTGGTTGCAATCTGCAACCACGCCACTAGATGCCGCCAATGTACCTTTAAGGTAGCACACGTTGCTGTTAACATGTCATTGGCAATTTTGTGAAAGCAAGCGTACTTCTTTTTTCAAATGTAACGCTCTTTAAAGCATTTTGAGTCTCTACTCAGATTAAATGCAAAGTTTTTTAAGGGAATATCCATCAATTTTACACATCAAAATGGGGAGTACTACAGTACTCAGTCTGTCAGTGCATTTAGCCAGAAAGCCTATGAACTGGGTGCATTGAGTTTTAAAGACATGGGAGTGTCTTATATACAGTTGCATCATGGGAATAGTAGGATTCAGCTTCTCTGGAGCTTGAGCAATACTTCAGTCTGAAAGTCAGGATTTCTTCCTGCCTTCTGCAGAATCAATTTAGACCTTTTTTTTTATCTATCTCATGTTGATCCCCAAACATTGTGGAAGTCCAACACTAAGTTGCTGGAGAACTCCTTTAAAATATATAAAATGGCATCTGCAAGCCATTGAGACAGTTTCACTTCGACACTGAGTGTATTTACATTTTGTCCTGAAGATTTATTTCACAAAGCCACGCAATATGGAGAAACCCCCCCCCCGCACACAAACAAGGATAAATTTATCTACATCTTGGGAGAAAGCAGCAAAAATAGCTCTCTGGGGCTGCAAAATATGAATGCTTTCCACAGCCAAAATGATCATTTTTTAGTTTATGTTCTAAAGGATTGTACTGTTTAAGATTATTTGTTGTCCTTTGATTATTTATCTAGTTTTCTTAAAAAAATCAAAAAAAATCAATAACATATAATTAAGCTTTGGTAATAATGTAACATCGACATTCATGCCGATAAAGCTGTTATATTATAGCATAATGTGGTGCAGGGGATTTACTGTATCAGGCGTTTTTACACATCTAGACCAACCTGAAGATGATGGAGCAGCATCATGGAAGGGATTTATTGATTTTTCTGATATGACATTACTCACATGGAAACCAGAAGGAGACAACTTGTAGTGTTGTGACATTATCAGAAGAGCAGGATTTTGGCAGTTTGAATTCACTAACACATCTCTCTCAGTGCTCTGTCTCAGTTTCTATGACAGCTACAGTGACAGCAAAATTAGCAGCAACAGACCACGACACAGCGTGAGCTGCGGCACAGCCTGCGCAGCAACACCAAAACAACTCTGACCTCGCCAGCGTGGTGGTCCAGAAGGTAACCGTGACCTTACCAGTATGGTGGTGACAATGAGTGTCTTGTTTGCCAGAGTCTCTGAGACATTGATATCCAGACTGGTAGAGTTCATTGCCAGGGTGTTGTTGGAGTACCAGACACCGATCTAACAGAGAGGAGAAAGCAAGAGGAAATCAATGGTTGTTGTGGGATAAATAATGTACTATTAAGCTCCAACTTCACTGCAACTGTTTAACTGTTGTGGCAGGCTAAACACCATCTATAGCAAATACGTATTTCAGTGAGTGCATTATCATTATTGGTCTATTTTATAGTAGTAGCTTTACATGTTGAATATTTGATGATTTTCCTCGGTATCCATACTGTTACATTCTGTATATGCATATTGATTTAATTGCCCCCTTTGGAGCCGTACACATATCGGCAAGTAGCATGCATTGTAAAAAAACTAAACAAAAAAAACTACCGTTTACGAGCAGAGCAATGAGCTGAGACAAGACGGCAAAAATTGAAAAGCATTCATGATCAGGCGTTTCATTGCCATGTCTATTTTCCTTTCTTAAATTGCATAAAAAACAGCTCACATATTTCCATTTTATGGAGACAGTAAAGTCACTTAGGTACATAAGTGTGTGATTATGACCTAACCAGTGTGCAGGGGTGGAACCGCAGCTCACAGAGGCATTTCTTTTGGAGATATTGCAGTACATTTTTCAATAGGTCAGAGGAGAGGTAATGACTCCTCAGACAGAATCGCAGTTTTTCTATAACACTCTTTATCCTGCCTTGACATTTAAGAGGGGTCTTTTCTCTGTGAACCACCACTGCCTGCCTACAGTGTGAGTGTTGTTGTGCAGAGAGGTGGGCAGAGTTAAAATGGTAATTATGGCAACCTAACTCTCCTCATAGAGTTGAAGTCTAGATGTAAGCATGGTTATCAGTTATCACCATGGTTAGTGTTAGCATGGGAGGCAGTTGCAGAAAGTCGGATTAAAAGAAGGTGAAGAGAGAGTGTTTCCTCCAGTCAATGAACCGCATCGTAATTCCCTCAGTCTGGATCTGCACTGATGTGTGTACTTATGCTTCATTTAATCCTGACTTTGAAATGCAGCTGAAATGCATTTTGATCTTTATCTTCCCTCACCTTTCCTTCTAATGCGCACTGGAGGAGTCGGCATTGACAGAATAATGGCACCAAAATGGTCCTAAACACCTCGTTGGACGGGTCTGCCAACATTTTATTTTGGTTCCCCACATTGTCCAACTACCCTTAACAAATTTGTTGTGGCATGTAACTTGTACATCAAAAAGATAAAAAGCCCAGACTGACAGGGGAGGTCTGGTCCAGGGAAATGAATGAAAAGGAATTTATGTGTACAACAAAAACTATAAAGTGAGACTATGTAGCTTTTCAAAGAAGAGATGACAAGTGATTTCTCTTACAAATTAAAGGTCGAAGTCTTAAAGGGATAGTTTGGGTGTTTTGAAGTGGGGTTGTATGAGGTACTTATCTACAGTCAGTGTGTTACCTACAGTAGATGACGGTCGGCCCCCAGTTTGGAGAAGCAGACAGGAGTTACAGCACTGAAGCAAAGCAATGTACTGCTGTGGACGGGGCCGGCAACAAATGTATTGTAGACACCTAAAAAGGACCACCTTAAAAAAACAATCAATATCAGTTTAAGTGTACGCAATATTTAGAGTTTTTTCAGCGGTTTACCTTGCCATCAGACAGCCCTTTCCGACGGAATACTATAGTTTGTCCAACTATACTCTCGCCACAGCCACTAAACTCCATTGAAAAAAATTGTCATTTTACCTCGCAGAACACGGGGGTTCCTGGTCTATCGCTGAGTCTGATTGCTTTGGCGAGAGCATAGATAGCGGCTTCAGCTCCCCGTCGCAAACATGGACTGTATAGCTGTCTCACAGCAAGGTAAATAGGCGAAAATATTCTAAATATAGCGTACGCTTAAACTGATATTGATTTTCTTTTAGGTGGTTGAAATATGTTTTGCTGCCGGCCCCGTCCTCAGCAGTACATTGCTTTGCTCCCGTCCTGTCTGCTTTCCCAAACTGGGGGCGTGCTGACCGTCATCTACTGTAAGTAATGCACTGACTATGGATAAGTACCTCATACGACCCCACTTCAAAACACCCAAACTATCCCTTTAAGCAAGAAAACACACACCTGCGTAATTCAATATACTTTGTGGTTTTGCTTCTTCAGCCTTAATTGGTCTGGTATGACCAGGTGGATAATGTTAGTATAACATTAGTAAAACAGTAAAGTTTGCAAACTTTATGACTCTTCACTAATTGTGTTATTGTTAGACTATGTTTTAACATTTACGATTATCCTGTAATTGCCATTGTGGCCTCGTCACACTTTAAACACTTTGTAGTTTTTAATCTAAGTTTGGTTGGAATCATTCATATAAACAAACAACAGGAATTTGACAAACAACAACACAATATGATCATATTGTTACCATACAATTCCACTGAAAGGCGGTAGACGATAATATGGATTTATTGCCCAGCCCTAAATGCAATTCAAACCCAACTGAAGAAAACTGCAGGGCATTGCTAAACAGGAGCAGGCATACTTGGAAAAATCTTTTCAACGTAATAACATTTCATTGTTTTAGAATCATGCAGTCAAAACATATGAGTTCAAGAGGAAACAGCACTGTAGTCAGGACCACTTTAGTCTATGTCAACTGTAAGTCCTGATCCAGTATAGAGTGAAGGGATAGTGAAGACCAAAAGAGACCAAAACCAATACAAACTAAGCCAGAGCAAATCCAGGTCTATAGACGAAGAGGAAATTAAACTCATTAAGCCTCCATATAATACAGTACAGTATGTACAGTATTATATATACAGCAGGATGAGCAGAGATCTATCTGCACATCCACTCTGTACTGAGCTTGAGGCCATTACAAACACTGATTCCTACAAATGAATGTCATTGTTTGTAGGCATAGGAAGAAAATAAACCAACCATTAATAAAATGCCACTTTTGTATGTTTTCAGATCAGAAAACATCAAGTCAACATCCAACAAACACACAACAACAACCAAAGCGCCGGGGACAGGGTCAGCCCAAACATCAAAACACATCGATAAAAACAAAACTTACACTGGACTCGATGCTTCAGATGTTTGAAATTCAATTGATGAACAATACAAGCAGCTAATGTATTCCAGTATCCTTCAGATAACATAAATGTTAACGCGTATTTGCAGCTACAACATGGCAGGTTACGCTACAGTGCCATCAGGTGAAACACATCAAACCAACTTTGTAGTAAAGCTATTTGGCTACCATGAGGGGAGCCTGCGATGAGGCTGACATCAGTGTTAAACACCTCCTGCGGCGTAGTGAAATCAGACGGGTGACCTGTAACTAACCCACAGCCTACGGGCGGTGTGACCCAGCTGCTGCGTGACAACAGGTGACTCCTGACCTCTTTGTGGCCTCCTCGGTGTTTCTCCAGAATCCGCAGGGTATAGTTGGTCCTCTGACCTTTGCTGTTGAACTCCACACGCCCTGTCAGACCATCGTACTCCACCTGGCAGGCGGACGGAGAGAGGGAGGTGAGAAAGCGTGAGAGAGGAAAGGAAAGAAGGATAGGAAAATGAGAGGAGAGTAGGTATGTATATGAAACTATGTAATGAGAGATGGAGAAATAAATACAGGCAACCTTCTATATAAAACCAAACATTTTCTATCACGATTAGGCAGACAAGTACTATCTACAGTGATTAGGAGGAAAGAGAGGGTGAAAGACTAAAAGACAGACAGAGCTAGAGAGACAGAGGAAGTGTCTGAGGCAGCTGGACCAGACAGGGGCGATCAGTTTTGGATCAACTAGGAGAAAGTGAGTGACTGAGCGAGAGGCTCAGATAGAGCAGCAGAGAGAGTCAACAGCTCCCTAATAAGACTCTGAAGAACTGCACCTCACAGCTCAGCTCTGCCTCTCCAAAACCCAGGTGCTGCTGGCACAGCCAGCGAGATCTATGATGAATGGCACGGTGCTGAAGATGGAGCACACCATGATGTTGACTAACAAAGGCAGATGTCGGGCCGGTGGGAAGGAGGCAATGAGAGATGGGGCTCAGGCTGCCTTGACAACAGGTAGTCGATGAGAGGAGCACACAGACGACCAGAGATGGGAGATGACAAAAGAGTAACAAGAGACAAGAGGTTACATGCGACATGAGACGAGGATGATACAGAATGCAGCTGTACTGTAGTCATTAATCAATAATCGAGAGAAAATTTATCAATCACAATTAGTGATTTGTGGTTTGAGTCATTTTTCAAGCAAAAATGTCAAACATTTGCTACTACTTTTCTCTGATTTATATCATTACAAATTGAAAATATTTGGGTTTTGGGCTGTTGGTCCGACAAGACAGGGCTGCAACGATTATCTTCATCATCAATTAATCTGTAATTTTTTAAAATCAATCAATTAAAGTAAGTGTCAGTAATCTAGAGTACACTAGATTATAAAAAATTATCCAATAAAAAAAACGAGACCAGTGTTGCCAACTGTTTTTCTGATGAAAGTAGCTACATGTAGCAGCACTAGCTCCAAAAGTCCCTAAATCTAGAGAGAAAGTCGCCAAGTCTGCAACACTGACAGTCCGTCCCTTCAGGCCTCCCTCCAAAGCCACTCGCCTAAAATTATCATTATGAGCATAAACAATGAATATGGCTATTGTTATTGACTCCGGTGACGCGCAACGAGTGTACGGGCAGAGCACGCGCAGGTAGACAGATAGGTAGGCTGTCCAATCATTACATTTGGGCCGAATGAAATAATTGGACGAGCTTATTACAGTCCGGCGACAGCCACTGATACCGGATTTTTTTCTCTTTGTAAGAGCATTTGATTCATTAATTTCTGTGGGGATGTAATGAGAATTTCAACAAATATAACAAAAATGTTTTTGAAGAAGATTACAAACTCTAGCTTTATAAAATTTCAGAAAATACTGAAAAATACCATCACAATTTCTTTGAGGTTTTTAAAATGTTTTGCTTTATCAACCAACAGTCCAAAACACATCGATTCAGTTTGCTAACACATACAATAAAGAAAAGCAGGAAAATCCTCACGTATTAGAGTCTGGAACCAGCAAATATTTGGTATTTTTGCTTGAAAAATTACTCAAACGATTAATCGATAATCAAAACAGTTGGAGATTAATTCAATAGTTGACTTATTGAACTAATAGTTGAACTAATCGATTAATCAATTAATCATTGCAGCTCTAGTGTAAAAAAATTCAAAATTCAATCAAACTGAGACCATATTTCAAGCTCATATCTTACCATGTTTCTCATGATGTATGTGTATGCATGTACATGTGTATGAGCATGAACGTATATCAGCAGGTGATTTTACAACACATCAAGCGTTTACCATGCGCAGGTAGTTCATGAGACTGGTCCCGTGTTGCCAGATCTGAGGTGAGGTGCAGCTGAGCGGCTTCACTCCGATTTCCTGACTGCGGTTCAATTCCCTCACCGCCCCCACCACCACATGCACCGCATCAAACATCAGCGCTGACGAGAGCTGTGGAAGGGGGAGAGGAAACGAGAGAGAGACGGAGGGGGAGAAAGGCAAAAAGGGGGGGAGGGGGAGGGATGGAAACACAGTGAGGAGAGACAAGGGCTCAAGGGAGAAGATGCAATGAGGAAAGATGTGCGAGCACAAATGATTGAATGGTTAACAGGGACGGAGGAAGGGAGGCAGGGAAAATCAGAGAGAGAAGAGATGTGAGGTATGAGTAAACCAGTGGGGAGGAAACACAGATGGATACATCAATACCCATTAAGTACAAGCAAAAGACTCGCTGAATCTCTTTAACTGCTCCATGAATCAGTGTGAGGAATAAAGTAGCTTAATGTTACGTGGCGTGCAAAACAAAGCTTTGAAAATGACACCTGAATATGCGCATGTGCAAGTGCTCGAGTGTCAATGAGACTGACCGCAGGGCCGGGGTACGTCAGGTCACATCCCTCCCTCCAAGAGAGGTTGAGGCTCCTGATGAACTCCAAGTAGAAGGGATGGGTGGTGTTAAACATGGAGAAACCCACGATGTTGGACTGCTCATCCACGATGTCATCCAGTCTCAGGAGTGGGAAGTCCTAGAAAAGGAGGAGTAGGAGGAGCAGGGAGAGAGAGACAGAAAATTCAGTTGGTGACAATGTTGACAGCATAAATATAAAACAGTAGATGCGACATGTTCTAATGACTTCCCTTTCAGGATGGAACCATATGGCGGCCATCTTACCTGGGTCCAGTTTCAAACATGCTGTAATTGGAACCTATGGTGAAAAAGGCTTATGTTGTCCTTATAATCCTTGTATTTTTTATACCAATACACCAAAACAGTTTTTTTATTCAAATAATGAGCATAAGACAACTGTGTCTATAAAGATTTTGGTAGAATCTTGATTATTATAGCTCCAAGAGAACAAATCATGCTTTCAATCATGAAGATAATCTCATAATTGTGCATTTATATTGCAGACCATGATTTTATTTCTTCAGTTTTGCCTGAACTTAATTTGTAAGAACTCTTTAGTATTCTGAATGGCTAATATAAAGCAATATCTTTTATGTAGAAATTAAGGCTGTCAATCAATTCAAATATTTAATCAGATTAATGGGATGATTGTCCATAGTTAATCACGATTAATCACAAATTAATCACACATTTTGTATCTGTTCAAAATGTACCTTAAAGGGAGATTTGTCAAGTATTTAATATTCTTATCAACATGGGAGGGAGTGGACAAATATGTTTGCTTTATGCAAATGTATGTATATATTTATTATTGGAAATCAATTAACAACACAAAACAATAACAAATATTGTCCAGAAACCCTCACAGGTACTGCATTTAGCAAAAAAAATATGCTCAAATCATGAGATGGCAAACTCAAGCCCAACAGGCAACAACAGCTGTCAGTTTGTCAGTGTGCTGACTTGACTATGACTTGCCCCAAACTGCATGTGATTATCATAAAGTGGGCATGTCTGTAAAGGGGAGACTCGTGGGTACCCATAGAACCCATTTTCATTTACATATCTAGAGGTCAGAGGTCAAGGGACCCCTTTGAAAATTGGCATGACAGTTTTTCCTCGCCAAAATTTAGCATAACTTTGGAGCGTTATTTAACCTCCTTCGCAACAAGCTAGTATGACATGGTTGGTACCAATGGATTCCTTAGGTTTTCTAGTTTCATATGATACTGGGATCTTCACTCTAGCTTCCTAACGTGTTATTATCAGGTTAACTTTAGCAGCCCTAGTATAAATCCTAAATAGATTCTGCATTATGGCCTATAGGCAGGCAATTACAATCAGTCACTTCCTGTTTTTTTTCCGGTCAACCGGCATGGGGTTTGTTATGATGCTGAGAGGAGAGATAACTGTAAATTAGGAGTTGTTCTAGTTGATGAAGTGATTTTTTGTTTGGAAAGGCTAAAGCCTTCAGCAGAACTCCTGATGGACTCGTCGCAACTGTCTTTCATTCTCATCGCAACGTAACGTTATGGACATTAACTTCACGATGATAATGCGAAGAAATCGCGGGAATCTATGGTTGTCAGTGTGTCAGATCTTAGCACAGAAGAAAAATACTGTGCAAAGGAGAGTGAGATAAAGAAAAAGAGCGGGGGGTGACAACATCTAATCTCTAATGGAGAGAGAAAAAGGGATATAGACTGCTAGGAAATGGGAAAGAGAGGTTGATGGCAATGACTCCAGTTGATTTTTCAAAGAGATATACACACACAAGACGTGGCATCTAAAGCACAAGAGCACATCATGTAGAGAGGAAAATTTAAAAAAAATAAAAACAGGCGCACGGCATAAAGTGACACATTAATTCAAATGATAGAAGGGGATGGGAGTGTATCAAAGAGGCAGATGAAAAACACCAGAAGCGTAGAGAAGGTGGCGGGTGGCAGAAGAAAAAGGGCACATCACGTCTGTCATCACCTTCACCTCAGACCCCTTTTCCTTCAGTTTCTTTGCACTCCCACATCTTTATACAGTGTGTTCATTTCTCAGATCTCTCTCTCTTTACCCCTCCCCATCCTTCATCTCCTCTCTTTTTTCTCTCTCTGTCACCTCTGTCTCCTCCCTTTATCTCATATACTTTCTCCGCCTTAGCACCTTTGCTTGCTCATAAAGGGACAGGAGAGGAGGAGCAGCAGAGAGGAACAAGTGAAAATGGAGGAATAGAAGAGACAGGAGAGAGGAAGCGGTAGAATTGGTAGAGCTCTTACCATTGTGGTGAGTATGTACTTGTAAAACGCTGATGTCATCCCCAGCTCTGACGCCTGTGGGATAAAGAGAAAGAGAGGGCAAGATGAAAAAATAAAGTAGAAGCAGAAAAATATAGAAGGGGGGAAGATGTAGAAAGATTGATGGAGAGAGAGAGAGAGGGAGGGGGTAAAGAGTTATTGAGAAGCAGGGAGCAAAAGAGACAGTTGGGGGACAAAGTAGAAGGGGATATGGGGGAGGTGAGGGAGCATACGTTAATCACGGTTTTACATCATCAGGCTAACACTAGGACATTTCGCCGAGGGCGGACAGCCGCTCCAACGTGCCTAGTAAAAACATCCCATACACATTCAAACTGTGACTCACTGCGCTGGCTATCGGCGTTACAGGCCGTACTATGAATCACAACGAGCCTGGGTAACATCTGCACCGCATCCCAGTAAGAGATGTTCTTTTGTCAGATATTTTCTTTAAGAGTGCAAGTGATTGTTGCTGGCAGACATGCATAGATATTGTTCCCTATGCAGCCCTGGAGGGCAGAGAAGGTAAAACCCTGTTACAGCAACAAACAAGCAGCCTTTGAGAGAGCTGTTTTCTTCTTCTTTTTTCTTACAGATGCTAAGCTCTGCATGCCCTACATGACTGTAACCTGAATTTCCCAAATGGGTACTTTAAAGCTGCAGTCGGTAACTCCGAGCAAATATGATAAAAAGTTATTTTTTATAAAACTGTCACTATATCCAGTAGTACATGAGACAGATAATCCGTGAAGAAATCATGTTCCTCTGCCTCCTCCCAGTGCTCCTAATGGCATTTGCAAGATTTCAACATGGCGGAAGGAATCAGAGCTGAGCTGTCTCTACAGCAGCAATCAATCACTGCTCGCAAAGCTTGTGAACTCCGATCAAACGGTCAAACTAGGCAGCGCTGATTAAATATGAATCAATATTCTGTTACTGTAATGCCTATTTCTCTCCTCAAATGTTTTCAGAAACATCTTTTAGTGAACTGTTTAGCTGTAAAATGAGAAAGTTTGCTCCGGCCGGTGCTTGGTATTGTTTGGTATTGGCAGCCGGGTCACAAACTTTCTCATTTTACAGCTAAACAGTACACTACAAGATGTTTCTGAAAAACATTTGAGGCAAAAGATAAGCATTACAGTAACAGAATCTTGATTCATAAATTGATCAGCGCTGCCTAGTTTGACCGTTTGCTCGGAGTTCGTCAGTTTTTATTATGTTGCCTACCAGGAAGCTGGTACGTATATCTTAAATAAGATTTTTGAAAGTGTTTACTTACCTGCAGAACGTTGGGTAAAAGGTATAATATTAGCTCGGCCAGATGGAATAAGAAACCATAACAACATGAACACCTATAGTAAATAAAGCAATTCAATACAAGTGGTGCAATAAACACAACCTTGTGAAGCTTATACTGTTGAATGTTTGTGTCTGAGAAGAGTTCCTCTTACTCTGTCTAGGGAGGAAAATAAAATCAACATCTGACAATGGAGTGTAATCTAATACAGCAACATCACAAACTGCAGCCTCAAAAATTTGTTGAATCAACACCTGTCAGACCAACAATACTGTCAGACACAACTTGGACGATATTGGATGATTCTTCAAAACCCCAAACTCTATTCAATGACAAAATTTTCTCCCACAGTCTCCCACACGAAAGCCAGATGTGCTACATAAAAGCTTATTTGCTACATTAAAGCTGCACTTGGTAACTTTGAGCAAATACTGTATGATAAAAAGCTGCTGTAGAGACCGCTCGGCTCTGATTGGTTGTTTTCCTTTTGGCACGTTGAAATCTTGCAAATGCCATTAGGAGCACTAGAAGGACACAGAGGAACATGATTTTTTTCAGATTATCTGTCTCATGCACTACTGTCAGGATATAGTGACAGTTTTATAAAAACAACTTTTATCATATTTGCCCAAAGTTACCGAAAAACGCGAATCCCTGCGTGTTACTGTGTGTGCTTTATACAACTTCATATCCTGGGCGTCTCTGAAGGATGTATTGATGTCTGAGGACTGACCTTCTTGAGGATGAGATAGGAGACAGAAGCGTTGGCGTCAATGATGATGGTGGCCACTTTGTCGTCACGGATCTCCTTCAGCAGCGGCGTAGGGTCCAGGTTGTCATCCAGCATCCTGATTGACAGCGTCTCCCGGGAGATGAGAAAGCGGCGCACCAGTTCCTCCAATTTCAGCAGGCCTGAGGCAGAGCCAAAGCACAGATGAGCTGCATATCAATGTCTGTATCAGGAGACACAACTTATATTTCCAAAATGTAAGCTTTGCAGGACCTTTGAAAATCTTGATTTATCCTCGGTTGGTCATATATTTGCGTCATTTTGCAAAGCATGATCGATGGTTTGTCTAAATCCCCAGGAAATGAAACATCATTTAATATGGAGTCTACAGTATGTCTGCATTCACTGTTTCTCTCTGAAGGATCTATCATGACCTCCACCAAGGATGTTTTTTCTATTCAGTGCCATATGTTTGTTTGTTTCCCTGTTAATTAGCTGTATATTTACTTGACAGATTTTGTTAGTTGAAGAAGAGTTATGCTGGCTATGGGCCAGGGAACTACTTATTACTCTGTGCTGTAGATAGCGCCACCATGAGGCCATTTATAAAGCACTTTACATTTTGCTCTTCACGCCTGAACAGCGAGGAACAGAAGGAAAATTCTTCCTCTGGATTCTTTGACTCTACGTGAATCTTTCAGACTACATCCTTTTACACCCAGACAGATCTTCCACTATCTTGAATTTTTTCCATCACTTCTCCTCGAGTCACACTGACGAAGGCAAAGGTACAGATACACGTTGGTTTGATTTTAAAGAGATCAGACCATATGTATTACTTCTTTTTTTAGCTATCTGCTTGAATGTCTGCCGTTTTATATATCACATCTAGAGCTACAACGATTAATCGATTAGTTGTCAACTATTAAATGAATCGCCAATTATTTTGATAATCAAGTAATCTTTTTTTTTTTAGAAGAACAAAAGTAAAAAATTCCGATTCCAGCTTCTTAAATATGAATATTTTCTGGTTTCTTTACTCCTCTATGACAGTTAACTGAATATCTTTGATTTGTTGGACAAAGCAAGACATTTGAGGACGTCATCTTGGGCTTTGGGAAACACTGATCGTCATTTTTCACCAGTTTCTGACATTTTATAGACCAAACAACTAACCGATTAATCAAGAAAATAATCAACATTTAACAAACAACAATGAAAGTAATCGTTAGTTGCTGCCCTATCACATCATACTTGTGGATCCTAACATATTGTTCCTCTTTAATGTTACTCGTACAGATTTTGTCCGATCTTAACTCAAGTTTGTCCATAAAATATTTGGATGAGCCCAAAAAAGATCCCCTCCTTCTGAGGATAAATAAAAATACTCTACTTGAATAAAAATTGTGTCTGGTATGTTTTTTTTCTTATAAGAAAAAGTTCCAGGGCGCCTGGGTAGCTGAACTGGTAGAGCGGGCGCCCCATGTACATGTACCAAGGCTGAGTCCTTACCGCCGCGGCCAAGGGTTCAAATCCGACCAGTAGCCCTTTGCTGCATGTCATCCCCCCTCTCCCTCTCCCTTTCATAACTATCTCTCACTATCAATACAGGCATAACTACTAGACATAAAAGGTATCCTGTTTACAGTCCATTCAGTGTGAGAGTGCTGGAGGTTTCAAATTTTCACATCCCATTAGTCCAAGTTGCATATTGGATTATGAGCGGCTTCCCAACTCATTTTGCAGGCACAAAAGTTTTCCAATACGTCAACACTTCTCTATGTTTGACATAAACATATGCCATAACATTTAAATGCACTGTGCAAATGCAACAAGATAATACTGTAAGTGTACATGTGAATCCCAGTGATACAACAAAATCTGATGACATTTTAGCCATATGGCGCTACACCAACATGACAAAATATAACTATAACTCAAGGCTTACGAGTCTGACTCAATTGACATTTATCTTTATACAAAGCCCTAATATTCCCAGAGAGGTTTTAGGTGTCCTCCAAAAAATTATTGGTGCCATCATCCAATCAGTATGACAAATTTCTAAACATTTTCTATTAATAGAATAATAAATCTAGAGAGTCGTGCAGCTTTGGCAGAGGTATACGCTCTTTGAGTGCTTTATAATTCATTCTGTCGTCCCATCCATCAGTGATTGATTTTCAGTTCTTTGAGTGATGCATGTACTATGAGCAAAATAGTATGTGATCCTTAAAGGGGACCTATTATGCTCATTTTCAGGTGCATACTTTTATTTTGGGTTTCTACTAGAACATGTTTACATGCTTTGATTTTCAAAAAACGCTTTATTTTTCTCATACCAGCTTTGCTGCAGCACCTCTTTTCACCCTCTGTCTGAAACACTCAGTTTGAGAACCTGCCCAGTCTGCTCTGATTGGTCAGCTGGCCCACTCTGTTGTGATTGGTCAACCGAACCAAACTCTTCAGACTCCGCTCCAGCTCCACTCTAAAAACGCATGGAAAACACCATAGTGCTGCTTCCATCCTTTTATCCAAGGTGCTTGGGAGGTTGCGCTCCTGTCGCGCCTGCCGTTACTAGGCAATCAAAACCTGCGCGCTGCGATGACGGTGATGATGAAGTTACGGTAATTTGGCAGAAAGCCTCACTGACTAAATAAAAAGTAAAATCAAAGATAAATGGATGTCCAGCATCGTAAATCCCTCACAATAGCTTTACTGCTTGATTTCTCGGCGTCAATTTGGCTGACCTTCCAACTGGATGTTGTGACGTTCTTGGACGGAAAGGGTGAAGCAAGTCAAATAGACCATGGCACAGATTGTAAAGCTCTGGGTAGCCCTAAACTAAAAGGATTAACTTCACCGTATTTACCGCAGACTGATATTTACGGAAGAAAGAAAAGGTAACTGGCGGCTGTGATTGTCGCGCCGTGAAAAATAGGAACGCTTGCACACCGCGACGGCGCCGCCCTCATTTTTGAGTGCGCTTCTATATTGAAAACAATGGATTTGAGGGCGCAAAAAAAGCAGCATGTGAACGGCCCCTAACTAGCTTTGTTTGAGAATGCCAAACTAGCCGCTAGGCAGGTAGTATGCAAATGTATTACTTGGTGACATCACCACATTATGAAAGAAAAGGCGGGACTTCAAGCAGGGTGTTTCAGGCAGCAGTGTGTCTGTGGGGGAGAGTAACTCCTTTTGGCGTGGACTTTAGGCTTTGTAACTTTGCAGACCTTTTACATGCATAAAACAAGGGAAAAAGGGAAAAAGCACAAAAGCATAATAGGTCTTCTTTCAAATTAAATAAAAACTAGAGATTCAAGGATTCTGCAAACCTCTGGCGAAAAGATGTACAGAAAAAGGAGCAGAACTGCAGGAGCAGAAAGAGTAAAATACAGTACTTGAGACACACTTCAAGTGAATTCCCCTCGAAAATGAGTATAATGACTCACTTGACATTGTGTGCGGAATGAGCCTTTACCAGAAAGTCTACCCTGATGCTTCCTAATTGTAATTCCATAGTAAAGCACCCCTAGCTATGTAAATAAGTGGTGGGGCAGGCATCTGGGGGATGGAGAGGAGGGGGAAAGGGAGGAGAGGAGGAGGAGGAGGAGGAGAGAGGTAGCGCACAGAGCCCTTCAGCAGGAGAAAGCCTCTGTAAGCAGTGGGGTAATCACTGAACCAGGCCAAAACTTTAATTAGTTTGAGGAAGGAGGGGAAAAAATCAATGCACTTTACAGCTTCCTCTTCTACCCTCTCCCTCATATTCTCTCTCTCACACATAAGCTCTAACCTCTCTATCTCTTTCGTCTTAGCCCTGTGCTCTAGTTACCTCCCTCTGTCTTTATCCATCTCGCTCTTACGCCGCCACCATATCCTCCTTCCTGCGCTCCGTCTTCTCCCTCTCGCTGTCCTTAACCTCATCCATCTCGTGAAAACTGCATAATGGAATTAGGCACAGATAGTGCGTTGTGTGACCCAGGCACAGCGAGAGAACGATACGTCGGAAATGACCCAAAATCTCTGACTCGCTATCATCTAACAGAATATCTACTTCCACGGGCTAAAGAGGGGAAAATGTAATTAATGCAATTAGCATGCAATAATGACCAGTTTCTAAATACGTTACTTAATTGGGATGCGCTCATGGTGGGTGTCAATGAAATGTGTGACTTCACGTGTTACTCGCCTCGCTGACAAAAAAGAGAGAATGTCTACTTCACTTGAACACACCACTCTACACCGGGGTTAACAAGATGAATAAAACAAGTGGGCTGATGGTAAACATTGTCTGATGTTGGACCTCTGCAGCGCCACAGCAGAGCCGAACACACAATCACACAAATCACCCCAAAACCCCACTCACACATGTACAGACATACAGCACCCTCAGGGGAAACAACACACGCACACACACACACACATGCATAAACCAGCACATGTACGGACAAAGTGAAGCAAGCACTCAACAAAAATATATCAAACACACACATACGCACCCACACAGTCGTTCAGAGTGTGGAACAAGCCTGTTGAGTGGCAGTTAGCACCTATTCCGCAGCCATGGCAACCAGCTCCATGGCGATAGATAGCGCAGCCAAGTGGGTCAGAGTCTGTGAGTGTGATAACCTTGTAAAGATCACCTTCAAGCAAAATATATTACACACACACACGCACCCCTCAGTCTCTGCACCGGTATGAAAGCAGCATCTTTTGGCCCGGACGGTAACGATGATGCTATCTGTTGCCTCTAATTCTTATGACGGGAAAAGCCTGGTGAGAGACAGGGCTCTAATCTACACATCCAACTGATGATCAAAACTGGGAAAAGATGTCTGATGCCATTTCAAAGCTTTTTTTTTTTTTTCAGTTCAATGAAACGACGAGTCCACGAGGAATTCAGCTTAGTTTCAGGGAACCGCAGGAAGGCTGGCTACCTGCTGGGGAGATAATGAAAGCATCTTCAATGATTGAATCAATTTCTCATAATGTCACAGCGTTTTGTTTGTCGAAATCTACCCTTTTCACAGTGTTCACAGACTTCAATGGTCCCACTTATTCTTTATGTAATTGCCCTTCAGTTCTTGCATGGTTCATAGTTGGCTGGTGGGAGCAGCCGACAGCAACACAACAGCTCAGTTTCACTCACACAAAACAGTCAGACGACTATTCAGTGGAAAGAATTTGGATTTTGACACCTCCTACAGCACATAGTGTATTATTTCATGCATTCACATAAGCTTTGTTTGAATACTACAGCCACCATCCGACCAATCCCTTTAATTCCTGTGACTCTCGATGGGGCAGTGCATAGTAAATCAATAACGCACTCTTTCAAAATGAAAATAAAGAGGACTAGCGTCTAAGCCCTGAATCCCCTGTGATGTTAAAGCTCTCTGAGTGCCTGGCAAGTTAAATCAAATGTGCCCTAAGTTCTTCCAATACTGGAAAGCATTTCAAACACGAATATTTATTAAATTGGTTTGGCCTAAAAACCCTCTGAGGTGGATAAGAGACAGTGTGCAAGAGCATGAGTAAAATAGGCAGGCTGCAGCAGGAGCCATGTTCTGAACTCTGACAACAGACAGAACTTTACGACCAGACTGTCAAAATGAGTGTCCAACAGTGCAAAACAGTCATATCCGCCCAAACAGTGTGAATGTGCCAACACTCCCACAGAAGCTTTTGCACACACAAACACACATACTAGGTGAATAAGCTCGCAAGAACACCCACCTAAACAACAAACACAGCCGTGCAGTCGCACATAATGTACTGTATATCTATAAAAGAGGCTGCGTGTGTACTCACACTCAGCCTTGGCACAGACCAGGCTGGCTGATGGGTAACTGAACGAGCGCAAGATAGCTGCGATGGCCAGGCTCAGGTCCTCGTTGCTAGGGTACAGAGTGACAGAGGCGAAGCGCAGGTACGGCAAGCGGGGAGTCTCCTCCGGACCGATCTTTACGTGAGGGATCTGACAGAAGGAGAGAGGAGAGAAAAACATTAAGGAAGGCAAATGTGTGTCGTGATTAACTCCCCTCCAAACACACACAGCAGGAAAAAAAACTGTGAATAAGGAAGCTCCATTAGAGAAGCTACAGGGTGAAAAGAGAAGATAAGAGAGATGGCAGAGAAAAGAGAGACCTTAAGGATAAAAGGCTACAGGAAGAAAGGAGAAAACAGTAGGAAGAAGTGGATGATGGTTAATTATAAGAGAAGAAGTTGAATAGGCAAGGAAAACCAAATCTTTAGATACACTCATGTCATGATGTCTATGACGGAAATTCTTTATTAGGAATAACCCCTCGAGATGTGCCATCTCGTTTTCAAGGAGCTCCTTAACGACAATAATAGAAAATAACCTCTTTGAGTCCTGGAGGGCGCTGACTTTAATGTCTTTCAGAGGCTGTAGCAGGCTCAGTTTTAGAGCTGGAGTGAAGGTATTGGTATCTCATGAAACTAGAAAACCTAATGAATCCATCGTTACCACGTCGGGAAGGAGGCTAAATAACTATCTGAAGTTAGGCTAAGTTATGGCACGGAAAAATTAGCATGGCCATTTTCACAGGGGTCCCTTGACCTCTGACCTCAAGATATCTGAGTGAAAATGGGTTCTATGGGTACCCACGAGTCTCCCCAGTTTGGGGCAAAAACAATGCAGTTTTTTTGAATGCAGTATAAATGTTATTTTTACCTAGTCTAAAAATGGAATTACATAAATGGGGTATGTTTTGTGGATCCAATGAGCCCAATTGTATTCATGTGTGATGATGTTAGTCCCCATAGTAGCCATTTCATTGTAATGAGACCATTTTTTTTTTTTTAATTTGACCTCACTGTATAAAATGACCTGTTGAGACCTCTAGGATATTCACAGCCTCATGAAACTTTACAACCACAAACTAGAGACCTAGAGCATTCAGAAGATGGATGGCTTTCCTAGGTAGATTGACAATAAGGGGGCTTCTGATGCATCTTGATTAATTATTTATTTATTTTTTCTTTCTGAATGATTTATTTATTTATGATACAATTATGACTAGAACAACTTGACACACAGTGCTGAGCTGCATCTCAAATTAATGTCAGGTTCCCAGCTTTTATGTGACATCTACTGCTGACCTGCTATCTCCCCCTAAAGACCGCTGACCCTGTCCCCCCCTAAAAAAAGGAGAAAATTAGTCTGTGGTAAAGAGGGGTAGAGTAGGAAAGGATAAGCACAATTTAGACAAACCATTTGACAAAAACTAAAAAAATAACAACAAGATAATTAGACAATACAAATGTAACAACAAAAAAAAAAAAATCTAATATTAGAACATGAAAATGGATCATTCATTTAAAGTTTATAGAAAAAGTATTAAACATAATTATAGGGGTGTTATTATTATGGGCATGTACAACTGATACTATATTAAGAAGACAGAGCATTGGTGGAAAGTGGAAAAGATGATATGGATCGAATATTCAAAGGGAGATTATTCCAGTCAGAAGGAGTTTTAAACATAAAGGCTTTCTTAGCGATTCACTTAGAGACTGCAGGAACTGAAAAAAAAAGCTGGGTAGAGTGTCTCAACCATAGTCTGTATATAAGAAGTGGATGTAGGCTTCACTTCTCATACCCGGAGTTGCCCGCTGGTCTCAATTGATAATTAGAGGAGAAATGTACCATACGCTGTTTTAAACAGTGAGGGTGATTGAAATGTATACATTTAAAAATAAACTGCAGCCAATGTTGCTGTCTTCTTATGATGGGAGAGGGCACATCGTACATTGTACAATGACGGGTTATGAAAGGACAGCCAAGAACAAACCTGCATAGTCTATTATAAACTATATTGGGTAGGAGGGGGGGTAAGTCAGAGAGGAAGAGGTACTAGAAGTCTATTTGCACACACGAGACACCGATACACACAGATCTGTACATATTCGTGTGTGTGTGTGTTCATCTTCCACACTCACCTCCTTCTCTCCACATATATGACTGACAGTAGAGCCGGAGGCGGGGCTGGAGGCGGGACCTATCACAGCGACGACGCCTTTGGGTAGAATCTGACACACTGAAAGGGAAAAGGGAAAATAAACAGTGAATATGAGACACGTACCTTTCCCTCGGCTTCGTTTTGATGGCAGCACAGAGTTGGCATACAGTAGGGGCTGAAGTCAGGGGAACGAGTGGAAATTTAAAATGCAGCAAAAACTCAGAGGATGCATTAGGATTTCACTTAAACCACTTATTCTATTGTAGCAGCACAATCTGTCTCATTATAATCCGATTTATTTTGAGATAAATACTCAAAGGACTACAGCGGGGCCGCTGCCATTATTCCCTTGTTTAGACCGTTGCTTTTAAATGATTTTAAGATGTTTTTCTGTAATTATATCTCTGGCATCAGAACAGATTGGTGGTCACCTTCAATTAGCAAATGCCAGTTTGTATCATTATCCTTTTTGCAGGAAGACATTAATGTGGGCGACACCGTTTTACTCATTTGTCTATTAAATGCTCAGGAATGGCTCAAGTAAACACCATCTCTGTGATTCAGTAAACAGTCTGTTCAAGCACAGATTTCACTGTTCAAAATATCCACATGACAACAAAAGTCTCCACTGTATCCACACATCCAGGCTTATGTGAAGGAACTGATTTCAAACCTTTTTATGATAAATTTATGTCAACACAGAAAAAACAAATATATATATATATAGTATGTTTTTTTTTCATTTTAGGCATTACCTTTCTTGTTTTGTTTCTTGAGTTTTCTGTTAGCTTGTTTAATTTCTGAATGACACTCATTATCTCCCACCTTTTCTCCAAATTACCCAATCAGGACACACCCATGAATGAATGCATAAAAAGCATAGACTGCATAAAATATGGATGTAGTCTCTGTGACGTCACCCATAGATTTCTGAAGAGCTTTTGTGAACATAATATATAATATAATATAGATAACAATATATATATATAATATACTCAGAAAATCTCCCCATTCATTGTCTATGGAGCAGTCCCACACTTTATACCCTATGACATATGACAAGTTTGAGTTTTAGCACTCTAGATTTTGGATTTGGGAGAGACTTGTTCATGTTTACCAATATTTTTGGACTGTCTCAGACCATAGAAATATCATGTATGAATTCGAAAATGGGCGTAGTTTCTCTTTAAATCTAAACGTGACGGTGCTTTTGCCGTCAGGGCCCCTCGGCTTTGGATCGACCTGCCTGAGATAAGGCTCGCAGAACCAGTAATCTTTTTTAAATCACTTCTTAAAACCCATTTTTTATAGACCTGCTTTCATGTGATGTCGTCTGTATTTTGTCGTCTTTTTATTTTTTTTATTGCTTTTTTTCTTTTTATTTGTATTTATTTAATTGATGTGTTTTTTATTGTTTTTATCTATAGTACTGTTTTATCTCCTTAAATATTACCTTAGTAGCTTTTGTTTGGCCTCACTGTTTGGCTTTCTGTTGTTACATTGCCTTGTATGCTGCTTTTGCTTTGCTTTGCTTTGTCTCTCAAAGCGCTTTGTAAACTCTGTTTTTAAAGGTGCTATATAAATAAGGGTATTATTATCTTTTAGCGTACAGAAATAATAACCTGTTTTTGTACAGTATGTTTTGGATGTGCAGTGAGTTCATTTTTATTGATGTTTTCTGTCTACCCACCTGAAAAATGCTTTCACAGATACAGCGGGAATGAGTCTGGTGACTTAACCGTGTTATACTCATAGCCATAAAGCTCTTTTCTTCCTGCTATATTTGGTTGGTATTTTAATTTATCCCAATTAGTGCTCCTCAGTCCCTGCCACTGTCTGTGTGTGTGTGTGTGTGTGTGCCCACACTGTGCCCATGTGTGAATGTGCGTCTGCATGCCTGTGTGTGTGTGTGTGTGTGTGTGTGTGTGTGTGTGTGTGTGTGTGTGTGTGCGCGCGCAAGTGTGCCTCAGACAGCTGTAGCTGTAAGATGATGAGCTCTCTGATCCAGAGACGAAAAAAACGCTGAGAGCAAACAAGCCTATCAGAGTCTCCTGCCCATCGGTCAAGGGCACACGCACACACACACACACACACACACACACACACACACACACACACACACACACACACACTAACACACACACAACTCAAGCATGCACATCAACTGTATACACAACCCTTCTCAAGCACACACAGACATTTTGCACGTAGCTTGTGGCAGGGTCAGTGCCCTATTAGAATAGGAGCAGGGAGCCTCGTCTCCTCAGTGACTGATTCAACAACTTCTTTACAGACTTTATATACATTCTGTATTAACTCTGTATATTCAAATTTCATGGAGCGACCTCTGCGCTGCTGCTTTCTGCTGGCCTGCGCCGCTGATCTGTATTAGTATTTGATGATTTGTTTTTGTCGTGGCCTGCGCAGTGGGCAGTGCCAGCTGTTACTAGAGGGCACTGGTCCACTGTTTTTAATGAGACAGGCTTACTGGCCCATTACTGGTCTCCAATGACGTGTAAACTAATCAGCACGAGCCCTTACTGGTTCCTAATCACATGAAAGTGGTGGCGTTTTATCGTTCCAGTCATCATTTGAGGTTTTTGCTTACAAAAATGCATCTTTTTAGGAAATGTATTTTTTTTTTTTTTGTAAAATATCAGCGCCCTTTTTAAGTGGAATAAAACCTGCAGTATTCAGTAGACTACTGTCCTTTTCTACTCTATACCAGCCAGTATTAATATTAATAGTCCATATTAATAATAAGATCTACTGGTATTTTTAGTGGTCACTTTCTGCCTGTGCTAATTAGACTCTATGCCCTACTGGGCTATAAAAGATTTATCACTCTGATGGGTTGGGTGAATCAGCTCTACTGGTTTCCTTTGGAATGCATTGGCTCCACTCACTGGTGTCAGTAGTGTCGTACTGGGAGTCTTTTTGCAGCTCGTATATGTCCACCTCCACTCGGGCTCGGGACGGACCCTCCATCACGCTGTTGATGTTCTCCCTGGCCAGGGCCAGCGCCAGCCGCTCCCCGCGCCCACACACAGACTGGTCATCCAGGATCGCCGCTAGAGAGGCAGAGAGGGAAGGAGAGATTGGCAAAGGTCTCATCTAACTTAGTCTTAATGTTTGTAGTTGTGATTAAGTTGTTGCAAAACCCAAGCCCTTTAAATCTATGATATATTTACATTATTTTGTCTAGCCTCTGTGTACATTGAGTTGTTTTGGTCAAACAAAAATCTTTAGTGCTCAAGGAAAATTTCTTATTTAAAAAAATAAAATTGGAATTTTGTGCACGTATTCTTACAGCTGAATCCAAGAAATTCACTGATATTTAAAATAAAACATGTATATATTTATTATTGGAAATCAATTAACACAAAAAAATGACAAATATTGTCCAGAAACCCTCACAGGTACTGCATTTAGCATAAAAAATATGCTCAAGTCATAACATGGCAAACTGAAGCCCAACAGGCAACAACAGCTGTCAGTGTGTCAGTGTAATGACTTGACTATGACTTGACCCAAAACTGCATGTGATTATCATAAAGTGGGCATGTCTGTAAAGGGGAGACTCGTGGGTACCCATAGAACCCATTTTCATTCACATATATTGAGGTCAGAGGTCAAGGGACCCCTTTTAAAATGGCCATGACAGTTTTTCCTCACCAAAATTTAGCGTAACTTCGGAGCGTTATTTAACCTCCTTCTAGACAAGCTGGTATGATATGAGCCCGCTACAACCTACAATCGCAAGTTGCGTTAATGCATTAGAGAAATTAGTGCCGTTAAAACAAATTTGCGTTAACGCGTTATTATCACGTTAACTTTGACAGCCCCAATTATTTATTAAGTTTTCTAATCAAAAGGCTTTTACTATTTTTATTATGGTATTGCCTCTTCTCTGTATGTTCATCTCGTTTTTGTTGATTTGTTTTCCTTTTCTTTGTTTTTGTAATTGACTCAGTGTCATTGTAAATGAGGTTCACCCCTCAATGATCTCTCAAGTATAAATAAAGGTTGAATGAATGAGTGAAAGGCTTTTTTACTTACATACAGTAGATCAAAAAGACCTAAAAAAATTCTACTAAGATTGTATCTGTCAATCATTCTTTGCATGGGGAAAGATTTTACTGTATAAGGACAGTTTGGACACTAGCAGGTATATTATTAGTGCTCATTTGGCCTTTAAATGCTTTGCTTTCACTTCATCTCTTACTCTACTGACCAAAGTGGCAAAACACACTTTGAGGCACCAAAGCAGGCTGAAAAAAAATCATGCAAAGCATGTTGGGAAACATTTTGATCCAGGTGTAGTAGGGATGGAGGGATTTTTTGGCCACTCACCCATGCGGACGGAGGAGAGCAAAGGGGCCTGACTGAGGGAGCACGGCGGCATGGTGACTAGCAGGAAGGAGAGGACTTGTATTGACAGCAGCAGTGCTGGCAGAGCCGGCATCTTCTACTGCTCCTCATGGAGAATGGTCTGCTGGCTGCCTGTACCACCACCTGCAGGATCGGGGGACACGCCGCACGTTAGTGGACACACAATCAACAGTTCTCCTGGTACAAGATGTCTCTCTTTAAACTGTCATCCTGCAGCTTATCTTCACTTTGCTCTGTCACATTTCCATGTAGTAGGAACACCTGTAATTTGACAGCACATACAATAGACTTTCACGCCGAGCTATGAAGATGTTCACTGTCATATCACAGCCCGGTCCCATGCACACTGCCTGTCTGATATTAAAATACAGTACACACACACACATCTTCATTCATGTCTCCTGTGGAAAGTCTGCTGCTTAGAAGTGACAGGATTCAGCCTTAAAGGGATCTCCAGGGGGTTCAAAGACGACATCACAACAGCTGGCACATTCACTCATACACATCTACACTGTACGTACACACGTCTACGTACATATGAACTAAAGGCATTCAAACAGATACACACTAGAAACACTTACCGAACGTGCACAAAAAGACTCACAAGTACAAAGACAACTGCCTTACAACACACACACGACCGTGTATTACACACCCACACACGCCTGAATCCACTTACATGTTTTCCATAACCTAGCCCCCACCCCCCCAACTCCAAACAGACACACAAACATCAAAAAGAGAGCTCAGCTGAGCTCCACTGGTGCTAAGCAGCCCTCTCGAGGAGTGACAAGGCCTCGCTCTGACAGACATGTTGACAAGGCGGTGTGAAAGGATGGAGAGATGAAGGGAGGGATGAAGACAGGAGGAGAGGAGGGGTGTTGTGTGACAGACAGACAGACAGGGAGGTTGAGGTGGTGGTGGTGGTGGTGGGGGGGGGGGGGGTTGTTGACCTGGGAATGTTGCAAACGTCTGGTTCACTGATCTGAGCTTTAGACAGGTCTGACAGACAGCTGAAAGAGTCAGTCCATGACCTTCAATTGACCCTCGCAGCTGTAAACACAGGGATGCTGGAGTGGTAGAAAGGCTGACCTTTGACCCTGACAAGTACATGAGGGGATGAGATGAGTTGGCGTTGTGTGTGTGTGTGTGTGTGTGTGTGTGTGTGTGTGTGTGTGTGTGTGTGTGTGTGTCTACATCAAAGAGGCATATGATGCAGATTGTCGGTCACTGTGTTGAACGTCCCTCCTCCATTCTCTCTTTACAGCCTTTTCACTTTGAGATCTTCTTTATTTCGCCCCGCTCACCTTTCCATCACTTATTTAGCTTTGATGTTTAAAGCACATCAAAAAAAAAAAATCTGCAACCCTGTGCTTTAAATCTCTCTTCACGTCCCATAAACCAAACACACTTCCCCTTTTCTCCTTCCTTCCTTTGCCCTCTATGCAATTACCGACCTCTCTTTCTTCCAGCCTAACTATACTTTCACTTTCTCGGGGTTTGCTGTGTCAAAGGGTGGGCAAGCGTGTGCGCGAACATGTTTGTAATACTAATAGCATGCGCCATACTGTGCAGATGGCTGTGTTGCTCTCATTATGGTTACCGCAGCTCAAAGTGAGCAGAGGCAGGGCTTATGCGGGGCCATCTGTATGTGAGACACCACATAGAATAACTGGTACACGGTGGGAGTAATTGTTTTTCATTCTTTACAATAAATCGTTCTTGTTTTAACACAATAAAGATGAAAATAAAGGGTAAACCGCTCTGTTGTCATATTCATGTGCATGTGTATAATGTAACATGGACAGTTATGCAACAGCTGATTATTGTGACCACACAGTGAGATCACTACGGCTGTCACACAGCTGTGTTATGCACTGCACGGTACTCCATTGTGCTGGCTGTTACTGTATTCTGTTTGCTCCCCACATCAGTCGTCTCTTTCTCAATTTACTCTTCACCAAAGTCTGTGTGTGTGTGTCCGGACCTGTTTATTTCAGGGCATGTATGGGGATGTGTGAGTGTGATGGCATATTGATCCGAGCCCAGCTGATGTGGCGGGCCTTCAGGTGCAGTCGATCAAAACAACGGGGAGCCTATCACGGGAAGCGCTGCATTTCACAGGAGCCATCTGATTGGCTATTACCGAGAGACATGATGACGAATAAGATCCTAACTGAGGATATGCCTTCATCAATGACTGGACGGAACCGGTGCTATTTCATTGTTATTGAGAGCTATTGACAGCATTAGACAGAGAAGATTACAGCATCTATACTCCCAGGAGGAGAAGAGGAGGAGGAGGGGAGGGAGGAGATGGAAAGCTGTGATAGAAGTAAGGAGAATGAGAAGCAGAGGGAATGGGGCCGGGGACGATGGGGGAATAAAAGAACAAAATTGAATACAGAGAGAAGAGATTGGAAAGTGTTTCTGCAGAAAGAGAGACGCAGAGCAGGATAGAGATAGAAAGACACAAGAGCAGCGGTGGAAAGTAACAAAGTGCATTTACCGAAGTGCAGTACTCAGGTATACTCACTACATTTCAGAGGGAAATATTGTAGTTTTTAACTCCACCACCACCACCATTTATTTGATAGCTAGATTAACCTACAAAATATATGATCAATTTATAAAATATGATGCATTGTTATTAGGGCTGTCAAAGCCACTAATTTCTTTAACGCATTAACACAACTTGCGATTTTTAGGTTGTAGCTGAATTAGTTTTAGAGCTAGCTTGAAGATACTGGTATCATATGAAACTCCACTGGTACCAACCATGTCATACCAGCTTGTCGCGAAGGAGGATAAATAACGTTCCAAGCTTAGGCTAAATTTTGGCGAGGAAAGACTGTCATGACCATTTTCAAAGGGGTCCCTTGACCTCTGACCTCAAGATATGTGAATGAAAATGGGTTCTATGGGTACCCACGAGTCTCCCCTTTACAGGCATGCCCACTTTATGATAATCACATGCAGTTTGGGGCAAGTCATAGTCAAGTCAGCACACTGACACACTGACAGCTGTTGTTACCTGTTGGGCTTGAGTTTGCCATGTTATGATTTGAGCATATATTTTATGCTAAATGCAGTACCTGTGAGGGTTTCTGGACAATATTTGTCATTGTTTTGTGTTGTTAATTGATTTCTAATAATAAATAAATACATACATTTGTATAAAGCAAACATATTTGCCCACTCCCATGTTGATAAGAGTATTAAATACTTATACTATTAAATACAAATCTCCCTTTAAGGTACATTTTGAACAGATAAAGTGATCAGTGATCAATAATAAAATATATTATTTTATTATCATTATTATTATTATATTATATTGGGGACATCCTGTACGGTCACGCTGCCCCATCATTACTTATTACAGCAGCTAAACCCTGTTTATCACAGTGTGTTACGCTTTATCGCTACAAATTTTCACATTTCGTACTCATCACTGCTCTCTGTGTAACAAATGTGGATGGACTTCCTTACTGACATGAAGAAATAATCATGTCATGGTATTCATTTCTAAAGCACTACTGTCAAAGCTTCCGAACTACCTCACATCTCTTCTCTCTCCGCAACTTCATTCAAGTCTTGTAACTACATTACATGATCCAATAACTATTTAAATTTGGTGTTGGATTGTAAATCTAATAGCTGGTGGGTAGGGTGAGGGAGTCCAAGGTTCTTTCTTATTTTAATTTCTTTGTAGATTTCTTTATAAATCTGTTTCAGTGTGTGGTGTGAAGCTCTGCAAAGAGAGAACTAAATTATTAACATTAAATCAAATTTCTCATCAGAAATAGTATGTAATAATAAAAGTCAATAAGGAAATTCACTTACAGGACACACACAACATGGCTGAAGTTAAAAAAAAAAGCAAGGCATCACATATACTGTGCATTAAAAATACCCATACTACCATACTATTTAGTATGCCAGAAAAAGATTTAGTACGTCCCAATACATAATATGTCAAATGCAGTACGCCAAAAATACCAGGATGTCCTACTACAACTGGTCACATTTTGCAGTATTGAAGTCAGCATGCTTTTCTGGCTATTATGACCCACAATCCTCTGTGAAGCGAATACATGAGCAAGAAGGTCAAAGTTCAAGGAAAATGTTGTGAAGAAGTAGTATGTCCCAATTGTATGCATGCTGCAAGCTACAGTACGTACTTTGTGAGAGCAGCTGCAGTATGAACTAGGATTGCCGCGTTAGTCGGTGTTACCGGTGTTACACGGTGGTCGGGCACACACCGATTACATTACGTACCCACCGCCCCCAACGTTGTTTTGCTTTTTTTACAGAAATAAAACCCATTAAGTTCATTTTCGTGTATCAGCGCCGTGTTATCAATACATAGTTGGACGACGGATGCTACAAACTGAAAGGGAAAGTGTCTGCTTCATACAGAGTCTCAGCTCAGAGTAGCAGGAGTCAGATTTCACACACGGGACGAGAGAGAGTTAACAGACAAGACGATGGCGGAGGATTTAGTGTCAAGGCGAAAAGCAAAAGCGCCTATTTTGCAATATGTCAGATTTAAACCCAACGCTATAAGGGAACCATAACGTTAATGAGGCAATCGCCGTGAGGAGGACGGAGCGGTCACAGCCGGTGTCTGTGGTGGAGCGGCGCCGGTTGGAAAGCGAAAGCTCTACCGGAGAGGCCAGACACACAGCCACCCGACATTAAAGATCATAGTAAGCACGCTACACATATTGACCGTCATCTTTTCTTGTAAAATGTCCGGTGTGATCGGTAACACCGGTGTTGTCACAAGTTTGCAATTTGGAACGTACCCATAGCCTCTCGTTTGGATGAAATGATCATGATCATGATGATCAGCACCTGAGGGAGGCGTGTCTTGTGCCGTCCTCACTGCTTCAGGTGAGCTCATGTGAGCTCTTGATGGGGACTTCTGACACCTATTAGATATCTCATATGTACACTGCTTAGTAACATATATGCACCATTTGAATGGAATAAACTGCAAATTGCCCTCAGGCTAAATTCTCTCTCTTTGCATTTTGCAAGATTTATGATCCAATGATTTTTTATGACTCTTGTAATTGCTTTTATTGATTCAATTTGTCGTTTGATTATAAGCTGTTTAACTTTAGATGTGCTGTTAAGTGGTTACCTGTTCTCAGGTCCCTCTTGAAAAAATGATCTAAATGAGACTACCTGATTAAAAATAAAGTTACTAAAATATAACTCTCTGAAATGGGCTCTTTTACATGATGAGTACCTTTGATACTGTACTGTAAGTATAAAGTAAGTCTAATACTTCTGCACTTCAGTCAAATTTTAAAAATAGGACTATTTTTTGACATTCTTCCACCGCTGCAGGAGAGTGAAAGAAAGCAAGTGTGGTGTTGAAGGTCAGATGAAATATAGTCAAGAGAGAAAAAGAGAGCAAACGGTGAGATACTATTGCCGTGTTTAATCTGCGAGGACTGTGTGTCTGGCTGCTCTACGTGCTCTGTTGCTGTACTAGTACACGGCTGAGTCCCCGTAGCAGCCGGGTGTCAGTCTGCAGGGAGCTGGAACAGGGGGAGGGCCGAGCGGAGCCAGACTAGTCTGAGTCGTACAGAAAAACACTGCTTCTAGCCCCCCTCGCTCGCTTTCATTCTGCACCCTGCTGTAAGTCACCCGGCACGCTGGCACCACTGAGAAATACACAAAAGCAAAAATACATAAATATCCTGACTCGCTGTGTGCGAGTGTGTGTGTGTGCGTGTGTGTACAAGGGTGTGTATGTGTGTGCCGGAGAGAGTATAAAATAGAGAATTGAGAGGGAGAGAGGGGACATTCATCCTAGGTGGAGATTTAGCTGTTTGGTGCATGTATTCATCTTAGTGTGTGTATGAAGGCAATGCATATTTGTGTGTGTTTGCTGCTTTGTGTGTGTGTGTGTGTGTGTGTGTGTGTGTGTGTGTGTGTGTGTGTGTGTGTGTGTGTGTGTGTGTGTGTGTGTGTGTGTGTGTGTGTGTGTGTGTGTGTGTGTGTGTGTGTGTGTGTGTGTGTGCAGGAGACTTGGCGGCTTGCTTATAGTGTCTGCAGTGCCTATTATGAAAGAGAAAACCGTAAAATCAGAGATCTTAATTATCTAGAGAGAGCATGAGGGAGAAGGGGGGAGTGTGTGGTGGGAGAGGGAGGACCAGAGAGGGATGAACGGAGGGAGGGAGGGAGGAAGATACGGAGAAAATCGGAAAACGAGGGAACGCTATCTCTTCTCGCACCCCCGGGCAGATGAGGAGAGGATGAACGGAGACTAAGGCAGAGGAAGCAGGATGAGCAATAGCGAGGGAGGAGTGGAAAAAATAAAGACAAAAAGAAGTCAGATGGAGAAAAGCAGCTTGAAGGGGGGGGGGGGGGGGGGGGGGGGGGAGGAGAGGAGAAGGGTGTCGGTGGGGGGGCTGGCGAATCATTTGTTTTCCCCCTTCTGCCTTATTGTATGACACAAGAAAATCTGACAGTTATCATAATGGAAGGATGAATCATTCCCGTAATTGAATTTGCAAGTGGAACGGCTTCAGTGGCTGTGGATTTAAGACGACTGTACCGCCAGCCATTATGGGACAGAAGTGTTATTTTGCTCGTTCTTCTCGCAATTAAAAGTCATCGTTGACGAGACAGCGGTGCGCCTGCTGCAGACAGCTGGGCTGCCGTCCCTGAATGAGCGCGGTCGGTCAGGCCGTTTCAGAGCATTTGTTAACCCGGCACACAATATGGATGAGCTGGGAGGTCGGTTTGTGTGAGTGTGTGTGTATAAGAAGAAAAATACCAAGGGCCCCTTCATTCACCCCTTTTAGCTTTTTGTAGGATTAAGTGTTTAGTACTTTGTGTCTGCATCTAATATCAAAGCAGCAGCACATGTTCTCGGTCGCATTGACTCAGCATTTTCATGTTGCACCCATTCGCACTTTCTCCCTCTCCTCTTCTCTCCTCTCACATGTACCTCTCTAATCTCACCATCTATCTTACCTTTGTCCTCCTCTCTATACCACCGACTCCCCGTTCCTCTTATCCCTTTTGTTTCCACTTCTTTTTTAAGGATTTCTACCCTCACTTTTCCTTCCTGTTGCTGTCCTCGGTGTTATGGGGCCCTTTGAGAATTAGGATTTGAGGCATGCCAGACTTTAAAGCAAGGTTAAACATTTTGAGCGAATATGATTTATTCATGTCATGTTGCCTACCAGGAAGCTGGTACGTATATCTTAAATAAGATTTTTGAAAGTGTTTACTTGCCTGCAGAATGTTGGGTAAAAGGTATAATATTAGCTCGGCCAGATGGAATGAGAAACCACAACAACTTGAACACCTATAGTAAATAAAGCAATTCAATACAAGTGGTGCAATAAACACAACCTTGTGAAGCTTATACTGTTGAACGTTTGTGTCTGAGAAGAGTTCCTCTTACTCGGTCTAGTAGGGAGGAAAATAAAGTGACCGTCTGACAATGTAGTGCAATCTAATACAGCAACATCACAAACTGTACACTCAAAAATTGGTTGAATCAACACCTGTCAGACCAACAATACTGTCAGACACAACTTGGACGATCCTGGATGATTCTGCAAAACCACAAACTCTATTCAATGACAACATTTTCTCCTACAGTGTCCCACACGAAAGTCAGATGTGCTACATAAAAGCTTCTTTTCCGGCATTAAAGCTGCAGTCGGTAACTTTGAGCAAACATAATAAAAAGTTTATAAAACTGTCACTGTATCCTGACAAGTAGTCCAGTAGTAATTTGCGCCGGCTGGTGAGCGGTAAGCTAAACAGCTCACTACAAGATGTTTCTGAAAACATTTGAGGTAAGAAATAGGACTTACAGTAACAGAATATTGATTCATATTTGATCAGCGCTGCCCAGTTCGACAGTTTGATCGCAGTTCACAAGTTTCGCAAGCAGTGATTGACAGCTGTTGGAGAGACCGCTCGGCTCTGATTGGTTGTTTTGGTTCAGGCGTGGTGAAATCTTGCAAATGCCTTTAGGAGCACACAGAGGAACAGGATTTTTCATAGATTATCAGTCTCATGCACCTCTGTCAGGATATGGTGACAGTTTTATAAAAAAAACTTTAATTACATTTGCAGCTTTAAAGGGCACACTACTTCCTGCATTGTTACCATATGATTGGCACTGAAAACTGGCAATGGACGTACATTATACACCACAGAATGGAATGCGCAGACCTGATTTGTTGCATTACTGTTTCAAATCATTGTAATTTTAGTTTCTTTGGGTTTGGGACAGTCTTTCGGACAAAACAAGCAGTTTGAAGATGTCACCTTGGGATCTGGGAAAGTGCATTTATAAGTTCAAGAAATACTAGAATAGTGATGAAGAGTAACGCTTGCACATTGACCACACATTTATCTGTTTAAGTAGACAATGTTTCGATCCCAGTCGGATCGTCTTTGGGTCAAGAACAAAAAAAGTCGAACGCAGACCCAACTGGGATTGAAACGTTGTCTACTTGGATAAAGAAGTGTGCAGACTTTTCATCAATGCTGATTTCCAATAGCCTTGCACCCACCTGTGATGTGCACACAACTAATTTGTAGAATAAACATTACTTGCAACACTTCTTATGAGCATTATTTCATGACAATCGTATTGTGAGGTGCATCAGGTGTTTGTGTTATTGTGTCCAACCGAAGTAACTCCAGTCTCTGGCTTTCTGTCTCGCTGTTACTCCCCCCCACTTCCTATATGTTTTCACCTTGTCCTCCCTCAGCAGGGCTGCAGACACTTTGATCTCTCATTTTCAGCCTCTCTGCCCTCTCCTCTCACTCTCACTCTCACTCACTCTCACTCTCTCTCTCTCTCTCTCTCTCTCCATCCTCCCCCAACTCTGTATCTCCTCTCACTCAGCCTCTATCTATTTTGTCTCAGGAACACTCTATACCCCTGTCTCTTTACTGACCTCTCTCTCCTCTCTCTCCCTATCTTAGCTCTCACCGGTCTCTTCAATCTCGACAGTGCACTTTCTCTGTTACAGTCTCCCCCCTCTCCCTCTCCTCTCCCTGTTCAATGGACATGGATAAATTCTTCCCCGTGTTCTCCTTGACAAAGAGGCCCTCAGTCAGTGACACCGCCTGCTTGGGGAACCACCGTGCTCCTGTGACACTGTCACATCTGAGTATGTCACGCACAACACACGAACACACACACACAAGCATCCGCTATAGCTGCACACACATACACCAACTCTCGAAGAAGCTTCAAAGAACATCTGGCGTGTGCTTATGCATACAGTAAGCACGCGTCCTTTCGTTGTCTCCGCGTCTTCGTACCCGATGAACGCCTGCGCGTTATGTGTTCGTACGAGCCGGCAGTGAGTTTGCATTTCAGCCTTCCTGCATGCATATTTACCACCCGCTGTTCAGATCAGTGCAGTTGGGGGTTGGTTGGGGGGGGGGGTGAAGCTCAGTGCACCGCTTTCCCCCAGGAGCTGTTTAAAAAAGATGCGCTGTTCAGTGTCACTAGTTGTCGACGCATGGTCCCACTTGTTGCAGCTGTGTGGCTTATGTAAGCACAGCAGTTTAATCACAATTAGGAAGCTCTCCTTGAACTCACTCGCCCCCTGGCTTGTTTGGAGAGCTAAAATTTGCATTCAGAACAAAAGCCTTGGAAATATAAGAGTGATATTATTACGAATGGCGCTGCAAAGAAGCAATGTCTGAGTGAGAAAAGAGTGCTGTCAATTTAAATCAGCATTAGCGATCAGGTGACAGTGAATGTTTTCACTTTCATCATGGTATGGGTTAAGTTATAGGAGTTTACTGTATGTAATATTATAATCCCATTGTTGGACTATAAACCCCTTGTGATTTGAATTATTACTAACTTACAATTTCTTGCTTTTTTGTGTGTCGTTTTTCCCCCAACTACTGCTTCGACTGTACAGGCGGCCATCCGAGGAGGAGGGATGTCTTTTTGAATTGCCTCTCCTGAGGCTTCTTTCAATTTTTTTTTGCGCTCATGTGCTGAAGGCTTTTTGTATGTGTGTGAATAGTAGCTTCCTTGTCTTCTTAGAGAGTTGAGACCAGTTGTGAGAGAAATACTCAAATCTTTTATTTAAATAAAAGTAGTAATACCACAGTGTAAGAGTAAAGTAAAGCTGGGCAGCTTAATCTACAATAATATATCAGAATTTATTAGTTGATTACAGATTATTAATACAAAATATAAATCTGTAAAGTAGGGCTGCACGATTATGGCCAAAATGATAATCACGATTACTTTGACCATTATTGAGATCATGATTATTTATCATGATTTTTCATAGATTTTAGGGACAAAATATTTTTATTGCACTTTTAAACACATTTAAATAAACAGAGCGCTGCTTTCACTTCCATGTTGTGCTACTTTCCTGCTAATTAATAACTCTTTTCATCAAAATAAGACTTAAAATAAGGTTAGTCTTCACCTGAATTCAGTGCATGTTCGTTTTGCTCGTTGGCAAAACGAGTAATATACAGTATATTACTCTTCTACTCTGGACTGCAGCCGCAACATTCAGGTACGTTTTTCACAGGCTGCTGCTGTAGGGCGCACGAGCAGCAGCAAGACAGCTCCCCAAAAGTGAAGCCAACACATCTCGATCGTCCCCTGGTGACTGGCTGTTAGTTTAAGAAGCGCTTGATTTGATAGAGTTTCTATGCGCGGAGCATGCATTTTAAAACATCAATATCGCAGTCGATCATGTTCATTTAAACCTGCAGTAGGCAGAAAGCTTTTGACATCATTGGGCAAAAATTCCATAATAACCTTTCAGCATATTGTAATTCAAGTGTTCTGAGAGATAACTAGACTAGTAGTACCTCAAAATTGTACTTAAGTACAGTACTTGAGTAAATGTACTTAGTTACATTACATCACTGGTTGAGACCAATGGTGTGAGCCTGTGAAGCCCATTGAGACATTTGGTTAAACTTGGCGAATAAATCTGACTTGATTTGGTGCAGCGGCATCACGACCTCTTATATCAACACAGACATCTTCTGTAATGTTTCAGCTGACTACTGATGCAGAATATTTAAATTCCGTCTGTTACTGTACGGTGAGAGAAGCCTTTGTTACATCAAGGAAGCACTTCAGAGTCAGAAGTTGACTTTGTTCGCTCAGTCAGAGCACAAAGGCTTGACAACACAGAAGATGTTTTCTGAATCACTTGGAGGGCATATTGCTTCAAAATAACCAGATATTTGCAGTGAACATGAAATAGAAAACGGAAACAGCACTGCTATATGCAGTGAGACAGACAAAGGTAGAGTGTTTGCCTTCGCACTGCCATAGTTCTGTGATGAACCGATGAACCGACTCCACACAGCTCTCCCACTTAGACACCCACGCGCCGCACACACACACATCACACACACACACACACACACAGCAGATACATAGAGACGTACACAAACATATCCAACACACACACACACAGGTTGTGGATTAAATGACTCAGATGGCATTTGCTCTCTCTGTCTCTCTCTCCCTCTCTCTCTCTCTCATTGTCAGGTTTTGCTGCCGTGGCAACAGAGTCGAGGATGAGAGGAGGAGGGAGTGGGAGTGGGGAGGAGTGTGTGAGGGAGACGGAGATGGAGGAGAGGAGCCGGTGATGGAACAGGTAAATGAGAGATCGGGGGAGTCAGAGCTCACTGGTCATGTGAGGCGGGGCTTCGTCGCTGCTGCAGTTTTTTCTCTGTGTGTGTGTGTGTGTGTGTGTGATTGACTGTGCTCTAGTAGTGAGAGGCAGAAACACAAGGGATGTGTTAGGGCTACGTGACTGGAAACAAGTGTGCACGCTGCGCATGACTCGGGCGTGTGCGCTGCACGACTAGGACATGTTGCGTGTCCACTCAGATTGTTGTATAACCCGGTCACCCATGACTACGTCTGAAATTGGTCATCTGAGATCGAGCCATCACACTATGAGCGCTGATAGAGAGCGACTGGGAGGAGAGACGAAACCCCCCCGAAAAACATGAAAAGGGGCAACTGAGTGCTGTGAAAGTGCTCTTGTGATTCATGTTTACATGTGGGGCTTCTGGTTTGTGTTTTCGTCTGTACTAATTTGCTCTGCAGAAAGCAGCATGCTCAAATTTGGTTTGTTTTCAGCTGCCCCGGGCAAGAGACAAATTCTCTGTGACTGCACTCCTCAGACTCGGTTCAACATCTGAAAAGGATTCACTTGCAACTATGCAAAGTAACTATGCAAAGACCAGAATATGTAGGGCAAGCCACTGTTTCTCATTCAGGACAGGGATGATCATACTAGAGTTAAATTTTCGAGTATTAATGGGGGGGGGTTTCGGAGGATTTGTATCAGATCTTTCATTCGAGAGACACAAAGAAATCTATGTGCATGGATGTGTGGATGAGCAAGACTTGAATCATCTCTGAGTTAGATGAAGTTTATTTCTATGATTGCTACCATGAAGGGCTTTTATCAATATGATGAAATGGAAACATCATTATGAGTTCCCAGTAAATGTCCCTCGGTGAACAGACTTTTAACTTGATCATTCAGACAAGGTGATGATTTCACATTAACAACAGCATAAGAACGGCGTGTTATTAGTACAGTAATTGCCATTTGAGTCCAGTTCAGCCTCCCGGCTGAATCAAAGCCTTCTTCACTTCTTAATCTGTTACTGTAATACATTTTTAAGTTAAGTAGGCACCAGGCAGTGGATGGAAAAATAATTTAATTTAATGAGAACAAATGTTGTAATTATCTTGTTTACTCCATGTTTCTCCGTCTGACATTGTTTTCTGGGTGTGTTTTGGATTGCGTGCCTTTGGGATAAATGCATGAAAAATACGTTTTTTTACTTTTGATGCTGCTGCTAAAATAGCTGAGAACTTTGCATTCGGTGCCAGACGGTGAATATAAGCCATGAATAATGCCATGCGACTCGAGACAGCGCCAATCTGTGTTGACTCAACGACAATCTCAAGTCTGCGTCTTAATAGATAATACTGACTTTGGCCTTCATGTCACTATAGCGGGGAAATCTGACTGTCACTGAATTCTAAATATGGTATCTACAATTAAATGAATAAATACCTCTATTTATTATCCCTAAATGTGCAGGTGCACAGATAAAAGAACAAAAACTGTGGGCGCTCCTGGTGGCTGTATTGGATTACATAATTGATCAAATTATTTATGAGCAATTTCATTTCAACAGAAAAAAAAACAGCACCATCCATTTTAAAAAGGTCACAGAAGCGATAGGATAACACAGTGGAGCCCTGAGGGATTTATTTTCATTGTGTCTCATGTTGAAAACAACATGGGTATGAATATAGCTCATGACCTTGGTCGATGTCATTCCCTCTCTCGCGTGTTGTCTTTCATCCTGCACTCGGCAATATCCAGCACACTGGAAATGCCAGAAGAATAATTTTTAATAATGTCCTTCGCAAGATTGTGGAGTTGCTCCGACGCATAGAAAATGTTGCTGGAGGAAGCAACAAAATGACTTTTCAGTATTCTATTTGTGTTGAGCCATAAATTATCCTTTTAATCAAATGATCAGTTTTACTGCATGAGCCTACAGACCATAAATATATTAAAATCTGTATTGTTTTGTAACACTGACCGTGAAAAACTGCTTTCACTCGAACATATTTTATCATACTAATCCTAAAGCTGTGCATTTGTTCTCTCGTGGCTGCTTGTTTCAGATTATAACTGTGCATTATGAAATAAAAGTTGAATTTATGGGTATTTATGTCATGTAAATCACCCGCAGATAGTTTGCCCAACTCTGATTGATGTTAGCCCGGCTGAGCTATCCAACCGGCTGCGTTAAATATTGATCAGATCAAATTAGTCATATAATTATGTTTTTAGATTTGTGGTCTGACCAGGGGCTAACGGTCGATATTTATCTGAATTTGATTCCCTTAAAACTATTTCACAGTTTTCCTGAATTTGTTGCATGACTCCTCAGGATGTCGTATAATTCTGTCACCCATGACTAAGTCTATAATCGGTCATCGCCACTCAACAAGAGACATCCTGATAGGGACTGAGAGGACAGGTGAGAGGGGAGAGGGGAGAGGGGAGAGGGAGGGGCGGCGAGATTCAGCAAAATACGGAAATATTTCCGTATTTTGCTGAATCTCGCTGAGTGACTGAGCACTTTCAAAAATGTTGTTGTGCATCAGTTTTGCATAAAAAGCTTGTTATTTGTGTATTCATCTGTGATAAATGCATTACCGACAACAGGGTTCTCAAATTGTTTTCAGATGCCCTGGGCAAGAGGCATTTTCTCCTTTTCTGTACCTCTCAGGCCCAGTTAAGAGACAAAAAAGGACATCATGCATGAAGCAGAAGTGACGACTTTTTGAGGATTCAAACACTTAGTGTGATTAATGAACACAAGTTTTGTTTCTGTGTTTGTGGGAAGACGAATGCCTTTTACGATCGTTAATGGGTAAGCATCAAATCTCTTCAGTGTAAAACAGTTGTGCGAAGTTCAAAAGAAGTCCTTTTTTTACAACATGCCACACATTGCTGCACTGTACATTACTTACAAATTTTAAATAAATATTCAAGGAAAGAATTAAATGAATGCAAACTGATAAAGTAATACTGTTTCAATCATAGACTGTATATAAGAAATGGACGTAGTAACCGTGATGTCACCCATTGGTTTGTGGACTGCCGTTTTGAAGCCTCGAGTTCGGCATTTTGGCCGTCGCCAACTTGTTTTTTTTGCAACTAGAAATGACACGAGAGGGTGGAGCTAAATACAACTGAACGCTTAATCTTAAGCTTAAAAAAGGCTCAATAAGACATTCCAAAACGGTTATAGTTAACTTTCATGAACTGACTACACACTGTGAAAGGGTTAAAGTTGTAAGATGAAAACACGGACAACTCCCAGACCGGACAACGCCGTGGAGGCGACCTGTCAACCACAAGGTAGCCACGCCCTAAAGCATACCCTGCTTTATGGTCTATTTGACTCTAAATGGGACCATAATTTACTAAATGAACATCATGCTGTATTGAAGAAGACTTGAAACTAGCGATTGAGACCATAAACTCATGTTTACAATGTTTACTGAGGTAAAAAAACAAGTGAGAAGTAGGCTCATAGACTTCTATACAATCAGACTTCTTTTTGCAACCAGAGGAGTCGCCCCCCGTGCTGGTTATTAGAAAGAATGCAAGTTTAAGGTACTTCAGCATTGGCTTCACTTTTCAGACACGGAAGTTGCCCACTGATTTCAATTAAGACTTTGCTTGGCTACCAACAGTAATTACAAACATTGGATTTAGAAATCCAGAATGTATTGCCCTGTGAGCATTTGCAACCACCTTTTGTCAACAATTAAGTATAAATAAAGGTAAAAGACAGCGTTTTGTTGTGAGTAAATCCCTAATATCCTCCCAGCGAACCAGATGAGGGTATTATCCGTGTTTTCAGCTGCTCAGATTTAGGAAGTAAGCTGTCAACTTCAATATGTACTTCATCTTAACATGGGTGTGATGGGATTCAGTCCGAGGTCAACAGCAGAGCAGTCGAGGCCAAAGGTCTGAAACATAACATCGGCTAGGATGATCAAAAACATCGGGTCAGACAAATGATGAATCATTTCTTGCCATTTGGGCCTTGATTCTGTCTGTAAGTCAATATTTAATGTCCCTCAAACAGCAGGACAGATTGGCTCTTCAACCATCTCCGCAAACCAGCTCAGCAGGGGAGCGTCCTCGCTGCAGAAATACAAAACGAAAAACAAAGCGATGTCCTGCTTATTTTTAGCAAAAACTGCAGGTCACTTTCAGAATGTGTGTGCGCGTGTTTGTGTGTGTCACCGTGACCGGACTGTCACCTTCACAAGGTCAATTAAGTGATTCAGTTTGCCATTCAGTGGTCAAACACTGCTGCACTACATTCACTTCAGCTTTGTCATGCTAAGTCGTCGGTTGTCCGTCCGCCGGCTCTATGCTAATGGTTGGTAGCATATGCTAAAAGCAATGTCTGTTAGAATATTCATGCAATAGCAGCGTATTTAATGCAGGATTAGCATTTGTTTGCTCCATTGTTCAGTAAATCAGTACCAGGCACCGGTGAATAAATGCATAATACATTTAGTTAGCCCATGGTACATTAGCCTGAGAAGTTCCACAACTTACTACAGAATTATGAATATCCACATTCATTTTTTATACGCCGTACAACTGGCATCTCTAATTAGAATCACTCATTCACGTTGCTTAATCTAGGTCAGGTTTGACTTAATTATGCATGAGAGATGTGTGTTTTTTTCAATTGCTTATTTATTTGAATTTGTAGTGTAGTATCACCTTTTTCATGCATAACAGCTGCGATGATGTGGTTTGAGGATGAAAGTGATATAATACGCGCTATATAATGTCTCATCGCACAATGTGATTTCATGTGTATTAGCATGCATTTATGTACTATATGTGCTGCACATTATGCCAGCGGGAATGATGATAAGATTTAATATGTGTGCTACGTTAGTAATGATACACACCGCATTGTAATGCTTTGTATAGAAAGCACATAATTAGGCTGTTGGCATGCAGCACATGAACCAGAATTAGTTTTATATATGTACAGTATTTATAATGGCATCCGGCCTGAACCCAAATGTCACAGGCTCTCTCCAGTAGATCAGCGCCGTGACACAAAAGCAATTCCGCTGTCAAAGGAGTCGCAGCGTAAAGCTCTGCAATCATTATGACAATGTCCAAAAACTGCCCGAGAGCAGAGACAACAAAACTGGATGTTTTCATAATAATCCATAAAAGAGTGGACATCAAAACGGTGTTATGGGCGATAGAGAAGAGATCGTTTTAATTGAATCGCCCATATTAGCATTTTAACTGGAGCGTATGTCTTACAGTGTGTCGCTGCTGTCCATGCTGCAGTGGCGATTATTGAGGAGCACGGCTCAGGATTTTGGCAACAACGAAGCACACTGTGTTTCTGAAAAACGGCACGTTTGATATCCTGCATGTCTGAGATAAATGGAAAACAATATCGTATGACGGCGAGGGAGACTAGTCACCGCAGTTCCCGAATTTACTCGTCTGTTTTATTGCCAGTGTTTTCACATGGTCAAAAACGCGGTTCCCCGGGGGGGGTGGGAGAAATAGGGTGTGATTTGAAAGTTGCCCTATATTTGGCTCAGCTGCTTTTCAAATGCAGCCTGTCAAGTTGCCCGGCGTGCTGCAGCACCTCTCACTCTGCCTGCCTGCCTGCCCGGCGGCCGTACGCTTGGTCAGGTGAGTTATTGCCAGGACTGTTCCTTAAACACCCTCCTCCACCACACACACACACACACACACACACACACACACACGCTCCAAGTCGTCCATTACTGTGCCTGTCAGCCAAGCGTGCAATCAATACTCCCCCTCCGACAGCATGCACACATGTGATGGAAGGCAAAACAGCGAGCAGAGGAGGAGGACAGCAAGGGTAAAGACGGGATGTTGGAGGGAGGAGAAGGGCAGGAAGGCTGGGGAGGAGGGAAGTGCTAGTGATGGGGAGCGTAGGGCTCGGGGGCAGCGGGGTGAAGGCACAGGGGGGGGGTGGGGGGGGGAAGAGAGATGACAAGAAAAATGTCCAGAGAGCGGAGACGAACAACAGAGAGCAGTAATATATAACAAATCACAGAGATAGAGTGAGTGTGGGAGTAGGAGATGGAGGACAGAGATGAGGAGTGGCAGAGGCAGAGGAGGGATGGAAAATAGAGGGAGAAAAACAGAGAAAATGTGTGTGTGAGGAAGAGAAAAGGAGAGAGGTTGTGGGTGTATGAGGAGAATGCTATATATAATGGCAGAGGTTCAGGAATAGATCAGAGTGATTGTGTTTTGTGATTACCTAACGTTCACATCTGCAAACAGCAGCAGCCACCAGCTGACATCAACAAGACCACACACACACACACACACACACAATTACTCTACACACACATTGACACACATACACGCAGGAATACACTCGGCAAAGTAACGCTGGCACACGCGGTCCCGCCAAACCTCATCTTCATGCTAAACTGAACTAACCCTCCACTAAAGAGCTTCTGTCGTCTGGCCCGGGTTGATAACAGCAGCAAACAAACACAAACACTCGGACACAAACACACTCTCGCCGTGCTACGAACACATCTCGTACGCATAAAAAGATTCATTATCACATATAAACACACAGACATGGCCGTGTTGTAAACACTCCAGCCGAACAGCCATGCAACTCTCCTGCCAGACACACAGGCGGACATAAAACGCACACAATGAGCCATGGCAATGGCCCTTCATTGTTTATTTTCAGCCCTGCAAGAACTATAACCTTGAGGGGTAAGAAGGGCTGAATACTGACAATCGAGATCCCGTCATTATCTGAAATTCTGGCCAAAATCTACACGATTGTTCAAGGAAAAAAAAGCAGCTGTGAGAACTCAAACTTGTGTGTCTGTGCATGCAGAAATGTTCACATGGTGACGACATTTATAATGAAACAAAGAAACTCCAAAGCTCATTAATGCTACCATGTAAAGTCCAACCTTGAGATGGCATTATTGTGGTAATACAACTGAGTGACTCAATCAGACATGCTTTCCTCTCTCCTCAGATCAGCGCTATTCAACAAGTTGAGCATCAAGTGCAGAAGACAGTCACAATGTTACAACTAAATATCAAAGCTATAGTTAGTATATACAGTATATCATATATATATCAAACCACTAAAACCCTGCTGCTGAACGCAGTAATAACCTCAGGTCAGCACTATAAAATTCATGGTCCCATACTCAGATGTATTAAAACTGGTAAGAGGCTTTATTGAAAAGCATTAGAATCAAACGATTCTGTATGGTTTGGTAGACTCAAAGAGAAAGCGTAAATTTAAGAACAAAAAACAACATTTTATGATTAATAATCTGCAGTTCTGTGTTTCAAATCTAACAATAATGCGTAGAATGTCTGTCTGTCTGTTGGTCTGTCCCTCCCTCTGTGTGTTATTTGCATATCTCGAGAACCGCTCATCGGATCAACTTCACACTTGGCGGGTGTATTGCTGGGGACCCAAGGGCGTGCAGTGTCGAATTTGGAGCAATTTGGAAACGCGACACGTTTAATGTGAATACATCATGAATAAACACAGTGCTCTGTGCAGCATCGGGGGAGGGACTTCAGGGCTCTGCAGACCGAGACGAGCATGTTGTCCACAGCAGGCAGACCAGGGCTCCGCACGACAAAACGGAACGAGCCCCCGACGACGAGGGCACGAGCCCCCAACAATGCGGGCACTTGCGCCCGACAACGCAGGCACGAGCCCCCGACAACGCAGGCGGTATGTAAGACGGTATTCCTTGGTGACAGACTGATACTAACTTATAACACTACTGGAATAACGTTACTGCCAGCATAATACCTCCGCTAATTAAATCCAAGCTCTACTTTCCAACCACAGTGGTTATGTCAAAGCAAGCGACTAATACGCCAATTTAGAAATTGTCTCAGCTAAGTGTATTTCACAGATGTTTCTAACCGGGAGAAACCTCCACCTGGGTGTTTTGGGCAGGCATGTTTTGAACAAGCACTGCACTAGTCAAACTAAAATCAGGAGTGATACTCCAGGAAAGTAATCATTTTAAAATAGAGGGAAAACATTCAACCCTAGTACAAGGGTGTATGTGTGTGTGTGTGTGTGTGTGTGTGTGTGTGTCTGCATCCCAAACAGCTTCCTTCAGCCTCAGGAAGACCTGCTCCCAGCTGGCACAGTACTCAGCTAGATACTCCTCCTCCTTTGATTCATAGCGATTGGGGAAATTAAATAGTTTCTGACTGTGTGTGTGAGCCTTTTACAGTATGCCTCTGTTTGTGGGTGTGAACAGTGTGCGTGTGTGTGTGTGTGTGTGTGTGTGTGTGTGTGTGTGTGTGTGTTTGTGTGTGTGTGTGTGTTTTTTCTTCTCGTCTGAGGCGGTGAGAGGGAAGACTGAGGGCTCAGAGGGAATGCTACAGCCAGGGCACAGGAGGAGCTACTCTCCTCTCTACTTAGACACCAAATTACTTCTAAAATGCAACTACCGCTGTGTGTCTCCTTAGCAAGCTGTGGAGTCCAAGAATATCTGAGTGGGGAGATAGGTGTGGAGGTGCTCCAGTTTCATGCCTGCACAGAGCAGGCGGTGAGCTGCACGCAGCCAAGGTGATCCCTGCCAGCCATTTTGCCCTGCATTTAGTATTCATTTTCCAGGCGATCAAACCCGCTGCCAGGAGGTGGAGAGAGTATGTGTGTGTGTGTGTGTGTGTGTGTGAGAGTATTAACACGCTCACACAAATTGAGTGTGTGCTCCTGCATTTACAAACACACGGGTGTGGGTGTGCAGATGTAGGCTTAACACCCTCACAGATACAGAACAGAAGTGTCGGTGCACATGCGTGAGGATGTGCGTAAGTTAATGAATTTTGCAAACACGTGTGCACCGTGCAGCAGGGCTGATTAGGAACACAGGGATGGAGCCAGAAAAGGCCAGGGGCCAGCAGACCCCGGCTCCCTGTACGCCGCCAGTGTAGTAAACCTGGATGCGCACAGCTTCCTGCTGGGGAAGGATAAGGCAGAAAGGGGGGAGCACGGGAAGTAATGAGAAGGGAAAGAACAAAGGAAGCAGTAAAGAAGGGGTGAAGCAGGGAGAAGGAGGATGAGCGGAAGAAGTGGGTTTGGGGGAGAAAAGACAAAACGGCGCAGTAACAGGATGAGCTGGAGAGGGGGGGGGGGGGAGGGGAGGAGGGGAAACGAGTGATAAGGGGCAGAGTGAGCAGAAAGAGAAACCAAGAGGGGGATGAGAAGTGTTCTGGTGGTGGTGGTGGTGGTGGAGGAGGAGAACACAGAAGAAATGGGGATAGACGACAAGAGAGGGAAGGAGCTGAGCAGCAGCGCCCTGGCAGCATGCAGTGGAGGCAGGCAAGATGGCCGCAGGGGCAGAGCAACCGGCCAAATATGGTCATCAGGACCCGGCTCTGTCCTACTTTCTCTAATGGGCTAAACCAAAGCCCGGATGATGGAGAAAGAACCATGTATGGTCAGCGGGCAGCAGCTCCTGTCTCTTTGATGCGTTGTGCTGGAATGAGTGATGCAGGACTTGGGCCTAATATACAAACAAAGCCCTACAGCGTGCTGACACACACACACACACACACACACACACACACACACACACGCACACACACACGCACACACACACGCACACAAACGGTACACATGGTGAGCTAGTTGACATGCCGACCCCATCTAGAAAACGGCGATGAGGGATGCTTCTAGAGCGTGAGGGCGACCGAACAGGTGGCGAATACGCTGTACTTGTCCGTTTGTGTTTGTGTGTGCCTGCTCGCTTTTGTGCGTCTGTGTCACGCCACCCGGGGCTCCACCAAGCCGTGTGAACACTCATCAACCTATGAAGGCTACCCTCAGGTTTCACTGCAGGCTGCGGTGTAATAGACCGGAGACAGGTACCGTGCACACACCATGTGGCCGGGTCAACAACCCTCAGCTGTAACATCTGCATGCACGGCGGGCGATCGGGGATGCACAAATACGGTCTGACCGAGGGCATCGCTGCGAGTGGCTCTCCCCCTGTTGTTGTTTGTGTCCTCTCTAGCTTTAGAAGTGAAGGCAGCACTCTCACATAAAAGCAACAGTGCATCTGTGTTGTAAACATTTTTTTTTTCTTTTGAATTATTCCCACTCCTAATTAGCTCATTTCGACCACAGTGTTTTTCTTGGCAACGTTGTCCACCCCAGAATGTGACTGACAAACACTGATTACAAAGGCGTCGCCACGGCCAGGAGATAAAGCGTGCCAAACAGTTAAAGCGCTCTACTGATTCATCCCGTCTATTTCAGTGGTCCTACGCAGCTCTTGTTGCTATGTGAGTTGCTATGATTGACCAGCAGGTCTCACATCCGTACGCGCGGCAAATTCCATTCCTGCCTGAAAATAAGCCATTATATGAGAAGCAGCGCATCAGAAGAAGGGGTCTCTTTCATTATGGCTTCGGTGTCAGGAGCTGCAGAGACAATCACAATGCTTGCAGCTGTGAAAACAAGTTAAACAACCGGTATACTGTACGGTAAAGCCAGACAGGCTGCGAGAAATGCCTTCAAAGGGTACGGCTGCTAGGTGAGATGGCTCTAAATGTGACAAAGTGAAGTCCCCTTACACTGCTCCATATGAACACATAAAAAGGAGGTGTCACTCTCGCTGTCATTGAAGTGAATAAGTCTTAAACGATCCCATCACAAGGGCCTGCAGGCTAAAACAACAACAGCTGAAAACAAGCTGTTGGGGCGGTCAGGAAGGCGGCATATGGATTCAAAGAAATGCGACTTTATTATTAAGATTCAGAGGAGTGAACATACATCTCATGGGGAAACTGAAACACACACCCACGATGTATCTGCCAGCATGCTGTAAACACTGGCACACCAAAAAGTCGTGTATACAGTCGGTGTGTTTTGCGACAGCCCACACATACAAGTGTACCCATTATCATCACAAAATATGCGCAATAGCAGCACATTTTCGAATCCCTGCCCTCCACCCAGGAAATGTTTAGAACAACAACTCTGGGAATTGTTCGAGTGCTCAAATGTCACTTGCGCTCTTCTGCGAGGCACCGTCTTCTTCATCAGCCGCTCATCTGGTGTGCACTTGAAACAGGCCCCATGTGTGGGGCTTAGTCCCCGTTCTTCCTGACAGCTACACTTACAATGACGCCTGTTGGCATCGCGGTGTTGGTTAACATTCAGCTACAATGCTTCTTAACAACTCCGCCGTGGCTGCTAAGCCCCCCGTATTAAAGCATAGATAGCACGCCAAAATAGTTCTCTGCCTGCCATGTTAGACAGTCTTGCTTCCATGATAGTCATGACAGGAAAGTTACAGTCTTCCTGGAAACAAAATGACCAATTTCAAGTAAGCAATTGCACGTCCGGAGTTTCCTGGCAACTGGTTGGGTTTTAAACATTAAAAATCCCCCAGTGGTCAGGTGTAAGCGAGGAACTAGATAAGGAAGAGAGACAGCGACAAGAAATGTGTCAATGCTAAGTGAGTATGCGTCAACTTCAGTTGGATTTAAGTGCCGCGGTAAAGAGCCGGCCTCGGGATGAATGAGGTTGGACTGAAGGAAAATGGGATAGCGAGGGAGGAAGACAGCCCTCTGCTCCTGTCAGGTGAGCTGACACACACTCACCGTTTCTGACAGTGTTTTGTTACGAGTTTGCATAACACGGACGCTCACCGACAGCCAATGGGAGAGAGCAGGGAACGTGTCCTGTTATTTGTCTATGCTCGCAGAGTAGGAGAACATTAGACACGCAACTGGGTGTGTGTATTTTTATGCACATTTAAATATTTGTGAAGGTGTGTCTGTCTCTGTCAGCGTTCAGCCAGCAGTGCGCTGATGGCTGAACGCTGCGTGGATGACACCTCCCGCTGACAGTGGGCTCGGAGCGAGGACGCTAGTCATAACATAACAGCAGGAAGGTGGGAGGACATCACCTCCAAGCACACACACACACACACACATACACAGTGACACACTATGACACGGCGTTAAAGTCATATCAAGGTCCTTATTTAGATTGGTTATCATCTCTGACCTCTCTCTCCATCCTCATTAGTCGGACTAGACAGCCTCTGCAGGCCTGACGCTGCCGCGGGCCCACACACAAGATGTCACATTGCTCCATCAGTGGTACAGTAGCTAACGCACACAGCCCCGTAGGTTTCATCCTGCTCGTGTGTTGTGCCATAATTGATTGTTTGATTGACATGCGGTCTGGTTCTTATGATAGCATTTTGCTAATCTGGAACCAGGTTTCCAAATAAACTCAACATTGATCATCCATTTCACCGGCATTTTCTCAGAATGTGATCTGAAACAGATTACATTAAAGTATTATAAAAACATCAGCTCAGGGTGGTGAAATTTGACGACTCCTGTTGTCATTGGAGGAACAGTTAGAGGTGCAGAATGGCTGGAGAGCAGACACGAAGTCTGGCAATGCTCCAGTACTGACACGAGAGCCAGAAATGGGTTCAAATCAAGCCTGTGTCACATTTCTCTCTCTTCACATTTTAGCTTCAATGTACTGCTCCAAAAAAAAAAAAAAAAAAATACTAATAAAATGCCAAAGTGAAGTCCACTGCCTACTCCTTTTAAATGTCAGATGTCAAAATGTCAAATGCCCCTCGAGTACGACCTTAAAAATCAAAATGAAGGTTGAAACAAGCATTATCTAAGTACGTCATCTGCCCTTATCTCGGGACCCCATCCAACCTGCCTAGCCTTAAATTATTAATGTTAGGAAATGGCAGGTCTTTACCTGGAGGACAAAACCTTTCATTATCTCCTTCTTTCTTCCTTGCCGTCTTTGTTCCTAATTCCATTTCTATTTCGCATTTTCCTTCTCCTCCCCCTTTCTCCGCATGTCTCAAGTCAATTCGGTTCAGTTCAAAGGGTCTTTATTAGCGTGACCAACCCTGTGGCGAAGTACCAGCTCACTGAGCGGGAACGCTATGATGGAACATCAGCAAACCACAGGAATCTCAGCATCGCTACGTAAACACACATCAGGTGAAGGACGATCAACATAGGGATGAGAAAAATCCGTGTGTGTGTGTGTGTGTGTGTGTGTGTGTGTGTGTGTGTGTGTGTGTGTGCGTGCGGTGTGAGTTCTGTGCACGAGATCTTGTATATGTTATAATCCAGGCTTATGTATATTTAGCAAATTATTTTATTAAGCATAAACAAAAGGTAAATGTGAGAACGCTCTCGCCCACACGCGTCTAGCTTGCTTTGACTGGCAGTTATATTGTGTGTTCCATGCATTAGTCATGTCTGCAAAAGAGGACACATCCACAGCATGCCAAGCAGCTACTGCTGGAGTCAGAGAGAGAGAGAGAGAGAGAGGAGGTAGTGATTGGCTGGACTCATTGACTGTAGGAGAACAGGGGATTAGCATCTGTGACATCATTTTACGGTGACTGATGGGAGGTTTTAAACCCTGAAGTTGGATTAATTGCCATCAGATACCAAAGCCAGAAATTCCATATTTTGGCAAAGGCCCAGAGGCTGTGTGGAGCTGACATGGTTTAAGCAAGTAGCAGCTCAGTGCAGTCGCTTTAGAAACCTACTTCAATTATAACCTTAATATCCCCTTAATGGAACAATAATTTTCAAAATCACCACCGAGAAACACTTAGGATAAAGTATAATTAGCTGACTGACTGTGTACTAACTTTGGATTTCTAAATAGGAGTTCAATAGGGAGTTGAAGTCCTGATGTGACATTCAAGCTGTAGCTGCTGTTTCACTATAGCTGCTGTAAATCAATGCAATGTCCTATTGAGGGTTTCTTTCATCTGTCTTTCTAGAAAAAAAGTACAACATGCTCTTTGTTTGTGTGTTTTATACGTTCTGTTTCTTCCTCATCCTTTCCTTCCTTTCCTTTGGCTCTTTTTATGCCTTTTAGATTATCTGTTGTTACAGCCACGTCTCAGCTGGAGATTGACAAGTCCATTAGCTCGCCACTCCACTAGCCTCAGTCTCTCAAGCTGGCAACCTTTAAAGGTATAATTTTGGCAAATTTCAGTTGACGTTTGGACACAAAATACACAGAAAAGATACATCTTAAATACTGAGCTTCAAAGGTGCGAGTCAGTGGGTAACCTCCGGGTCTGAGAAGTGATGCCAAAGTGGAAGTGCCTTAAACTTGCATTCTTTCTAGTAGCTAGCAGGGGGCGACTCCTCTGGTTGCAAAAAGAAGTCTGATTGTATAGAAGTCTATGAGAAAATGACCCTACTTCTCACTTGATTTCTTACCTCATTGTAAACATGAATTTATGGCCTCAATCGCTAGTTTCAAGTCTTCTTCAATACAGCATGATGTTCATTTAGTAAATGATGGTCCCATTTAGAGTCAAATAGACCATAAAGCAGGGTATGCTTTAGGGCGTGGCTACCCTGTGATTGACAGGTCACTACCACGGCGTTATCTGGTCTAGGTGTTGTCCGTGTTTTCGTCTTACTACTTTAACCCTTTCACAGTGAGTTTTCAGTTCATGAAAGTTAACTATCACCGTTTTGGTCGCCTGAAAATGTCTTATTCAAAGTTTGGTTGGCGGAACTATGGCTGCAAGCTATTAAATGTGTTGACTACCACTGTTTGTAGCGCTTATTTTAAAACTCAATAAACTCAGAAATCTGAGTCTGTCATGGTATTTGACGCTCTGTACATGACCACAGATAACGTAGTTGGAAGCATCTAGTGACATGTATGCTCGTAATTTCTCGCTGGTGTAATGTTACACACTAAGTTTCTCGATCAAATACGTTTATATGTTATCTGGCCACTGAATACTGTGCCACTTGCTAATGTTTTCTACTCTCTCACAAATAGCACACAAATCTAGAAAGGTAATTTGTTTAGGTTGCATTCGCGATCTTTGGTGGTAAAGGTCCTTTCGAAGCTTGACAAGCTATAGCACACCACCGTACTTCCGTTGCCAAACTGCGTGCGCACACTTAACGTACATCTTTGGCATGTGGGAAAGAGAAATGGTGTTCATGTAAGGCCCCTGAAAACCAAAGTATTGTCTTTTTTTTTTTACACAAATGGAATGAACTGCACAACATATTGCTATGTGCAATTATGTTACAGGGCAGGTTTTTTTTAAATGTAGTTACAAATGTCAATGTGATTTTGAATCAGGTTTTCTTACCTATAGAGCAGGACTAATAAGTTCTGGTTTAACTTCAGCTCTCTATACAGTCTAAATGTTCACTTTGTAGTGGCCCTTAAAAGAATTGTATAGAAGGCACTTCTGCACTGGCTTCAGAGACGTTGCGGCATAGTTCAACTTGTGCAGTCAAGGCTCTTTGATCTCAATACGCGTTTCAACCACTCATGGTACAAGAGGACAAATCATGTGCTGCATATTCTACATTACCTTCCTCAGTGACCTTGTGTCAGATATTATGGCGGCTCTTGTGAATCTCAACTTGATAATGAGCACCTACCATCCACATAATAGCCTAATGAGCACATGAAAGGGCGAACGCAGCTACACACTCTCACACATCTACACACTGCTGTAAAACATGCCATGAAATACACGTGCACATACAGACACCCAGGTGGTCCCTTATCCTCGGTGTGTCTCAAGCCACCGCACCTATTAGAAAACCAATCATGTTTTGCACCTGGGCCTATCAGCGGTAGGGATTTGGAGCAACGCTAGAGATCGGACTTGTTTTCCTGCAATCTGCTTATTTCCTGTCCTACAAATGTTCCATTTGTCATAGAAGGAATGAATGAAGGAATGAAGCATGAATACTGCTGGAAATCCTGAGCAGCATTTGGAAAATTGTTTATATATTGGAGCAAATGGTTTGTGTCAGGCGGGTACGTTTTTGTGTGTTAGTGTGTGTGTGTGAGAGAGAGTGTAATAGAGAGAGAGAGAGAGGCTAAACAGGGCAGAGAAAGAGAACACAGTTTATGTGTACAGAATCACTTTACACTCATAAATGATAACCAAGGAGATGGTCATCAAAGGTCAAAGTGGTGAACATCCTCAACTCTTTTTTGTAACAATAGAGAGGAGAGGGAGAAGTGACTGATTCAAACATTATGGCAAATAAAGGGGTCACCATAACATGAACTGTATTGTATAATTCAACTCTGGGGCCTATGAATAAACACTTTTCTGACAGAATCAACTAGGGCTGTGTATTGGCAAGAATCTGGCGATACGATACGTATCATGATACAAGGGTTACGATTCAATATATTGCAATAAATTGCGATACTGTAAGCAAGGAGATATATTGCGATTTTATTAAATCTAATTTTGGGAAAACTGTCATAGTATAAAGACACACCGCCATATGCATAAAATCTGTGTAAAAAAAATGGTACTGACTGAGTAAATCTTTGCATGTAAACTATTAATTCAAAATTGATAGCGTTATTGAAAATCGATAAAGTATCACATATCGCGATATTTGATGTTTTCTTACACCCCTAGAATCAACAGTACAGCTTCACAGGATTATTATACAGGCGTTGACATTGCATGCTACGTGCTAGCAAGCTAATGTTAGCATTCAGGTAACACTATCTGAACTTTACATAGAGCGGTGGCTTAGTCTCAGTGGTGGAAGAAGTACTTTTACTTAGGTAAAAGTACAAATACCACAGTGTAAAGATACTCTGTTACAAGTGAAAGTCCTGAATTCAGAATGTTACTTAAGTAAAAGTACAGAAGTGCTATCAGCAAAATGTACTGAAAGTATTTTAATATTGTATTTCTTCAATTTGGAGTACATTAAGAGGTTATAGGTTTAGGTTATATACTACTGGGTAGATTAGTAGTACAGTGCTGCATCATATCATAAAAGCATATCATATGTTTTTTATGAAAAAAGTGACTAGTAGCTAAAGTGTCAAATAAATGTAGTGCAGTAATAAGTACAATATTTGCCTCTGAGATGTAGAGGAGTAGAAGTATAAAGTAGCTTAAAAATGGAAATACTCAAGTAAAGTACAAGTACCTCAAAATTGTACTTAAGTACAGTGGATGAATAAATGTACTTAGTTGCATTCCACCACTGCTTAGTCTGATCATAACGCTTAACCCTGATGTTCATGTAACAATATTCAGCACCCTCAAGCCAAATAATAATTTTCCTCCCACCACTTTGTTCACTGGTTCGTAATGAGCTGTACAACCTCACAGAATTCAATAGTACACACTAAGGCTGTCATTATTTATTCCAAATTCAAATTACCATTCAAGTGTGGGTAAATATTGGATCTGGGATGATTTGAGTGTACTGTATAAGGGCAGCAGGCCGTGCCTTCTACTCCAGCAGGGAGCTTTACTAAAATGCACTCTCTTTTTTTGTACTGACAGAATATGATGAAATATGTATTCAACTCCTCCATTTCCTTGGTGCATTGCATTGGGAATAGTGCCCATGACATGGATGCATTAACTGGATAACATGTTCAAAGAGGGAGCCCCATTCATACCAATTTAAGTCGATAAACTGGGTGGATTTTTGGGGCCATAGAGCATGCCAGTCAATGACTTCTGCTGGCAGAGCTGGCTGACTTCCTGTTGGCTCCCCACACATTAAAATTATTAAATCAAATGGCTCTTCTAGACTTTCTAAATGTTACTGGACCAAATGGATCAAATTCTGGTAATACAGAGGGTCATTTCGGGGGGGGTTTGTGATGCTCAGAAAAATGTATTCAACTTTTTACAGCCTCTGCTTTTCCTATGATTGTGTAGCTTTTTAGGCCAATGTGCGTCATGTGATGATCCTAGAAGTTGGTAAATCAACAGTCAGTTCAAATATCAAGCAATCTTTGAATGCTGACTGTTTTGAGTATACTTAATGTCACTTTTCCAGTGTGCATACACTACATAATCCTGAACTTAAACATGCTTAGAAATATGTTTTATAGAATAGTGATTACTGAACAAACAGATTATTATTAAGCCCCTCTAGATACCACCCGATATCACGCCAAAGCGTGTAATAGACCCCCTTGTCCACCAGAGGATAGCGTGTCAGTGTGTTGTTTTGCCTCGCATTATCGTGTCATTCACACACCTTTTCGTGCGACCCGGCTGTCTAAATATTAAGTCTGACTAAATCCAGACATTTGACATTAAAGTGTACCCGTGTCCTCGGCGGTGACTCTTTGATAGCTGACTGCAGCCCTCTAATTATCCTGGGCTGTAAATATTCCACATGGAGCTACACTGGGGCAACGCACCCGCTACTAAATACTGCTGATAAGAGATGACACACTGACGCCTCCGCCTGTAGCCGCGCCCCTTGCATCACCTTTCACCTGTCTCTCAACATGCATGATCATCATCACGCCCACACAAACCGCCCAGCGCGCCATCTAACCGTAATCACTTTCACACCACAGAGGGACAGAGAGAGAGAGAAGAGAAGAGAAGCAGAGAGAAAACAGTGGCAGAGTGATTAGCTTGACATCACAGAAAATAAGGGTGTGATATCGGAGGGAGCAAGAGAAAAATGAAGAACAGGTGAGAGGCAGGGAATGAGAACAAAGCTAATAAGACTGTGAGACAGAGCCAGTCACAGAACAGACGCATAGAAATGAGAGAGATAGAGAAAAAAAGAGATGGGCAGTTGGCGCTAAAATAGAGATGGGACGTGGAGACACAGACAATGAAAATCAACACCATTTCATTATTATTTAACAGAGAGAGGCGAATGAGAGAACAATTCCTTAATGGTCGAGGAAAAAAAAAAGAGGGATAGATAGAACATGCCTGGAGGATATCGCTATATTTATACTCTACTATGCCATTATTTATTTATTTCTCTCCCTCTCTCCCCTGCTCCGTTGCTCCCTTTGACGGGCCTGATTTTTTAATAACATGCATATCTTTGTTCTTCTTCTTCTCGATTAAGGGATGGAGATTGGGAAGACAGTGCCGCAGGGGCCAGTGAAGACCACACTTAGATGGAGGACAAATCCCCCTCCTTCCAACAATCCCTCCATCCTTTCCCCCACTCCTTCACAACATGCCTCCACCCTTCCCCCCGGCCTTATGTATCTTCATCCTGTCATCAGCGTTCCCTCTTGCTTCCTCAGTCTTGACTTCTCTCCCCTCCCTCATCCTGGGTAGCCTCCTTCTGCCCCTCCCTCTCTCCCTCGTTCCCCCGTCTACACACCCCTCATCTTCATCTCATCAACCAGTTCCTGCATCCACTATCATTTACATAGGAGGGCCTCTACTCCACACCGCTGTTTATTCATTGTGTGGGAATACATCTCAACCTGAAGTTGATCCCTCAGTAATAGAAGAGCGTGTCCATCTGCGTTCTGCTCCATTTATTTTTTTCAAATGGAAACGTCAAAGTAAGCAAATCAATAATGTTATGAATAATGTGAACGCTAGCACTAAGTAAGTCAACATAAGCTGTACCAAGTTTGGAAATAACTAAAAGGGTTAGTTCAGAGTTTTTGAAGTGGGGTTGTATGTATACTCCTGCGTTCGGGGAGGTAAAATTACTGTTTTGTGAATGGAGTATGGTTTGGTCTTGAAGACTGCGATATAACGGCTTCACTTACTGTTATAACGGGCTGTCTGACGGTGAGGTAAAGCAGCTGTGGACGGGAGCAGCAGAAATATATTTTTAGAAAAAAAAAAAATCAGTTTTAAGTGTACGCTATATTTAGAATATTTTCACAGCTTTACCACGCCATCAGACAGCCCTTTCCGACGGGGGACTGAAGCCGTTATATCGCTCTCTTCAAAGCCAGACCAGACTCCATTCACAAAAACAGTCAATTTTACCTCGCAGAACACCGGAGTTGCTGCCGAATCGATCGGTTAGTTTGTTTGTGTTATTGTGTGACTTTTGGACCCGAACTAACGTGGCGTCCACACAGCAGTACATTGCTTAGCTTCCGTGCCCGTTCTCCTCTCTGCTTGTCCAAACCGGGAGCGTGCCGACCGCCATCTAACTTACTGTATGTAACGTTAATACGCTGACTATAAGGATTCACTGTATATATACTGTATATGTTGCAGCGTCATCATGCAAGAACCTAAGTCAGGTCACGTGGGAAAACATTTTTAGAAGGACTTGAGAAAATAGCATTTTGACGCTAAAACACACATACTTAACCATCAAATGTTCATATTTGAATACATAAGGAACACCACTGTGAAGCAACAAAATTATATAAAAAGTAAAAAAAAAAAAACTCAAAAATAATGGACCTCCCCTTTAAATCAATAAAAGGATATTAGTAACAGTGTTTTGCACATGTTATGTACTGTATATGCAAAACCACATAAAATAGTCAAATTGATGTCCAGCAATTGCAATCCAACAATGGTCCACCAGAGGACCATGACCAAAAAGAGTAACTAATGATTAAGTAATTAGTAATTAATGAGCCGTTACTAGTTTGTGCCGCTCAGCTGATTCAGAGTTAATCAGGCACGAGTCATGAAGAAAGTCGTCAATCCAACTCACAGACACTTATAAACTGATTCATTATCTCCCAGTCTCTTCTCCAGTAACTCATCATTATCTATCATACAGACCTCAAATCAGAGTTATTCAGGAACTACTCATTAACCACTCGTTAATCATCAGGTCGTTTCTTAGTAACTACTCATGTTTGTGTACCACATTGTGAAGTATTACGGATCTCTCCACTCTCCACCTCGCCAAGATCTTTTACCAAGAAAAATAAAAACCTTTTTGTGCACCTAATCACTTTGCAAGACTAGATGTCACTCTCTGTAAAAGAGCTGGATAAATAATTAAAAGTTTTTGTTTCCCCTCTACACCACCTCCTCCCTCTTCTCTACTCTACTCCTCCAACTCATCCTGCTGGTAACAACCCAATCCTCCAGCCTCCCCGGCATATTAACATGACAGCCGTCAGCACCTCTGTGCAGCGTGGCCTTTGCGCTGGGAGTCTGTAAGGATGCGCGGATGCCTGTGTTTCTGCAAAGATGTGTCACGGCGCATGTGGTTCAGTCAAGCGTGCGGGAGTTGCGGGCGCGAGCACACAGCAGCGCATGCATGAATGCTTATTCACTGAGAGTTGTGTATTTTCAGCTGTTTGCTGCTTTTTGGTTTATTATACCTTTTAATCCACTACTTTAACTTGACAGCTATAATTAGCTGTTACTTTCCAAAATAAAATTTTAATTCAAAACATATAATCACATTGTTAAATGTGATGCACTGTGGATTCAACAGTTTAGAAAGTAGCCTGTAGTTAAAACTAGACACACTTCTACCAGTTACAACATTAAAGGTGAAGTGTGTAGGATCTGGCGGCATCTCGCGGTGACTGAAACATCTCCCGTGTGCCAAGCGTGTAGAACTACGGTGGCTGACGCGAAAACGTGAAACCGCGAATGGCCCTCTCAAGAGACGGTGTTTGGTTTGTCCGTTCTGGGCTACTGTAGAAACATGGCGGCCGGCTCCATGAAGAGGACCCGCTCCCTACGTAAATATAAACGGCTCATTCTAAAGTAACGAAAACAGAACGAGTCATATTTTCAAGTGATTATACACTAAAGAAAACATAGTTATTATTCAGGGCTGTCAAAGTTACCGGGATAATAACACGTTAACGCAAGTTCGTTTTCACGCCACTAATTTATTTTGGAGGTTGTAGCAGGCTCAATTTTAAATCTAGAGTGAAGAAACTGGTCTCATATGAAACTAGAAAACCTAAGGGATCCATTGGTACCAACCACGTTATAGTAGCTTTTCGCAAAGGAGGCTAAATAACGCTCCAAACTTACGCAAAATTTTGGCGAGGAAAAACTGGCATTTTCAAAGGGGTCCCTTGACCCCTGACCTCAAGATATGTGAATGAAAATGGGTTCTATGGGTACCCACGAGTCCCCCCTTTACAGACATGCCCACTTTATGATAATCACATGCAGTTTTGGGGCAAGTCATAGTCAAGTCAGCACACTGACACACTGACAGCTGTTGTTGCCTGTTGGGTTTGAGTTTGCCATGTTATGATTTGAACATATTTTTTTATGCTAAATGTAGTACATTTTGAACAGATAAAAAATGTGTGATTAATTTGCGATTAATCACGATTAACTATGGACAATCATGCGATTAATCACATTTAAATATTCTAATCGATTGACAGCCCTAATAATAATAATAATAATAATAATAATAATAATAATAATAATAATACATTTTATTTGTAACGCACTTTACATTTGAAACAAATCTCAAAGTGCTACAAGGTAAAAGCAGGTAAAAGCATCAATATAAAAAACAGATAAAAAGCTAACATCATAAAAATAAGAGCATAAAAGCAGAAACCATGCAAGGTTAATTAAAAGTCATAGGCTCTGCTAAAAAGTCCTTTAAGTCCTGTGGGCAGGGCGGAAACCAGACTGATATTTTTCAAAAAGGTTGTTGTATTTGAGGTGGTCCTGGAGGTGGACGGCAACTACTTGTTCCAGTATATAATAACATAACTCTCTGAAAGGGACAATTTTGCATAATGACTTTTAACTACGTCAGTACATTTTGATTTCGATGGTTTGGCTTTGGTTGGTTGGAACTTGCCATCAGTGGTTTTAGTAGCGACCATTTCTTGGTTGGACAGTGGTTCCAAACTGTCCACTGTAAAGTCTGTGGATCATCCAGAGTAATTGGGACATTGTTTCTGGAAGGACACTTTGCTGCTGAATTTTTTAAAGGTAATATTTTATTGCTGTGAGCAGCACACCAACATAGTATAAGGGGAGCGGAAGCAGTGATCTCAGGGACGGATATCTCAGGCGATCAAACTATCTGCCAGAAGCAAGTGAAAATGTATGTACTGTAAGATCTGAAATGCAGCAATTTTGTCAGTAATAGAGTATTTGCGGTATTGCTACTTCGATTTACGGATCTAAATACATCCTCCATCACTGCTTTCTGCCATGTACCTTGGCAAGCGTCACCACGGCAACCAAACCCAGACAGGCCTCGGCCGGCTTTTATTTTATTGGTCCAATAAAGCTTGAACAACGCACCGTTGCCTGCAATCAGCTGCTGTAACTAAATATGTGTGCGCGTGGGTGTGTGTGTGTGTGTCTATGCATTCGTCTTCTATGAATGAGTATAGAAGACTCTGTGTGTATACAAAATGTATGTCTCTGTGTCACATCACATTTAACGCGTCGCTTCACTTGCCACCCATTGTTGCACATTTCTTACTACCACGATGATCTCTCGCTATAGCTCCTTTCTTTTTTCACACACACACACACACACACACACACACACACGCACACGCACACGCACACGCACACGCACACGCACACGCACACACAAACGGATTGCAGATGTGCTGACGCAAGGATATTCTTCCTTCCGCATGAGCCTTCTCCTCTAAGCTTCTGGTCAGGACGAGCATCCACACACCAGTAACAGCTTAAAGACTGGATCTCATTCGCTGAAATCAACAACTGCACAGAAACAACTACACACACACACACACACACACACACACACAGTAATGCATGTGCTTTATTTATTTCCCCATTATCCTTCACCTTCTCTGGAAGCCTCTGTTTTCCCCCCACAACACTTGCCAATAGTCGCCTTTCCCTCCCTCGTTCCCTCCTGGAACAAAGGTGAAGGGCACAGAAAAGAGCAGATGAGGGAGGGAAAGAGGGGGAGACTATAATGGTGATGTTTTTCAATTGGGTTGATTTATGGCTGGCTGTTACCATTATTTCACCATTTACTCCAGCGGGCTGGAGGAACCAGGCTGGACAGCTCAAGCCAGAGGGCGGATAGAGAGGTGGGAGAGGGAAAACCGGAGCTACAGGAAACACAGAGTATAGGTCGCACGCAATGAAGAAGAATGCAGCCAGGTTTTTAGTATGAAGACAACCGAGGCAGAGAAAGATAGCAGAGAATGGAGGAATAAAGGAGTGAGCGGGAGAGAGATAAAGAGAGGCAGAGGGGGCTTAATGAATGTAAAGGCTATAACAATGAGGTGAGGTAAATTGTCCATTAACTCAAGAGTTGCCTCACCATAACATTCCAATTTAGCAGGTTACACTCTGATGCTTCCCGGCCGGAGACATGCAAAGCGTCTTTAGGACACCGAGTTAGACTAAAGTGAGACAGCAGAGAGCGATTGAGGTGGACAGATAACAGGAGGAGAGAAAGGAGAAGGTACGACGGAGAGAGCAAGACGGAGGAAATGTAGTGGTGAAGCAGAGATAAGGGGAGAAGATAGCGAAGCCGGTGAGGCAATATTGAAAGTTGAGCAAGAGAGGAGCAGTAGGGGACGAATGGTTAATTCAGCTGGAGGGGAGGGAATTCACTGGGGGAGGGAGATACCATCAGTTCTTCAGATACGGAGGGAGACAGCCACTGCAGAGGGACAGGATCGAGATTTCAATACAGACCCGAAAGGAACAGAGAGCGCCGCATTATCACACAGCGAGAAACACAATTATTAGTTTGGACAGCCCCTGAGAGAGAGGAACAAAAAACAAAGAGTGAGCCCGGGCAGCCGTGATGCTCGACAAAATGACACAACAATTTGGTGGCAGAAAGGGGAGAACTGGATGGGAAGTTAATCCATTTTAATTGGCCGGTGCAATCACAGGGTGCGATGAGGAAGATAATAACGGGAGGGACGAAACGACTTCTTCCTCCGATGTGGCCTATCTGGCTAAATTGAGTCTGTCACATCGATGTCATTAAAGCGATTCAACAATGGATATCAAATGTCACATATCAATTAATTTTTAATAAGTTGAACAAGTGCCGATAGATAAGGCACCTCATGCTGGAGAATATTTGCACACACCGGCAGCGCTTGACGCTAGCGATGGCAGGAATTTGGCCACGTTTCCGTACCGCAAACCAAACACAAAGGGACACCTGTCATTAGCACTTATAACGAGTCAATTTGGTGTCTAAGTAGCTTGTAGTGCCGTGCCAGGAATTGCACCTCCTTTAGCACCTTAGCTGCTAACACGACTTGGAACATTTATTTGTCCACGGTGGCCTGAGAAGCTCTGACAGATGTCGAGTTGAAATGTCAAAACACGTCGAGAAATTATCAACAGTTCAAAGGCCTCTCTCTCCGTTCATCAGTTCAGCCGAGACTGCTACCATGTGTGTTTATGTACCGTTTTATTTGTGTTTAGTGGTTTTGAATGCATGTGTGTGTGCTTTGTGGTGGTATCTGTGTGCGTGTCTGGATGTTGCCAATGTGTGTAGGAAAGGAAGACAGACAGACACACACTGTATAAAAAGGATTAGCTCACTATTATGGAGGAGCTGTCAAATGCCTATAAGACCAAAACACATTTCCCCTCCCGTCTCCCTTTAACCGATGTTGCTTAATCTCCACCCAGATCCGCCTCAGAAAGACTTAAGGGCTGTTACTGATTCCTCTAATGCTTTCAGATGAACCCTATGCTCTGACATGTATTCAGTTCGCAAGAAAAAAGAAGACCTTAAAGTGCAGAGCATCTAACACTGAAGGAAAAGGCAGTGAATGCTGTGTATTTCACCCTGAGTGATGTGGGGGAGGGTCGGTTATGCAGAGGGTTTTTCATAACCAGCAGCCTGCCGTACTTGAGGCGATCAAACTCCAGTGAGCGTATTAGCACTTCACCAGGCAGGGTTTCTAATCACACCACCGCTGCACGGGGCTGCATGGGGCTTATAAGGTGCTGGTTCATATTCTCAGCCTTGGGGGAGCACTGGGTTAATATTCCAAGTGCCTATAGATGAGTTATGATTTGGAGTGGAGGTGCAGGGAGAGTTATGTAATTGGCGCGATCATTACAGCAGTGATGTACATTATCATCAGTTTGTTTTTAAGGCAACTTAAAAACGGGAAACCTACCTATCCCTACTAGGCTTGCCGTGGTAGTCGGTGTTACACGGTGTTACACGGTGTTCGGGCACACACCGATTACATTTCTTGCCCACCACCCCACCTGCATTTTGCTTTTTTTAATATAAATTAGTGCTGTCAGAGTTAACCCCTATTAATAACGTGTTAACGCAAATTCGTTTTGACGCCACTAATTTCTTTAACGCATTAATAAAATCATCTTTTGGAGGTTGTACTAGAAAACCTAAGGGATCCATTGGTACCAGCCATGTCATACTAGCTTGACACAAAGGAGGCTAAATAACGCTCGAAAATTACGCTACATTTTGGCGAGGGAAAAAGGGTCATGGCGATTTTCAAAGGGGTCCCTTGACCTCTGATCTCAAGATATGTGAATGAAAATGGGTTCTATGGGTACCCACGAGTCTCCCCTTTACAGACATGCCCACTTTATGATAATCACATGCAGTTCTGTGAAATCATAGTCAAGTCAGCACACTGACACACTGACAGCTGTTGTTGTCTGTTGGGCTTCAGTTTGCCATGTTATGATTTGAGCATATTTTTTATGCTAAATGCAGTACCTGTGAGGGTTTCTGGACAATATTTGTTATTGTTTTGTGTTGTTAATTGATTTCCAAAAATAAATATATACATACATTTGCATAAAGTAGCATATTTGCCCACTCCCATGTTGATAAGAGTATTAAATACTTAACAATTCTCCCTTTAAGGTACATTTTGAACAGATAAAAAATGTGCAATTAATTGCGATTAACTATGGACAATCATGCGATTAATCGCGACTTAATATTTTGATCGATTGACAGCCCTAATAGAAATAAAACTCATTTAGTTCGATTCCGCGTATCAGCGCCATGTTATCAACACATAGTCGGACGACGGACGCTACAAACTGAAAGTTAAAGTGTCTGCTCCGTACGGAGTCTCAGCTCTGAGTAGCAGGTGTCAGATTTCACACACAGGACGGGAGAGAGTTGACAGACAAGACGATGGCGGAGGATCTGGTGTCGAAGCGAAAAGCAAAAGCACCTATTTGACAATATTTCAGATTAAAACCCAACGCTATAAAGGGAAACATAATGTTAATGAGGCAGACACCATGCGGAGGACGCAGCGGTCACAGCCGGTGCAGCAGCGGCGCCGGGTGGAAACCTGTGGCCCCCCAGCGTAAGCTCGACCAGAGAAGCCAGACACACGGACATCCAACGTTAAGGATCAAACTAAGCATAAAATATCCGGTGTAATCGCTGAAACTGGTGTTGTCACGAGTTCATTATCCGGAGGGGAAAATGTCCTCACCGTGACATCCCTAATCCCTACAAATAGGCATTACAGTGAAACTCTACAGATTAATGGTTTTCTTAATAAATGTACTGACATAACAGCATCATTAAGTAGTTGACAACATAATTGGTAGGTTATTTTGAAATACTGAGTAATGAGTAGATAATACAGTACAGTAGATGATCTCAGATGTTTTCCTGTCTACATGGTGCACTTTAGCTTTGTGGAATTGTCTTTTTAATTAGTGACTCCATTCATTCTCATTAGAGCATGCACGATTAGACGAAGACGAGGATTCAAATCATAATAAATATTACCGGATGAACTTGCAGCACTTTTCAGTAAATGATCGTGCCCACAGTTTCTTTTCATCAACATGGCCTCTTGGTCTCTAATGAGCATCACACTTTCAGCTCTGCTTTGCTCGAAAGCAAACATCGCTCATGTTTATTCATGATATGCCAATATGTGCCACTTCAAAAGGTTGTCCGGTTGGCACTTTCAAGAGAGTTCCTCAAACTCTTCCTCTATCTCTCTCTCTCTCCTCTCTCTCTCTCTCTCTCTCCTCTCTCTCTCTCTCTCTCTCCCTGAGTTACAGTAGCTCTCCTTTGGCCCAGCCTGCTGCACCTGTCTCCCTGCCAGGACTCGAGCTTTATTTACCGTAAAGCTTTCACACAGATAAACACAGCAACTCAGCAGCTGCCGTGCGCACGCACACACACACACACACACACACACACACATACCCGCACACGCGCAGACACCAGCACGCTCTCAGATTTTGGCTTATGATCAGAGCAAAACAAAACGCGGCTGTTCTGGGCTCGCCTGTTTGTTTGATTCCTGTCTTTCTTTTTTTGTCAATTGTTCTCGCTCAAACACACCTTCCTCATTTTTCTTCCACCTCATTTTTTGATTGCTTTCCTTCCATCCTCAATCTCCTCTCTGATGTTCCTGTATGGTCCCGTGAGAAAGCAGCGGCCTGAGCTGGAGGAGGTGGAGGTGGAGGGAGAGGGGAGGATAGGATGAGCCCCCCCCCCCTCACCGTCTTCCCCACCTTTCCTGACGGCTAATCGATGTGTTTGGGTTTCCCCCTGTGGCTGTGGCCAAGGCACCTTGAAAGGTGAGCCCCAAAGAGCTTTCGCCTTCCTCCATGAGGGCACAGGAAAAACCAGCCGCCCTAAGCCTGGCAGATTAGCTAGCCACTGGAGGACTTTACACCTTTCTGCTGAGCTATCGCTTCCTATCTCCCCCCCCCCCCCCCACACCTCCTCCCCTCGGCCTCCAACATCCCCTCACTAGAGAAGCCTCGAAGGATACGTTTGTACACACACACACACTTCCCTTCATTAGCATATTTCTGAATTTGGGTTTTCTCTTAAAATGAATTATTGTACAGCAGTGTTTTAATACCAAAGCCGTAGTGGGAGAATAAATCAGGTCGCTGTTGTAATGGCGTGGCCTCCCGTGAAAAGGAGCCCTACGTTTGCTGCTTCACAGCAACACTGAGTGAGATGGATACGTGGCGGGAGAAAAGATGATGGCCCACAGGTAAGCATTTAGGTGAATTACACACACACACACACACACACACACACACACACTCACACACACAAACACACGTGCAGACAATCACACACATTATAATCATCCAAATGGTACATTGATCTCGGCAGCAGCGTGGCTCGACAGGCCTGATTGCCAAATGAAAACAAAGGCTGCATGTACGGCGCTGACACACACCATCAGTCACAGATAGCCTGCGGCCACAATGATTACCTGCTGTATGTAAATCCATTGAGCAATAAGGCAGGTTATCCCCCTTATGAGACGACATTGTTATTATCGTGGACAGGATATCACCGGCAAGCGCCACTGGCCAACTGCTTGCCACTGATTATGTCCCATTGAGACGAGATGGAGAAATTGGAAAGTGGCGATATCGAGGGGGGCCGAGGTTACACAAATCTTCAGGCGGTGCAAATGACGGCTGTGCCTTTTGTCCTCCCTCATTTGTCGAATTGGGCAAAAGGACTGACATTGTTGGGTAAACAATGAATCTTCACAGGGGAAACATAGAACTGCTAATTAGCTACCTGGGATGGATTTCCACCAGGATACAATCAGCCACACAACAAGCCCAACATCTTATTTTCTGATGTATTATGTGTCGTTTCTAAACGCAGCATGCAGCTGTTACAGCAACACCACATTAAAACCCTACTACGCTACCTGTTAGCACCAAACGGCACACACACACAGGTACATATTGGTGGAGAACAAAAACAGAGCTGAAAGAAGAGTAAAAGTAGGACTTACATTCATCAGGTGGCAAGACGACATAAACTGAATGCTGGGTGTTTAAATAACAAGTCTGCATATCAACTTTCTGAGGAGAAAATAGGGCTGTCCTTGACCAAAGAAATCCTTAGTCGACTAACACTAACACTCTAACCACTTTAAATCTTGTGTTTACCAGAGATGTGCTCATAAGTTTCTTGGAAATAAGTCATTCAGCATGAAAAAGCATAAAAAACGACTAATCGACTAAAGAAATCTTAGGGTGCTTTCACACCTGTAGTATAGTTCGTTTGGTCCACACCAAGAGGAAAGATTATATATTGTTGCATTATAATTCTGGTCCGGTTCCTGTTCACACTGACTTTTTACAAATGAACCAAAGGAGTAATTATGAAGTTATACAGACTGACAGGTAACTCGTTGATTGGACTGTTTTTGAGATCCTGCATCATTAGGACCCATGTGGGGAATTCAAAGTCCGATGAGTGACAGGAGTTTATGTAGCACGTTAACGCTCCCAGATGACTGGTGCGGACTCATAGTCCGAACGTGCGGGAACGCACGGACACGCGCATGATGGGCATACTGTGGGATCGCTGTCACACACTTTTTAATGGAGTTAATGAACTGACAAAGTACAGTTTTAACAGCTTTTGACCTATTAATTAGGGAAAATACCGGCGCTTACGTGCTTATGTACATGGCCTTACATACTGATTGCTTCCTGAACAGATTTCACGATCAGCAGATGGACTCATTAGTAGTTTATCTTTTGAAATCGTGCTAAAATCACATACCTGCCATCATAAAATCCTGTGGTTGGTTCGTTTTCACACCTCAAACGAACCAGGTCCACCTTTTCAGGCGCCCTCGGTTCAGTTGTTTGGTCCGCACCAGGGTTTGATTGACAGCTTTCACACCAGCTCAAACGAATCGTACTAACCGGGTAAAAAGGAGCTGAGTTTACCAAACAGGTTAGGTGTGAAAGCACCCGAAGTCGACTAAGACCAAGACGACCGATTAGTTGACTAATCAACTAAGAGGGGGCAGCCCTAGGAGATGTCATTGTCGTGTTTAGAGCTTGTTTCTGCTGTTATTGCAGGTTTAGATGCCATTAAATAAAATTAAAGTCAATATAGCACCTGGTACATAATACCTGCAATCTACTCCTAATCCACAATTTGCTCACTAACACCCAATGCTTAGCAGCATCTTTTAAGTAAGACGCACAACATGTTGTGTTCCACGCTATCCTACTGACTTTCTATATATTATCTTTTACTACTGGCTTGCAAACAGCAGAGCTGAGGCTGACTGCGGGTGCTAATAGGCTGCTATCACCTGTGTGGATCAGCAGAGGATCTGCTCGCTCAGCCTGTTTCACTTTCAGATCAAAGACCGTCTCATGAGCAGTCTGAAATCGCCTGTGCTTCTCAGCACGACAGTACAAAATACATTGATTCTGGCAGCGTTAACCATGACATCGGCAGAATGCACAGATGAAGCCCCCCCCTCCCTCCTCTTCCTCCATAGGGTTTCATCATGTATGGGATTCAAAGGAATAATAAACACATACGGGCAGCACAATACGGCTCCTATGACTTATGATTACTCATCTTGACACAGACGGAAAAGACGCCTACGCAACATTTATATTGTGCATACAAGCATGGTATGCATAAACATGACACACACATGCACACAGGCTACAAATGTTCATGTATAAACAGATATACAACACGTTCACACATGAAAAAAAAAAAAAAAAACTAGCTCCTTGTCAATCTTCTTCTAGCATTTTGTTTTCATGCGATGATGTGACTAAAACATTTCAGGGTTTGGTGAAAAGTGGAAAATCGCCGCAGCACTCGAAGATTCAGAGAAAAGCACAAGACACATTGCTCGAGCTTTAGACCTTATTCCTCAGCAAGTGAATAGCTCGGGAGGACTTGAAATAAACACCGGTCAAACAACACTGTGGATTTCATCAAGTACCACTGAAGCAGAGACAAAAAAAATGTTTTTCATTTGAACTGAGCCTCTTAGATGATGTGCTGCTTTTGTTTAGCTTAAGCGAAGCAGAAAAGTATCGCCCTCAGGAAGGTGTCAAACCGTTTAAAGAGTTGCTTTGCTTTAGCGAAGCTTTTTTACTTTGTGTCACGCACACCTTCATATGAGCCTAATTACAGTCAACACTCCCTTCCCTGGGTGTTTACATTATACACAGGCTACCATTTTAAATCTGAGTTAGTCCGAAAGTTATACCCCAAAAAGGCAATGATGCAGATAATATTGTACTATTTTGTGACATTTGTGTATATGTGGTTGCAGTAGGGGGCAGCGGTGGGGGGTTGTCATCGCAGCCAAGTTTCGACTCAGTGAAAAAAAAAAAAACGCTGCCATATTTCCCAGACACACCACACGTGAGAGAAAATCTAAAGCCCATACAACCACAAGTGACTTAATTAATCACATCTGTTGTTTTTTTGTTTTTTTTTCAAATTCAGTTATAATGACATGACATGAGCCCATTTGGAGCGTTACGTTTCACTGACTCGATTAAATATTCAGCAGTTTAAAATCAAGCAGTAGCCCATAATCAACTGCTGCATCACTATTTGGGTCGAGGCAGCGGCGCTGGAACTGACTGGCATGTTAATACTTCTGATTGGTGGAGCTGATTACACGCTCTCGACTCACAATCCCAAAATACCAGTTCTGTGGAAAACAATGAGACACGGGGAAAAACATGGAAGTGGTGGTGAACTGTGGCCTTAGAATATATTTTAGGAGCAAGAAGAAGAGACGTCATTTTTTATGTTTTAGACACTAAATTTAGTTTCATTAATACACACTGGACCTCACGCAGGAAGCGATATAAGAACATATTTTCTCTTATTTTTGTTCATATCAATGATTTGTTCTTATTTCGTTAGTACCCATTGATTTCTGGGATTCACAAATGTTTTCTTATTTTTGCTCTTCTCTTAGGTAAGAGAAAATGTTTGAGGGCGCTCTTACCAAGATTAAAAAAAAAAACATTTTGTTTTCACAGTCCACAAATTGTTTGTCCAAGGAAAGGAAATATACATTTTAAAAAATGCATGAATATCATATAATCAAATGTACATTATTATATGTTTTAGAGTAATTACAATGATTGGATCAATACATTTGTGGGCTAAAGAAATACTATTGGTCCACTGATCATAATTAAGACTATAAAACCCTTGGATGATATTGCGTGCGTTCAGTTTCTAAATGGCTTACATACATTACTGCTCTTAGATGCTTTTTGATTTTCCTGTAACGCCACTACTGACGCTCTTGAAAATCACACGTTTATTTTGTTTAACTTTATTTAACAGCATCTCTATTTACTACTGCTGAAGTTCTTCTTCTTCTTACAGCCTTTTTGGTGGCATCTCTGAGGCCCACTGTTTTTTGGTAACATGTCACTGCCAAATATAGATGTAAGCTGCTGTATATACTGAATATACTGTAAACTGACATGTATACATGCATATACTGTACATATCCACATACGTCATGTATATAAAGCAACCTGTTACATTCGTCATTCAATATTTAATCCAGTTGATATATATATAGATATATATATATATCTATATATATATATATCTTCTTTCACCTACTTGTCCATACATAATAGCTAAATGTTTACTCTTGTTCAGCTTTGTTGTCCTTGTTTTTTTATTCTTTTCTTTTTTTATTTTGATTCTGAACATTAGGTCTTTGGCAAGCAAATAATCTTTATTTTATTAATTATCAAATCCAATCTTGGTTTTATGTTTTTAACTGAAACTTGACTGGACCAAGATAACAGTGCAGCTGTTCTTATAACTTCAGTTATATGAGGGAAGCTAGAGTGCATACAGTAACAAAGGAGGCGGAGTTGCCATTTTGTTTAATAATTCTATCCAGTGCAAGCAGGTGTCTTCTGGGAAATTCGACCCTTTTGAATATGTTGCTCCTCATTTGAATTCCTCATGTCGAGCTGCATCTTTAAACACCTACAGGAACCCTGAATACAGTACAAACGTTTTTGTTCAACATCTACATGCTCCCACTAGGGCAGATTATGAATCAGACAACCCACTGATTCATATCGCAACATCACCAGGTGACTATGGTCCCATACAAGCAGAGTCTGAGTTGACTTTGGACCCGAAGAAGAACGGCTAACGTTAAAGACCACAAACCAGGCCAGTAAAATCTTGGTGTAGTCACCTACAGTTTAACATCCACATTAAGACAGTTACAAAAATCAGTGTATTATCACCTTAAGAAGAAGAATTTAATTTATATCTCAGCGGGATTTAGAAAAACATGTCCATATGTTTATCTTCAGTAGGCCCGAGTTGCTGGTATATAAAACACTTAATGGTTTACGGTCAAAATATATTTCTGATCTGCTGCTCCGTTATGAACCGTCCGGGCCGGGTCTGCTTACTGTCTATACATGGAGAAACAGCGTTCAGTTTTTATGCTCCACATATCTGAAACAAACCCCAAGAAAACCTGAGATGTGCTCCAACTCTCAGTTCTTTTCAATCAGTTCGTCATATCTTGCACTACAGCCACACTGTAATTTTTATTACTCGTTCTATTTGAGCTTATTTTTATCTTCTATTTCATTGTTTTAGTATTTGTAAAATCCTGTTGTGTCTTTTTAAATTGCCTTGTGTTTCTTTTCTATCTCGTTTTAATGCCTTATGTAAAGCACTTTGAATTGCCTTGTTGTTGAAAGGTTCTATACTAATAAACTCGCCTTGCCTTAATGTGCTATATATCAGCAGGCTGCAGTTTTGGCTGTTTACAGTTTTAATTAACGCATGCTGGAAAAAAAAACCCTGGGTGGCTGACTAATTGAAGAGTCCCGAGTCCCCAATGGGTGACAACTTCTTGCTAATTGAATTAACATTTTACTGATTATTTAACAGAGGATGATGCACGATGCCGACATCTGTCCAGATAGAAAACAGAAAATCTGTCCAGGTAGAAAATACCATAAATAAGGACGATTTCACACCAAACTACTTCGATAATGACGTAAGAGATGAAAACTCTCAGCTGGGTGATTTCATTAACATCATAGAATGAAATGTACATTTAAAAAATGCTGCTCAAGTTGAGATGAAACTGATGCGAAATGGGAACTTTCAAATGTAAAAATCTTTCATTGGGACATTTATGGTGACCAGTGAGGCGAAATCTTTATTTCTTATGATTAATTTAGTTTCTCTTCCACAAAACTTATTACAGTGTAATATTCACCACAGCATAAATAGTTCCTCATGTCTAAGCGAAGACAGTCTATTGATGCTTGGTACAAATTATGAACATATTTCTCATAAAAGATCACTGCACTACCATTTACTGTATATAGTATAAGAAGTATACGTAGTCACCATGACGTTACCGTTGGTTTGTGGACTGCCGTTTTGAAGCCTCGAGTTCGGCATTTTGGCCGTCGCCATCTTGGTTTTTTGGAACCAGAAGTGACAGCTGTAGAAGTACAACCGAACGCTGAATAAACATTTTTAGGCAACTAAAATGTTATAATTAACTTTATGAACTGAAAACACACTGTGAAAGGGTTCAAACGAAAATGTGGACAACTCCCAGACTGGACAACGCCATGGTAGCGACCTGTCAAACACAAGGTAGCCACGCCCTAAATCATACCCTGCTTTATGGTCTATTTGACTCTAAATGGGACCATAATTTACTAAATGAACATCGTGCTGTATAGAAGAAGACTTGAAACTAGTGATTGAGACCATAAACTCATTTTTACAATGTTTACTGAGGTAATAAATCAAGTGAGAAGTAGGCTCATTTTCTCATAGACTTCTATACAATCTGACTTCTTTTTGCAACCAGAGGAGTCGCCCCCTGCTGGATATTAGAAAGAATGCAAGTTTAAGGCACTTCAGCATTGGCTTCACTTCTCAGACCCGGAGATTGTCTACTGTACACTACCTTGAGAAGAAGAATTGAACCAAAAGCCAAAGATCTCTATGTGCACAGTTATGTTCAGGTACGTTACCATTATATATAGAAACAGGCAGGTTTAATGGTCTCCTAGAGGAGGAAAAGCTTTGTTTGTTATGTGATTCAGGTGAGACTGAAGACCATTTTATGTTCTGTTGTTCATTATATAATGATGTAAGACCTACACTTTCTCTTGTAAAAAAAATACTGCAACAGTATATTTGGTACGTCCACAAGGGCTGAGCACAACAAACAAACACGACATAGGTGGTCCTCAACTACACTAGTATTTTAACATCATTTTTTTGTCCAAATATGTGGAAATTCTATCTGATCCAGGTCCACCTTGGAGTCCTGCGGAGTCTAGCCCAGCCGAGCCAAGTCCTACGATATTAATGATCGGCTTCACATAGAGGTGATACCTGTAGATATCATGATGAGTGCCATTATTACACTGTCAGGCAAACTGCCGCTCAGCAGGAGCCACAGTGAAATATTAAAATAGACTCACTAGACCAAGGCTGACAACGCTGTTACCAGAATGACTTCTGAACAATTTTTCACACAAAAGCAATTATGTAGAATTGTACCAGACTGGATGGACAGTACAAGACTGCTTGCAGAGTGCTTCAGCTCAAACGTCTGTAATAAAAAAAGATGTTTTACGCCCTTCAACTGGAGTTGTATGGTACAGAATGGAGTTTTCGAACATCTTCACCAAAAGGCTCCTCGAACAGATATACATAGAATTTCAATCCACTAGGACTGTCCCTGACCACCTAAATTCTTATTATGTTACATTTACACTACAAGCAACAAAACGGACAGCATAGCCAGCTACATTGTCCAGCTACAAGTGTTGTTCAAGCACTCACTGACTGTTATGTCATTAAATAGCACTGGGAACTGGCTAACGGAATTTTTTCAGTAGTGCCTAGATGTAACGGAACAGGGTGCGCAGCGACAAGTGTCGAGCGTCAGTTTGTAGCATCATGTCACCGGCTTCCATTGACAATAGCTGTAGCCTGTTGCTGTGTCGCTCACAGAGTGAACACAGCATCAGTCGGTTAGCACTCATACAATTTTGTCGACTGATCAATTAGTCTTACAGATTAGTCAGATCTGTAAAACTGACTTTCTCCACAAAGAATCCCACAAAAGCACCACTTTAAATCTTGTGTTTACCAGAGATGTGCTCATCAGGTCATTCAGCATGAAAAAAAGCATAAAAAAAATGACTAATCGACGAAAGAAATGTTAGTCGACTAAGACCAAAACGACCGATTAGTCGACTAATTTACTAAGAGGGGGCAGACCTACAATCCACTATAGCTTACAACTGTTTATACTGTGTTGACGAACGATAATGAAATATCTGATCGCAACAGGGACTCCTGTAATATGCCCTCACTATCCTATCTCAAAATAAAATCATAACAGTGAAATTAAACCAGTTTTCCTTATTTTGCAGCATGACCCCCTCATGCCTCCTCGGGGGTCTGCAGACAGGTTTGATCAGTGATTGCAGTATGACATCCCCTGCTGAGACTCAATTTTTCCAGCTTCGCCTGCTCAGTAACTGATTAGATTAAAAAGGTATGCTCTTTGACTCTGAAATTTATTTTCTGATCTTCTGATACATCGACTGACACCATTTAACAGATAAATATGGTTATTACCCGTGAGGCTGAGGCGGAAGATTTGTGAGTGTGAAATATTTGTAAACAGTGTAGTAAAATACACCTCTATTCTGAGTTGTTTTTTTTGTTTTTAAACGTACTTTGCAAAGTTGAGAAAAACTACTGTGAATATACACAAAGTTTAGCAGTCAAACTATTGACTCTCTGTCCAGGCTAATTATAAATAGTTTTCTATTCTATTTTTAAAGGGGACCTATTAGACTTTTGCACTTTTTCCCTTTCCTTTAGTGTGTTGTATAGTTTTTTTGTGCACGTAAAAGGTCTGCAAAGTTACCAAGCCCAAAGTCCACACCAAAGGGAGCTACTCTCCCCCGAAGAAACGCTGCTCCTGAACTGCCTAAAAAGCCTTGATTGAAGTCCCGCCTTTTCTTCCGTAGCGTGGTGATGTCACCAAGTAACACATTTTGCCTAGCGGCTAGTTTGGCACGCCATCAAACTGAGCTAGTTAGAACGGAGACCTTGACCTTGTTCGGTTGACCAATCACAACAGAGTGGGCCAGCTGACCAATCAGAGCAGACTGGGCAGGAGCTCAAACTGAGCGTTTCAGACAGAGGGTGAAAAGAGGTGCTGCAGCACAGCCCGTATGAGAAAAAGTAAAGCGTTTTTTGAACATCAAAGCATGTTAACATCTTCTAGTAAAAACCCAAAATACAAATATGCACCTGCAAATGAGCATAATAGGTCCTCTTTAATGATTTCATAATGTGATTTAATGTTAATTCTTCCCCTTGTGGTGCAATAAAGGCTGCATCTCATTGAATACAACAAGTGAATTGGACCGCAGCTGAAGTTTAAAACACGATGAGCACAGTGACATAAGCAAACCCTCTGGTGCGAATCAAGAAATTGACATAGAATTAATGAGCAGTCAGTCATGCCACCATGAAAACAACACGCAACACTACCCAGAATGCCTTTCGCACGCCATCTTCCATATTCTCTCAGGGACGCGTCCCGAAATGACCTCGAATCAAGCCCTCCAGCCTCTGTCACGACATTCACACGCTCGCACACGGCAGCGGCAATCTAGCGGTGAGACATTAAAGCTGTGACTTTCCGAGCCCCCCGCCAGCCGGCTGATTAGGACGAGCCGGGTCGGGACTGATCACCTGAGCCTCAGACCGTATTACAATTACACTGATAGAATACTGACCTTTTCTACTAACGCTAATGCAGAAGAGTGTCACTGCCTCCTTTAGTGTTGTCCTGGGTGTAGCTACTGAAGCACTGAGAAATGCACAAAGCGGCTACAGTAACAGTACACGTACACAAACGATCACACTTCCATCCGGTTCACACACATTATACACATTGCTTTTATCTTCTTGCAATCCAATCTTAATGACTCCATTAACTGAGAGGCCATTAGCGGCATTCACTTTATGGCCATCCAAACAGCCCAGCCGGGAGCACATTATGGAAAGGGCATGTGTGTCCTGATGTCCATTTCTTGTCATCCTCCTCTCACACATACACACACACACACACTCATACTCTCACTCAATCTTCCCCCCCCCCCACCCCAAGGCCAGCAAGCCTGAAGCAAGCAGGAGTGGACAAACGGCTAAGCAAACAGGGCCATTTTTTGTGCTCCATTAGGCAATGAGGAGCAAAGGTTTAGTGCAGGCTGCAGTGCCTCGCGCTGGTGGTCAAGGGGCGGAGGATTGAAGGCAGAGGAAGCTGAAGTGCTGCTCGGCGTTAGAAGAGATCTCATATCCCAAATTAGCCCGGCTCTCATTGGAGCAGGGGCTGCCTGAGACACTTCAGGGGTGAACTAACACGCGAGAGGGATCATGTTGCATGATAGCAGAAGCCAGTCACAGAAAATGACGGATTCAGCGTTGATAACAGTCCAACAATTATCTGTTCCTGTGATAAATGTATACCTTTTTGGGGAAGCGTTTCCAGCACAGTTAAAGAAAAAAAAACTGCTGCCGACCACCTTAGAAGAAAAAACAGCTGTTCCCACCAAAGAACTGTAAAATGATTAATGATGCAGACGATGTGGAAACGTGTTTTTGCCTTAACAGTAAGTGGAAAATCATCAAGGAACGATATTGTCAACTAGCAAATAAAAGTCTACAGCAGCGATTAGAAACCCTGAGGGATGATGGGATCACTGATCTGAAAAGGACCCAACTGGTAACAAACAGGGACAATGGGAAGCTCGGAAACCCGACGCGAAAGATTATCTCATGAACCGTGTGCATTTCTGCCATAATTTAAACCAAGTCGAGTGAAATGATTGGAGCATACTGTACCAACACAGTATACTGCTGCTGTGAAAATCACTTTAAAAAAAAAAGGGGGAGACCGAACGACACAAGCACGCAACTGATAATTTGGCGCATCATCTCCATATTCTGTTTCTGCATGTCTGGACTCGGCGGGCAGAGATTCAACATGGATGCTTTTTGACTGGAGCTGAACTGGTTCCACAGGGTGACTCATTCAGTTATTTTGTGACTGTGGGGCTCAGCTGGGGAGGGCCCGGGGTCAGAGTTCATTTGATGTCACCGAAGCAAATACACTCCGTGACATGTACATGAAAACCTCCGCTAGATGACAAATGCGCTGCACGGGAACGGAAACTGAAATGAATGGCTGCCAACTTGCAGTGGTTTGGGGCTGTTTTGAGCTGCATGTTTGTGCCGCATGTCATATTTCATTGATTCTGTTTTGTGCCCTCCGCTCTGGTTTGTTATTTGTTAGTCTCTTGTACTATACCATCACATGCTAAATGCGTCTTTTCTATTTCCTGCTCCGAGCTAATATTTAGCTCTGCAGGCAAATGGTTGCTCCTGCTGAGAGGAGAGTGGAGATACTTCATATATAAACACCCCCCTCCTATGATATATATCTCATAGGTGGGAGTTTGAGCCCAGCCCAACCCTGACATTAGCTCAGGGAGCAGTGGGTTTCAGTCGGTTACTTCCGCTGAGCAGGACTGGACAGCGGTTTCTGCTGCCTGCTTGTTTTTCCACTCTCCGGAGGGGTGTGAGACCATTTATCAGCTACCAGAAGAACACGTATCGATGTGCAACACAACCAGGGAATTCAGCTTTTATTACACTTTAAACTGCAAGGTCAACTTGGCAGGAATCCGTGTCAAAGCTGTCAAGCGTGGAAACATGAAACAAATAGCCCACGCAGAGGACGCGGTGTAAAACATCGAGATAAGGGGCCGACGTCTCGCCGTGAGAGCCTTGGTTTATGTTTACACACGTGGAATCAGGGGAGGTTTCTCTGTTTACTTGTTTTTTTTAGTCCCTTTTGGAGCAGACAGCACAACATTAAGAACTGCAGGAAAATATTAGGGCTGACCGTTGCCATGGCAATCGACCTCCAAATCAGTATTCAAATGCTTGGTTGATTTCTTTTAACTATGTAAAAATAATGTATAAATCCCCAAATAGCCCATGAAATAAGGAATAATCCCACAACATAATTCATTATTCATATTCAACATGTAAGGGATAATGTACAGTGAGGCGGTCATTGTTGTGAAATAAATGACCGGAAATAAATAAAAAGTTATGCCACACCCCGACACAGAGCGAAGGGGTCCTGCATCGCCCTGAAGGGGTTTATTTCACAACAATGACCCGCTAGCTGTACATCATCCCGCTTATTACACGGCTACTTACTGAAGAAATCAATAATTTGACACAAAAACGGTCCGTCAGAGTCCGACATCAGAACTGCGCCCATAGCAACGGTCTGTTATACATAGCAACGGTCTGTTATACATAGCAACGGTCTGTAATACAGAAATTACAGACCGCAGAATGCCGTGATTAACCAATCAGAATCGCGTATTCAACACAGCCGTGTAAACATAATAATTATTAGTTATTCTCAAACGGATTTCGCTGTTTGTTATGTGTAGAGGTGTGTGTGTGTGTATGTACAGTAGTACGGCAGCGGCACTGTCCCGAAGCTTTGAATACCTTCGAATATTTCTCACCGAAACTTCGAAAACCCCAAAAAATTGTATTTGGGACAGCCCTTGAAAATATAAGACGAGTCAAAATTTACGTCACGTGTTTGAACATAAAGACAACATCCATCAATTTGAGGAGAAAACCTAACTAACATTATTTTTGCCTGAGCGTCCTTGCGCTACTTGTCATATTAAAAGTCACACCACGTCTTTCCACTTTCACTCGGCGGCGAGCAGCGGAGCCATGTTGCGAAGCATGGGCCCTTGCGACAGTGTAATGTAGTCAGTGCTGTCATGCCTTTGATGCCATCATATGCCCGTCCTCCTCTCTTCTCGGGGGTTTTCTGACAGTGACAAAGGGGATCGGGCAGCAGCGTGTTATCAGCGTGCAGCGGCAGTAATCGTATTATTTAGTAATCTTAATTCTGAGAGGCTGACCAACAGTGTGAACAAAGCGGGGCCTTGCTAAGCCCATCAGAGTGCTCCCATGGAGCAGAGGTCTTTTCCTGCTCCGCGGCCCCTCTAGACCCACACTCCCTCTTTTCCCTCTCTGTTTCTCACCCTCCCTCCTCCATGTGTCCTCCTCCTCTCTGTTGCTTTCTGTCTCCTCTCTCATTCCCCTTCTGTTCTTCAACCTCCACAATGTTTCTCATTCTCTCTCTCGCGCTTCCCTTTTTCTCCACCCTCCCAATCATTCTGTCTCTGTAATGCTCTGAGCTGGGAGTTTGTGTAATGGCGTTATTCACAGTTCATTGGTCTGTTTGAAGGGACTATCTTGATTGAGCGTCTCCCGGTGCAGGGCCTGGTGACTGTGGGAGTGTATAAAGATGTGGATGTGTCCGCGGAGATAGATGGGCTTAGTAATATGCAGGACATTGCAGAGGCTGGGTCTCAGTGTACGGTTTCATCCAAGGCAACACATGGGGAGATAAAAAGGAGGCTGAAATGATATGCAGCCGGGGTTCTGATGCTCAGGGCGTTGGACGTGTAATGGAGGCAACAAAGAACTAGTCAGGGAATCAGAGTCATTCTCATTAGCTGGTTCACCCTCTTCAGTTTTAGCCCCTTTCCATCTCGCCCTAATGAATGCAAGTACACTGACACAGAACCAAAAAACTGCTCTGAGAAGCAAAAATACTCTCCACTAATTAGTTCAAATTAACCTCAGGACCAATAAGTAGGCGTGCACACACACACACACACACACACACACACACAGATCCACGCACTCAGACACACACACACACACAGAGAGAGAGAGGCACCTCCTTCGCCTCTTTCTGACACCACTCTGATGCTGTTGTAAGCTTGGCTGTAAGATCAAAATCTCTTTCTTTGGCAGAGACACACGCACACACACACACACACACACACACACACACACACACACACACACACACACACACACACACACACACACACACACACACACACACACACACACACACACACACACACACACGCTCAAATTGCCTGAAGCAGAGGAAGCACAAGGAAAGCAAATCCGCTGTGAAGGCACCATAAAACCAACACTGCAGAAAGACGGACCACGTCCGCGTTTCTGCATTGAAGAGCCGAATACACGCTAATGACATGCAGAGTACATGTGAACACATACATCACAAACACGTGTAGAAGGAGAGAGAGAGTCCTACTTACAGAATGAATCAGACGGTATCAGAAGCGCTGTGCCATATCATCGCTGTAGTAGTGAGTCAACGCAGGCATGGAGATCTGAGGCCACAGGGTTTTCAGCCGCGGGGAGGGGGGGGGGGAGATGCCGTGGGGGAGTCAGAGGGGTTCACACTGTGTCACTGGGGGGGTGAGGGGAATCTGGAGGATTCCTGTGTTTATACTCAGATGGAGAAAATAATCCCTTTTGGAGCAAGGCAAGAAAAATCAACAGCTGATGAAAGGAGAGGTTCAACTCTGTGTACAAAGAAAATGAGAGATTGATTGGGCTGTTGTTTTTCTTCTTTCTATCTCTTACTTTCAGAAAAAAAAAAAGTGAAAAAAATAACAGCCCGTCTTGACAACCAAGAAAAGCAAGGGGGGGGGAATTAGTCAATCAAAACTGGGCTCCACCTTTCCTTTTATGTTGTCTTTTTTTTTTTTTTTGCTTTCCTCTGTTCTCTGCCCACCTCTTGTTTTTCTCTGGGTTGCGGCGGGCCTATGAGCAGAGGAACGCCAGCATCAGAAAACCAATCACCTCGCCAGACGACGAGAGAACATAAAGGAGTAAATGACAAGCAGATGAAGGGGAGGATTTCCGACACCTGCTCTCTCCCTCTGTTTCTCTGCCTGCCTCCCCTCTCTCTCTTTCTCTTTCTCTCTCTCTCTCTCTCTCTCTCTCTCTCCCTCTCTGTCCACCGTGTATTTCCTTTCTAGTAACAGCCTCCTCTCTCCCAGCCTGTTCTTTTTAGTACATGGGCTTGCCACAGTACTGACTGAGATGGATGCAGATGAAGTGAGATTCAAACACAGGGACGCTCCTCTTCTTTCTTTCTGTCTCTGCTTTCTTTCCTTCTCTCTGTCTCTTCCTCACACGCTGCATAGAATGACAATGAATCGCAAGCTGTCTACTGTGCCGGCGCTGGGTGTCTGTCTGGCTCTCTGCCTGACACTTGGAATAGGCTGTGTACCCGTCTTCCTGTCTGTCTATCTTCCTGTCTGTCTGTTTACCGGGCCATCTTTCAGTCTGTCTTCCTGCCAAACACTAAGATACAGACCAGGCAGGTGCAGGGGGGGACATAACCCTACTCTCCTGCTCAAGAGCCCCCCCTGGTGTAAATCCTGACCCTGCCCATGGCGCTAACTAGCCTCCAACACGGCTCAGGTGAATTAGAAAGGGACTCTCAAAGAGGATTTCGAAACAATCCTAGTTAATTCTCTGTTTTTTCTTTTCTTGCCTCCTCTCTCTCTCTACCGGTGTCCTTCTATTTTCTGCTTTTTTTCCCCCCTACTCCTCTCCTCGGTGCCAGTCTCCTTCCTCGTTATCTATTCTGGACAGTCTGTCCCTCCTCTCTCTCCGTCACCGAGGGAGGATGAAGAAGAATGGTGCTGCTTCATAATGTATTGCTTCGCAATGTGTGAGTAAGATGGCGAAAAAGAAAAAAATAGTATATGTGGGATAAAGGGAGTTTTTTTTTTTTAAAACTGTTCCTTTAAAAAAAAAAAAAAAAAAAGCCCTCCTCCCCCACAGCAAATCAGAGCAGAGACCCTCTCGAGGGGGGGATTCTCAATTACTCGCTTTTGCCCACAAGCCTATTTGGAGAAGTGGCCCAGCTCTGAGGTGTGCACCAAAGTGTCGTAATCTCGACAGGATATCCGGGCGATAAATCCGGACGTGTCCGAAAGCTCCATACCATTGCTCAAGCATCACTGCAGCCTATTTCATTTCAGATGAAGTCCAATAAGCTCAATCGCATGCTCAACAGGTTGATTGGTTCGCTGCTAAGTCGACTCCTCCGAGGCTTGTCACCCTCCGCTTTTCTCCACTTCCTGTAGGCGGCTTCTGGTGTTTCGGTCGAGCTTCGTCCGGCCTCAACTCTGCAGGTTCAGTCCTCGCTGATGGCTGGAGATGGTGGAGGCGGTTAGGTGTGGAAAGCTAGTCGCTGGAGGGTGCGTGTTGGCGTCCATGCTGCCCATTTGGTGTCCATCTCTGCGAGGCTTCAGATCTGGAAGGAGAGGGAGAAGTCGAGAGGAGAGAGAGTGAGAGTGCATGAAAAGGTTAGCATGGTGACATTTGTGTCACTCCGCCTTATCGCGTACGTCATTCTCCCCCTCGTCACACTCCACCCTGCCTGTCGTCCTGCTGTCTATTCCGTCCTTGTCACTCTTCCTCCTACTTCGCTGCTTGTTTGCTCCTTCCTCCTCTCCACTCACTCTATGATTTGATCCTTTCACTCTCTCCCTAAACAAGCTCATCTTCAAACACTCTCTCTCCCCCCCCCCCCCCCCACAGCTCTCTTCTACTCCCTCTATCCAATCTTATATCTGCACCAAGCCTGCTTTCATTCAATCATTTCTCCTGTCTTCTTCTTCAATTCCAAGTTAGCTGTCCATCACGCTCCACAGTATCCAAGATGTATGTGATGGGGCGCACTGGAGGCCGGAGAGAGACCTCTGACGGGTGAATGTGCCTGAGGCAGCTGGAGGACTGCAGTACAGGCTCAAAGCATTGGTCAGGTACAAGTAGTCAAACTTGACGGGCATAGACAGCCTGGTGTCATTTCTATTCCAAATTCAAACTAGCATTCGAACTTGGGAAAACATAAAATGTTTGATCTGCTAGAATGTATTAGAATTGAAAATTTCTGCGGTGTAGAGGTGCAATAGTTGTAATCCAGTGGAGTCGTTCCTAGAACACCGTCCCTCTGATCCACTGCGAGCACTGCTGCCCTCAGTGAACCGTTGTTGCTCTCTTTGCTGAAGTAAAAAGGAAATGAGACACACGAGAGCCGTGCTGAATGGATAATCATGACACCATCTCAGAGGTAATTGGAGGAAGCACTTTGGATTCAACACCATAGATGGAGAAATGGTGGGGAAAAGATATGGCTGTTTGCAAACTTTGTAAACGGCCTTACGGCAACGCGAGCTTGTCACTCAAGTGAGGCAGCTGAGGCGCCACAAGTGAGCGAAGTTAATTCTACAATGTATTCAAGGACAAGGGTACATGGTTGCGTTCAAACAAATTACATGTCAGTTTGGAGTCGTTGAGTTGTGAAAATGTGACAGCCCTTGTATAGATGTATCACTTTGGCTCTCAAACTAATAGGAAGGTAATAGTCAGCTCATGTTTCGGTATAATGCACGATACAGGGATCATAGTTTGATGCTGTAGGTCTAAACAAAGTTGAACTTGTTAGGGGTAAAACTGTGCTTTGGAGTTTTATTATTCATACATTTTCTTTGAGGTTTTAGGGCAAATGCAAATAATAGAAGTCATCAAACACGCACGGAATTGTTCGAGAAATGTTATTCTACATATAAATAAACACGAGAATAAAAATGTAAAAGGTGAAAAATGTCCTCATAAAGAAAAGGAGCAAATGTCTGAACTTGTTTTTAGATTTTAGATGAGTAACACAAGGACATCTTTTTAAAATGTAAGATTTTCAGGGAGCATTTGAGACCTCTGACAGGTCATTAGGGCTGCAACTAATGATTATTTTCTTTGTCGATAAATCTGTCAATTATTTTCTCGATTCTGTTCGGTCTATAAAATGTCAGAAAATGGTGAAAACTGTCGATCGGTGTTTCCGAAAGCCCACGACGGCGTCCTCAAATGTCTTGTTTTGTCCACATCTCAAAGATATTCAGTGTACTGTCATAGAGGAGTAAAGAAACCAGAAAATATTCACATTTAAGAAGCTGGAATCAGAGAATTTTGACTTTTTTTTCTTAAAAAATTACTCAAAGTGATTAATCGATTGTCATAATAGTTGGCAATTAATTTAATAGTTGACAACTAATCGATTAATCGTTGCAGCTCTACAGGTCATAACGTCGGCATTTGATTGTGCTCTCTTGCATTTAATGTATGCAAATATAGATTAGTGTCTTTTGGGATCAGATTTAATTTACACTTTGATAAATCGTTCACCTCCACGATGCATATTGTCACATTTGACGCGTACCAGGCAGACTGGTACGCGTGCAAATGCCCATTGAGTTCCATTTCCTGATGAATCGTACCACCTTTTGTTCAATAAAAATTGCCTAAATCGGAAAATAGCCGCAGCATGTCAAATCCTAACAGGTAGTCTCGCTTCTGTTACTATGCAACAGTTTGCACCTGTTGAATATATAAAAGTCATTTTGGAATTTTAAATAAAAAGCTCACAGCTGTGTGATGAATACGTCTCTTAATTCAGAACAGCACAGAGAAAGCACACAATGCTTGAAATGTACATGTAAACTCAGAGCCATGCAGTGAATAGATCGTTTCTTTTAACGGAACAAAACGAAATCATTGAATAGGTTTAGTGACTCCTTCCTTTTTCCAGAGTCTACTGAGGTGATGGTCCATTTAAAATGAAACATTAGAGGCCATTCAATGTATCAGCTCCAATCAATACTGCTGTGTGGATAGATGTGACCCTCCTGTGACACCCTTATCCTCCAAGGACTATTTAGGATGAGACCGTGTGTGTGTGTGTGTGTGTGTGTGTGTGTGTGTGTGTGTGTGTGTGTGTGTGTGTGTGTGTGTGTGTTCACTTACTGGTTATGTGTGTGTCACACGTGTGAAAAGATGGAGGTGGGTGTGAATTGGTGTGCAGAAGGTAGATCAGCAAGGAGTGCAAAGACGAAGGTGCGTGTCAAACGAGAGACAGCGTGCGTCTCTGTGCGCGTGTGTGTGTGTGTGCGTGCGTGCGTGCGTGTGTGTGTACACATGTCACAGCTGTCATGCCTGAAGCAATTAAACACATTGATCTACTTCATAACCTTCTGTTCCACCAATCCCACACACTGCCGAGGCTGAACACACACCTCTGCCCTCTCTGCATCGTGTCACAGATCCGCACACACATGAAACGCCATCAAAATGATTGACACGGACACAGAAATAGCAATCCTTTCACTCTCACACACACACACACACAGAAACACAGCAACTCCATTCATCGCCTGTGTCAGGAAAGAGACTCTTCGGTGAGTCTGAATTCAAACAGAATGTGGAGAGGAGCTTGAAGAGACCGAGAGAGGGATGGAGGCGAGGAGGAGGAGGAGGAGGAGGAGGAGGAGGAGGGGGAGGGGTGACACAGCCTGAAGAGGGGAGGAGGAGGAGAGAAGCAAAGAGGGAATGGGGGGGGAGGAGGCGAGAGAAGCAACAATTTGAAGTGAGCCATTCAGATTTCTTCCAAATCCATCAAACTGGACAGGCCTGTTTATGTCTCGATGTGGGGGTGAGGAAGATGGATGAAAGAGGACGGAAGGAGGGATGGAGGGGAAACAGGTGGGGGAGTGGTAGGGAGACTGGGTTGGACAGCGGGAGTGGGTGAGAGACACAAGAAAACGAAAGGGAAGACCCATCAGTGGATGTCTGAAGACAAGGAGGCAGACGGGGAGATATAAGAAACAAGAAAACGAGAGGTGAAAAAGGAAGAAAAAAAAAAAAAAAAAGAGGAAGAGGAGGACGGACACTCACCCATTTCAGCGGGCTCTCAACAGGCGAGCACAATCCCCGCTCTGTGATCCCATCCTGGGGAAAAGGCGCAGCGAGATCCTGGAGCTCCCTCCGCTGAATACCAATGGGGCTGCTAATATCAGCACACACACACGCACAAACACACACACACTCACACACTCACACACACACCGGCACTGTGGAGGAAAAGGCACAAACACACAGAGTCAAGTCTGGGCTAGTTGTTTAAATTAGAAGAAAGCTGTTCAGTGATGCAAACGGCATATCACAATAGAAGAGACGTTGCAGCGCAAGTGCATTTGCATTCCTTTCTTCCTCTCTTATTTTCTCTTTCTTCATGAAAAAAAGCATCAGAGGACAGCGCACAAGCCAGAGGCATCAATACACGCATACACACACACATGCTCATGTGCTGATATTTGCAGCCTATACAAATACTTACTGAGCATATATTCAGCGAGTCCCAAAGTCGACTATGTTCTGGCTCACAGCTCCGCGGCTTCCGAGGGTGTTAAGAGAGAAATGAGTTGTCCGCTGTTTTTTCCTTTTCCCTCCCCGTGGGTTCCTCACAGCAGTATCTGATGCAGAGATAAGAAGGATATGAAGGCTTCGTCCTCCCTTATTGTCTCCTCATATTGCAGCGTACATCCAGTTTTTTTTCAGTATCCATTTGTTGATTCAGGTCCAACCCGTCCGCCTGCCTGCCCGTGGACTTCGCTGTGATATCGGCGACACGCGACAGCAAACTGCATTCACTTAGTCACCCTCCCCTCTGCCTCTCTCCTCTCTGTCTCTCTCCTTGCTCAATAGTATACCCGTACCCCCTTGGCTTTCTCCAATCTAATCAGCTCTCTCTCTCTCTCTCTCTCCCTGCACCCTCCCACTCTCTCTCCCCTCCCTCCCTCCTTCCCAACACCCACTCCTTTACTCTCTCTCTCTCTCTCTCCTAGGTATTTTTTCTCAAAGATGAATATCAACTCACCCCCCCACCCTCACTCTCTTCTCTCTCTGTCAGTCTCTGCGATAAGCATTTGAAATAAGGGGAAAGGCAAAAAAACTGGCCATGAAGGAAACACACACTATCTAAAACACACACACACACACACACACGCCAACAGAGAGAGTAATCATAGGGATGTGTTAGATCCCTAGCCAGGGTAAACTACCCTGACAGAGTTTGACATGGCTACATGCTCAGGGTGACAAACACTATCACACCACCACGCGACTCGCCTCAAACCCTATGACACACATCACGCACTGACACACACACACACACACATATACATATCTACACACACACAGCAGAATCAGGTGTAAACACACAATTGGGCTCACATGCTGAGGCACATATTGACATAATGTCACTGATACGCACAAACAAGCGGGGAAAGTCGAAGTAAACACACACACACACACACGGAGGCATAAATCCTATCAGAGCATGAGGTTAGATCAAACATGTATGCAGGCGTTCACTGTGGTGCAAAGTAGCTCAGTGTATTTACTCAAGTACTGTACAATTCTGAAGTATTCGGTGGTATTTGTACTTTACCTGCAGTTCCATTTTATGCTACATAATACTTCAGCTGCATTACATTTCAGAGGGAAATGTAGGTCTTTACTCCATGTTTATTTGATAGCAATAGAGCGATTATTTTCATATTTAATTAATCTGTCGATCATGTTGTTTGGTCTATAAAATGTCAGAAAATGGTGAAAAATGTCGATCAGTGTTTCACAAAGCCCAACATGACGTCCTCAAATGTCTTGTTTTGTCCATAACTCAAAGATATTCAGTTTACTACCACAGACGAGTAAAGAAACTAGAAAATATTCACATTTAAATCAGAGAATTTTACCTTTTTTTCTTAAAAAAATAACTAAAACCGTTAAGTCGAATATCAAAATAGTTGGCGATTAATTTAATAGTTGACAACTAATCGATTAATCGCTGCAGCTCTAGACAGCAATAGCTACGAGTTACATTTTAGATTAAGATTTTATTTGTTTATTTTTTGTTTAATTTGGGCATCTAATGACCCTCCATACAAAACATGTTATCAGCTTAAAAAATATGATGCGTTTTTATAGATTTACCATACAGCTAGGGCTGGGCGATATGGCCAAAATCTTATAACCCGATACAGGTCATTTCATTTCTCGATAACAATATATATATATATATATATATATATATATATATATATATATATATATATATCACAATATAGCATGCTTTCTAGTAATTCAATAAATAAATAGTCTATATAAAATCACCACATGGTAAAGCCTATTTTTGTATATTCCAGTGTGAATTAAATACTTCACAAATGAAAGTATTTGCTCAGAACTTTAGTGGAAAATGATCCGATTTTCTGAGAAATTTGAGTTAGTATTTGCTTGTTTTTATCAATTTAGATGATGTAATTGTGTATCATGACATCTCGATAGATGATCTCATCACAATATGATTCCACTGGAAGACGATAAATTATCATATTGAATTATCACCCAGCCCTACATACAGCTGTACAGTTTATATACTATACAGTATGTGAAGTACTTAAAATTATCTCCACTTTAACCGTCAAAAAAAAAATTAAAATGCTGTTTACACATTAATGCATATATATATAATAGTAATGTAATACTCTAGAGAGGGCCTTACTGCACAGTGAGTACTTAGGGAGTATATTTTACATTGTTGTTCTTCTACTTTTGCTTAAATAAAGGATTTGAATACTATATACTATACTATATAATATATATATACTTCTTCTAGCACTGCTGGGCGTGCACATGCACAGATACTGTACGCTCACGCATTGCTGAAAATCATCCCTCCTCTCACCAGAGCACCCTGACACTTCATGCGGGACTCCCTTGAATGGAGCTGACATCCTCCTCACTATTTATAATGTTCACTCATATAAAGGCACAACTCCGCAACAGCGTGAGCCCACTGCGAGCAGACAGCAGTCTCCGGAGAAGCCGCTCACACTACATGATGTCACTGCCGAACTCCCATATCCCACTACTATCACGCTACGCTGTCTCATCCCGCCTAACGAGACCAGGACGTTGGCCTTACGATGCCCTCGTTCCTCTCTGGTACTCCGGTCGGTCCGAGTCGCCTTTTCGATATAGATCTTTTTCTTAACCTTGCAGCCCCGCTGCTCCCTTAGCATTTCATGTCCTCCAAGGCTATTAAACTCACCACAGTGTGTTGAATCATTGATTTTGTCACTCCGTGCATGAGGTGGCTCTTTAATTGCTAGTGACAACACTGTGTCGCCCTACAGGGATATCTGTACGCTAAGATTTTAAAAGAGATGTTCAGTTACAAGATTGCTGTTAGATTTCAAATCGACAAAAATCTGCCATGTGTCTGTTACTAATTAATCCACATCGCCCCAGTCCAGCCTAAAATGGTATATATACGCAGTGACGTGAGGTAAAGTTAGGGCCTATTTGTGTCTCCCGTATTGACTAATACCCTCTGATTTGAGCCTTTGGATACATCAACTCTGGTTCGTCCACTAAGCTGTCCCCCAATCAAACAGGGAAGCAAATATAGTATGTGACAATGCTGAGCTGTCTCCTCTGCTTTGGTCTCAAACAGCCCCCCCACCCACCCAATGCTTCATCATGTTTTCACCTATTCACTTTGCATCTCATAAAATAATGCGCATCTCAAGATGTCTTTGTCTAGTGGGCGGACAGTGCTGGAACACCTATTACTCACTCATGTTTGAGCCTATTAGACTGCAGCCGTGTCACGCCACAGGCTCCCTCAGGCCATAGTGGTTTTTCTGTTTTTGTGTGGACATTTGGATATGACTGTTTCTGCATCCGTCAGACTTGCAAATTTAAAAAATCTTTATTAGGCTCTGTGCACATGCTGGGTGTGTGTGTGTGTGTGAGGGTTGGGAGGGTTGCCTGCACGGCTCACCCCTGGCTGTGACCCACAGCTGCAGTTTTTAGGAAGTCAGGAGGAGTCTCCATGTGCTGTCTCTCCCATTCCATCACACACACTGACACACGCCCCGCAGTCCCTGTGTGTGTGTGTGTGTGTGTGTGTGTGTGTGTGTGTGTGTGTGTGTGTGTGTGTGTGTGTGTGTGTGTGTTGTCTAATTTACCCCTCTCTCGGGTTTCAGCACGACTAGGTGACACTGAATCTGCTCTGTGAGAGTCTGTGTATTATACCTCAGTGTTTTTGTGTTTAAAGGAACAGTGTGCAACAATTAGTGGGATCTATTGACAGAAATGGAATATAATATTAATAGGTATGTTTTCTTTAGTGTATTATCACCTGAAAATAAGAATTTTCGTTACCTTAGAACGAGCCGTTTATATCTACATACTGAGCGGGTCCTCTTCCCCGAGCCGGCGTATGTTCTGCTGAGAACAGATAAACCACCGTGTTAACCTTTCCTGCTTGGGCCGGAGTCGATAACGTTACTCCGGAGTTAGCCCCCGTCCGTCACTCCACTCAGCCGCCGGGAAACAAGACACTAGGGGTGTAAGAAAATATCGATACACATGAGTATCGGGATATTATGTTGTGCAAAAAAATATAGATTCTCCAACACGCTGCATCGATTTTTTATTAACCTCTTAAAAATCTGACGGCACCATATGAACTCAGAAAACCTATGGAATCCATTGGTACAGTGTCATACTAACTTGTCGAGAAGGAGGTTAAATAATGCTCCAAAGTTACACTAAATCTTGGCGTGGCAATTTTCAAAGGCGTCCCTTGACCTCTGACCTCAAGATATGTGAATGAAAATGGGTTCTATGGGTACCCAAAAGTCTCCCCTTTACAGACATGCCCACTTTATGATAATTATATGCAGTTTGGGGCAAAAACCATGCAGTCTTTTTGCATGCAGTATAAATGTGTTGTTTTTGCCTATACTAAAATGGTTTATTTCTGGTGTGTTCTTTATACTATGACAGTTTTCCTCAAATTAAACTTGAAAAATCACAATATATCGTCTTACTTACATTATCGCAATATACTGAATCGTTACCCCTGTATCATGATACGTATCGTATCGCCAGATTCTTGCCAATACACAGCCCTACAAGACACGGGAAACCTCTGTTGGTCTTGAGGAGCTGCAGCATTTATTTCTGCACACACACATTCGCCACCGCTCTCTTTCTCTTTCTTCACCAAACACATCCCACGTACACACACACTCTACACACTGACTCTGCTATTCTCCAAATGACCTACGCTATTCTTATGCCTCGTTTCCACATAGCTCTGTGTACGTATGAATCAATCGGAAGTTCATTCATTCCAATGGGAACCTACATGATCGCCGGTGTTTGTTTGCGAAACTCTTTTTTCCAGTCCGTAATTTGCCTACAGTACGTTGAATTTAACTTTTGCGGCAGATTACGGACAGACCGTATGCAGTGTGCCACAGTTAGAGAATTAATAAACTGATTTATGAATGTAATACAGCTTTATTTCTACAATTTTTCGAAGTGAAAAGTTTGATGGCATATTCAGCAGTGTTGTTAAAAGACGTATGAACCACTATATGCACTCTGTTTTACACAGCTAGCATGCTACCAATGTTAGCTAAATATGCTGTCGAACTTTTCATTTAGAAAAAATGTATAAATGTGACTCGTCTAGGGCTGACCAGAATGCTTCGAAGCTTCGACCGTTGCCATGGTATTCGACCTCCAAATCACTATTCGAATGCTTCGTTTTTTAAATCTTTTGTTATTTTTTATATATAAGTATGTGATAATAATGTACAAATCCCAAAATAGCCCATGAAATAAGGAATAATCCCACAACATTATTTATATTTAACATTAATTATTATTAGTTATTCTTAGACGGATAAAGCTGTTTGTTGTGTGTATAGGTGAGTTTGTGTACAGCAGTGCGGCAGCGGCACTGTCTCGGGCACTGAAACAGTGGAGATGGAGATGGAGACAGACAGACAGAAGAACATGTCAGCCTGCTGCGCCGCGAAGCTTCGCATATTTCTCACCAAAGCTTCGAAGCCCGAAAAATGGTTTCCAGGACAGCCCTAGCCCTAAACGTTAGACTGGACGGCGAAAAACAGAAAGTAACTCATAGATAAAAAAAAACAGTTTTATATCTATGCGATAACTTCCCCCCATATCTGTGGTCGTGTTTGTATCCGTAAAGAGAGGCATTTCCTTGCGTTGAACACTAGGGTTCGTAATCCATATACTATACGGATTTACGGACACAAAGCAAAACCCTGTGGAAACGAAGGCGTTACAACAACTGTCTCTAGATAGGGCCATTTGTGTTTTCACTTCGGCCACCGTAGTTGTCCTACACGCTTGGAACACTTCTGCAATCTGCAACCTCTCCGCTAGTTGCCGCCAGATGTTACACACTGTACCTTTAAACTATATATTGATAATCCAACAAGCGGAAACACAATAAGGAAATAGAACTTAATATTACTGGCGATTTAGGCCTCGCTGCATCCACTGAAAGTCTGTCATTGTGTTTTACTCTCCCTCCTTTCTCTAAATATGCATCTAACAGCTGTCTCTCTCTCTCATCTCCATCCCACACCACTTTGCTCTTGACAAATTGATGTGGAGCGCTTTTACATAACAACTACCTATCACGCACTCCAAATTCCATCCACAGCACAAATGTAAACCTCACTCAACCATTACACATACACTATACGCTGCAGGTGTTCAGAGCCCAGTGTTGTTTACCAATGTGTGTTTCCTTACTTTTCTCTTTGTAGAACACAAATGTGGCTCCCGTGTTAACTATTGCTTGGAAAGCATGCAAAGGAGGGGAGGGAGAGGAAGACCGAGGTCGGGGGGGGGGGGGGGAATTGACATTCTGCCCGAGCACTGCGCTCTGCTTGTAGAATAATGATTAGCTCCTCAGTATTCTGGTCACAAATGCTTCACTATCAATGAGAGAGAGAGAGAGAGAGGGAGGAAGGAGGCAACATGAGGGAGGGGACAGAGAGGGAGGAGACAAACAGAGGGAGGTGGGAGGAGAGAGGATGGAGCGCGAGAGAAGAGGAGCACACAGGGAGAAACAAGGTGAGTAAGGGATGAAAAAAAAGTGAGGAGTAATGGAGGACAGAACAGATGAGAGTATAGTATGACATAAGCGGTGGACGTAGGTGCTAGAATGCTGCAGTATGCACACACACACACACACATAGAGAGGCACGCTGCATGTGTTCAATGTGCACAATTAAACAAATGCAAGCTAAATATGAAGCTAGTGCATGCACACAGACACTATTGTGCACCCTTGCATCCACACACACACACACACACACACACACAGAGAGAAATACACCACTACATGCGTGGAGACTACTTTGTCAAAGTCACAGCAGGTACAGCCACCTCAGCAAAGAGAGAGACAGAGGCTATGTCGCAGGGGGGGGGGGGGGAAGAGAGACGGAACGGGGGAGTGATGATGAAAAAGGAGAAAAAGAAAATAAGAGAAGGACAGAGGGTGGGAGAGGAAGCATGTGCAAGCAATAAATAGGTAATCACAAAGCACAGAGAATGATAAATGTATACCATTACTTAAATAGGTCAATCATACATTAATAACTGCGATATGTTAATAGAGTTGGGAAGTCAGCTGTAGCAGACTGAGCAAGTTTGCATAAGTGTGCTCACTTAGTCAAATACAAAGAACTACATTATGTTCTTGCACGCCCCCCGAGCTCAGACTTTATTTTTTAAAGACGGATTATCATAAGAGAAGTGAAATGTTTTTTCAATTAAGACGGAAAATCTTGAGCTGCAGTATTCTAATTTACTTGTAGACTAGAGCACAGCAAATAGCATCAATCACTGTAATATATAACATTAATATTTATAGGTATAAACAATAGATAGACCAAATGTTGATGTCTTGATTTTACAGCCAAAACAGACTTAAATATACAGTATTTAAGTCTGGTAAAGCGCATCTACAACTTCATGATGTTGCAGACGGGATAACATTATCTTAATCATTAGAGCTGCAACGATTAATAGATTAGTTGTCAACTATTAAATTAATCAGCAACTATTTTGATAACAAATTAATCGGTTTGAGTCATGTTTTTAAGAAAAAAAAGACAAAATTCTTTGATCCCAGCTTCTTAAATGTGAATATTTTCTGGTTTCTTTACTCCTCTATGACAGTAAACTGAATATCTTTGAGTTGTGGACAAAACAAGACATTTGAGGACGTCGTCTTGGGCTTTGGGAAACACACATTTTTCACCCTTTTCTGACATTTTATAGACCAAGCAACTTATCGATTTATTGAGAAAATAATCAACAGATTAAGAAACAATGAAAATAATCGTTAGTTGCAGCCCTATTAATCATCCCGACATCTCCTGGGCTGCATGTGTAAAAGAGAAAGTCATAGAGCCGCTAAGGTTAATATAAATATGGATAAATGATATTGACCAACATATTTAACACACCCCAAGCAGAGGTCACCATTATTATTTGAGATTCTGCATGTACATCTCCGGTAGTGTGTATACACAAATATAACTTAATAAAACATGTTGTGTCCCCTATAAAAACAGTATTATTTGTCTTGCAGGGACACATTGTGTAGCACTGCACATACAGTGCATTGACCTTAACATGATTTATGATATTTTCCGCCTTTAGCATTACCGCTATATGTGATTTCCACTGGTAAAATGTTTGACCTTTAATGGATGATAGTTTTGCTGTGATATGTTTATTGCATCCCTCAGAAATACAGAATATCGCAGTGTTACTTTAGCTCTTTGTTTAAGGGCTGGATGAGATCAGTTGCCTCTTTATCACATCTAACACATGAGATATGATTTGCATGAAATGCTAAAGGCAAAAATTATTGGTTTACAGTGTATACTGTAGATACACCAGTCAGACATTAGAAAACACAGGTCACGTTAAAGATAACACTGCAAATATTATTTCTAAAGGAAAAAGCAAACAGAATTTTAAATCATGTAACCTTGGAAACAAAGCTGTGCCCAGCATATCCAAATTTGCCAAGATGTCAATAAAATTGCCATCAACAAAACATGACTTTAATACTTCTCTGGAGACTCAGTGGTTAGTGGGTTTACAGAGATTGTACAGAAGTTTACTGAAGGTCCACATTTCTTACTTCCAATGATTTACTATAATATACCTCCAGGATATTGTAGCCGAGTCTTGCACTAACATTTGCAGTGTATTCAGACAATGACAGATCATTATAGCATTACTGTGTAGACTTTGTACTAGAAGCCGATATTGCAGACTGAAGGAAGGCAACAGTAATGATAACACAGTAGGATTTGCTCATTTATTGGTGTTTTTGTAAGTAAATCTAAAGAAATAAAGGATACGCCAGTGATTCCCAACCAGAGCTACTTGCACCCCATGGGGGTACTTCTGCAGTTGCCAGAGGGTAAACTCAAGCTCAACTCATTTGAAAAAAAATAGAAATTCTGATTTGATCGAGCAACAATGCCTGAGCATCACATTGTGATAATTGTGTGTGTGAAAACCTTTTAGAAAGGAGGCAGAGAAGCTACAAAAAAAGTAATGGATAAGAGGTTGAAATCTAGCTAAAATTATGGATAACTGCTAAATAGTGAAATTACAAAAAAACGAGAAATGGATAAATGGTTGAAATAGCCAGTGATTGAAGAAGTACTCAGATCTTTAACTTCAGAAAAAGTAGTAATACTACAGTGTAAAAACACTCAGTAAAAGTCCAGCATTCATAAACTTACTCAAGTAAAAGTACACAAGTATTAGCATAATAATTTATTCAAAATATCAAAAATAAAAGTACTCATTGTACAGAATGGCCCATTTCAGAATAATATATGGCCTACTGGATTATTTTACTGGATTATTAATTTGTACATCACTTTAATAGTGCAGCTGGTAAAGGTGGGACAGATTTTAATTACCTTATATACTGCTGGATAGCTTAACCTTTAATAACATATCATAATTTACTTCTTGATTTTATATTTTGTATTAATAATCGAAATCTGCAAAGTAGCCCAACCAAAGCTTTAAAAAGAAATGCAGTGAAGTAAAAAAAACTACAATATTTACCTCCAAAGTGTAGCCTTAGTGGAGTAGAAGTATAAAGTAAAGTAAAGAAGCCCACCACAAAATTGTGCTTTAAGGGTAACTTCGATATGTTTTTGTGTAAAAGTGACAACAATTTTTTAAATTACCATGGTAAAATTTCTTATGGGTGGTGCAGTATTGAGGAATAACCCTACAACAGGTGTTATGTAGAAGTCTGTTACCCCATTGAATAGTGTTTCCCTCCTGGCACAGCTGCTGCAGCCACTAAACAGCTGACAGGCTCAGAATGTTATTAAGTCTGACAACATTAATGAAAGGACCCTACAGAGGAATAACACGTGTTTCTTACCTTTCACTTGATCCGGTTTGTGGCCTAGGAAGGAGGTTATGTTTTCACCTGTGTTGTTGGTTTGCTCGTTAGCAGGATTACTCCAAAAGTCCTTGATGGATTTGAATGATATTTTTTGGAGGGGAGGGGTGTGGCACAACAAACAATCAATATGATTTTGGTGGCGATCAGATGTCGCCCGGCTGTCACTCAGCGGTTCCACCAAGCCATGGATGTATTGATTCCACTCGATTCCGCCAGTTCCACCGTCTTCCGGCAACACGTCATCTCGCGAGATTTCAAATGTTACTAAAATACAATTACCAACCCTAAACTACAAGATCGCTAGAAGGGAGCCCGCAAATTGCGAAATCTGATCTGAGATCTGCAAAAAACTCTCGCGAGACTCGCTGCCCGACGACCTATCTTAACGTTTAAACTATTCGAGGTCGATGTCTAACCGTAACAATCTCGCGAGAGTTTCTCGCCACTACCAAGCAACAACACTTGAGCCAGTTAGCTACATTCCAACTTACAGTAGCTAATAGGAATAGCTAAAAGTAGAGGATATGGTTGAAAATGCTTAAAAGCACTTGATATATAGTTAAAATATACACTAGCTAATAGTAAGCTAATGGATAAACAGTTGAAAAGTCTAATGCATCTGATAAAAGGGTTTACAGACCACAAAAAAACCAATCCAAATATTACTTATGTTTTTTTTTTTTTTTTTTTTTAAAGCCACACTTAAAAAGCTACTTGTAACAGGTTTAAATAGTGTATCTACTTCATATCTGCTCTAACTACTACTACTATTTTTACCTGGAGGTGTAACATAAGCCAGCAACAGAGCTCCTGGTGTCCTCCACCTGCACGGGACACTGTGATGTCAGCGAGTTTACTGCTGTGAGAGAGCTGAATATGCACATTTCTCTCCTGAGGGTCACTTGGGTATTTTTAGTGATTATGATATAAAAAGAGGTGAGAATCAAAGGGATGCCCAGGGTGAGGGCAGCTACTGCACGTGTGCTTGTTTCTCATGTTTTCATTTGTAACAAGGACATTCCTAAATACATCTGATGGTTATTTTAGGCCCATGATTCTGCATTATTGTCCATTACATTTGGTTGCATTAAAAGATAAAAACCCTCTTTTCACTGCCTGCTTCTGCAGCTTATAAATGGCATGAATAATTTAAATACATAATTGTAGAAAGCATCGCACATGCAAGCATACACAGTAGTTTATATTCCTCTCAGCTATGTTCATGCATGCTTATAAATCATTTACTTGCACTTTGGTTTGTGTGTGTTTTCATCAGTGAAGTGAAAAATAGAAAAACTATTCAGTTAAACACCGGCCGTGCCAGTTTTCAGTGACATTCAAAATATTGCCTGTGAACTGAAGGTTTTTTTTTTTTATCAAAAGGTGTCCTTGAAGGTATTTTTAGCAGCTCCCAAGGTCATTACTATAATAAATAACCTTGGCATTTCCTTGGCTAGTGTTACATCACTATTAGAAGATGCGATCACATTGCCATTACTGTACGTGCACTCGAATGTAGCTGAATTCAGCTATATTTCTTTGTAAATATTGGGATACAGAGTGGCCAGTGTGGTGTTTGCTGTTCAACAACCAAGACACAATGCAAGTAAAACCAGATCAGCCATGTCAGCTAACATCCTCACATCATGATATAACGTAAAAATCTCGCTTAAAGCCATAAATTAAACTCTAGACAATTTCAGTGCAATTTAAAGTACATTTGTACAATCTGGTTTTCAAGACCTTCTGGTTTCAAAAATCGTTTTTTTTTGTTCATCCGTGCTCGCCAGCGACCCAGAACAAAAAAAAAGACAAAAGCACAATGTTAAGTCTGAGCTACGGAATGAACAGTCAGACAATATACTGCCTTCTGTAAAGAAAATAAACCATTGTACTCCAGCCAGGCTGCTTCCCCAGAGCATACAAGTCTCATGATTTCTCCTCAAACATCAACAGTTTCATTACACATCTGTGTGTTTGTTGAGTGTGTTTTCAGTTTCTATGTTTGGCAGTAGGTATGATAAACGGCACTCCACCAGAATATCAGCTCTCCAGATTTTCAAGGAAGGGAAAAAAAAGGCATGTATTTATCGACTGGTTGCCTGTTGACTCTCTCAGAAAAGCATTGAAGAGCAGCTAGATTCTTGGCACCGGCTTCTTTTTGCTCCTCGGGAGCCCTCTATTTCCTGATATGCTTCTCACACTCTGCAGAAATGCTGCCATTTCCCCATTTCAGTACCCCGCACGATCATCAGCATTCCTCCCCTCCATGACATGAAAACAAACTAAGACTGAGTGCCTCTGTGTGTGTGTGGTTTCAAACCCCCCTGTCAGCAATCACTGGGTGGGAGACAGCCATAAACTGCACTTTAGAAGCCTATAATGGGCCACTGCAGCGCTGGCAAAACCTATATCATATTATGCCTCTTCCCATTCAGACACAAATAGGATCATTATTTTTGATAACTATACAGCAAGTGCTGGCTAATTTCATTGCACTACTTGCCACTGCATAATGCCGCACTTCAGCTAAATCACCATAAATCTTGGTGTATCCCTGTTATCATTGTATTTAATTACAGCACAAAAGCAATCGATAACTTAATGTCCCATAAATTATTGGAAAATTAGGGTTGATCTATACATGCTACTTCGCTCTGCCTTTCACTAACATTAGTGTCCGTGTGACAGAGAAACAGCGGTTTGAAACGCTGACTTGTCTGTATATTTCTCAGCAGAAGACCTCATACTGTTTGTCTAAAGGCAGAAGTGGCCATTTACAGCAGGACCTATAAAAACCATCCCATCTGACGGGGATGGGGGGCAATGCCCTCGTGTCATCTAACCTTATAAATTGATGGACGCTCACAAGTGTGAAAGCTGAAGCGTTTTATTATAAAGAAAGCAGAAGACATTTCATGGGCCACCACTTGTCTTCCCCTAATAAATAGGGGCTGTGAATGCACGTCCGCATACAATCGAGGGCCAATTTTTACAATCTGTTTTTCAATCAATTTGAAAGACTAATTTAAGGTACATTTTGTTCCCCTGAGCGTTTCGTCTGCGTATGAACCTTTGATTCATTAGTTTTACACTGTTTGAACAATGTTATTAAATTTTCTGCTCAGGAAGAGTTGTAAAATTGTATTTCCACACAGGGTGGGACTTTTGTTTAAACTATCAAACTATATACATATAAGGTAATAACTCCATTTGCTTTAATTATCAAACCTAAATCCAACAATCTATATTCTCAACTAATCTTTCAGTCTTTCTCTACTGTGTTGCCATTTATACAGTCTCCTCCACGATGAACTCTATGGCGTGGTGTGGCGAGTGGTTCGTCTCCACCATGGTGATTTCGTTTCCATCCATGGTGATCGTGGGAACGGTAATGCCCTGAGCTCCCAGAATGGAGGAGGGCAGGATGACGACCTGCGAGGCGCCGTCTATGCCGCCGAACTGATCGGACGGGATCATGACCGTCTCGGTACCTCCGTCGCTCCCCTGCAGTACATAGATGGTCTGCACCGAGCCAGAATCGAGCTCCCCCGTGGTGGCCAGAGAAGACAGCACCTTGGCCCCCTCCAGCACCTTCTGGACGTGGGCCGCCTCGGCCGCGTGCGCCGCCTGCTCGGCGCTCTCCACGGGCAGGTCTCCGTGTAGCCGGATGTGTTTGTCCAGGTTGGAGCGAGAGCGGAATGCGGCGGGGCAGTGGCCGCAGGGGTAGGGCTTCTCCCCGCTGTGGGTGCGGGCGTGCTCGGTGAGCCGGGCGGCCACGCTGAAACTCTTGCCGCAAATCCAGCAGCAGAAAGGCCGCAGGCCGCTGTGGATGCGCTCGTGGTCCTGCAGGTGGGGCAGCTGGCGGAACCGCTTGCCACATGTGGCGCACTGGTGGAGGGTTGGAGGAGAATGGGGAAGAGGACAATGGGAAAAGTGTACAAAATATTTAAAAAAAGGTAAGAGGGGGGCAAGAAAGTACGGTTATGTTCACAATAGTGCCAATGCACAAAACTCTACTGCAATTAATATTTTTTTGAGACCTCTCTTTATATTTTTCTGCAGATGCAGCACTTCTGGCTGGGGTAGAGGAAAAGCAGAGAGAAAAGGGGTATGGGGGAAGACGGTGGGGGGGGGGGGGAGAGACACACATACAAAGCAATAAAAAAAAGACGAAAAGACTGTTACACTGTAACTAACAATTCTCATCATCGATTAATCTGCCAATTATTTTCAGTGAAGCGATTTGATGTTTGGTCTATAAAACATCAAAAACGGTTAAAACGTGCATCACAATGTCCTAGATTTAAGGTGATGTCCTCAAATGTCTTGTTTTGTCCTCCCAATAGTTCAAAGCCTAAATATATTAAGTTCAGTCTCACAGAAGACTTAGAAAGCCAGCAAATATTTACATTTAAAATGTACAGTATGTAGGATTTGGCGGCATCTAGTGGTGTGGTTGCAGATTGCAGCCGAGTACCCCTTTGCTTAATCCTCCCTTTCAAAGACTGCGGTAACGTGAGTCGCCAAGTGCAAAACCGTGGTAACACCGTTCGCCTCGCTCAGAGGTCATCCTTATCATAATAGCACTACTTTAGGAGCAACGGAAGTCAGACGGCGGCTGGCAGTACCACGGTTTTGCACTCTGCAGCTCACATTACCGCAGTTTCACAAGCGTGTCGGAGAACTATGGCAACATAAAAACATGAAATGCTCTCTCTAGAGCCAGTGTTTGGTTTGTCCGTTCTGTGCTACTTTACAAACATGGCGGAGCAACATGGCGGTCTCCGTGTAGAGGACCCGCTCCCTGTATAGATATGAAGGGCTCATTCTAAGCTAACAAAAACACAACGATTCTTAGTTTCATGTGATTATACACTAATGAAAACATAGTTATGAATATTATATTCCATTTCTGCTAATAGATCCCCGAAATAACACCGTTCCTTTAAGAGGCTGGAACCAGATAATATTTTGCATTTTTACTTAAATAAATGATGATTAATTAATTAATTAATTTCAACGATTGATTATCAGAATATCTGCCGATTAATATTCTGTTGATCAACTAATCGATTAATCGCTGCCTCTACAAGTGTGTAAGGGATAATATGATCAACTACGCAGTGGACACCACAAAGAAAACCTCGGCTCTTTGCTTGCTACCACCTGAGCCCAGACAATGAAGTACAACCAGATACTTGATTAAACCTGAAGCACTACAAAAGAATGACTTTGTTGTGCTTTGCTTTGATTCCCTCTGGGGACACTCGGATTGATTCTCTAGCCCCTGTTGTCAGTTTTGCAGTTTCAGTATCTCTGTGAGATATACTCTAATGAAATTACCTTTCCTATTGGCTTTGCTCTTTATATACACACACTCGGTAAATAAATAAAGGTGTTCCTTTAGGGACGCACATTATATTTGATTTAAATAAAAATTCATCCCCATAACTATGTGTTTGAGGACCAATGCTTCTTGAACCTCAGTCCTTAGCATGCCTGATAAATATGGCTCAAAAGCACAGCCACAAACGTTTAATCAATTTCTACAGTCCGACGTGCTGTGATGGGCTCGGGTGGGTCTATAGTTGATGTCCTGCCTCGTCACCAGAGCAACAGAGAGAGAGGGAGAGAGTCCCAGAATAGTAACAGGCACAGGGGGGAGCTGACAGGCCCTAACTCAGCCCTGTCATTAATCACAGGTACACAGGGAGGGAGGAAACACCCGCAGGACACACACTGCACAAATGGCCATGGTCCAGAAACGAAGAAAAGGCCATAGCTATGAACGGGTGTGACCATGGGTGGGGGGGGGGTGAGGGGGGGGTGTGAGGCAGTGCTGGATGTCAATTTGAAATACGGGTGTTAAAGGGCTTGAAAGTCTTTTATAAAAAAAAAAAAAGAGGACAAAATATGATTCAGACGGCTGATAGAAATTCACTCTTTATGCAAGCGCACACACAAACAGCAGCACCATCCTCCTTACCTCGAAGGGCCTCTCATCAGTGTGTGTCCTCATGTGAACGTTGAAGGTGGAATTGTAGGAAAATTCCTTGTGGCAAATCTGACAGCGGAAGCGGGGTCGGTTTCTGGACTTGCTGAGCGTTCCTTGGAAGTGGGCCAGCACGTGCTCCTCCAGGGTACTGTTGGAGGTAAATCGGCGGCGGCAAGGCCTCACTGGGCATTTGAGCGGTGTCTGGCCCGTGTGGGATAACCGATGGAGGTCGAGGCCCTCCTGGGTCATGCAGCGGTGGCCGCATAGGTCACACTCAACCTGAGGGGAGGAGGGATAAAAAAGCGAGGAAGGAAAAAAGAGATGGGAGGGAGACAAACCGGAAAGTGAGGAGATGGAGAATGAACAGAGGGGGGCAATTAATGAAAAGAGAAAAGGTCGGCGTCCTCATGGTCTGACTGAGACGTAACCACGACGTCACGCGACTGGGGACCTTTGTTAGATCACCCCCCTTTCGCTGACCCCGCTTCCCTTCTGTCTGAACTGGCAAAATGCCAAAACGTTGTGCTGTGTACTTGTTTCATCCTCGTTAAAAACAAATCTGTCACGTAAAGGTACAGTGTGTAGGATTTGGTGGCATCTAGTGGTGCGGTTGCAGATTGCAGCCGAGTACCTCTTCGCTTAATCCTCCCTTTCAAAGACTGCGGTAACGTGAGTCGCCGAGTGCAAAACCGTGGTAACGCCGTTCGCCTCGCTCAGAGGCCATCCTTACCATAATAACACTACTTATGGAGCAACGGAAGTCAGACGGCGGCTGGCTGTACCACAGTTTTGCAGTCTGCGGCTCACGTTACCGCAGTTTCACAAGCGTGTCGGAGAACTACGGTGGCCTTCAGGTAACATAAATACACTGAAGGCTCTCGCTAGAGACAGTGTTTGGTTTGTCCGTTCTGTGCTACTGTAGAAACATGGCAAAGCAACATGGCGGACTCCGTGAAGAGGACCCGCTCCATATGTAGATATAAAGGGCTCATTCAAAGCTAACGAAAACATAATTCTTAGTTTCTGGTGATTATACACCAATGAAAACATAGTCATGAATATTATATTCCATTTCTGCTAATGCCCTGAAATGTTACACTCTGTTCCTTTAAGAGGCTGGAACCAGAGAATATTTAGCATTTTTACTTGATAAATGACTTAAACGATTGAGTATCAGAATATCTGCAGATTAATATTCTGTTGATCAACTAATTGATTAATCGCTGCCTCTACAAGTGTGTAAGGGATAATATGATCAGCTACGCAGTGGACACCAGAAAGAAAACCTCAGCTCTCTGCTTGCTACCACCTGAGCCCAGACAATGAAGTACAACCAGTTACTTGATTAAACCTGAAGCACTACAAAAGAATGACTTTGTTGTGCTTTGCTTTGATTCCCTCTGGGGACACTCGGATTGAATCTGTAGCCCCTGTTGTCAGTTTTGCAGTTTCAGTATCTCTGTGAGATATACTCTAATGAAATTACCTTTCAGGTAACATAAAAACATGAAAGGCTCTCTCTAGAGCCATTGTTTGGTTTGTCCGTTCTGTGCTACTGTACAAACACAGCGGAGCAACATGGAGGACTCCGTGAAGAGGACCCGCTCCCCATCTAGATATGAAGGGCTCATTCTAAGCTAACGAAAACACAACAATTCTTAGTTTCACGTGATAATACACTAATAAAGACATAGTTATGAATATTATATTCCATTTCTCACAATAGATCCCCAAAATGCTACACACTGGACCTTTAAGATTTAGCAATCTCTCACACTCTGAATATCGTTCAAGTGGAGAAGTAAAACCTGCTAGAAAAAAAAAAAATCATTTATTTTCTGTGTTCCCAACCTGTCCAGTGCATCGTCCTCGGCCCTGACCCCGTCCACGGCCAGTGTTCTTGTCCTCCTCTGTGGTAGGGCAACGCTGCATGTGGATTTCCAGCACTGACTGGTTCACAAACTGTGTTGAACAGTGAAGACACGTCGCTGGCTGCTTGTCTGCAATGGAACAGTGTCAGGTTTTAGGCATGTGGTCATCACACTACGAGCAGCTACCGTGCCATGCTAATGTCTGACGGTTGATTTAACCTTGCTGATTGCTGGCCGTCGTTCCAACAGTCGTGCAGTGGCAGGTGGTACATACAGAAACGGCTGGTGATTCAGATGCAGCCAGTTTTTCAGTGTCAACAATGGTTGCTTATAATGTGAACACACAAGGTGAGTTCGACCCAACAAAGAAGATGTACGGCATGAGCTTGTGTTAATTAGTGATTAAACAATAATCTTTTCCTTTGAAGTCATTCTGATGCGGCACAGAAAAAAAGACAGGTGTAACTAGAATTACCACCTCGTGGTTGCATGCCTCCGCCAAGCAGTCAAGTTGCAGTTTACATCCATGTCTGTCCAAAATGACATCACGTCATCATTTTATCCTGTTAGACATTTGTGTGAAATTGTCATAATTAGCGTATCAATTCTTGAGTTATGGCCAAAAATGTGTTTTGTGAGGTCACAGTGATCTTTGACCACCAAATTCTTATCAGGTCATCCTTGAGTCCAAGTTGACGTTTGTGCCAAATTTGAAGGAATTCCCTCAAGGCGTTCCTGAGATATGACGAGAATGGACCAGACGTACGTACGTCATAACGCCTCCGGCCACAGCTATCGCCGGCGCGGAGGCAGAACAATGGTATTGTGGATGCTGACTCACTGTCGAGACTTACTGGGACACTTGAATAGAATGGAGCCATCATTAATGTTGTTAGTAACACCTGTGCTTTTCCTACTATGAAGAGTCAAAATGTCTGCTGTGAAAAAAGGCCGGTTTCTGTCGACTGACAGAAAAATAAATCAAACAATTGTTATTACTGATAGTCAAAATCATTACTCAAGTCATTTATCAAGCAAAACATTTGCTGGTTTTAGCTTTTCAAATGCGATGATTTGCTGCTCTGTTTTATATAATACAGTGGAAACCGCTTATACGGATCAAAAGAATTGGGATCATTCCTCTACAAATGCTGTTTAAATAATTTGCTTACAATGTTCACTTTGGGTCTTTTTACACATGACAACGTATGGGTGCTTTTTTAACTACGGTAATTCTATTTCTTTTACTTTACTCCCTTGATACTAACCCGTCTGCATCCGGCTGGCAACCCGAGGCTGGTGCTGCGTGCACGTTGAAATCATGACGGGAAAGAGAAAGTTATTTTCTTTCAATGAGAAGTGTAGTCTCCTCGAAGCTCGTGACAAACTGCCAAAAACAAGCCAACGAGATGCAGCAGCGAGACTTGGCGTTCCTCAGGCAATCTTGTGCGGTCTACTCCAACAACGAGAAACAGTCGTGGCTGCTAGTGATGGAGACTAATGTGCAGGGGGGGGGAGAGCACCTGTGGTTGAAGCCATCCACGTCAAGCGGATTGATAATGCTCGGTCACGTAATGTCCCCTTGAGTGGTTCTACAGTAAGCTATAACTCATACAGTACTGTACTGTATGATAGTGTATTTGAATTATACACTGTATAGTAATTTAATTTGTAAAGTACTGTAATTTGAAAAGCGTTTGAAACAGCTCTTCATTACTTTATATTCATGTAATAATAATACAAATGTCAAGTAGATCGTAATCTGCATGAGAAATTAAGAAAGAGAAAAAAATTGGTTATGATAATCATACGCTTATAGTGATCAATTTGACCCGGACAGACGTGATCACTATAAGCGGTTTCCACTGTAAATAAAATATTTTTGTTTTTTGGACTGTTGTCAAACAAAACAAGACTTCTGAAGACGTCAGCTTGGGCTCTGGGAAATTGTAACGAGCGTTTTTTCACAGACTAATCAATTTAACAATACAATCATTGACAGGTTAATCAATAATCATTATTTGTAGAGCTGCACCTAACAATTATTTTCATTATGAACTGATCCAGCCGATTACTCTCTCGATTGACTGAATGTCAGAACGATTGCCCCGGGCCCAATGGGACATCTTCAAGCTGCTTTTTTGCCCAAAACCTCAAAATATTCAATTTCCATAGAAAAATATATAAAACAGAACAAAAAAAATCAGCAAATCCTAACAACCTAACAAAGAACCCAGAACCAGCAAATGCTTGGCACTTTTACTTGATTAAAGTTATTAATTGATTGTCAAAATTGTTGCAGATTATTTTCCTGTCATCCGGCTAATAAAATAATCAGCTAATCATTTCAGCTCTGATCAGCTGGTGCCCTAGTTTTATTTTGGCAAAGCCAACCACACTCTCACTGTGCTGCTCTTGAGGACCTGGCTGGGAAATCGCTGACACTGATGGTTCATCATGTCTATAGGTCGTCACGCCAACGTCTTGCAATCTGCTAACCATCTGTACTGTTTATCCCAGTGGGGGCGACCCACTCTGGGACCCTCTAATTAAACCTTTAATAAGGACAGTCTCAGCCTATGGCCCTGGACTGATCAATGGATCAATCTCTCCAATCATCTCTCTCAGAGGAGCCACGTACCTCTGACCCCTGCTGCACGCTGACTCTTCAGGCTTAACTAATGAGGTTGCCGTGCCAACGCCCCCCCTGATTAAGATGAAGAGTCAACATGTTGACCTAATTCATTTACCTCCACCTTCCTCCTCCGTTCCATATGGGACGCAGATCGATGGAAAGTCATTGACTTAATGCACCGGAGGAACAATGCACATAAAACATGGATGTATGTTTGTAAATAAACAAGATTGGCCACCTAGTCAGGCTGATGGGGGCATTTATCGCCTTTGCATTAATCAATGGTAATTAACTGCATGCTGTAGTGATGTGATACAAACATCATATCTAATTGGTTTCTATTACAAGCAGGTTTCTTGATATGTTCGTCACATTAGGTCTCATGGAAGCGGTCACACGGTGAAAGTATATGACCCAAACAGCTGAATAAAATAGATATTTAATAACAGAGCATAACTCTCCAGCCCAGATGACCTATGTATGTTGTTTTTGTTAGCTTATGGTCGCTCCTGCTAAATGCCTTTGCACACCAAGTCCGTATTTTTCGTCTGAAATTGTCGCATGTTTAAAAATAAATACAATCTCACGTCGTGTCAATCACGTTTACACACCGACTCCGAAAGTTTCGTCCGTCATTAAAGTTTTCGGAACCGGTTGAATTTTCCGCTTTTTTTTGCATCCGTCAAAGGCAAAAAAAGAGGGTTGTTTGACCCCTCAGGGCCACCGTCCGTGTAAACGTTATCATAAAAAATGGCGTGACAAACATTCACCTCGTCTCCCAGCACAAAATACTTTACAATAAAGAAGTAAAGAACACAGAGATGTGGAAATTAAAGATAGATTGTGGCAGGTTATTGCAGAACTGCTAGGAATCGGAGATGGTCACAAAACAAAGGATGTACAAAAGATTAAGACAGAAGTGATCGTGCTTTAAGCAGCTAAACGAAAGCTTCTAGCTAAACTCATTCATTCATTAGCTCTTTCTGGGACTAGCGCTATCCATTGCACCCACGTAATTAATTCAGTTTTGTCTTGTTCTGCAAATTATCGCAACGAATAGAATAATAAAACGCAACATACTCGGTGTGCAAGGTTTCTGTGCGTAGCGATTTTTAGCGGATGACGGATACAAAAATTTTAAAAAAAAAAAAAAAAAAAATCGGTGTGCAAAGACCTTTACTATAAAAATATGGGGGTGAACGATATTATGCCCTGAACTCTCACCTTGATGAGTGAGCGAGTGCAGGTCCAGTTCTCTCCTGCGTTTGAAGGCCTCTCCACATTCTGGGCAAGGGAATGGATGGCTGGTGTGGAGCAGTCTGTTTAATACACAGAAACATTCATATTCACAGAAGTGCTTGAAACACTGAGCATACTATTGAAAATGATAAGTTTCAAAACTGTTTTAACCTGCAAAAAGAATAAAATGGACACGATTGCAGTAGGGCTGCACGATTATGGCCAAAATGATAATCACGATTACTTTGATCAGTATTGAGATCGCGATTATTTATCTGATTTAAGGGACAAAATATTTTTATTGCACTTTCACATTTAAATAAACAGAGCGCTGCTTTCACTTCCATGTTGTGCTACATTCCTGCTAAAACTATAGGCATCAAAATGAGACTTAAAATAAGGTTCGTCTTCACCTGAATTCAGTGCATTTTCATTTTGCTTGTTGGCAAAGTAATATACAGTATATTACTCTTCTACTCTGGACTGCAGCCGCAACACTCAGGTAAGTTTTTCACCGACCGCTGCTGTAGGGTGCCCACGCAGCGGCAAGACAGCTTCCCAAAAGTGAAGCCAACACATCTCGATCGTCCCCTGGTGGCTGGCTGTTAGTTTAGGAAGCGCTTGATTTGATAGGTTGAGTTTTCTATGAGCGGAGCATGCATTTTAAAAGGAACAGTGTGTAGGATCTGGCAGTATCTAGTGAAGAGATTGCAACCAACTGAAACCTCTCCCGCGTGCCAAGCGTGTTGGAGAGCTATGGTGGCCGACGCGAAAATGCGAATGGCCCTCTATAGAGCCATCTGGAGCAGAGCCAGTACGTAGAGTGCGTGTGTACATGGGAAGTGAGTAGTGAAGTAAGAAAGAGAGTGGCGGCGACGGGAGCGAGTAACGTTATCGACTCCGGCCCAAGCAGGAAAAGTTAACAGTGTCTGGTTTGTCCGTTCTGGGCTACTGTAGAAACATGGCGGTGCAACATGGCGGACTCCTTGGAGAAGGGACCCGCTCCCTATGTAAGTATAAACGGCTCATTCTAAAGTAACGAAAACACAACGATTCTTATTTTCAGGTGATTATACACTAAAACTAAAACATACTTATTATTATATATTTCATTTCTGCTAATGGATCCCCCCAATTGTTACACACTGGTCCTTTAAACATCAATATCGCAGTCGATCATGTTAATTTAATTGTGGGAAGTCAATATTGTGATCGTGATTAATATCCGATTAATTGTGCAGCCCTAGACTCCTGGTAGGAAAAGGGGCAAAAATGCCTCACAGGGACGGGCAATAAGCATACAAACAATTAAATTACACTGTATAAAGACTTAAAAGGTCACAAATGAAAGACACATAAATACTGTAATAAAGAGGGAAAAAAGTCATGTTTTGGTTATAAGCTGCCACCCTTTATTTGACTTGTAGGAGGATTACCAGTAAGTATGTGCTTAGCTGTGCTTCAGGTTAAATAAGGGGTATTAGCTGAGTGTATAACGGCTGGAGATTAAATAAAAAAACAGCAGTAAACTGGGAGGAGTCCGAGTTAGGACATGAAAGACTATATTTATCCATTGCATAACGTTACACTGGATATAGCCTTAGGGGAGGAGAGAAGTGTTAGGATGTATTCACCTAATGCTGCATCAGGCGTGCTCTCAGAGCATGGAAGAAAATAAAATACTGGTTTAGGAAACATAATGCTCTACTTGATATTGCACACATACAAGTGTATGTATTATGTATATCATACTGCTACAGGTAATGTCGCGGCAAAAGACACGAGTCACTTAAAGTAACGCAGGATGCTAGAGGTGATGTGCAAGGACCTCTCAATGCTCGTCTAAGAGGCCAGGCTGTTTCTGTTCCCTGTTAAATAGACAAGAGAAATCAATATTTCAGGGACAGCTGACCCTGAGGCAGCTGGGAGAATTAAAATTTCAGTCAGGGTCACCTCTTCTCCCAGCCAGATGTTCTTTAATGAGTAGAGGTGACGCGGTACGTACAGCATTAGTACTACACTGTACTAAAACGATTTGTTGATCCACAGAAAAAAATGTTGATATTCACTGAATCATTTTAGCCATTTTTGAGCAAAAAGCTGCTGCTTTTCCTCGTCTCCTAAAATAGAAAACTTGGTTTAGCTGACGGTTCACTCTTGACCTTGGAAATAAACACAAGTATTCTCCAGCAAATTACATACGAGCAAACTCCATCTACTGATGAAGACTGTGAGATGCAGTTAAAAGCTCCGGAAAAAGCTCGTAAGAGGACTTTGAGTTAAGATTGTTGGGTTTTGAACTGTTTTAAGACAAAATAATAAATTTGAGGCGGTTATTTTATAGATCAATTAATGGCGATTAATCTAAAATATTATCGCAGATTAACTAAAATGCTCTAACTAGAAATCGATTTTAACAATTAATTCAAATTAATGGTTTAGGACGATGTTTAGAAATGAAAATTTATTTTCTCTTTAACTTGAGCAATTACGGTACGGAACTGCCACCGTTTCCCTGCGCTCCCGTAGCTCACAAGTAACGCAACACAAGTTTTGTTCAGCGTCCGACCTTGAGCAAACCGCCTTCCGCTGTAAAGTTTGTCTGAAGTCTGTGGAACCTATAAGCAGCACGACTAATTTATTCCAGCATCTGGCTGCTGTCCCGGGCACTGAAACACAGCGGAGGAGATCGATAGACAGTCTCAACAAAGCCAGGTCTTTTGTTGTATATGTTGGCATAATATACAGTTTATTTATTTATTCATTTGTCTATAGGTCTGCATATGAGAAAATCTGTCGCTTTAATTTAATTGATGTGATCATTTTGTAGCCGTTTTCGTTTCAATAAAAAGGAAAATCCTTGTGGAGTCTGATTTTTGTCTTCATCTTTCAAGTAAAGTACAATATAAGTAAATAATGACTGCCAAGTTGAGGAAAGTTTGACAGCATGTCGTCGTCTCCCCTCCCACTGCTGCTGCTTTACCGGGGCTCAAAACCGATGACCACAACGGGATGCTCCGCACGTAAAGACGCAACGGTCTTACTGACTGAGTGAGTGAATGGTGAGATGCAAAATGAAGAAATGCTAGTAAAGAAAAGGAGGTTCTCTCTCTCTCTCTCTTTTCCTCTCTCTCGGTGTGTGTGAGTGTGTAAGTGTGCATAAGCGTGCATAATGTGTGAGAGAGCCCTAGTGTTTTGTAGGCCTAGTTTTTTTTTTTATGAAAAAAAAAAAACTGATCAAAATCGTAAATCAGATGTGGTGTGAAAAAATTAGAGATTGTATTTTTAGGCCATATTGCCCAGCCCTAGCCCTAACACTGATTCCTACTAGCACGGCACAAGTTGCCTGTGTGGTCCACTGGTTTCCAGAACATGCCACTGGTTTTGGCAGTCAATATCAAGACAATCACAATTGCAGCCCAAAGGTTTTTGAACAGTAAAACTTTTTGGGGGGCTTTGGCTTTTTCTGCCTTTGGCTATCCAGCACATCCACATCTAGCTCATTGTCCTGCTGGTAAGTCAGTGCTTTAACCTTACAGACACTGTTATATTTCACATCCAATGTGCTAGAGCCAAAGCCAATAAAATACACATACACATTTACACACAGTATGTCCTCTCCCCCTTGCTCAACCAGGCAGGACAGGACCAGGCTCTTCCCCCGTCCTGGGTTGTTATCGTTATCATCTTAATTTACTGGGCCTCTGTCTGTCAATCATATGTGGCTGAGGCTCAAGGGCACCCAGACGTCTCAGTCAGTGTGTTTGCTACACAGCTTTAAGGTCTTGCTCAGTAGTCAGACACGGCTCAGCTACTACAGCTACTGGCGAGGGGGGGGGGAGGCTTATCTAAATCCTGTCCTGTTTGGAACCTTAATTTGATGTATTTACTCCGTAAACAGGGTTGGAAATGATTGAATATTGACAATCTGTGGTGGTCTATATGGAAATACACAGATTTAGAGCTAGTTAGAGTGTTGAATATAATGTACAGTATATAATGGAAGTTGTTAGATGTGTTGTAGTCATTTCCACCCACACTCCTGCAAATAAAGAATGCTAAATAACTAAAGTTGCTAAAGTGTTCCTCTTGTTGTGTTCTTACTTGTGATGGTTGAGCTGATCCTCTGTGTTGAATCTTGACGGGCAGTTAGGACACGAGAAGAGATGAGCAGCTCCTTCATTGTCCAAAGTACACGCCTGCATTGAGGGGCACAGCAGTCAAGGTCAGTTAAAAAAAAAAAAAAAAAAGGATTTCACAGAAAATAATCTACCAAAAATATATTACTTTTATAGAAACGATGAATAACAAAATTAAGTACATCTCTCAGAATCATTTCCACGCAACAAATGTTGATTAATATGCTAAAATGTACGTACAGTATGTCAAAACCTTATATATGCGATTTTGTGAGGTATTTTAATACAAAGAAAATGGTTAGAGACTGTACCGGTTTGCGTCCACGCTTGCGCCGAGGGAGCGTTGATGTGTGAATGCGTTGGTGTCTCTTCAGGGTGGCTGCCTGGGAGAAGTTTTTGCCACAAACATTGCAGCTGAAGGGCTTGCTGCCCGTGTGGCTCATGCTGTGGCGCAGCAGGCTCTGGGAGTTCGTGAAGGACTTTGTGCAAACCTTCACAACAACAATAATCAGAATCAGTGCCATAGTTGTATTTACAGCTCTTGTAAGGGAATAAATAAATAAAGCTGTACATGGCTACACTTGCTCAAATTATTTCAAACAACCTCCGTTGTGCAGAGACACTGGAGAATCTGTCAAATATAATGAGGCCGGAGGTTCAGATGGTGTCTGCCTCAACCTGAAACACTTCAAAAGCATTACATCATCTCCACGATGTCTGCTGCATGACGCAAGTGACATTTCCATCAAATGAGATTATCTCTCAGATTCAAGAAAGGACAACTTTTGATTAAATCGGGATTGGCACCTTGCACGTGAAGAGCTTTTCTCCGGTGTGGCTGTAGACGTGGGTGCGGAGGAAGACGCGCCTGGTGAAGGTTTTGCCACAGTAGGGGCAAACATGGGGTAGTGGTGTGCGGGCCCAGTCCTGCAGCAGCTTGGCAGGCGGAGGGTGGTTGGTGTTGTCCGAGTCTGCTGCAGTGTTGCCCTCTGATTCGTCTTTGGTGCCCCTGTTTCCTGACAACACAAAAAGCAGTTCATTAGGGACCAAAACATCCAGCGACGAATAAATTACTTTTCCCATATGGGCTTTACAAGGCTTCAGACTAACGTTTTACATTGGTTGCACTGGTGCGCCTAACTTTGTCATTTAGGTGCACTAGCACGAAATTTAGCAGCACCCTTTAATTTTCACTGCACCTTTTGGCACTGCAATAATACATTTTAAGCGTTACCTTTTTCGTCAGTTACCATACACATAGGTAATTTCTTAACACATTATGTAAATGACTGCCCCCCCCCACTTTACGCCCCTGTCCAGCATTGCCATTAAGAGTAGATGACGAAAACAACATGTAAAATGTGAGCTTTGATGCTCGCAGTACTACCATGTGAAAATGGCCAAGGCCGCGTTTAAGTGCAATCCACATGCTTACATATATAACGTTGGTATACAGTAAGAGGAGCGTAATGTGTGTGGGAGTGTGTGGGAGTGTGTGGTCGAGCGACAGAGAGAGAGAGATGCGCTCAGAGCAGATCAGCTTTTTGGCGGTCATCGAAGCAGAGAAGAAGTAAGCAGTAAACGGTCTCGTGTTATTAAATGTAGCCTTAAGTGTCACACACACACTTTTTGTCCCCCCCCTTTTGTGACTAGAATCTGCAACTCTTATCAGTATTAGGCATCTATTAGGCACCGCAGCATTTTTCTTGACAGGGCGCGGTTTCACATAAACACACACAGAGACAGACCTGCTAAACGTCAGCCGCATCGGTGTGACCAATGAAAGTGTTTAGTTGCACTGGACAGATTTTTGGTCACATATTCGTCGCACTCTGGAGCTGCTTTAAAACTAATATTTTCACTTACCAGCATTACTGCTGCTCAGGATCCTGATCGAGGGCCTACTTCTCTTAGGAAGGGGTGACCCGGATTCACTAGCAGAGGCCGGCGGGGAAAGCAGCCGCTTTGAGCTCTGTGGGGTATCCTGAGGTTTAGCGGCGGCTGCTTCATCACCAGTTTCAGCTCCGTCCACCACCTCCGTCCCTGCCGTGAAGCGGTGCTGCCGGCGATGGTACAGGTACTGGGTGGTGTTCATGAAGCCCTCGCCGCAATGGGGGCAGCTGTGCAGCGGCTCCTTCAGGCCGTGCTTCTGCTTACGATGGGTGACCAGCCCTCCGTCGTCGCTGAAGCTCTCCCCGCACTGGATGCACATGAACAACTCGGGCTGTGTGAAACCGGAGGTGACGCTGTCGACGGAGGGAGTGGCATCCTGGCCCTGCTCGTCAGTCCCGTTGCTTTGAGTACAAACTTCCTCCGACGTCTCCTCGGGAACCTCGACCAACTTCTCCTCGCCTTTCTGCCGGTGTTGCTTGCGGTGGTAAAGAAACAGCGTGGTGTTTAGAAAGCTTTCCCCGCACACAGAGCAGCGGTGCAGAGCTTCCTCGAAGCCGTGCTGGGTCTTGCGGTGGGCCACTAGTTCGGACACCAGGCCAAAGCATGAGCCGCAGTCCACACACAGGAGCACCGGTTCAGGCTTGGGCTTTTTGTTTGCCCCTCTCCTCCTGGGAGACCAGTCCTCTTGATTCGAGGTCGAGGCGGCCACCTCAGAAACAGGAGGATCAGAGCTCTGAGCTGAAGAGCTCTCTGCAACTTGCTGCGTCTCTTCCTCTGCTACGGGAGTCTCAACCGGTTCCGGTTTAAGGTTCTCACTGGTTTCACTCGTCGAGAGAGAAGGATCGTCCGGATTTAAAGTTGAACTGGAGATCTGAGCCGAAGCGGTTTCTGGCTCGGGTTCCGAATGAGGTTTTGACTTCTTCCCAGAGGCAGACTGCTGACACGTCTCTTCTTTACGGTGTTGCTGCCAAAGGTCCAGGCTCTTGAAAAGTTCATCACAGTCCCCACACTGGTAGAGGATTCTGGGCTGGTCTGATGTCACGTTTGCACCGACTGCAGCCTGCTTGACAACAGGTTGCACGGAGGCGTGTCCCGCTTGGACTTGAATCTGTGGGACTGCAACTGCCCTTGATATATTTATTACCTGTTGCTGCAAAGACAAGGGAGGAAAAAAGGATAAATCAGAGATTATCTCTAAATGTTTCACCTTCACGTTCGTTTCCGTGTAGGAAATGACTCCTTGCGGTACTGATCAAATAGCTGTTTCAAGTGACTTCAACCTGCAGTGTTTTTCTTCTATTTCAGTCTTTCTGGCAGATGAGGGATGAGAATTCATTATTGGGGTACTGAGGTCAATTAGAGCAGCATGTGTTTAGAGCCAAGGTTCCTCTGAGAGCTCCAGACAGCCAAGATAAGGCCTCAGCCTGGCCGATAACTAACAAAGGGCCATCGGGGTTGAATGGGTCTCTCCGCAGGGTTTTACATTTGCTCCCTCAATCTATTTGAATGATAAACAGAACATCAAGGTCGAGGTTAAAGACTTGTGAAACTGTCTCATTTAGACAGTTCAATATGTCTGACACGCTATAATGATTTATGGACTTTTGTTTTAGCATTCTAGTTATGTGAAGACTGAAGACCGTCTCCAGATGTGGTCTGGCTGATTCAATAGCATTCTGATTGCATTTTTTTTCTTATACAAATACAGATAGCATGTTACCACCAGGTGTAAATGAGGTCATAGCCTGCACCTATTTTTCACATGGTCGGCTTGGACTTGGCTGATGGTCTACCGAGTGTGGTTTTGTTATTTGTGCTCCTAAAGCAAATATTGTGAAAATAATGTATGTATGCGTCTCCTCTATAAATTGAAATTGGCACAATTGATAGTATTTGAAACTTAAAGGTGGAATGTGTTAGATCTGACCAGAATTTTAGTTTAAAACATACAAAAAATGAACGAACATTATCAACAGAATGTGAAGAGGTTAAAGTGTTGACGTCTATGTGTTGTGTTGCAGAGATATCTACTGAAATGAGCATGCTAACCAGCTAGCTCCGACCCGTCCTGTCTTGTAATATCACTTGAACCTTGAGAGGCGATAGTGAGTCACTGTAGTGTCCAGTCTGCCCTCAGTCCAACATGAGAGGACGAAGAGCTGCCCCGAGGGCTTGTCCTGTTGAAGGTACAGGGTCCATCTACGTTTTAATAGTTTGTTTACTGGATTAAACTCGAATTGAGAACAAGAAAACGACTTGGATTTTCACCACCAGGAGACAGCAGCTCCGGAGACGGGCCTTCATTTAGCGGTTAGCTCGCATTCAGCCAGCGCAAACCTCAGCAAAAGACCCAGCTGGGTCGAACCTGTGTAACAGCAGCAACAGAAAGTTTGCTGATCCAGCGGGGAGTCGGGGCACTCCCCCAGGATCAAACCCCCGGAGCTGGAAGGTCCGTCTCAGGAGCTGCCTCTTCTAGTTGCTTTAGTCTCCTGGTGGACGAAACAAACGTTTCCGCCACTTTAGATTTAATCAAATAAATAAACTACCATAACGTACATGGACTGTATAATCCCCAGTTAGTGGCACAGTAAACACACAGATTGCTAACGTAAACTACTGTATAGGTCGACGCCACACATGAAGACTATAAATTACCAGTGTTAGTATGACCGGCTCTCAGAGTTTCAGCAGTTTGGTCAAATTTTGCATATCCTTGCCCTGCTGTTAGTTAGTATTTAGTTGTTGTTTTTTTTATATATAGCTGATGACTGTAAATTCAAATTGTATGGACCCAGTATAGAGGTGAAAGGCTGACCCCTATTCGTTTGGAGCATGTGACCAGATCTTACACATTGCACCTTTAATTGGTTTGCATTAATTGTTTTTTGTCCATCCACAATATGTTAAAACATTGTGTCACAGGTGAGGAACAAGTTACAGTTACTTTCTTTGGTGAGAATCCTAAATGTCTTTCCAACAAAGATTCATTAAAGTGGTACAAAATATAACTTTGTTAGCTCTAAAGCATGTTCTGACAAACTGATTTTTGATCTACATCACTCAAGCCTGTAGTGGATCAGAAAGTCAGGATTCGTCAAAATCAAGATTGATGTTTTGAATTCACCGGGAAAGTAAAGAATGTTTTTTTATCTTTTGTACTACAGCTCTACACGATGGAGGCCACCTTACATACAAACAGGAGGAGTTCTTTGTACAGTCTACAATCTACCCAGGACATGATCTGGTGGAACCTACTTTCAAAAAAGCATTATCCCTGCACATGCACTGTAATCCACAAATACTCTGGTAATTTTACACACCAAAGCCACTCAAAAGGCATAATAATATTTCTGCAAATCTTCCTCCACAGCTCCAGCAAGCACAAAACCACCAACATTCAGATACAGCACAAAAAAACCCACAAACAAAAACAGCCTCGGGTACTACACTACACATAGACTGTATATAAGAAGTAGACGTAGTCACCGTGACGTCACCCATTGGTTTGTGGACTACGATTTTGAAGCTTCAAGTTCGTCATTTTGGCCATCGCTATCTTGTTTTTTTGGAACCGGAAGGGACACGAGAGAGTGTCGCGAAGTACAACCGAATGCTGAATAAGACGTTTTTAGGCGACCAAAATGTTACAATTAACTTTCAAACTTTAACTTTAAAAAATAAATTACACTGAAGCACTATCTGGTCTCAATGTCCTCTCATTATAGTTCCCTGAATTCCATCACTCGTCTAAGACATGGGTAAAAACATTTGTTAAAAGAGCTCTTTGCATCCATTTCAGATATAAACAGCAATTATTTTAATGCAATGTCACATTATATACACAGAAATTATGATAATCTGGCTAATGAAGTTGGGATGCTTGCAATAAACCAGCTAAAAGCAAAGTGAGGAACAGGAAGCCAAAAGGCTTTATAGTGTTTCTCCAGCTGATTCATCGATGGGAAGGCCAATGAGCGATCCATCAGGAGAAAGGGTTGCACTGACTGATGCATTTCTCATGCTCCTCCTCCCGCTGGCGACTCAGGGTGCAATTTGTCTGTCATGAGTGTCACCTTGCTTTATGGACGCGTGTTGAAGACTGTAAGGAGGGAAGTTTGGGCACAGGTACAGACAGCCATGCCCTACTGGCAAACGAGAGCCAAGGACTGCTTTTAACCCTGAAGCCGTCATGGGAAAGATGAAAGAAAAAAGTGCCAGTCGTACCGAGACTCAGCTCAATATGTCAAAGTTAAACAGAGTAACTCGGCCCATTATACAACTTTCAAACTCTGCAATTCAAATAGCGTCTTTGCAGAACTCAGAATTAATAGAGCTCAGCATTTTGATGAAATTCATCCCAAAATAATATATTCCAAACAGGACACATGAAGTAGAAAATACTGAATGCAATGCAGAAATCCACTATGAGCTGAATTTACATACACTGGCACACATTTAGTACCCAGAGGGAAAACACTCATTTTTTTTTATTATTATTGAAGGATGAGAAACATTCTAGTGATTTAGCTGGACTTGCCAGAAACAATGGCTGCACAATTAATCGAATATTAATCTCAATCACGATTTGGGCTTCCCACAATTAAATGAACATTATCGACTGCGTGTAAATTGCGTGCTCCGCTCATAGAAAACTCTGCTGCATATCAAAACTAGAATTACCGCATTGCTTTTTGTATAGCTCCGCCAACCAGTCAAGTTGCAGTTTACATCCATGTCTGTCCAAAATGTCATCACTTCATTTTATCCTATTAGACATTTGTGTGACATTGTCATAATTAGCATATGACTTCTTGAGTTATGGCCAAAAGTGTGTTTTGTGAGGTCACAGTGACCTTGATCCTTGATCAAAATTCTAATCAGGTCATCCTTGAGTCCAAGTGGACGTTTGTGTCAAATTTGAAGAAATTCCTTCAAGGCGTTCCTGAGGTATAGCATTCACGAGAATGGTACGGATGGGCGGACGGAGGGACGGATGGACAGACGCACCTATGTATGTACGTACGTACGTACAACCCAAAAAGCGACATACGTTTGGCTTTAATTTTGGGGAGCTGTCATGCCGCTGCGCACGTACCCTGCTGCGGCAGCCTGTGAAAAACGTTCCTGAATGTTGCAGCTGCAGCCTTTTACCCATTTACCTGCAAGAACCAGTTATAATTGGCTTTTTTACAAGGTGCATTTCTTAATGAGCCAGGTGAACTTGTCTAAACGCCATGATTGTTATTCCATGACATGCATTGGGGAGGATAACCTAACAATAGGGACAATGTCGGTCCGATATTGACTCTCAAGGGGGCACGGAGGACAAAAAAAATACCAAAATATACAACAGAGAGCAGACGGGAAAACGAATTCAGGACAAAAGACCTTATTTTACGTCTTATTTTCATGCAAATATGTGTACATTAACAGGAATGTAGCACAACATGGAAGTGAATGCAGTGCTCCGTTGATTTAAATGTGAAAGTGCAATAAAAATATTTTGTCCCTATAATCAATGAATAATCGTGATAAAGAATCATGATCTCAATATTGATCAAAATAATTGGGATTATCATTTTGGCCATGGTCGTACAGCCCTACTAGATACCATGTAAATGTGGCGTCCTGGACCTCAACCTGGCCTGTGACCTTTATCACACGTCGTCATCCCCTCCTGCTCCCAATCTCTCATCTTTTCCTCTACTGTGATTAATCAGATTAATACCCAAAATGCAGTACTGGCTTATATTGTTTTTAACCATGTTGCTATTGAATGATACCATATTATTACCAACAACAACCTCTCCATTAAGCTGGTCTACTGTATGCTCTGATTTAACAAAATCTTGTATACTTTCAGAACAGAGCTCAACCAACAATGACGACAGATCAGAGCTTATGACTGACTAAAAAGCCCAATTTAAAAGTCCAACACTCCACAATCAATCAACTTTTAGTACTGCCACTTTTTTTTGCCCGTTACACCTGTTTGCCTCACAAGAAACTCATTACTCTGATAAACAACGTGCTAATGTGTTATTTTGCCATTACCCTAGACAGAAAGCAGTTCCAGGTAGCACTTAAGTACTTAGAAAACTGTTGAATAATCTGCAGGCCTTACCTTACTACACAGCTATTGCCAATTTATCAGGCTAAAAGTTAGAGGTCTGACAGATGTACTGGTGCAACGACTTAGTGACTGATATTTGTCTTAAATATGTTTATCACTATAAAGTATGTACCTGTATGGGGGGGCTGCCCAACACATTATATGTAATGTCAAGATCTCCACGGCTACTGAGCACTAGACTTTGAAGAAAAAAAAAATTGACATTTGGTTTACAAGTCTTATAACATATAATCTTGTAATAGTTTAAGATGACCAACTAAATATCCTTTCTCTATTGTAGCACGCAACAGTTGTCTTACGCCGGGTTCACACTGGACGCGGAAGCGCCGCGCTTTGTTAATTGTAGTGCGAGCAGAAGCCTGGCTGTTGACACCTGAAGCGCATTTCTCTCTCTCTCTCTCTCTCTCTCTCTCTCTCTCTCTCTCTCTCTCTCTCTCTCAGACTGCCTGTGTGTGTGTCTCTGCTCATGTTTCTCGCTCTCAGTTTAGACACAACTGACAAATATGTGGAATAAGTATGTAATTTAAAAACCACAAATCACAAACAGCAGTGACACTCAGCTATTTCTAATAAATATAGTGGATGGATTTTGAAATTTGATTGGGGGAGGGACTGGGAGGGAATCGGGGGGAATTGAAGCTCCGGGAGAACAGCAGGGAGGAGAGAGGGGAGGGAAGTCAAGAGCGTGCGTGGGATGCATATTTTATCATTTATCAGAATCAGATCATTTAGATCATATATATATATCATTTATAGTAGATTATCAGTGTGTTTTCTTGCCAGATTCGCTCACAACACACAGAGAAAATAGACCAAAAACAGAAACTATCGCTGAGGATCTCGAGCCGGCCACGGAGCTCTGTGGCGCGGCGCATCCAGTTTGAACCCGCCGTTAGCCTGTTGATGATGTGTGTATTTGTTGTTGTAACAATGTTTTAATGATGCTCTGTTGGGCAGGTTTCTCTTTAGAGGGATGCCCCCCCAAAACCCGGTTTTAAACGGGAACCGATACTGAATTAGTAAAAACGGATTATTGATAAGGGCGTAGAGTTAACGGTTCTGCTATCGGTACTTGACAAATTAGGGAGTCAGATTTCCATAGCGGAAAATAGGGTTATCAAGCAATTAACGGCATCAGTGCAAACCTTCTTTCTGTGTCTGTCTGTGCTTGACGGGTGGAGTTGTGTGTTCGCACACTCACACTCTGACTCGGGCTCAGTACAGCGTGAGACACTCATCATGGCAGAGGGAACGAAACGATCGAAAGTCTGGCTACATTTTACTCGAGTAGATGTTGATAATGATAGTCGTCACAAATGCAATAAAACCCAATCAGGAGTAAAAAGTCAATACTGTATCAATTCACCTGTTCAACAAGCATAACATACAGACAAGCAATATTTCATCTCCGTCCGCAGTCTCGCATACACCACCGTTTTGTCTATGCTAATAGCGAATTGTTACAAACAAGCTAAAACAAAAGCTGTCTACTCTGTATGTAGTCTACTACAGTGACTGACAGTTTGTCCGCCTCATTTACAATATATCAATGAGGCTAAATAAAAGAAACACTTCTCTATAAGCTCCATGAGTGTACGATTTATTACACGACTGTTGAATTAGAGTGCATTAGTTTCAGCTAGGTGTACCTAATAAACTGGCAATGGGTGTATAGCTAACTGTCATTCCTTAATAAGCACTATTATTATCTAACAGAAAAAAACACCTACTGGTCATTCTACGACAAAAGATGACGTCAGCATTCACCTAGATATTAATACACCGCAACCCCTTGAGCTGTGTCGGTAAATCATTGCAAACAACTCAATGTTAAGTGCTCTGATCAAGGTCACTATTACTATGATGAGTAGCAGAACATCGCCAATTTATTACTAAAGTTATACTTGTCACTTCAATGTCATTCTTCAAATCCGCTTCAGAGGCTTTTATGCGATCTCACTGCTAATCGTCTCAGGCCACATCGCCACAATATTGATGTTTTTCGGTTTTATTCTCAGCTAAAATCAAGATCCCGCAATCACATGATAAAAAGGGGAAATTGTTGACTGCGGCAGTATTTACCCGAGTCTGTAGCATAGGAACAGTGACAGGGGTTCCAGGTGTTTCCGGCTGTTCATCCTCAGCAGTGCACGTCAACTGGTGCTCGAGTACCTCCTCCAGAGTGTTGAACTCCTGGTAGCAGGGGAAGCACATGTACACCGACGAACTCTCCATGGCTGCCGGGGGATTAGAAATCAAAAACATTTCATAAGAAACGCAGCAATGCAAAACTGAGTTTTAGATAAAGGTGAAACAGTTCACAAAACCCAGCATGCTCGGAATATGAAAGTGATATCTCAACGTGAGCCTTATACAGATGCCTACCCACCAGTGCATTACATTTGAAGTTAGGTTGTGAACATTGCCCTCTCCTGATGAAAAGAAGTGCCTGCATATATTATCAAGACAACAGCTTGGACACAAGCGCCAGGAGGCTAACCCTGGGGTTGCCAGGATGACTCACCATGCGCTGAGCCTGGGCTAATTGTTATTTTGACCATGCAGGTTGCTGCTCAGTAGAGACCTTGCCAAGTCTCTCTCTCTATCTGCCATTTCACGGGCCGAGTCGACGTTTAGCTCCAACATCAATTAGATATGTGCTGTAATTGGACCCACTGGAAGTGCATGCTGCTGCTGAATGTAGCTAACTATAATCAAACACAACCTCTGCGATCCTTCCCACTCACTGGATACCAATCAGACCTCGTACTGCACCAGCAAAGCTCTACTTTGAAAAAAGAACCTTACAAATCAAAGGAAAAACACCAAAAGACCCACATCAGTACCTTTGAATGACACCTTCTGGTTGATCATTTTAATTGGGAGACATGGCAAAGACTTAAAGGATATGCCTGGCGATATTCCATATTTTTGTTATTGTCAACAAATCCCATGACAAGACCAAAACGATGCTATGTTAGTCTGTCTCTCAATGCTTTCCAACTTCCCCAGCAGGTTTGTGACACTCATCCCCAAGCTCATGTGTTCCTACTGAAGATGTAAATCTTTGAAAATGTATCATAGATATATAGATTACTTTTTTTAAAGGCAACTTGTCCAAAAAAAGTTATGTCATAAAACAGCTGGGCACTGTAGGTTTTAGCAAAAGTTACTCAAATAGAGGTAAAGGTATTGTTTTTATTTGTTGGGGGCTGTTTACAGAAGCAGGATGGTGTCTACATGGGATCGACTTATAAAAAACTACAGTAACCACATTCATCATAAAGAAGTAACATGTAACCAGTGTTGGAAATTAACTTTTTTGTCCACCTGCCACTGTGGCTGGTGGCTTCCAAAATCTACCAGCCACTCAATAGATTAACATTGTCTTTTTGGCTGGTGATTGGTGAATAAAGCAAATCTAGCAGCCACCTGCATATTTTACCAGCATTTGGCTGGTGGCTGGTGCTAATTTCCACCCCTGCATGTAACTCACATTTGGACGAGTTTTCGAGGTCTATATGAGGCTTTATCAGGAATGTGAAATTGCTACACAGGCAGTAGCCTACTTGTTGGTGGGATAAATTCATTCTTGGCTTTGGTCTTTTCATGGGTCTTGTTTATCGCACGAAAAATACAGAATATAACCACATCAGTTAACCGTCAATTATGGCATAATAATGCCCCACTGCCCCCTGTTGGGGTGATAGTCTAGCGAGGTCTGTGTTTGAAGATTCAAGATTCAAGAGTTTTATTTGTCACATACTCATACAGGATGTGCAGTGAAATGTAAAGTGGCAGTGCTCACAGGATTGTGCAAAACAACATCAACTATACAAATATATAAAAAAAAAGAAATTGTGGGGACAATGGCATTATTTACAGTGAGAGGGGTCTATATACAATATGGAATATAAATATAAGTGTGTGATGGGTGTGTGTGTATGCTCTATATGTAACCCTATGTGTGTGAGTGTGAACGTGAGTGGGTAAGAAACCTTCTTCTCAGCAGAAGCTCTACTGTCTGGGTACAGATGGTCAGATCCAAACCACTGGGTTTTTTGCAACACTGCTGCACCTTTAGTCTAGCAGTGACGTTAAAGGATCAGATGTGAGGTGGTCTGCATCTGCTTTTACCTGCAAGCACCAGCTGTAATATGCTTTTTTTTTTTACAATGTGCATTTCTTAATGAGCCAGGTGTACCTGTCTAAACACCATGAATGTTAATCCATGACATGCATTGTGGAGGATAACCTGACATAAGCCAGTGCTTATGAGTGTTTACTGCAGGGACAATGTCAGTCAGGGGACAAAAAAATACAAATAACTCCTAGTTCTAGTAATACCAAGCCTCGCATTAGCTTCTCTGACCCTTGCTAGCACGAATGACAACTGCAGAGCGAGTCAAAGCTAGCAGCTAACGTTAGCTCGCAAAGTGTGTTATATCTCTGACCAGTTCAGTGTTGCTAACATGCAACGATGGCCATTTTTCTAGCAACATGGCTAACCTTCCCCCCGGCGTGGTGGTGGTTAGCTCTCCTGCTAGCTCTGAAGCTAATAAAAACAACCCTCAGTTCATTGCTTTATAGCGGGGCGCAGACGCTTCGTTACCCGGGCGACTAAACCCGGTTTACCGCTTGGACCAGTGCTGCTTTACTTTCTGCTACCAAGGAGGAGAAGAAGAAGAAAAGAGCGAAGAAAGGAGGGCGGGATACGCTTCTTCGGTGGTATAATGGCGGCGACAGACTAAAAGTTAACATTAGCTGTCTCCCCCCGTCGAAAACCTCCGTACATTCATATCAGTGTAAAATATGTCAGCGACAAAGCGGCATTGGTATAAAATAAGTAAAATTAATTCAACATAACTCACCGGGCTCAGACATTACCGGTCGAGGAAATAGGACAACAACTTCAGTTTTTTCTGCATGTTAGAAGGTCGGATCTGATTGGCTGAGCCGGTGACTTCATGAACCAATAGGGTTCGACTACACATAACGCTGAGGCAGTTTGTAGTCCAAAAGCGCGCCAGTGCTCTTAATACAGCCATGGCCAGTACTGCAGGGTCAGTGTAGTCCAGCCTAATAGGCCCACTGATGGGCAGTAGTGGACTTAGGTACAATTTTGAGATACTTGTACTTTACTTGAGTATTTCCATTCTCTGCTACTCTGTACTGTACTTACACTCCGCTACATCTCAGATGGACATATTGTACTTTTTACTCCACTGCAGATATCTGAGATGTATTACTTTGCAGATAAAGGTACAACACACAGGCTTATATGATAAGACAATACAATACATTCTTATAGATTAAACTACCAAATAGCAGATAAAGTTGTTCAAATACGAAACTCCATGAGGCCATTCGGCATAATCAGTACTTTTACATTTGATATTGTGACTACATTTTAGTGCTAATATATATATTAAGTCATACCTTTTAGCAGTGTGTGCTGTTGTTTATGCTTATCCTAATTATAAGAAATATTAGTTTGACAAAACACTGCCAACTAAAGGTCCACTTACTAGCTTTTTTTTTGTTTTTTAGTTTTGAATCACATCACAGGATCTTCATCCATGGATTGGAGTTTGCAGTTGTCAATGGAGACAGATCTGCTGACATGACATAACTCTTTAAGTCTCAAGCTTTATTCGCTGATGAGGACTGTGTGATACTGTTGAAAAGTCCAGAAAAGGCTAGTAAGTGGACCTTGAGTTTGGAGTGTTTTGTCAAACTATTATTTCCACGTCTATTAACTTTTCACGCTTATATATTAAGCCAAAGTGGACAAGAGGTCCTAAAACGTAAATGAAGACAGCGTGATACAGTTGATAGCTCAGGAAAGTATAGAGAGGACACTATTGGGTAAACTATTTCCAAGAAATAGCTTTCATGCTTATAAGAAATAATGTGTTAGTTCATAAAGTATTATTAGTAAAAATCAATACATTTATTTCCTTGTTGATTGTTTAAATTGGATCCCATATGTCCAAAATGCCAAAGCCAATAATTATAGACAGTGTTTTAACTTTATGGCCCAAAGTCCCCGCAGAGTCCTAGTTTACACAAGGATAGGACAGTTAAACTATAGTGCAGAGCACACACTGTAGATGGCTTTGTGTGTTTGACACACACGTTCCAAACCAGAATATCAACCAGACATCCAGTCAGTTAATGAATGTCTAAGCTTTCCCATCCCCTGCCTAAAACCAGATAATATCAACAGTGGTTATTTAAAATAGCAGGAATCTTGAATACATCAAATTTGTTATAATTATGTACTTTTTTTTTGTTTGCAAAATGAGCTGCAGAGGACGAAGAGCAAAGAGAGGCTGGACAAAGATTATACCTGAGCAGGCAAAAGTCCATTCACGAGATCCTGAGAGTCATTTTGAGATTTTTTAGGCAGCAATAACAATGAGTTACAGACAATTCTTTCGTCTCAATACACCTCTATATATATATTTATTACTTCTCATCATGCATATACAGTACATACTGTTTACATTCAGCTTATCCATTTGAAACACTGCCTTCCACAAATGTATATTTACATTTCTTATTTTATATTTATATATGTTAATATTTAAGCCCTATATTTTAACTTGCACAGTTTTATGTCTTTGATTGTCATTTTGTTTTACTTGTGTGATTTTCCTGTTTTACGTATACATTATTAATGAGCATTTTTGAAGGGTACCTGAGACCCAAGATTTTCATTGCCAGCGACTGCTTGTTGAAATTGTTGTGCATATGTCGAATAAAGAAACTTGAAACAAACAACACAAGACAGATAACACAAAATATGCCTCATAATCAAAATGAAATAGAAAAGAGACTATAAAATCATGACTAAAACTTCAATCACATAAAATATTTCATCCTAAACGACCTTTAAGGCGCTTTAAAACCACCCAAAAGCTGCTTGGGTTGGGTTATGGATAGGCTACATTACCTTACATACAGCACATTGAAATCATACAAACTTTTTTGTCATCAGGGATGTTGGCAGGTTGCCTGAATTAATAACCTCGGTTTGCATTTATTTAACACAATGCAGTATTAAAACCTTCAGCACACACACACAGCACTCTCAGCACTGAGGCGAATGTTTCAGCTGCTGATAAGCAACGTTGTTTACCACGCGATGTAACCACAGTCGGTTTGTTACTGCGGCTCTTCGAGGATTAATTGCAAACTGTTTTCACCTTTTTCATACAGCGACAGCAATAACTGCATCATATGACTTCAACTGCACCTGAATGGCCACAGAGGTATATTAAATCTATACTATAGAGCCTTACACTTATCAGATTTACCCACCTCACAGTGAGCACAGCCAGCTGCATCAAGTATTATATACAGAGGTCAGTGAAAGTATAGACTAGCCCACTCCACTCATTTCCCAGAATTACACAGTGCCCCAATGTGCCCCTTTGGCTGATAGGGAGGATGAGCAGCTCCTCCAGACTGCTTAACTTGACTCCAAATGGTATTAAAGAGGCCGAACGGGCATTCAGCCAGAGGGGCCGGGGCCACTCAGGCTCCGCAGAAACGGTGCAAATCTGCCCGACACATCGCAGGATAACATGATTCAACCTTGACATATCGCATCACCACGATGACGACTTAGCAGCCATGTTTTTCATTGAGGTCCCAGGAGAGGAGGGCTGTCTTGTCCCGCGGCGCTGATTCCTCAGCATCCCCACACACACACATGCACCTTCCTCATCTTTTTCCTCCTCTTCATCTCTTGTTGTGTTGTCAACATCTCTACCTTTAGGCTTGTGAGCGCAGATGCTGTTGTACTCCAGTGGAAATAGGTTAATAAGGATGTTCTTAACTCTAATGGCAAAATTAGAGGATACAAACACTATTTGACATGACATTAATATTAAGGCTGTCAAAGTTAACGCGATAATAACGCGTTAATGCAAATTTGCTTGCAGGCAACTAATTTCTTTAACGCATTAACGCTGTTCCATCTTTCGGAGGTTGTAGCGGGCTCAGTTTTAAAGCTAGAGTGAAGATACTGGTATCATACGAAACTGGAAAAACGAAGGAATCCATCGGTATCAACCATGTCATGAAGGAGGCTAAATAACGCTCCAAACTTACGCTAAATTTTTGGTTAGGAAAAACTGTCAAGGGGGTCCCTTGACCTCTGACCTCAAGATATGTGAATGAAAATGGGATCTATGGGTACCCACGAGTCTCCCCTTTACAGACATGCCCACTTTATGATAATCACATGCAGTTAGGGGCATGTCATAGTCAAGTCAGCACACTGACACACTGACAGCTGCAGAGAGATACAATACACCTATATTTCCCCACATCATAAATCTCTGTCTGTTATGTATAAACATATATTCTCATCAATAATTATCAGGTGATTATATTCCCAATGAAATGTATTTTGGGATAATTTTCTTAATTGTATGTATTTTTGGTTGAAGTTCAATATCAGAGTGGAAGGGATCATTCATAAATATATAAACCTGTATCAGTATTTATGCCTCCTTGTAGACAAGGTAACAAGCATAAGCTACTCAGTTCTACACAGTTAGAATGCTGATGTTAGCATTTAGTCCAAAGCACCACTGTATCTAATTACAGCCTCACAGACTCTCAGTCTGTTATTCACCATCTTTATCAGTTTATAGTCAGCTGGATTTGTTCCACAAAAAAAACTGATAACAGACTAATTTCGGGAGTTATCAAGAGGATCATGGTTTGAGATTATGAGGCTTCTTAAGAGCTTGATTCCTCATATCTAAAAAAGAAAAATGCTGATATTCATCTTTGCCATTTGCCCCTTACTTTTGATATTTTAAGTAGCTGATATTACTTCTGCACTTTTTGAATGCAGGACTTGTAACATAGTTTTTTCACACTGTGGTGGTAGTATTTTTTACTTCAGAAAAGGAAGAGTACTTCTTCCACCACACAATACAGTATTAATGAAATATGCTAATGAAGTGAAGATGCATGTAGTAAAGAGGATTTTGTTTTAATAATCCTTCTGAGGATGGGGTGGAAATGACTGATTTTTGTTTTCAGCCATACATCACCATGGAAAGCAGTGCGATGAGGTGAAGAACAGACATTGAGTTTGTGTTCAGCTCAGGTGTTGAGACATAAACAAAGTTTTTTCTCGTGTGTAGACTACTAGTGCTTTCTCAGGCCTTTCTCCCCCGAGAAATGTTGATTGTGCTGAATATAAAAAAGCATAAACTTGCTTATCAGCTATGTGTCAGAGGATTTGCTTTTTTATGAAACCTTTTCTTTGAGTTGGGCGGATCAGTGAACTCTGGAAGGGACCAGTTTCAGAGTGATGAAATCAGAACGGTTGTTATGGAAACCATGACGTTGCAAAATGTCAGTGAAAATGTTTTTGACCTTGATGAAATCACAGTTTGATTATATCAGATGTGTGAACAGAGGGACAATTAACATGCGGGTATTCATACTGTTTATATTTGTTATCTCTCTTTTTGACATAGTCTCACTTTTGTTTCAAGATATCTGAGCATCACATTGAATTCAGGTCTCATTTGACTTCATGACTTCAAGGCGCTTCAGCACACACCTCAAACACAGCTGAATGTCTTCATGGTTGCTTAACAAGGACCGAGGAAGCCTGAAGCCTCTCCCACACATTCTGTCTCAGAGCGACTCCAATGTTTCATTCAGACCGGAACCTGCGGTTCACTGCTGTAAAGGAAGAGCAGGATTTTAATGAAGTCTCAGGGTGTCTGTGAACTTTCTTCTTTCGTCTTTCTCCGTGTTCGGTATAAAAATATTTATAGGCTCTGGCAGAACCTTTGCCACCCGGTGCTTCTTGATTACCTTTAAGCCTGCCCCTCAAGTTCATCTCACATAAATTAATACTTTGTCCTTGTATGAGGCCCCGTCCTTGGTCTCTATTCATAAACATGAACTCGACACATCTTGCAGAGACATTTTGCATTGTGTGATCATTTCTGAGGAAAGATTTTGGTTCACAGAATATTTGTTGAAGTTAGAAAGTTTGAATGTGATAGTAGTAGGCAGAATAAATACTGTGACACTCTGTGACTTACAGTATGTTTGTTATTAGTTTACAAAATCAGTCATAAACAATGTATATTTGGGTTTGGAGCTTTTACAATTGTATATATATATATATATATATATATATATATATATATATATATATATATACATATACATATACATATATACACACACAATGAATATTTGAAGGAAACAATAGAAATCATAAGTGAAAAAAAAAAAAAAATAAATAAAAAAAGATATTCTATGATTTCCGTTTCCAAATTTGAATCTATTTTGTACCAAAACCCTCATTAGATGAATAGATGTATTTCTTTATTGGTGGCCAATATATTATTGGTGGATAATTAAGAAAACAATTTTTTAGTGTTCTGATAATTGAATGCCAGTGGATAATAATGTTCTATAATGTTCAGAAGGAGTACTTAATAATACTGCTGTACTTGTACTAAGAAGTACTTTTAAATGCAGCAATTTTACTAGTAATGGATTTTGTTGTATTAGTAGTTTTACTTAAGTTCTGTTAAGAATCTTAAAACCTCTTTCCCTGCTGGTAAACACTACCTGGGACTGAAGAAACCACAGATTGAGATTAACAGAACGGAAATAAAAACTGAAAATCTAGTTTGACTACTACTTTTTTTGGTTTTTGCACATTTTTGAAATTGCAAGAGTAATATTCTTGGTTATTGTATCACAACAATCAGATAATCACTTATCATTATTGGCCCTGAAATTCCATATTTGTGCCTCTCTACTGGATTACTACCTGGGTCTAAAAATGCTGTGTTAATTTGAATAAACACATTAATCTAGGACTATGCAACATATGAACACAAGCTTTGTCTTTGGATACCCAGGACAAGTGAGTATCACTCAACATGCTGTTTTCATATCATCATCATCCCCATGTGGTCATGTAAACATGAGCAGGTATAATTCAATCATGAAAGTGAGACAGGAACAGTTTCATCACTTTATTAATGAGTTTAATTATTTATACCAACAAACAAAAACTGTTTCTCTCCCTCCATCCCTCTCCCTCTTCATCATCTCCTTTATCCAACCGTTCTGTTCCCAACAATGACAGTTTACCCTCAGACGAGGGTGATAAAAGAGCAGGGTCACAGCAAATTAAAAACAAAGTGTGACAGATCAGAAGATGGAAATAACATTAAAATAGCACGTTTAGTCAGCTCTTCATTTAAGAAAAAAAGTCAGGAGTACTGAGAATAATGTCCATGGTCTGCCAGCACACATACAAACACACACACATTCCCTGCAGCTGTGCTATGAAGCATACACACTGTACTAACAGGACGAACCCGTTACACTCATACGACATACAGTGAGCGAAAACAAGAGACGGTCGGACACAGGAGATGATACAATGTCAATGGACAGATTCATTATTTCCCCTTTCCTCCAGACACACACACACTCACACAAACACACACACACAGGGTGATCCGTGCTCCCTCCCAACACCACGACCCCGTAGATCCAGAGGCTTGTAACATTCCCTTCACATTGAAGTTAATTGGAAAACTGGAGTTCCACCTGTTGGCTAGCATGTGCACCTGCATACACACAGGACCACTGATTGGAAAGCACACACACCAACATCTGGATCTCAGTACAGTATCTTGGATGTGAAATCGTTTTGCATGTGACATTGCTGGACTAAAATTTGGAATAAAAAAAAAAAAAAGAAATCCCTCAAATGTACCACCCCAGTGGAAAAGAAAAGATCCCCTCCCCTCCCCAAAAAAAACACAATACAATAAATAAAACAGTTATGACAACATTTATGGGGGAAAAGGGAAAGTCGTGAAGAGAGAAATGGAGGGAGAGAGAATAAAAATGAAACATTTTGTTCTGTTTTTCCCTTCCTGAACCAGGGACTGAAATGAAATCGTATTTACAGACTGCGACTGAGGATAAACAGTCCGGCCGCTGCTGCGCCGGTCTACTAGAGAAAAAAAATTACAAGAACAACAATATAATAACAATAATAAAAATAACAAAATAAAATAAAAGGTACTTGATATTTACAGTTTAGCAGTGAAAAAAAGGGAGGAGGAAAGAGGGAAGCAGAAGGCAGAGGGAGGAGGACGAAAAGGAATGGAAGGGGAGGCTCCAAAAGCTGTTGGGTTTCTGGGGGCTGAGCATCATTTCTGGTCTGATTATTACTGAGATTAGTGGAGGTAATATAGTGTGGTCAACTTGGGCTGAACATGCACGTTTGCGTGGTGGAAGAAAGACAACTGGTTCATGCCGACAGTGGACTGCTAGGCTGGGTAAATCATTCACGATCAGTTCCTACCAACACGACAGGACAACATGATATGAGCGTCACGGGCAGGCTGTTTGGAAAGGAGCGACGAGGGTTTCAACAGTTCTCTCACACAAACCAAACAGAATTCATCCAGAGTCCTCCTCCTGCACAAACAACAACTGTAGCCGAAATGACAATGACGAGCCGGGTGAACGGTGAAAGCCTCTGCGCCCGATCCTTCAACATAATCAAGCCGATATGAAACTTAACACCGTAAAGTGACATAATTAATGACTTCTCACCCTACAGTGTTAGGCAACTGTGTTTATGACATGCGAGACATCATTGAGGCTTCGATGCAACTGGAGCCTCACCCCAACGGCTCCCTCTGTGATAAGTTACGTTAAACATCCGGACAGTACGCATAACTCGCCCCTTTGCTTCCTCTCTAGTCCCGTTGGGAGATGTGCAAACTTGAGAATTAACGTGAAACGCTTGGTTTCCAGCTTAACCAATGAAAAGCTTATACAGAAGAAACTAAAAAAAATGTGCACTCTGCTCCCTCTCATTCACATAAAAGGCAGTTGAGGAGCTAATATTCAAAAATAAACTGTGAAGACAGGCAGTGGTGCCCTCCTTTGGAATAAAATTTAAAACCACATCTTATCTAAAATGAGCCGAAATCAGCCAATATGTTCCGTCTGGTATCTAACTGGGAGATTTAAAAGAAATTCTTCATATTTGTTCACCGCTGGGCTGCGTGAACTGACAATACTTGAGTAGAGTTCTTGGTAGAAAGTGACAGAAAAGCCACTAGTCTACACAGTGGGTTGTACGATCAAACATGCACACTACAAGTGTGCCATTTTTAACCCCACTAAGAATGATTGTCAATGTTATTCAGGCCTTGCATACGGCCTTATTATCACCCCCATAGCCAATCAGGACCCCATTCATTGGCACCACGGCCAGACATAAAATGCAAATAAAATGAACATAAAAGGGATAAAAGTCAACTGTAGATTATAATACAAAAAATCCACATAACATGTACAACCCCCCCCCCCCCCCTCCTCATCTCCCAAACATCCCAACCAATGTAAGGTTTCTTCATTCTAACAGGGCCACAATGGACCGAGAACTGCAGCTTATATTAAGCCCAAACATGGCGACCTAAACATCCTTAAAACAACTCCACACCTTCCTGAAGCCAGCAGCCACAGAAATTGCTTTCTATTGGAAATGGTTAAAATTCAGGGAAAAATAGTAATGCCGAGTGTTTATGTGGGTGTGTGTAGTTATTTCTTTTTCTATTTTAAGGGTTTGGAGCCGGGAGGAAGGTTGAGAGGGAGAAGAGCAGAGGAGAGAAAAGGAAAATGGGGAAGACAAAAAGAAGAGGATGACAGAGGGATGGATGCTCAGGTGCTGTTGTTGATGGATCCAGGTGCTGAGCTGGGCTGGGCGGTACTGTCTGACACACTGCCCTCTGCAGGGGGAGAGAGGGAGCACACCCATCACCAACACTCAGAAATGATTCACAGTTCAGAGATGATACCTAACTGCCCATCATGTGATTATAATGTGTCTAAAAGTAAATAAGTAGTCTGCTGACATTCAATGGCTGGGCAAAAGCTACTCTTCGGGTTGGGTTTTAAAAAATGGGTCGGGGTTAAAGTTCAGACTGGGGTTAAGCTTAGTTTTTAGTCAGGGTCATATACTGTACATCAGACCGGCACATATGGATATTGCGCAAAACGTCAAGGCCGCGCCCCCTTTTGGGGGATAGAAAACATAAGATCCTATAGTTGTCGTTGCAATTTGACGCGTGTTTGATTGTAATTTTGACACATTTGAATGCATTTATCTCTCGTTAAACAAATGTTTGTTTTATACACATGTCTAATAATTATTTTTGCAACCTTGCCTGAACCTGAGCGTTCGCAATACCTTAATAAATTAAGGTTGATCGTCTTCAGTTTGCCCCCGTCCGAGTGGATGAATGACCCACACGGTGGCCAGATATTGCTTAGCCGGACATCTATAAGGCTACATACTGTATCTGATTGAATCACCAAGTATCGTGAGGCTTAGTGTTGTCTGTAAACCATCAACCTGTTAATAGCAAACTGTTTGATCTATAGTCTGAGATTTAGTTGAAGACTACATTCTGATGCTTCTATACTGTATGACTGTACTGCAGCAGCATCCCACTCAAGCTAGCCAAGCTAATTTATCCATCAGTAGTAACGGTCACAACATCATTAAGCGATTTGCCACACTGACAGTGAATATTCACCTATATTATATGCCTCAAATCTCAGTGTGAAAGCCTCAGTTAACCCGCTACACAACAGCTTTTCCGTTTCCCTCCTAATGTGACAGCGCGTTTTTTTTCCCCTAAAAGGAGGCGTGGCCTTGACAATGATGCCATGCCGGTCTGGTGTATAGGTCAGAAATGTACCATGTGGGCAAAACATACATTTATTCCCACACTATTTTTTGAGCTTCATTGGACAAAGTTTTACTTAATTATTTTGTAAATTCACTTGTGCTCCAAAGACAAACAGCCAAATAAAAACGGCCAATAAATACATCAATAAATCAAGAAATGATAAATAACGCCCCCCCCCCCCCCCATCCTCGATATGGTCGGTCAATGAAAAAGACAGCCTCAAAAGGAATCTAACCTTTTGTTTTGATACCTACCATGTGAGGCAGGCGATGTCTGTGCACGAGCGTGAGGAGGAATGAGTGTAGAGTTCAACTGGGGCTGGATAGACAGCTCTGCGGGAGCAGAAAAGACAAACAAATGTTTTATTACACATAAAATACTACGGGTGCAGTGACATGGCAACTAAGTCGAGGTCATCAGAGGTCAAATACAAGAAACACAGAGGAGATGAAATAGAAAAAAAAAGAATGGCATGGAGAAGAGAAACTGACCGACGGGACTGAAGTTGAAGAGGAGCGGCAGTTCTCGCCCGCTGGGCAGGCGGGTGTTGGGCTGACGCAGCTCATCGAAGAAGGCGTGCGCACACGCCTCCAGGGGAGACAGCCTGGTCACCGGCGTGTATTCCAGCAGTCGAGAGCAGAGGGCAATGGCCTCTGGTGGGGTACGAGGCTTAAACACCTGACGGAGGAGAGAAATTTAGAAACCTGGGTTTATGCAAATGCAAGACTTGATGTGCTTTCAGGCAGCGAGTGACTGCAGCAAGGGCAGGGAGGGCAGCTGCCGCTCTCACGCACAGCGTTTATGATGGTTCAACTTTTCCAACTTGCCACTGCAGCTTGGCGTGTGACCACGGCAACCACAGAAATTACAGCGAGGGAAATGATACATGAGATGATTTTACAGTATCGGAGTTCCCTGAATTATACACCTCTTCAGAGAGAACAGACAGCTCAACAACATCAGCTTCAAAGTCTGATTATCCAGTCTGGGACAATAAACATTTGTGATACTATTTAGCAAAAACTTGTTATATTAACCGTGTCATATTTCTTTTCCTCTATTTTAAAGCTTCAATAAAAAATACTAGGCAGCAGCATCAGTGTTTTTAAAACTAAAACAAAGTCTACTTATATGTAGACATGAATCATCAAATTCCAGTTTCTTATTTTTATATTTTCCTATCCTATAAAGGGCAAAAAGCCGTTTCAGACGGAAAAATATATAAATATATAAGTACAGTAAAACTTGGATAACAGCTATCTGGGATTAATATTCTCCAGTAGTGGCTACATACCTTTGTCCAAGGGTGTGCTTTGATCTGAGGGAATTTGAACTCTGTGTAGTTAGGGTTCATCTCCCGGATCTGCTCCCTTGTTGGTGTCCCCAGAACCTGACGAACAAGAATGAAAAATTAATTTTCATTAATATTAATCACAATCATTGGTAATTCCTGCATGCCTGTACACAAAATGTGGACCAGGAGCAGGGATCAGCGTGGATGATAACACAAATGGCCTTTGTTATATTAAGTTATAGTTGTCCTTCTGGATATACAGTACTGTTCTCCATTTAATAATATCTGTATTTAAATGTATTCAAATAATATAATTACATACATGTACACACGCATTGACTGGTGAGGTATGTAGCATAAACTTTGCTAGTTTATAGAGGTGATCGAGGTGTGGAAGTTTTTCGATTATAAGAGGCATCACGATGCGGACTTGAATGATTCTGAATCGATGCAGTGACGGGACATAATCCAGAGTTTGGTTTCATTTCTGCTCAATGTGGGTCTTTACTGCTTTTTGCTGTCATTAATTGTCGCGCTTGTTTCTCTCCTCTCTACTCTGATCGCCGTGTTTCACCGAGGGCGGAGCTTTGTATAAACACTCCGTGTGAGCGGAGCTGAGAGATGGCACTCTGTAGTCCCCTAACTTGTTGCTCTCGCTACCAATATTAGCTGCTCTGTTTCAACAATGTTGGGCTGAAAATACGTGCATGTAGGCTGAAATTCAACTGCCGTGTCGTTCTGCCGGGAGATGCAGTGACTTAAACGTTAAACCAAGTAAGAGTAGAAGAGCTATGAGTAAGGAAAACTAACTAACTAACTGAAGTCCGCTAGCCACTAGGTGAATTCATGCAGTGTAAAATACCATAGACATTCAGGAACTGCCCTGTCTTAGAGCTGCTATGCAAAAGCTGCTCTGTAGATTACAGCACACTTGTATGAATGATTTATGTTTTGTTTTTGTAATGTTCATATACTGAGGGCGTCTGTGGCTCGGAGGTAGAGCAGATCGTCCACCAACCAGAAGGTCGGCGTTTCGATCCCCGGCTCCTCGAGTCCACATGTTGAAGTGTCCTTGAGCAAGATACTGAACTCCAAATTGCTCCCGAAGGCTGTGCCATCGGTGTGTGAATGAGTATTTAGATTAGATAGATCCTGATGGGCAGGTTGACACCTTGTATGGCACCTCTGCCATGTAGTGTAAAGCGCTTTGAGTGGTCAGAAGACTAGAAAGGTGCTATACTGTACACTGTAAATACAAGTCCATTTACCATTTACTGAGGTGGTTCACACAGATACTGGTATTGAAAAAAATGCAGCTTTTTATATTATAGACTGTTGCAATCTGCTTTTTTAAAGCACTTTCTGAACAAAAGGGAGTTCAGACTTATCTGACTGCTTGTATTAATTGAATAAAAAGTAGCCATGTGCAGTTATATAGAAAACTGAGGATGCGATACATCGAGAATCGTTGTGCTTTGGGCATGTTTCTTTTTCCATAGTTCTTACAAATGCAGAACAGTTTATTGATACCAAAACCCAATACTGACAGCAGTCTCAATTCCAATCTTTAGACCATGTCTCCTTTCATCTAGCGGCTTGTGTAATCAGTTGGCTTTCAGCCGCTGTTTGCGGTATCCCTACTGTACCTTGATGATCTCTACTAGCTGGTCCACACCACTGTCCCCAGGGAAGATGGGCTGGCCCAGCAGCAGCTCAGCCAGCACACAGCCGGCCGACCAGATGTCAATGTTGGACGTGTAGTCGGTGGCACCAAAGATGAGCTCTGGGGCACGATAGTACCGTGAGCAGATATAGGACACATTCGGCTCCCCCCGAACTAGCTGCTTCGCACTAGAAGGTGGTAGAAGGGAGATGAAGCAGAAAAAGACAGTTCAGGAGGGGAACGCCCGTCAACATGAACCTTTTATTTTTTCCAGTGTGTCTGTTTTCACAAAACCACAGCATGTAAGCAACCAAGTCAGAGAAGGTAAGAAAGACATATGACAGATCAACGCGGGGAAAGTCAAGGCTGAGAAAGAGATGGCAACACAAACTGACAGCCAAACCAAACACGCACGCTGAGACACAGACAGTCACAACAATGGAAAGAATGATGGAGACAGACAGATGCGTCCAGAGGCGGCATCTGGTACTGACCTGCCAAAGTCACAGAGTTTGAGGATGGCCGTCTCTGGGTCCACCAGGAGGTTCTGGGGCTTGATGTCTCTGTGACACACGCCCTGGGAATGGATATAAGCCAGACTGCGGAACAGCTGGTACATGTACACCTGAGGGGGGGACAGAGAGGGTTGGCTTAATGCTTGACAGTGTTTAACAGACTCATACAGATATTCCAAGAGGAAAAGCAAAAGAGCATTTGAGGACACCCAAATTCACTATTGTCACGTCTTTTCCCTGTTCCCAGGTTCAGTCAGGTGTTTCATTGCTCCAGTGCTCAATCAAGGTTTCTGCAGGGTTCACCAAGTTACATTCAAGACTTTTTAAAACCTTTTTAATACCACATTGAATGCAATTTAATTCCACTTTCATTATCATACTGGCCGAAGTATTAAAGTACGATGGAAAACTAGCGGGGACAATATGGCCTTGAAATATCACATTTCTTTCAGTACTTCCTCGCAGTATATAATTCCTAATGAAATAATTAATTTAATTAATGCAATCTGGACCTGGATAAGGGGCAGAAAATGGATGGCTTAACCAATTGAAAATGATTAATTCCATTAAGTTCATTTACGTTTTTGCTAAAACTGACACTTGCTCATTATGAGCTTCCAATCTACTGTCCTCCACAAAAAGGATTGAGCAGCCTCCTTTGAGCACAAACCACTGTCGCAACAATCCCACTTTTAGTTTATAGATGGGTCACATCTCCCAACAGCCTGCAATCGTATACAAAAATATTTTATCACTAAAATTACTGCCTTCAACAGGCAAGAGAAAACATCTTAAGATGAAAATAAAAGAAAATGAATTCAAGGTTTTTCAAGACCTGCAGATAGTCTGTTAATTAATTGCATTTTATAAATTCAGAGTAGTAGTCCGTGGTAGTGTTGTGCGACCTTAGGCAGTGGTTTTTAACCTGGGGGTCGCGACCCCTCCACTGGTTCACAAGATAAATCTGAGGGGTTGTAAGATAATTAAATAGTACAGGAAAGTAGAAAAATATCGTTCTGTTGAAAAAATGTATGCAATGTATTTTTCAGACTTATCTTCAATCTTTGCTAATTTCTTGTGAAAATGAATGAGGAGACAATCACTCTTCAGTGCATTTATTCACATTTTGTTGACATATATAGATGGACTGTGATGAGTGGTCGCAAGTTAACACTTTTAAGGGATCACAAGCCAAAGATTTTGGGAACCAGTGAACTAAGGTCTATCTGACTTGAGCTGGGTAACTGTACTACAAATTAAAAATCTCACATGCCATCTGGCTCATTTACTTATCACAAGGTGATGGAGGAGCACAAGGAGGAAGGATTGTGCATCTGCATACATTTTCGTCATGTGCCAGTCACTTCAATATTTGCCCTGATTGTGTTTTTGGGTGCACTGCATAAGTGTGTGCTGAAAGAAGCAGCTGTGTGGTGTCTGATGTAGCCCGCAGTGTCGTGTTTCTACAAAAACACAACATGGGGGTGAAAAATTCTCCCTGAAGATGTGCAACCATCCTCATCCAACCCCTATTTGACATTAGTCTACACATCCTAGGTCAATGGAGTCATTCTCGAATCCAAATTGCTCACACAGTTAAGTCTGCACCCGTTTAATGTGTCTGTGGAATGCAGACGGTAAGCATCTTAATATGACAAATCACTGTCATCATCCCCATTATCATCATTATTACCCGCATGATGCAGTGACAGCAGGCTGGGCGCAGATTACAAAATGATTACGGAGGAAATGATGACTGAGGGATGGGAGATGGTGTTTAAAAAGAGGGAATGAGAGAGAGAAGAGGGGTGAGGAAGGTTGGGAACAATGAGAGACACGGCAAAAACACGGAGACTCAGGGGACGGGGGGGGGGGGGGAGAAGACCCCAGACATGCAGTGATAGAAGTGTGTCGCTGGAGGACGGAGGGATGACAGAGGAGAGAGAAAGAGTGAGAGATCAGTATGCATCTCAAAGCCACAGGGGAGCAGCAGGCTGAGGAAGGGAAATGGGCCATGAGACAGCTATAATGTCCTCTGCTGCTACAAACACAGTAAACACATAAACACTGGCTCTGAAATGAGCACCCTTTTGGACACAGGGAACCAAGTGTATTGCAAACAGATTAATCCCCACAGGACCATCTTTCCCTTTCGGCTTTCATAATCCTTAAACAGTGAGCAGTTAGATAAAAACAAACAGGAAGATACTTGGATGTTTGTTTGATCCACAGGCAATTAATGAACAAAATATTACTTTCAATTTCCGCTGAATTTAGTTATAAATTGCTCAATAACTGATTAAACTAAATTCAAGACTAGGATGAAATATGTAAATATAATACCTTTTATTATTTGACAGAGAGCGAGAGAGAGATAATGACCTGGCACTGAACCAGAGACTAAGCATGAAAGCAAAAGGTACAAATTAAACAAATTAGTCCAGGTGAAAATTTCCGCTATTCCATGTCAGTGGCAGATTGTGACTTAGGCACTTTCACAAACCGTAGTCCGTTTGACTAGTCCGAACCGAATCAGAGTGAAATTGATACTTTTGGTTTGTTTTCTAATTAGTCTGGTTCGGTTTCACGGTGCACAAATTAAAGCGGACCAAATTAAAAAAAATAAGCTGCTATTTTTGTGGACTTTATTTGGCATATTCTGTATGTTCTCTTCGGCCCAGATGTCAAGCAAACATTAGACTTCTGCAGAAGTCCAGGTCCGTCCTCTCCCACTCATGTTAACCTGTCATTTACCTACGTCCATCTCAACGATTGCCCGCACAGACAGCCTGCGTTTTGGTTCGCTTAGAAACGGATGTTTTTGTCCGCACCAGAGCACGATTACTGCGTTCACAACTGCCCAAACAAACAGCACCAGAGTTCGATTAAAACGGACTAAATGTTGGCTTGTGAAAGCGCTCTTATAAGTGTCATCTTTTTTTAATTAATTTACAGTATTATACTTCAAACCTCAAAACAACCAAGAGCACAGATCTCTGCCAAAGATGAACAATTCTTCAAACTTATAAAACAACTGCCGTTCTAACAGATCGTATTGTATTTGTCTGTCTTCTGTGAGCTTCCAACAAAGCAGCACATGTTTGGCAATGTGGATGTCAGGGGTTCCCAAACATGAATGGACGCAGATGAACAGACGGGGGTGAAAACACAACCTCTGCAAGGGTTGTGGACAGGACTGTCTGTAGTCAGAAAGACCAGACGGTATATTTGCTTCTATGATCATAATGTCATCCCTGAATAACTAACATGGTGAAAGCAGTTAGGGGGGAAATGCCCGTGTGCAACACCCAGCTGTGAGTGTGTATATTTTCGTGTGTACCCACCTTAACATAGATGATGGGGATGGTGGTCTTGGCCTTGTTGAAGTGCCGAGCTACCCTGTACACTGTCTCGGGGACGTAGTCCAGCACCAGATTCAAATACACCTCATCTTTCTGGAAAGGAGGGAAAAAAGGAAAGAGGGCTGTATAATTAGAAGTGGGAAGTGAAAGTGATGCTATGAGTATAGAACAAACCAGTCTAATAAAATATGTTGTACATGGGGTGAGTAAGTCAACAAAAAATAATCACTGTGGCTGTATGCAGTGATTAGCTATATGACTGAAGATGGCTTTTAGAAGGACAACATGACACATTTATCTTATGGTCTGCACTTATTATCTTAATGAGTATGTACTGCAGCTGGCAAACAATGATAAAATAAACAATTACAGTTGATGCAGCTCATTGACACAACATTTACTCATCATAAGTAATAAAACACATCCAGTGTAAACACAACAAGTTAGCCTGCCATAGTAAATATTGCTTAAGCACAGTGGAGTGTAAACTATATCTGACTCAAATACAGGGGAGGATATTAAGGCTCATTGAAACCGATGTAATACTTAATTCATAAACTATAAAATCTTTCTTATTTTTACAGCAGCTGTACAGCTCATGCTTTCTCAGATGCGGATACGTTTAAAGCAAAACCACAATAGTAATCTGAGCAATTCAGCAAAAAGTTCTTGAACCCTTCAAACGCTAAGTAAAGAGTGTGAATTTAATGTACGACAAAGACCGGGATCAACTTGTCTTAAACATGTCTATGAATCATCATTGGTGCGTGATCCATTAAATGGCTGGGTGTGGAGGCAGAGTGCTTCATCTGGAAACTTGATCCCGGCTGCATAAAACGTCAGGTCAGTGCATACACACCTTCTCTCCACTGGAGTAGAAGAAGTAACGTAGCCTCACAATGTTGCAGTGGTCCAATTTCCTCATAATTTGCAGCTCCCTATTCTGCAATGAAAAAACAGGAAGAGAGAGAGAGAAATGCAAAACTTGTGAATTGTGCAAAAACATGACATAAATCAGGACAAATACTGAAGAACAACATATTCTAATCCACGGAGTGAAAGAGCAACAAACAAAGTCTACCAAGAGCCACCACAGCCTTCTTTGTAGATGCAATGTTTACAGATTTCTGTAATTATCTGACCGTAAGCCTGTGTAAGCATACCTTAAACCTCTTGTCTTGGAGAACTTTCTTAATTGCCACCATCTCCTGGCTGTCGATGAGGCGAGCCTGGTAGACCACTCCAAAGGAGCCATTTCCTATAACCTTTATGTCTGTATAGGACACTTCCTGTGGGCGATCGGGGCCCTGGCCGGGTGTGGCTACCACCGTCGTCACTTTGCCACTGTCTCCTGTGGATGAGAGAACAAACAAATCTCGTTAGAAATCTCCTGAAATGATCAGAACCAGGGTTCAAAATTAACACTCGCCAGTCGCCAAATGCGAGTAAATTTAGTCTTTTGCGAGTACATTACGGAGACCACCTGCCACTCTGGGAGTGAAAGCTGATGGTTTGCTGTCACTTCAATCCAGTGTAGGGATGCACCGATACCAATACTGGATCGGATACCGGGCCGATACCGATTCAAATTGCCGGATCGGATACCGGGCCGATACCGATTCAAATTGCTGGATCGGATACCGGTGACAATTTTGTGTTTATATACTATGTACATTATATACTGGAATTTTTAAGTTTTGACCAGTTTGTTGCTGAATTAAAAAGGTTTACACTTGAATTGTAATTCCTATTAATTTTGAAGATTTTCCACCAAGTCGTTGGTGTACGATTTATTATTTTAATAGTAAAGAACAATTAAATATATGTATATCTGTGTATTTATTTGTTACATTTTGTTTTAAAGTTAGGAAAGCAGTGTTTAAGTCAGGCCTGATGTTGCCTTACACATAAAAGAATGATCCCAGTCACTTCCACACAGCGAGGCATACAGCTGGCCTGGTGGAGAGGGAACTCTCTGAAGAAGACTGAACATGTTGCTACAGATTAAATAATATATTACTATTATTACTCTGAACTTATTTCAATAGTAGCACAACTGTCAAGACTGAGTCCCGCGGCGCTTGCTGTGTTTGTGTGTGTGTGTGTGTGTGTGTGTGTGTGTGTGTGTGTGTGTGTGTTTGAGAGAGAGTGACGAAGAGAGCGGAAAAGAAGGTGCAGGTGGACTATTGCACGCAAGTTATTAATAACTCACTCGGAACGCTGCTTTTTGACCCGCTTGCCCAAACCTGTGATATTTTCTAGCAAATTTACTTGAACCCGAAACAGTGACATCATGACCCTCTCTAGTTCAGCCTTTAAACCAGAGTCCTTAAGACACAGAAGCTAAACATCAACAAGCCCTCCATCCTTCTCTAAATGGTTGTGACCTATGTGGTGGCTCCCCAGACACACTGGCTGGTAATGAGCTGCTGATACTTCCCACAACACTCTCTCTCTGGTCCCCTGGGTAAAAAAAGCCCAAGCTCCTTTCATGCTGGAGACACACACATGATGCAGGTCTACTGAACTCGCACTCAACCAGAGTTAGACCCATTCATATGAGTCTGCTGTCAAAGATTAATCCCTTGTCGTCATAATTAATAGAGACTCGAATCTACAACAGTATTCCAAACATGTTACAGCTGAAATACACTTTACTTTACTCATGTAATTTACCAAATAAATCAACTAATACAATTTGTTTCAGTTTTCCTCGCAGCAAGCTTCTTTGCTTCGCTGTTTTCGGGGCTTTTCAGGAATAATCAGCAGTTCTTCAGGACCACTTCAGAAAACGGGGCTACAAGGAAGTAGGGCTGCACAATTAATCAATTTTATCGAAATATGGCCTACTAAAATTTTTCAAATTGCAGTAGGCGCAATATTTGTTAAAGGTTAAATGTGTGTGAAATTACCATTTCAAATTAAATATTGTCGTGCTGCAGAGATGTCCTGGCCTACACATCATATTCTAAAGACTACATACCTCTACAAGAAAACATCTTTGTTTGGTACAGAATCTTGCAATCAAACCATTATCATTCGAATGTTTTTCAATGAAAATTATGTTAAATTTATCATTCCCTCATCGCAAATGATATCGCAGTTGCAATATCAGTCAAAAATAATCACAATTAGATATTTTTTCAAAATTGTTCAGCCCTACAAGGAAGAGTGGATCACGGAGGCAGCTACACGTTTTGACAACATGTCTCAAACTGAATGTGTGAACAGAAAGAAATCAAAAGAACCTGACTCCTGCAATTACAGCGGGACCTGTCAACAATGCCACTTCACATATAAAACTCATACCTTCAACCATCCCCACTCAGGAAAAGGGTACGACATAAAAAGGCATTATAACTTATAGAAGAAAAAATTTAATATATATGCTGAAATGTCCCTGTGGAAAAAACAACAAGAGCCCTTAAAACCAGGATCTCTGAACACAGGAGTGCCATTTGTAACCATGATGCACAAAGTCCAGTAGCTATCCACTTTACTAACGCTCAACACAACATGTCTGACCGTCACATACATTGGCATTGAGGCTGTTAAATGTCCTCGTAGAGGAGGTGACATTGACTCTCTGCTCCTGAGGAGAAAACTATTTTGGATATATACACTGGGCACTCTCACACCAAGAGGTCTGAATGAGGACTTCAGTATCAGACCAATTCTGTGATGTTTATATGTAAAGGGCAATATCTATAGACTTGGATGATATTGGACTCTGTATACGTGATAAGATCAGTATTGTGATATGGGTTGATATTAATGCTTTGCCTGCGATTATCTGGGATGCTCACTGTGAGTGGGATTGTTCTTTTTCTAAACATGAAATTATTACCGTTCATTATGATTTGGGTACTTGGTTGACTCCAGATGTATATGTTGTTCCCACAGAAATAAAATAGGAGTAGAAGGGTCAATGAACCGTTTGATGTGTTAATTTGACTAGTACAAAAGAAAATGGTGATTGTCGTTAGTTGTTATGGCGACAACGGAACACACGTCAGTGGGGTAAAGTGTGGTCGCAGCTTGCCGGGAAGAAAACGGACGTCGCTCCCTTTTTACGTTATTATCACATGCTATAGATGTTCTTCTGTTAGTACTTAAGTTCAAGGTAAAATACAGGTACATATATTATTATTTACGACAGAATGTCTGACCTTGCGGAAATCAGGCAAAGTGAGACGTTCATGATCTAACAGTAACCGACAGCTCTAGTTAGGGTCAAGTAGCTGCTCAGTGCTTTACGCCTGTGTCCGTGTTGGGTCAAGAATGATTTGACAACTCGGCACCAGAAGCAATGACACTGTGAGGGGAAGAACAGCAGAGAAGAGGCCCATTGCCAAAAGGCTTGTCAGAGCCTGTGATAAAAATTGCGTGGACAGTAGCACACCCAGAAGTGCTACCATTTCCTGGGCTTGCTCACTTCGCCTGTCTCAACAGGACCCCTCCTGATCTCTAGTAGGCCTTGGTCCCCGAGTCTCAAAATGGAGTCAGACAATGAAGCATTTTGGTCTCTCCCATAAACTGACAAAAAAACCAAGACAGTAATTTGGCTTCCTCAACTGTTATTTCTGTCTGTATGAAAAACATCTAATAATTTAATAAATGCCAAATTGAATGACCATCTCCAATTGATTCGTGATGACAAAAGACAACTGTGTACTTTGCTATTTTTGCAATTTTCCAGCCCAAACTTTCTCAAGGTTATCAGTTAACAGCCGATAGCATATCCACATGATTGGCCTAGATGTGATCTCTGCCCTCAGGTCAGCAGGAAATATTCCGCTTTTGAGATCAGTCACTGTGCGGCTCCTGCACATTCCTGCATCCTGTATTCCAGCTCCGCAATACAATGTTCCCCTGTATTTCCTTTCAGCATCACTTTCACACCCTTTTTAAACAAGTTAAGTCAGAGGGGAGCCCATTAAATATGGAGCAGCTGTGGCATGATAGTCCCTTGAATAATGAATGCAAAGATGAGCACTCTGCCCAGCTGTCAGTGAATAGCTTTGGTTTCTGATACGTCAAGCCTGATGAGTAAGAGAAAAGGGATGAGCAGACTCTCATCACACCCACACTAATAAGCAATTAGCTTGGAGCTTGTTTGTAAGTGTAAAACTCTAGCACGTTTTTTTAACTTGATAAAATGATCAGCAGTTGCATGACAAATTATACAAATATTTTATGATTTGTGGCCTACAGGAATTATAACAGCACCTTGCCTGATGACAGATTTACACAAGGTGTGGCTTGGATGAATCACCCCAGCGCTATCGGTGCCTTTTAATCCATACATCTAAAACGTTCCCTTACTCCACAATAGAAGGTGCTTCAATTGACACCAATTGGAATCACACAATATACATTACAAATAATTCTATGGATGGTCCTTCAATTTGCTGATCAGAAAACTAGACTACCGATTCCCATACCTCAACTCGAATGGATCAGCATTTTGCATCGACAGATACCAAGGCTGATCCAATATGGTGCTCACTTTTTTCCTAAATTTAAAATCTATACCACGCTGCATAGATGGGATCATTTTTATGTAAGGTAACATGAGGCCAGAGATTGCTGTGATTGCCGTGGCACTAAATATTAGGGGTGTAAATCACAAGTTTCATCACGATACAATATTATATCGATTCTTTGGACAACAATACCACATTTGCGGATGTCACCAAGTCTGCCACGATACGATTTTTATCAATTCAGGGGCCTGCGATTGATAGGAGACGATATCATATGCCCCTTAACACAATCAGTTACATTTCTATCATCTCACAAAAAGCAACTAAAATATGATTTGACAATTTTATTCCTGAGCTGTCATTTTGCATCGATGATATTGGATCCAAAATCCTTCCGGTCACGCTCCCCGCTCGTTTGTGCTCTACTGCGCTCACATGCTCTGATAAAAGTTTTTTTTTTTTTCAAGATCTGGGCACAAAAAGGATCAATTGCAGGCATCGTTTGACTGGAGAAGTTTCGACACTACTTGGTACAGGGTTATTTCAGTCAATACCTTAAAAGGTATCGAGTGCCGATATGCAGCCCTATTCATGTGAAACTAACTTTTAATCAGCCTGTCGTGCCTGCCTTGTATAAAGAAGCACAAGTTGCTGCCAGTTCAGGAATTATCAACAGGTCAGTCTTCTGATGGAGAATCACATTTACATTACAGACATTTGTGATATTTATTTTTTTGTACTTAGCCAGCTGTTTAAACCCAAGCATAGATGCTTTCATATGTGCATAAGTGTAGGCATCCAGGTGCGTAGTTAGATTAGGTTAAGGTAAGGTTACCATATGCTGGTTAATAAGAAGGTGGCCTGGAGATATTTTCACTGATTAAAATTTCCACTTCTTCAGGCTACCACACGACATAGTATTGCAACCCTAGTTTGTCAAAAAATCTGTGCACGATCAGACTGGACCGAGGACGACGCCTAAAATGAAGACAGATGAATTCAACCTACATCCCTTCTGTTGATCATTTACTATCTCGTTAATATGTGTGTGTGTGTGTGTGAGCTCAGGATTTAAAGGCAGGACAGAGGCAGCTGGGATTTTAAAGGGTGTAAAAGGTCGTACAACATGTAAAAACTCACAGATCCCAGTAAATGCTTTTAAATGGGTAACTAGTAGTAGAAAGGTACACATATCAATATTTAGTAGTACCTTAGTAGGCCAACCTGGGTAACTGAAACAAGGTAAAACCAAACCAGTGACTTTAACATGGTTTCTCGTGTGTGAACACTAGGGCTGTCCCAAATACCATTTTTTTGGGCTTCGAAGCTTCGGTGAGAAATATTCGAAGGTATTCGAAGCTTCACGGCGCGGTGCAGCAGGCTGACATGTTCTGTCTGTCTCCATCTCCCCCGTTTCAGTGCCCGGGACAGTGCCGCTGCCGCACTACTGTACACACACGCACACACTTCTACACATAGCACAGCGATAAAACAGTGATATCCGTCTGAAAACAACTAATAATAATTCATGTTGAATATGAATAATGTCAAGGGATTATTCCTTATTTCATGGGCCATTTTGGGATTTATACATTATTATTATTATTATTATTATTATAATATACTTATATGTATAAAAAATAAATAAATAGATAAATAAACAAAGCATTCAAATACTGATTTGGAGGTTGATTACCATGGCAACGGTTGAAGCTTCGAAGCATTCGAGTCAGCCCTAGTGAACACACTGTAGAACAAAAATGAATGGCGCTAAGTATAACACCTTTTTTAAGGTATAACTGAAATGTGTCCTTAGCACAGAGTACTGAAAACTGTCAAGTAATGAAAGCTCCTTCACTGCTGCACTAAAGCCATTAATCAAATAATCACTATTTCACTAGTCACTACTATGCTGCCAAGTTGTCTGACAACAGTAAATAGAAGTTAACGGCGACATCCGTCTTGTGTGCCTGGCGGTATTGGCAGAATAACAGAGTACAGGTAGCAGAAAGCGACCTTCTTAACATTGCTGCTACATAGCGTCTGACAAGGCAGACATCACGCCCGCCTCGACCTCCGTTTTGTCCATGCACATTAAAAAAATGAGCCTGGGGTTTTTGGATTTATCCACTCCAAAGAGCTTAGTTTTGGGTGTGAAACTAGTCAGGTTAGTTTGGACAAAAGGCCAAAGGGTAGAGATGGAGATATGTTTTCAGATTTAGCCAGCTTAGAGTCAATGTAGTCTAAAACAGCACTTTTGTGATGTTTCCGCAAGGTCCAGGCACCTCTGACCTAAGAAAAATGCTTTCACAGAATGAAGCAAATCCTGATTACCAAGACTGAGACATTCTGAAAACTGAGAACCAGGAGAAAAGTGAGCTTACATTCAAAAGCAATGGATGTGAATGAGCCAAATCACCTGATGAAGATCTGCTGATTGGCTGCATGTACTAACTTTAGCAAAGACTTATTACACAGCAGCTCGAGTCAACTTTGATCTTTGACTTCCATTCACTTTCTTTGTTAGTCATTTCACCTGTTCTTATAATTAATTATTGATCAAAGACAGTATTATTTCTTCTATTTATTTTAACTCCAGTTTTTCTTTCCTGTTTTGAAGATGCTACTAAGAGCTGTGATGCCATTTTCTTCTGTCTCTCCCAGTCTGTCCTTCAGCACACATCTGTCCAACACTATAGACCCTTTCAAACTTGACAACATAAACATTCTACATGGGCCCCTTTCTCCCGGCAAAATATTTTGCTGTGATCGCATACTACGCACTCAATATGTGTACTATCGTTCATCATACTTTTGAGTAAATAAACAGTTCAATGTATCTTTTCGGACGCACTGAACTGTAATTACGAGTCATTTCCTGAGAGCCTCTTGGAGACGCATAACCATGGTAACCCATACCAACCTCATGTGACCAAAAGAGATTTGTGAGAATCATAAAGTCTGAACTAATTTAACAACTATATTATGCCTAGAAAATGGAATCTTATACTTACACTTAAATTGAGGCGTTATAGACGTTATGAGCTGTCCGCCATTATCTGGTATGAACATTGTCATCACTACCGCATTGCATTGCGGGATATTTATGCTGGCATAGTGTCCAGTGTTTGCATACAGCAATAGTTTACCAGAAATAGTATGCAATTTGCGTACTATTGGTTTCATACTACGGTTTTGGACATTGTAAAATATCTGACATACTGTTTTAGAGTACTAAATTGCATGTTAGTAGGGAAATTTCGGACGCAACCAAACATTCTAAATGGGCCCCTTTGTATTTCCTGTTGCAATGTCCGTTAATGCAGTAGCTGACAGGAAGTAAACTTGGACCAAAGCCGTTGCCCTCGCAACAGAATGGCAATGAAAAGGTCTATAGATCTTGAGCCAACTGCTACCGCTGCATAGCTGCATGACCCCTGAGCATTCTGCAAGTTCTTGTCATCACACCAGCAAAACCAACTGGAGGGACTTTGCTGCTGGCAAACCAGGGTTTCCAGTAGAGGCGTCAAAATGGTGACGATAGCGAGCATGTTCAACCACCAGCGTCAAAGTAGACAGTCCTACTTAAGGGAATAATGGCTTCCGCTAAGGTGTACAGAAATGTCATTCAATTCAGGACTTGTCTTCCACTTAGGGGGTGCTGACACGGTTGCACAGACAATGTGCAATATAAAGGTTAACCAAACTGTTTCCACTATACTAAGCTAGAATTGTTACTTTCTTCATGTAAGATGACCTGAGGTGGATTTATGTATTGGACCAGCTACTTTAACCCATGCAGAGATGCTTTCATATTTGTTTAGGCATCCAAGTGAGTAGTTAGATTAGGTAAAAGATAGGTGAGGTGTGCTGCTAGTTAATAAGAATGTGGAAGTCAGTAGTTTGGGATATTTTCATAGATTTTAATTTCCATGTCTTTAGGCCACCACACGGCCTATAGCATCGCAACCCTAGTTTGGCAAAAACTATCAGTGCAAGAGCAGACTGGACCGAGGACGACGCCTAAAAAGTTACACCAGATAATGTCAGGTCTACTCTTTGCAAACGTTAGCAAGCTAGCTAGCTTCCACATCTGATATTAACGACGAATATACATCAGAGCGTCGGCTAACTAACACCAACTATATTCTTGGGCTCCAATGCAGAAATATCGGTTAGGTAATGTAACCGAAAACATTCACATGACGCAATTTACCGTCGAGATATCAGCGGCTTAGTTCAGAGCTGCTAACGATAATGTTAGCTATGCGATAAAAGCCTCTTGATCGCAATTGGTGCCTTCATGAAAAACACAGCTAACGTTAGCCGGGCAGCTAACTTGAGGCTAACAGCTCGATAGCTCAGGTTAGCTCCGCGACAATGATCGACACTAAGTAACGTTACGACTCGTTTCTCTTAAAAAATAACGCTTAGCCCGAGCCTTCGTGATAACACGTAAAGCGGGCTCATAAAAGAAATATATTTTGATACTTACTTGGCAGTTTCAAATTGCCAAAGCTCGTCGAGCTGCTTCCACTGGCTTGTGAAGCCCCAGTTTTTCCTGTCGAGCTTCCACCGGCTGCCGCTGATCCGGCGCCGGCTGCAGCGGATCCGGGAGCTCCGGGAGGCTCAGCGAAGGAGCTGGTCCTGGGCCGCCCGCTGCCGCTCATGTTTGTGTGAACTAAAGCCCGGGGCGAGGTTGTGCGTTATTAGCAGCCAGACCGGCACACGCTTGAGCTTTATATATGTGTGTATTTTAATATATTCGATATAAATATAAACTACACTCACAGCGTTCTGTATAGGTTGCCCCGTCTCCCCCTTTCTTCCTCTGTAGAACGGTGATGGTGGGGGGGGACTGGGGAGTTGACGCACAACCACGTAAAGTTCGCAAGAGCTGCTGGGAAAATGAGTTTTTAAGGGCTTGGCGAGGTCACGGTTCAAACAAAAATATGAAAACTAATTCACAAAGCATTACAGTTGTGATTTTCCGTCCATACTGTAATGATACTTTAAAGTTGCGGTATGTATGGACATATAGGCAACACAATATTAATTTGTTATTTTTTAAACCAACAAAGTAATAATGTATGTAAGGCTAAATTATTCTGAAATATGAAAGATATGAAAACAAATTTACAAGATATGAAAACAAATTTACAAAGCATTACATTTGTGATTTTTAGTCCATACTGTAATAATATTTTAAAGTTGCGGTATGTATGGACATATAACCAACAAAATATTAATTTATTATTTTTTAAACCAACAAAGTAACAATGTATGTAAGACTAAATGAGTGTGAAAAAGAAAGATATATGCCAAAGCACATTAGGTAGCTAAATTAATGAATGAGTTATGGAGAAGGGGTGGGATTAAATAAGTTTGTACTTCTTCTCACTCCTTTAGAATATGTAAACCAAGGCAAGTGTTTGACAATTTCTTTTGCTTATGATTTTCATTGTATGTGGATACTGCTTTTTTTCTGGAAGTCCACTTGTTGTATGATGATTCTCTTTTTTTTAATTATAATTATTATTTTACATGTTCGAAATAAAATTTGAAATGAAATGAAATGATGAATGTAAATTGCAGAACTCAAAGTTACACTGAAAAAAACAGAATAAAAAAAAAAAATTCACGTGCTTAGTACTCGAACAATCGGTAAAAAACTACAATGCCCATCAGTAAAGCTCAGTTCATGATTGACAGTGCGCCTTGTCCAATCACAGGTTCTGAAACGTTGAGACTACCGCATTGGGCGGGGCTTCGTATCACAAGAATGGAGGCGATCGGCGGGCAAACGTTTCATTTCACGCAATGAAATGCGATTTTCCCACGGACACTTTTCATATTTTTGCATTTTCCACGCCACCGGTGGTGACAAGGGGGACTAACAAAAAAAAGGGGGCACACGCTTGTGCGAAGGGAAGAGTGATGACTACACGAGGGATCGTCCAACGAGAGTAAATGAGAGGTAAAGGGGGAAGAAGGGCCCGCCGCGGTAGCCGGAGAGCTTCGGGGAAAAGTGGGTAGCGCCGCCTGACGGACCGCCCGGAGAACCGGGGAGCCGCCGTAAGGAAACCGCGGTGCCGAGGAAAAAACAGGTCTGCGATATCGGAGGGAGCGCCGCCAACAGCTCTCCATATGCCATCGCACACTGTACACAAAGATATGAATCATATTTTGGGAGGAAAATCAGACAAGAGGTTCTGCTGAGTGGTGCTAGTGTTGTTAGCATTAACAGGGCCTTCACTTGGCTAAGGGCTGAGATCTGCGATGGGCTGTTCCATAAGATCTATATACACACTGCTGGGGCTTCTTATTGTACACATTAATGACAAATGTATACCGTAGCTGTTTGCGTTGTGTGACAGAAACACTAACATAAACATATATTAATCGATGGCTGCTACATAACTGCTTGATTTAATGTTGATACTGTTCAGTTTTAGCCACATGTTGACATTTTATTTTTTTGTTTTACCACAGGTGTGCTCTTCAACTGGCCTTCTGGATGACACAAGTAGTCTTCACTCATTGGACTCAGCACTGAAGTCATCTTTCATGATACAACCTACATAAGACAACACACACACTTTAATACACAGAGTACCAGCATGGCCGAGCAGCAGCAGCAGCAGCAGCAGGAGGAGGAGGAGGATATGTATGTGGAGCACCAGTATATGTGCAGCGAGTGCCACCAGCTCTTCAACACCCTCGAGGATGTGCTGATCCACCAGCAGATCCACACCGGCCAAGAGGGAGAAGGAGAAGGGGAGGTGGGGGGCGTCATGACCATCCAGGCCATCTCAGAGATGGGGCAAGACCAGCAGTACCAGTGTCTGGAGTGCGCGGCCATCCTCGTGAACCCAGAGGAGCTTCTGCAGCACCAGGAGATGCACATGAGAGAGGCGGGGATGGAGGTGGAGCATCAAGGTGAGATTTGATTGTGTGTATTTTGAACAAGCATGAAAAGGTGTACAGTAGATAGTCTGTGCATGACGCAACATGATTCTGTGGCTTTTGTTTTTCATTTAGTAAGACTAAGAAATAACACTGTCTGTGTGTATGACCGTTCCCCAGAGCTGTGTGAGGTTTTGGAGACAGAGGAAGGGTCCGATGGTCAGATGTCGGGACCCGTTCAGTACCAGTGCCTTGACTGTCTGGCTCTGTTTGACTCACCTGAGACCTGGCTGGAGCACCGAAGGACCCACAGCAGGAGCAGCACGCACAGTAGCGTAGAGACCTTGGTAAGGGAGACTCATTTAATTTAGGAATAACTGTAAAACCTTTTTGTTCTAATCTGGAAAGTAGAATTAATTTACCTTACATACTGCGGTATTCTTTCCGTCATTGTCACAATTGTTGGTTATTTAATAAATCAACTGGTGCAGGTCTTCCACAAACTTTTCAACTGTTGGTGCCACACCCTTTTAAGAGACAGACTAACAATTCATTTGTTAAAATAAGTTGCTTCCTTAATTGTATGTGGCTGTACCAACAGCATGTTATTGCGCTGTAACAACGATAAACAAAACATGCATATTGGGCTACAGTAGTTAAAGCTTCAGTAGGCGGAATATTTTTGGCATCATTGTGCAAAAATTCCATAATACCCTTTCAGCCTATTGTACTTCAAGTGCTCTGAGAGATAACTAGACTTCTGCACCTCCTCATGGCTACGGGAGACTTTGGCCAATCACAGGTCATTTCAGAGAGAGAGCGTTCCTATTGGCTGTGCTCCAGCTGGTAGGCGGTGCTTGGTATTTCCTTAACAGGTCTCAACATGGCTGTCGGGTCACAAACTTTCTCATTTTACAGCTAAACAGTACACTACAAGATGTGTCTGAAAACATTTGAGGCGAGAAATAGTAATTACAGTAACATAATATTGATTCATATTTGATCAGTGCTGCCTAGTTTGACCGTTTAATTGGAGGTTGTGACTGATTGACAGCTGCTCAGAGACGGCAGAGTCCAGCTCGGCTCTGTCCGTGAAATCTTGCAGATGCCATTCGGAGCACCGGAGGACACAGAGGCACATGATTTTTTTCAGATTACCTGTCTCATGCACTACTGTCGGGATATAGTGACCGTTTTATAAAAATAACTTTTTTAATCATATATGCTCCAATTCTACCCACTGCAGCTTTAATAATGTTTAACACCATATTCAGCTTCAATCCACATTTGTTGGAGTGTAGCCTTTCAACAGCAACATTTTCACTACGGTCAAAAACCCATTTGCTCTCCCGCTTGACGCACACAAGCGAGACACGCATCTGTATTAACAGGGCGGTCTAGCAGCAATCAAACACCACCATAAATTACATTTATTTAACCACAATAAGAAAAAAAAAATCTATTTCGGCTCTCACTCTAATATAGTAAATTAATTAAGTCATTACAAAGCAAAAAGATCTTAGATACAACTTGGGAACCCCTGATGTAGGTTATATTCTGCAGACTCATTCACATCCTAGAAGGAGATTCATGTTGAGTGTGAAGTGCATTGTCATCTTTATTGGGAGTGCATCAAACCGGCCGGCACTTTATTATGCTGGGTTACATCTCATTATAGAGCGAAGTTGCCAGTGGAACAACTGTAAATTTGAGCAGTAAATCTGGTAACCGCTGTAATTTACTCATAAACTTTCCACTGTGCTGAGTCATCCACATGCACAGCTCAAAATGTCTGAATGGTGAAGACACTTGGCAGTTTCTGACTTTGCATTCGTTTCATTTGGGTCAGGCCCCTTAAATGCTCCAGAGCGCATTCAGAGTGAAACATTTATCATCTCCGTGACTCTCTGGGCTGTGTAGGCCAGCACAGATTGGTTGGCTGCAATTGCACTGTAATTCTAGAAAATACTAGTTTGAATGGGCGTCACGGCCGAACGGCAGACATCTAGTCTCCAAAGCATCTGATAATCAACTAGAAGACGTGAATCAGAGCAACGGCACTGAACTCCGAGCGTCCTTTGCTATTCTAAATGTGAGAGCAAGGATCAAACATCACTTCATTTCTGTCGCGCTACATCCACTGAATATAAAAATGTAATAAGCTATGTTTTTTTTATTTTTGCAACAGGAGTATGTGCTGCAGCCTGATGGCACCGTCACTCCACTGAACAACATGCAGAACTACGTACTGAGTGAGCAGCAGGCCGGCGAGATCTTGGCACAGGTACTGTGGATTGTCATCACCTCACAACAGAGGAAATAAATGAGAATTAGATGATAAGGTTTGTACGTTCCTGTGTGTATTTTCCAGGTGCTCGCTCAGCAGCAGCAGCAGCAGCAGGAGCTGCAGCAGCAGCAGCAGCAGCAACAACAGCAACAGAAGAAACGTCAGTTTGTCTCCAAACCTGCCGCCCCCACCCGCTCCGCCCTGCTGCCTCCAGTGACGGCTGCCCCGGGCAACTCGGCCACCATGCACCTGCAGATTCTCACAGCTCAAGCTCTGGCGGACAACTCCTCCGGCCACGGTCAGCGCCGCTCCAAGCTGCCCCCTCTGTTGCCCGCTGTGGGCCGAGGCTCTCCGGGAAAGCTGGGGGTCCTGGAGAACGGCGTCCAGAGGCTGGAGATAAGGTTGGCCCCCGGTGTCCTGGATGACATCCAGCAGCAGCAGCAGCAGCCAACAGAGGTGGTGGTCATCCACCCTTACGAGTGCTCAGAATGCTCCCTTCTCTTCCAGACCCCGGAGGACTTCCTCCAGCACCAAGGAGAGCACTTCCTGGGTCAGGACAAAGAGAGCGGAGAGCCCGGCGTCATGAGCGGGTTCGAGGAGGCGCGAGGGAGGGAGGAGACCGCGGAGAAGGTGGAGGACGTTAGGGTTAGGGTAGCGGAGAAGAAAACAGCAGTCTGGGCCAAGTCCCAAAAGTGCGAGCTCTGCCACCGCACCTTCACCTCCGTCAACCGGCTGGCCGCTCACAAACGCGTGCACGAGCAGGGCACGCACGAATGCCCGGAGTGCGGCAAGGTGTTCAAGAAGGCGACGTCGCTGCAGACGCACATGCGCACGCACTCGGGCGTGGCCAGGTACCTGTGTGTGGACTGCGGCAACGGCTTCACCACTGAGATGACTCTCATCATGCACAGGTAAAAAAAAAACACCACAGCGGCCTACGTTAACTGTGAGACGGCCGATATGACCTTTTGATTCATTGTTTTCTTGCGGTGTTTCCTTACAGGAAGTCCCACACTGCGGATCCCCTTCACAAGTGTCAGTTCTGCAACAAAACCTTCACCAACATGACCAAGTACCTCTACCACCGTAGAACCCACCTCAACCGCGATTCATCCGACACACCCGCCCCCGTCTCCACGGTAGTAAAATAAGCATATCCCCCCCCCCCCCCCCCCCCTCCCCTCCCCTCCCAATTGTGTCTGAAGTTAGTATGACATTTCAAATTTGACATACGCATGTTTTTTTTCCCTGCAGGTCTCAGCTCCAATAAGAGCGTCTCTCTCTGCTCTCGCCATCCTAAAGAGAGCGAGGGAGAAGAATTCCCACACCGACGAGGCAAAGATCAACCTGCTGGCCCCTCTCACGGAGGATGAGATGGAAAAAATGGGAGTAGATCTGATACAGAGTTCTCAGAGCGAAGTGGAAGGAGGTGAAGCGGAGAAGCAGGGGGAGGACAACGGCATGGAGGTGTCTGCCCCGCTTGAAGGCAACACCGATGACCCCCAGCAGGTGGAGGACGCCACCGAGTCTGGCTCAGCTACCAACCCCGCTCCCCTGCAAGACGCCGGCGCAGGAGTCAAAGGGACTTTTTCTTGTCGTTCGTGCTCCAAGACCTTTACCTCGCAGCTGCAGCTCATCCACCACCGACGCAAGTCCCACGTCACCGAGCGCAGCTTCGTTTGCGGCATCTGCGGCAAGTCTTTCAAGAAGCAGATCCACGTGCGCAACCACATCCGCACTCACACCGGCGAGCGGCCCTTCCAGTGTTCCGACTGCGGCAAGACCTTCTCGTCCCTGGCCAACCTGATGAGGCACAATCTCATCCACTCCGGCGTGCGGCCGTACCGCTGCGACGTCTGCCACCGCTCCTTTTCGCAGTCCTCCAACCTCCGTCAGCACAGCCTGCTGCACTCCAACGCCGCGACGCTGTGCTGCCCGGACTGCCCCGCCACCTTTCGCTGGCCCACCAAGTTAGCAGCACATCGCTACACTCAACACCCGGGGGCTCCGGCCCCTTACCCGTGTCCCTACTGCGATGTCGGCTTCCTGACCAGGAGACAACGGGACAGCCACTGTCTGGAGCGGCACCCCAACCTGGTCGGGACGGAGATAGAAGTGCGGATAGAAGAGACGGACGACCGAGCGGAGCTGGGCAAAGATCTGACCTCAGAGCCCTCCACCTCGGCCACAGCAGGGACAGAATCAGGGGATTCGACTAGTGTCGCGCGGGGGGGTCTAGATTGTAATATTTGCGGGAAGAAGCTCAATTCTCCCGCCAATCTGCGTCTTCACAGACTGAGCCACTTCGCCTTGGGCCCCGGGCGGCCGCGGTGCGCCGCCGGGAAGCGGCCCAAAGCCCACCAGTGTCCCATCTGCGGCAAACTGTTCGTGTCTTCCTCCGGAGTCGCCCTTCACCAGCGAGTCCACACCGGCGAGCGCCCCTTTCCTTGCCAAGTGTGCGGCAAGCGCTTCCGTCAGAACACGCACCTGCGCGAGCACCTGCGCACGCACTCGGGCGAGCGGCCGTTTCGCTGCGAAGTGTGCGGAAAGGGTTTCATCCAGAGTATGCACCTGGCTGAGCACCGGCGAACGCACACGGGCGAACGGCCGCACGTGTGTCAGCAGTGCGGCAAAGCCTTCAAGACCTTCTCCAACCTGAGGAACCACAAAAAGACCCACGCCAGGCAGCAGAGGCTGGACGAGGAGGCCGCCGCCCACGCCGCCATGGAGACCAGCTCTGCCGCGGCCGTGGCGGACGCTTCGGCGGTGGAACTAACTAACGGGCAGCCTCAACTCATCCAGATCCAAGCCTCAGATCTTCAGCAGGTCAGAATGTATATCCTACCCGCTCATCCCTAAAAAAAACCCAAACATGTTTAAACAGTTCAAGTCAGTGAGAGGATGACATTTAATCAGCACCTGTAAATGTGTCCGTGTAATCTCTGCCGTTAGTTGAACTAATTCTGTTTCCTCCTCTCAGACACAGGGCACCCCCACCATCATGTGTAATGAGTTTGGGGAGACCATCGCCATCATTGAGACCAGCGAGGGAGGAGTGCTGCCTCTGGAGCAGGCCCTGGAGATCTACCACACCGCTTTGGAGAACGGCCTCGCCATGGACACGGTCGCTGTGGACGGACTGCAGCTCCTCTGAGTTTAAGTGGACAAAAAGTAACATTTATTCTGCCAAATTGATGAGTTCAGTATTGGTATTAATACCGACTCTAACAAAGACTGAATGACTACTGAGAGGCTGAGTATTCAGTTCAGACTTACTGGAGCCAGATAATTTTATGTACTGGACAAGAATGCTATAAAATGTCTAAACAGGCCAAAGTAATTCATCGTCCCTCTTTTACAAAGCTACGAGAGGCATCAGTATTAAAGTTTGTTGAAATGATGCATACTAAAATTAAGGATACGGCATTGATTTTGAATAAGGACCATTGGTTGTGCCTCAGATGACATTTGTACGATAAATTTTATCATTTATATGAAATTGATGTGATTTTTCTTCGGATTAAAGGTTTGCGCGTGCTGTTGTAAATAGATGAAATCAATAAATGTTTTTTCAAGGTGATAAACATTTGTAACCCACAATCTCTCTCTCAACACAACCATATATTCAAGTCTACATACCTAGAGGGAACTGTACACTGTAGAGATGATGTGAAATTAATATTACATTTAAAAGGTGCTGGACAAAAAAAGACGCTTCATTTGAGATAATCTTCTTGACCGATGTATCTCTGCTTAAGGAAAACCCGTTTTTCACATTGCCAGCGATAAAACCACTTTAATTGAACACCTATTTTTATTTGCATACTGAAAGATACAGATACAAACTTAAATTATTCATATAAATTCCTCTCTTGTATACTGGAACAGCAAAACAAGGAGTATAACACAAAAACATTAATAGCCATATTTATTATTTTTTCCATTTCATGTGTTTTACCTTCGGTAACGGGTGTCTTAAAAGTCAACTTATGTTCAATGACAGATTTTTTCCTTATCAATAATATAATGAGTCTACTGACTCTACAGTAATTATTTACAACACAACCAAGTCTTGCACAAAGACACAACCAGTATTAGATCCTACCAGCTCTCTTTGATTCATCACCCTCCCCTCACTTCCCCCGGTTTTCTCTCCGCCTGTCTAAAAAGGAGGTCTGGAGAGAGCAATAAAGTGACAAAGGGAGGAAGGAGGGAAGGAAAGAGGTGGAGGAAGGAGATGTACAAGTGTTGAGGCTATAGAATCAAACTTAGCGAGGAGACACAAGAGGCATACAGGGTTGCCCTAAAAACCGTACGGCTTATTACTGCTGAAAGAATGCAAAGGTCCACGTTGTGTTTGTCGTCCTCTTTGAAATGAAAAATAACTGCACCGCAGGTCCTTGCTGAGGTGAGAGGCCAGCCAAGGGAAGACTATAATGGAGGAACTGTACAGGTGTGGAGCAGCTTCTCTCACCCGCCTCCAAAATTATAAAAAAAAAAAGAAGAAAACAACAGCTGGCAGAAATGAAGGAAAACATCTGCCGGCAATGAGAACAGAACTAAGAACCAGAGTTCACTGCAATGATATGAGGAGTAATAATAATAATAATAATAATAACCATTGGAATAGTACAACAAACAACAAACTGAATATGACAATGTTAAATACAAATCAAATTATTTTAAAAAAAGTTAATAAAACTGCTTGGCAATAGAGGATTAAGGCCTTATCAGCCTGACCTCTATGACTAAGAGCCAGGATGTGCCCGTTGACTCTGACCCAACCTCCTTCCTTCATGGCTAGCGAATGAGAGGCACAGGAATGCTCGGCTCCTTCCTACTGGCGTGTGCTAGGGTCAGTCGCAAGAAGGGAGGACTTGGCCAGACAGGTAATTGCAGGAATGATGGCACTGCCAGAAGTCCACTTGAGTTTCAGTCAATTTTTTTTTAGTCACTCCTGGTAGACACTCCCCTGAAGGTCTACATGTGAGCAATAAAACGGAGATAAAGATCTTTCCAGGTCCACAGTAACGAGTTCTCGCGTCCAATCAAATGGTTTCCGGCTGTTGAGGGCCCAGCCCCCTAATGTCAGCAGAAACAAGACACAAGCTTACAACGGATAAGTCTAAATACAGGTTGTTCCTCAAGCAGATACTTACTGCTTTTTACTGCTTCTAACGCTATTAAAAACAAATATCAAAACATAAGTTTTAAAACTGCTGACTTTTCGCCGTCTCGCAATGGGTTAAGCAGGTCGCTCCGTCCAAAAAACAAGAAACAAGCAAATGAGTGCAGCTGTACACAATGGTCCTTCGTTCACTGTCATCGATGGGAGCTTTCTCACCAAGGTGGTTAATACAGAGTGCGAATTCAAGTGTGGGAATTAAGAGTTTGCAGGGTGTGTTTGTGTGTGTGCATTGTGGTTGTGGTATGTAGTAGTTTTTGTGCCACTGCTTTTTCATGTGTCCTTTTTTTTGGTACAAGGGTCACACATTACCAAAAAAAAAGGCCCAACATTGCATACAAACTCAAACCTCACAGGTCCTCTGCTGAGGATGGAAAGAAATCAGGATCTGACCAGAGGAGAGTTAAAAAAAAAAAAAAAAAGTGTGTGAGAAAGCGTATAGGGGGGTGGAAAGGTGCGACTTTAACAGTCACTGATTGGTCAAGCTAATTTATCAGCATCCCTCATCTGGAAGAGTCCTGTGAATCACGAGGATCTTCTGGGCTCCCCTCCGTCCCTTGCTCCACGTCTTCGTCCTGCAGGTCCCCCCCTCCCCTCATCGATCCTTCTCCTGACTGGGAGCAAGAAGGTCCGGGGAGGGGGCCGAGTGAGTCGGGGATGCCTAAGCTGGAGACGTCAGAGGGGGTAGCCGTCTGCATGATCTTCTGCCGGACCTCCCTGATCTTCAGCTGCAGACACACCTTGGTGGGGAATATATCGGAGTATCTGGTCTGGAAGGCTGCAGTGGCCTGAGCTGGAAACACGATGACAACAGAAAAACTAGAGTTACCGCCTCGCGCTCGTATGCCTCCCTCCACAAACCTGTCAAGTTGCAGTTTACATCCACGTCTGTCCACAGTGTCATAACTTGATCATTTTATCCTGTTAGACATTTGTCATAACTAGCATATGAATTATTATTATGGCCAAAAACATGTTTTGTGAGGTCACAGTGACCTTTGACCACCAAATTCTGATCAGTTCATCCCAAGCCCCCAGGAAGAGCGCCGAGCTCTGAAGCAATTTTTACATAGAGGCCAAACGGCGGTACTACAACTTCCGTGTCCGTCAGGTGATGCAATTGGGCCCAAAAATACTTTTCCCCATAGACTTATATTGGGAGAGACGTCTGTAACTCAGCGGATAACTTTTTTTGAGGTGTGCTTTTTTCATGTGCCACCAAGCAACTTTCATAGGAATGAACGGGAGCCCGCCTCCAACATTGTATGCAGTTCTGTTTATACATCCATGGTTCATCCTTGAGTCCAAGTGGACATTTGTGCCAAATTTGAAGAAATTCGCTCAAGGCGTTTCTGAGATATCACGAGAATCGGACGTACCTGAGGTCACAGTGACCTTGAGCTTTGACTACAAAAATTCTAATAAGTTCATCCTTGAGTCAATTCCCTCAAACCTGAGATATCGCATTCATGAGAATGGACCGGACGTACGTATGGGCAACCCGAAAACATAATGTTGCCACGGCTGTCACCAGTGCGGAGGCGAAACAATACGAATCAATGTCTACAAGTGGAAACTCATTCTGAAAATGCTTGTAGATATACAGTATATAGTAGGGCTGTCAATCGATTCAAATTGTTAATCACGATTAATCACAAATGAATCACACATTTTTATATCTGTTCAAAATGTACCTTAAAGGGAGATTTGTCAAGTATTTAATACTCTTATCAACATGGGAGTGGGCAAATATGCTGCTTTATGCAAATTTATGTATATATTTATTATTGGAAATCAATTTACAACACAAAACAATGACAAATAGTGTCCAGAAACCCTCACAGGTACTGCATTTAGCATTAAAAAATATGCTCAAATCATAACATGGCAAACTCAAGGCCAAGAGGCAACAACAGCTGTCAGTCTGTCAGTGTGCTGACTTGACTATGACTTGCCCCAAACTGCATGTGATTATCATAAAGTGAGCATGTCTGTAAAGGGGAGACTCGTGGGTACCCATAGAAGCCATATTCAGGTCAAGGGACCCCCAAGACAGTTTTTCCGCGCCAAAATTTAGCGCAATTTTTTGAGCGTTATTTAGCCTCCTTCTCTACAAGCCATATGACCTGGTTGCCATGGATTCCTTAGGTTTTCTAGTTTCATATGATACCAATATCTTCCTTCTAGCTTTAAAACTGAGCCCGCAACGACCTCCGAAAGATCGATTGCGTTAACATGTTAAAGAAGTTAGTGCCGTTGAAACGACTTTGCGTTAACGCTTTACTATCAATTTACCTTTGACAGCCCTAATATATAGTGTGCGTTTGTGTCTTACCTGATGGAAAGAAGCCCTGCTCCTGGAACAGCTGCATGACCAGCGCTCGCCTCTGGTCCAGTGTTCGTCGCAGGGAGGAGTACGGCACCTTATCAAACTCCATATCTGTCAGGATGTCTTCTCCGTCTGTGGCTGGGTCAGGGACAAACAGGTGGAGAGGATGAGCCTTCAGGAAACTAGTTACAATAATAATCATCTCTGTTTATGGCATTAACATGCGTCTTGGGTGATCCGATCACAAGTGGACAGCTCTGAGTACAGGTGTGAATGCACCCAAGACGCATTGAAATCCGATCGCTCAGACCACATTCAGAGGTGGTCGGAGGTGTCCATTTTCTCAGTGAAGTTTGTTGGAAGTGATTTAATGTAGTCCCTGTGTGTTTCATGTGGAGTGAGCACTGCATCGGATTCTGTTTAAAAAAATATTGTTGAAAAAAAATAGCCTTTTAAATGCTACATTGCTCGTTAGCAACCGGTCATATTTGGCCTTGTGTGCTCTGATTAATTTGACATGCAGTTCCACACCAGTCATAATTTTGTTTGAAAGGAAAACTCCTGTCGTACGTGTTTATTTGCATATAGAGCGGGTAAGTGAGATCCGAACACAAGTGGTCACTCGAGATGCGTTCTAATGCCAGGTGTGAACAGACATACTTAGAGCTGTCCACTTAATGTTAATGTCAAATTCCTACATGCCTACATGACATATTTTACCACATCATCTCATCTTGTGTTTTTATTGCTGGGGAAAAGAAAAGAAAAAAGTAAGAATTTAAAACTTTGTAATGCACCATGCAGAGACTGGGTCACAAGTAAGGCACCTGTGGTCTGCAGGTGTTTGGATGTTTACTTCCATAACAATAGCAATAAGAATCTTTGTGTTGTTACCCTGTTTCTTATTGTTTTTACTCATTAAAATAATCACTTTTGAAAACATGTTATGGCAGATTCTCACCAAGTATCAGTAACTAAAATAAAGCCAACTATGGAGGGGGAATTTGAGGTCATTGAGACACAAAATATTAACAATATTACAATATAAGTAAAGTACAAACACTAGAGAGCTCACAAGAGCTCTCCTTCAGCTCAAACCCCTCAACCTACGCTGCTATTACACACATCACCTACCCAGAACTAAAAATTAAAAGAAAATAATGACCTGAAATGAAATACATTTAGACTCCCTGCCTTTCTTCCCTGTGTGTGTGTTACCTGCTCTGTCGAAGGTGAAGATGTCTCCCTCGCACTTGGCGGCACTTTTAGGCGTGTTGGGCTCCGAGCTGCAGCTTGAGCGCCGACGACTCTTTCTCTTAGGAGAGACTTGCTCGTCGGTGGCCGAGTCCAAATCTGGAAGCAAACAGAGGAAACAAACTTAATCAGCAGAGATCAAATCTCTGTATTTATCAAATCTCCATATTTACAGGAAAACCTGTACGCAGCATCATGTGCCCTAAAGTCAATAAACGCTAGAGATAGTTCTACCTGTGCTTCCATAAACAACAGCAACTATTTGCTGTTCGCCAGAGGATTGCACATTCATGACAGTGAGCTGCAGCTGTCCTACAGTACTCAGTCTAAAAGCATTTAGTCATGAGTATCATGAGAGTGAAAACCTGTAGAGTTCTTCCTCTTGCGGCGATAGCTGCCCAGAATGGCGCGGGGTGAAGTGGCCAGACTCTGCAGGGTGGGCGAAGGCAAAACCTCCTCAGGCCGAAACTCTGGCAGCTCGGCAAAGCGCTCCTCGAAATACACCTCTGACAGCACCCTGCCAGACCAACACGCACACACACACACACACAATATACAGTATATATACACCGCCCATCAATCATTTCTGCAACCTTACACAAAAGATTCATGAAGGTGTTAACTCACTTGTCCACCGACTCAAACGTCCTCTTAAGTGGTGGTGGGCGGGCTTTGACTTTTTTGGGTGGGGGACCATCTTTGTCAGTCTGTGGGGGCGGCAGGGTGGGTTCTGTGGCTGATGGAGGCGGGGGAGGTGAGGAGGGGAGGGACTCCTTCCATCCAGCCTGCACAGACATTTCAATGTTAAGTATTTTATACAAGTCACCGATGTTATGCGTCGACAACAACTGGGAAGTTTCCTCTTGTTATGTTTAGGGCCGGGACGATACACTTATCTCCCGATTCCATACTATCATGATACTTGGGTGCAGATTCGATATGTATTGCGATTCTACAAGTATTGTGATTCGATATTACAATTTATTGCGATTTTTGTTAACTTTTTTAATGCCATACCATAGGAAAAAGTTGAATCATACACTTCTAGGGACTTTTAATTTGGAAAATATCTAAATTAATACATTAAAATGTTTGAGTTTCAGCATGTATGTAGTCAGAGATGTCCTGAAGTCAAATATATCATCAGTCATTGTCAGGCATTATTTATTAAGTTTTTTTTCCCTCACCAATTAGTGGTATTTTCTTTTTAATTTATAAGGGACATGTAATGTTTTACACTTCTGGTGAATATAATCCAATCAATCTTATATCTATATATGTTTTTTTATATACAGTTCCCTTTGCTTACACCTTATTTTGAAAACCGGACGTAGTCACACGTGTATACAGTACTTCTGCTAACTTCGCCAAGTCTGTCGCTAGCTCTCCCCGTCAGCTCCATTCTCTTTATACATCCATAGCTCCATCGGGGCCGTTACTGTATGTGTAGTGTTTACCACTTTGGATTTAAAATGTGAGGATGCAGGTCGTATCCGCGCGGACCCTCCGCCGTTTTCTGCTTTGTCGTTTTGGCTCATTGCGGTTTGTTTTGGTTGGGTGGATACGGAACGGATATGACGTCACGTTACTCAGACTACAATAATAAAAGCGGTAACTTCCTTCTACCTCCGCAAAGACTCAAATGAAGAAACTATTTAGATTCCGACATTGATTTTTTTTTTCCCACCCCTAGTTATGTTAGTGCTGAAAGCCAGTGTGTGATGTTCTTCTCACCTCTTTGGTGGTTGTGCTTTCTCTGTGTCGTGTGTCAGAGGAGTCCGATGCACTGGAGCCCTCCAGGGGTCTGTCGGAGGACGGCGGCTCCTCAGCAGGATGTGTTGACGGAGACCCTGTCAGCTCAGGGTCAAAAGAGAAGCGACTAGTCGCTGCAGCTTCTCTCTCCCTCTCCTTTTCCCTCTCACGCTCCCTCTCTCGCTCCCTCTCCCTTTCTCGCTCCCTGTCTTTCTCCCTTTCTCTCTCTTTTCCTCGGCCTCCCCCTTCGTAGCTGCCCACGGGGATGTTTGCGACTGTTGCCTTCACCTTTTGAGGGGTCCTGACTGGAAGCTGGGTTAGTTTGGGTGTACCCGGTGTACTGCCTGTAAAACAAAAAGTTTAAAATATAATATCAAGAAAATAGTTCCCTAACAAATTACAACCAAAATCAGGTGTTGTAAAAACAATACACACCAGGTATTTGGATCTGAAGTGCAGGACTGCAGGGCCTCATGGACACAGCTGAGCCACTGGGAGGTGCCACTGAGCCGCTACTGCTGGAGGTCTGCCTCTCCACATGTCTGTCCGAATGCGTCAGCAGTTCCGCCTGCCTCTCAGCCAGTCTGTCAGTTTGTCGATCCGCAGGTCTGTCCGGAGTCAGGTGCCTGTCTGCCTGTCTGTCCGGATGGGGCTGCGGATGTTGGTGCGTGATCGTGGTGGGGGTTAATGTGTATTTGGACAGGATGTGGGGGGAAGCGCTGGAAGGGCTGGAGACGGAGTAGACCACGCTGGGGGGTACGGCTGTCATGGAGACCACCCCTGTTGCCATAGTGACGCCAGATGAAGGAGGGTAGATGGCGGTGACTATCTGGCCCCCGGAGCATGAGGATGGGGCTGAGGTGGAGGGCTGTGGGGACTGAGCCGTGGTTAGGAGTGGCGGCTGACCTGGATGAAGGAAACATGACAATCATAGAGGCCAATTATTATTTTCATTTTCTGTAACACATGCGTAACATTTTTACATCATTAAATGTCCATATTGGTTATTTATTGTCGATTAATATAACAAATTGGTGATTCAGTCTCTCTAGACAACTGTCGGCCCAGATTTGACCCTGTGAGGTATCCAACTAGTGCTACTGAAATTGGTTGAAATACACACCACATCAAAAACTACTGACCACCAAAGATGTTTGTATATGTATTCAAACAAGAGATAAATGTGGATATTGTAGTTCAGGGGTCAGCAATTAAACAAGCAAGTTAAATTATGAGCCGCAAATGTTTTCCAGGCGCAGTGGAAGCACGCCTACAATTTTTTAAATTTGCTTTTGTTTGTTTAATCATCTTTTTCATGTAAGAATTAATTTGAGGTATAAAACTGTTTGTTTTAGAAGTGGATCTGAAGGCAGATTTTTTTACTCCAGTATATTTGAGCTAAGAGACTTAAAGCAGCTTATGTTAATACTCATTTGGCAAAAAAAAAACCTCATATATATTCAAATATATGTTTCTGTGTTGCACTATGAGACTAGAGATGTAACTGATAGTTTATCCACACATGATAAAACATCGGCCTACTTTGATTATGGTCGAATGAAACTTGTTAACTCAAAGGTTTTGGTCAAACAGGCTAAAGTCGTAGCACTCAAACTGTGTTTGAATACACAGGGTAGTTTCTTATTTTTTTTTAATAAAAAATTAAGAAACTAATTCTGCGCAGGTTTTGAGTGTGTACAGTATTGTGTTCCTTTGGAAAAAGTGGCAGAATTAAATTTACTCAAACCAGACTATATGCATACTAAATAGGGTCGGTTTTCGAAATGTGCTGTTGATGGTCACTATTCTCCCACAATACAATGCAAAAAGGGAAATGGAGATGCTCACAGCAGAATTTATTTTTATTGCAGATGGAAAACAAAAATATAAGCATTAAATCTAAGGAAAAACATTTTCATGTCTATTTGTGAAGTTTAATTGGCAGTGGCGTTCCAGAAGTCGCAGTCTGATCTATTTTTATCATTTCCTGTTAGTATAAAATGTTAAAGTATGTTGATTTTTTTTGTAGGCTATTACTGATGGTTAGTATGCAGTATATTTTTATTATATTTTGGACACCGCTGTACTATCCACGGATGCCTCTCTTCACACTGGTGCAGTGTTAGATGTTATGAAATCATATTTATTGGGATTTAAATGAGCCTTGTATTATATTGCGTGTAAACATGTTCTAGTAGAAACCCTAAATACAAGTATGCATCTGAAAATAAGCATAATAGGTCCTCTTTAACATTGTTATCTACAGTAGATTTATTAAAAAAAATAAAACAAAAAAAGACATGAAACCAGTTTTACTGTAAGCTATGAAATGGAATTTGTCAGGGGGCCAAATATTTTTGTTGGTGGGCTGGATTTGTCCCACAGACCGCTGTTTGCCTACCACTGCTGTAGTTCATACAGCTCATTTCATACCAGACTTTAAAAACACAGAATTAGCATATAAAGAACGAAACCAACGAGCTCTCCACAGCACTGACCTGCAATCAGTGGCTGACACAGCGTCTGTCCAGGTGGTGCGATGGCTGTGAACCCGAGTGTTGCCAGGGGCGATGGCACATATGCAGATCCAGGCACCGGCAGGGCTTGCTGGGTGGTGGAAGAGCCTGTTGTCGTGGAGACCAGAGGCAGAGTGGATGGGACCCCTGGAGTGGACTGAACATAGGTGATCCTGGACGAGGAGGTAGAGGAAAAAAAGGAAGAGGTGATTAGAGGAGAGAAATATGAGGATTAAAAATGAAGAGAGGGAGAGTGAAGAAGGCAAGATTAAATTGTTTTAATGAAAAATGTGAAGAAAGGTGACAGAAGGTGTTATTGTACAATAATGAGCCAGAACAAAAATTAAGGGAACAGAGACATGATTAGGAGGAAAGAGGAAGACAAACAAAGAAGTGCTGCGGTGAGGGTCAGTGGGTGAGTGTACATCACAGCAAGCAGCACTGAATGACTAGTGCTATGTGTGTGTGTGTGTGTGTGTGTGTGTGTGTGTGTGTGTGTGTGTGTGTGTGTGTGTGTGTGAGTGAGTGAGTGTGTGTGTGTGTGTGTGTGTGTGTGTGTTAGGAGCTGAGAGGTAGTGTGGGGGTGGCAGGCAGAGGCAACTTGGGCCACCAGCAGCATGACTAACACATCCAGAATAGAGCTGCACTGCTACAGCTGCACCCCTGCTGGAGTTTTTGTTTCTCGTATTGTCTGCTCTCTGCTCTTTCCTGCCGTAAGAAACAATACGTTAGCCCTCCTCATAATATGGTATCATTTATCAAGTACCAGAATGTAACTGGAGTTACTTCAATCAACAAAACTACAAGGAAAATACATATATTTTTGATGAACAACTCCTGTTAAACAGTAATCAGCAAAAGCGTCATTAGATGATATTATCTGTGTTTACATGGAGCTTTTTAATCCCTCTTGCGTCTTAGTGAAGGCTCTGAATGACTTTAAGTCACCTCTAGTAAACAGTGTTTCAGTGTATGTGTCCGGGGATTTTATTGTGAAAGGTGGAACGGAAGGAGTTAAGCGGTGATGCGCTGTTGTTGACAAGGTTGGATGCCATCTTGGTGCAGACTACGAAGCCTCCGTGTTATTATCATAAAGTATAGGTGCAACGTAAACCCTCGGCTATACAAACTAAACCAAAAGCTGTCTGTATGTAGTTGTTTGACACAAATCTTAGTAAACTTATCCGCTGGCTGGCTGAGACAAAGCAGCCTCTCCTCTCTCTACCAGCGGTACCTGCAGCAGTGAATCACATCAGCAGAGGGAGGAAGAATGACTGATGTCTGTGTTCTTCAGTCTTATTTTATTGATATTTTAGATTTGTCTCCAGTGAGATATTAATGAGTTTATATAGTGACTTTGCTGTTGTAAACATTACTGTTGCTGCTCTAGAAACAACATTTAACCTAGTTATATTTAAAATACCATTCAATTCTAATCCGGTTCTGAATTTAAAGCGACCAGGCTGACATAAGTATAGCTAATATGCACACTTACAATATTTGTTTATTTATCGCAAGTCATATCGCAATAGTGAACAATGATATCGCGCATCGAAGATTTTGCGCATATCGTGCAGTCCTAAATAAAAGTCCACTCAGAATAAAACTGCCTGGTTTATAAACCCTTGATAGGCATAAACAGGCCCATTTGGAAAGGTATTCTGTCTGGAATTGAATAACACTTTTAATGGGTGAAAATTGTCGTGTAAACACTCGTTCTGATTTCCTTCTCTTTTTGGGGTAAGCACATGATTTCTGTGCATGCTCACCCAATTTCCAAATCTAAGATGCTTGCAGGGGAATTATCTTTGGTTAGGGGATGTTTGCTAGTTTGATGGGAGATTCAGAATCACTGTAAGATCCATTAGTGGCTTGCTGTCTCCCATTTAATAACAAAAAAAATGCTGCTTCAATAGAAAGCACAGCATCAAAACAATAATGGTGATCAAAGCCGGTCCGTCTTTTCAAATGTTTGCTCATGTGCTGGAACTCCTTTTCCTAAATATTTATTCTGGAGCATGTACACAGGACATGCAAACAGCACGCCTTATCCAAATCTTTGTCTGAAGCACTATGTGGATCCTTTCATGGAAGTCATCAGTGGGATTTTATATCATACAGAAACAAAAATTTGGCTCATTTAAACTCGAAAGAAACTGAAAATGATGGAACCGCTACTGAGATCACAGTAGCTCAGGGTAGGATGAGTGATGCTGGCATATGTTCACAAATGGGCGCCTGTTCGTCAGAGCTGAGTCAAGCTTTACTGGCACATAATTTGTTTATAGCCCCTTTCAGACATCTGATCTGTAACCTTGTTGGGTTCATCTATCTGTTAAAGAAACAGCTTTTGGGCTCTCAAAGATAGATGTGTCTTTTATGGAGCATTACAAGTTGAGTATAACGGAGAGAGATACACAAATCATTAGTCAATACATATAGTCCAAAATGAGCTTTTTGACTCACCAGCAAAGGTGACTGGTAGATGAAAAAGTTGCTACACAAAACATAATTTTCATCGCCGTTCATTGTAACGTTAGGGTATTTTTCTTTCAACTCTCGCCCCAAATTTGTCCCAAAATTAATTTTCATCCTCCCCGATCCTTTTTTTTCGGCTCCGGGACGACGGGACGTCCTTAAGCTCGAGCCCTTTGAGGAGTTGTCGCATTAATTCACCGACAAATAGCCTAAACTGTATACACACCGCACTGCTACGTTCACAGCTGTAACGTTGTAACTTCCTACTCTCTCTCACTCGGTGAGTGTGTGTGTCAAACTCCGACACAGAGAGCAGAGGACAGAAGCAGCTTAAATGACACCAAAACACAGTAGAGACTCTCAGTGTAACAAGCTTATAGGTTTTTCTATGATATGATTATTTGGTACAAACAATATACCCGCCAATGTTGCCGATAGCCTCCTGAACTTTACTCGCCAAACGGAAAATTTACCCGCATTTGGCGCTTGGCAGGTGTTGATGACAACACACATACAGTATATAACACATGCCACCAGCACCCACACTTCTCTGGTTAGGTTTGTAGAAAGAAAATAGATAAGATATGTTTAATTTATTGGTAAAACATTTTGCTGGACTTCCATCCTCTAAGCAGCTGGAATGAAAGAAGCTGAAAATTTAGAGCAAACTGGCTGGTAATGTCATCAATGGGATTTTTCGAGGCAGATTTCTTTCCCTTTGCAATGCAAGAGAAAATAAAAAAAAATATCTTCCTACTCCTAATCTTCCTACGTTAAAATTGGCTCATGTACAGTATTTTGATTGTAAAAGGGTATATTAAACAGATTTAATTTCCTTGCGCACAAGTAATGATAATTGGGCTGACGTTTAAAATGTATTACACAGCTATCTTAAGAAGGCGGCACAAGTCGCACGTTTGGATCAAAACATTTTGTGTTCTGAAAAACACAAAATACTTCAAACATGAGAGCATGTTGAAATGACACATTTACAGGGTGAAGTGCATGTCTGAAAGAGCCTTTTTATAGCCTTCTTTCAGTGGCAGGTGGGTGGGTTTAGAAAATAAAAAGGCTGCTAGGCAGGCAATTACAGAAAAGCATTTCACAGTCAATTTAGAATAACTGTTGGGGCTGAAAACTAATTTGCACTCTTTGTTTTGTTTATTTTGGTGCACCAAAGTGGTGACGTTTACCATTTCAGCACAGACTATGAGCCTATGGATACTTGAAATTGTTATTTGACGTAGTATTCCTGTTGTGGTCTGTGTATATAGCTTGCCAGATGTTATAAAGTCAGCGGTGGATGCCCCAGTGCAAAATGAAAAAGCACAAAAGGGTGGTGTCGTAGGTTCAAGGGGTGTAGGATCCATATTCATTCTTTCATTGTAGTTTGTTTGTTTGTTATCTTCTACCTGGTAGGAGCTTGTGGCAGCAGTACAGCCTGGGAGGAGGCTGATCCTGGAGCCACCACAGCAGCTGTGCCCATCGTTACAGGGAAGGGGCTGGCGGGGTGGACTGCTCCACCTTGAGGCAGCTGGGACTGGACCACAGGCATGGGAGCTATCTGGATGATCTGGCATGGAAAGAGGAAGCCACAAAGAAAAGAATAAGACAAATACAAGTGGTGAGCTAATTTGTTTTTTTTAACTAACATTACTGAAAAAAATTGACATATTTTATTAAGTTCTCATGCGTCTCCAGTGAAGTGCTCACTGACCTTGCTTCCCGTCTGAGCACCGTTCTGGACCGGAAGAGGTGGAGCCACAATGGGATACTGCTGGGCAGGGGCTGGCGCTGTCCGAACTGTTGCCATGGGAACAAGCATTTTGCCCTGGAGCACTGGAGACTGTGTTTGCACTGAGGCAAAGGCAAAGAAAGAGGGAGAATGGTTATTTTATTAGGAGTAATAGCACTTTTGTCACGACTATACTAGTGATGACTGCAGCTCTAAAAGTCTCACCTCTAGTTCCCGGGCTGACCACTCCCACTGCTGAGCTGGACGTATATCCTGTCAGTGGACTTGTCCCCTGCTGCTTCCCATTGGCCAGGGACATGTGTGTGGGTGGAGCTGTGGGCAGGTTGAAGAAACTGGTTGGCTGGCTGAGCTGCTGAGGCGGACTCTTGGGGTTGGCGTTGGCAGGTAGGGTGGGCAGGATGTACTGGACTTGTGTGATGGCCTTACCCCCGGGGGATGCAAGGGAAGAGGCGGGAAGGAACTGGGGCTGAAGCAGGGACAGAGGCAGCGGCCCGTTGGTTTGGCTATGCGCTACTGAAACAGCGGAGGAGGGAAAGGCCTGCTGCTGGGAGGGCTGAGGGTGGTGGGAGGAGGTGAAGAGCTGTAGAGCAGGTTGAGCAGACAGAGCCCCTCCTAACACCAAATTAGTCACTACACCACCGTGGCCCACGCCTGCACCTAAAGGATTAGGTGATGATGAAGAGTAGTACCCACCCCCTGTGGCCGGGATCCCGCCTCCTGAACTAATCAGATGTTGTGGCAGCTGATGGGGAGTCAGGGACTTCCTCTCTGGCGGATGCGGGCTGGATGTGCCTCCATCTCTGGGTTTGCTGGCGATGGGGAGCGGCGTGCTGATAACAGGACGCATTACGCTGGTCACCACCGTAGATGCCACCCTTACAGCGCCAATGCCCAGGAGTGGGTTCCCCCCCAGTGAACCTACTGATGAGGAATAATGCCCTCCAGCTGGAGAAGTGGAGATGACTGACTGGCCAGATGTAAGGGAGAGAGACGTGGCTTGCACTCCTCCTCCTCCTCCTCCTCCCCCTCCTCCTCCGTCTCCCCCAAAACTGTCCTTACCCTCTCCCTCTCCTCTATCCCTCCTCCTGTGATCTGAAAACCCTCCCCCTCCTGATCTTCCCTCATCATAACGCTTGCTGCTGGGGTAAGAGGACAGTGAGACACTCCTGCCATGAGGGGTGTGGTGTGAGGAAGATGATAATGCAGAGGAGCAAATGACTGGAGCAAAAACTCTCTGAAAAGAGAGACAGACAAACAGAAACAATTATTCTGAGAAAACAAAACAACTGCCCTTAATAACAAGATACATTGAAAAGCTCAATAAGAGCAGAAAAATGATCGTTCAAGCCGGTTACCTTCCGATCACTTTCGTCTCCAGAACCGTTCTCACTATCGCTGTCAGTCACCCGCTCCTTGCACTTGAGGTCTATGGAACTGCTAGGATAAGGGTCCTCTGTGGAAAAGAAAAAAACACTACAGCTACACTTGACAATCCTTGCAATTTATAATCCAATCAAGTCAGGGTGTACTTAGTGTCTGAATCAGCTCTGAGTGCCATCAGAGCTTTAAAATCAAACATGGAAGTGGTCAAAAACTGGACACAATTTTGCCACATTAACCCCTCTGAGATCAAAGCCATTTTTTTTGTGCTATTTTTGGTCCGCCTGGTCTCCTTTCGTAATACTTGAGATAGAATCAACACTGTAAAGCACAATCATGACATTTTAATCTTTTTTTTCCATGACAAACTGGGCTATCAGAATATGTATGCTGTAGTGATGTCACATGAATGTATAAATACTGGTATGACCATAAAGACAAGAGAAAAAACAAAACAGAAATTAAATAAATACTCACAGAAGACTTTCATTGTTGGATTTATTACTTTTATGAAGTCATACCCTCATTAGAAAGCTACGCTGGTGACGAAGCAGCTGCAAGTTAAAGTAAGTCTCTACACCGCAGCGTTCCGGAGGTATTCTAAAAATAGTAACTAGAGTACTTTTCTGTCGTATACGACAGCGTCGATCTCAGGGGGTTAAGAAGTAGGGAAGAAGCAGTGCGGAGAGAATAGATAAAACCACACAACGTAAAAAAAAGACCTCATGACGATTTCACAAAATCTTCTGTGACGTGACACAAAGGCATCAAGGCTGACATTATCTATCACTTCTGATTGAGAATCTTACTGTACCATTGATTGAATACGTATTCCACATGCAGTTGATGGAAATTTACAAAGTGAGCCAGTGGCACAGGAAGCAGTGTACTAAAGCTTTAATAAATCTAATCTATAGGGCTGTCAAAGTTAACGCGATAACAACGCAAATTCGTTTTAACGCCACTAATTTCTTTAACGCATTAACGCAACTTGCGATTTTTAGGTTGTAGCAGGCTCAGTTTTAAAGCTAGAGTGAAGCTTTGTTATGATCTGAGCATATTTTTTATGCTAAATGCAGTACCTGTGAGGGTTTCTGGACAATATTTGTCATTGTTTTGTGTTGTTAATTGATTTCCAATAATAAATATAAACATACATTTGCATAAAGCAGCATATTTGCCCACTCCCATGTTGATAAGAGTATTAACTACCTGACAAATCTCCCTTTAAGGTACATTTTGAACAGATAAAAAATGTGCTATTAATTTGCGATTAACTATGGACCATTGTGTGATTAATCGCAATTAAGTATTTTAATCAATTGACAGCCCTACTAATCTAACACTCGGCTTCACGAGCAGAGTAGGTCTGATTTCTTACCAATGACATCGTCATCTCCCTCTTCCTCACAGATGACCATGCGCTCTTCATCACTGGTCATGTCCTCGCTGACCCCCCGCTGGGACCGTGACAGGGGTGGGGCATGACTCGAAAACTGACTGCCGTCATCCCCACACATCTGGAAAAACAATAAAGAGCCTGTAGCAGAGATGCTTTTGAACCAGGTCAGTGTGTCTGTGGATTTTATGTAAAGTGTGAGAGATTTTATCACTGAAAAAAGCCTAGTTCTCATATGTCACAATGTTAAAAAAACTATATTTTTTTTTTGTGAAACTCAAATCTGCCAGAGAAAACTATTTCGGTTGCAGAGACTCCATTGGAAAACAAACTAGCTTTTTATTTCTTAATCAAGTCATGTTTACAAAAGCAGCAGTAGAATACTGCTCATGTCTCCAGCTGTGATAATGGTCTCCAATTTACAATATGCAAAGTTGCGGATTACAAAATCAAGTTTCCTTGTCTATGACAAGGTGTGGTGCGAAGGTGTGCTCCTCTCTTACCTGTGCCAGTTCTGCCAGAGCCTGTGTATTACCCCTGTCGCTGCGCTCCAGGCTGTGCATGGCACTTTGAGAGAAGGCTCTGGGACGGGTGAGCTGGCCCACATGACCTTCTCCTGTGCTCCTTTCAGACACGCCCGCCAGACCTGGACCAACTCCCTTCAGCTCCACAGAGTGGGGCTCTATCAGGGGGCAAAAACAGAGGACTGTTAAAGGACTGGAAAGAATGAGAATCCTGTAAATGACACGTTACAAAAAGATACATGTGCATGTTGTATATTGTGAGAGTTGAGTGAAACCAACCTGTGGACTCGGACATGCTTCTCTCTCTGATGTCTTTGCCCCCGGGCACCCCACGGCCCTCAGAGCTGGACTTCTTCCTGTCTTTGTTGCACCACTTCCAGTCTGGGTGGGCCTTAAAGTGGGCCTCTTTTACCTGGGAACAGGAGAAGGGACAACAAGGAGGGAGGAAGTGAAAAAGAAAGACAAAAATATAGTATATGTACTATAGGTTACCACAGAAGCATTAAGTCGTGTGTCTTAAATTTTGTGTTTCTTTTCTGTGTACCTGAAAGGCCAGATCATGGTACATTTGTTTCTCCTTAGGTCCCAGAGCATACCACCACTCCCCGAGAATCTTGCTGACTGTCCTGTTGTCCTGGTTTGGGTGCCGCTGGTGCACCAATGCTCGATGGCGCTTACTGAAAATCATAAATGCATTCATTGGTCGCCGGATGTGGTCCTTCTCCCTCTGAAAGAGTGGGCAAGAAAGATATATATATATTAGAAAGAGGAACATTGAGAATTTTCATATTGATGATGATAGCAGTGAAAACACTACCTTTCCAGGGCTGCTCTTATCTCCATCTTTGGGCAACGCACTGAGGGATTGAGTGCGTCTCTTTACTGGTGGTATAGAGAGGGGCTGCTCTGGTACAACTCCTGGGAGGAAGCTGAAAGGAGACAAAAACTCTGTTTGTGATCTCTATTAGCTATTTTCCTCGAGGACAATGGAGGACGCACACGCAGGCTTACACTTACTTTCTCTTTCCCTCTTTAATACTTAAAACTGGGAAATTTGATATTTTGGAACTCGTATTATTTATCTTCGAGCTGCAAGTCTATCAGATGCGGACACAGATCACAAGTAGTTCATCTCCCATGAGATGCATCAGCAGATTCAGCAGATAGCTCATCCATTTCAATGGCTGACGGCCTGGCCACTGCCTTTCATATAGTGATAGAGCCCAGAGATGGAATGCTTTTGTTCCCATCTGCTTTGTTCTGGCATTGAGCTCTTCTGCCCAAATTAGCGCGAGGATACAGAAAATATCACACTCCCATACTGCATGTGTGGGTACACAGTACCACACTGAAAATCACTGCGAAGGCTGACTTGTACAAATACATAACCACTTTTTATATATGGACAATGTGCAGTGTGTATCTTTGTGTGTTTTTTTGGCAACCTCACAGATTTACACATAAAATCAATGTAAAACAAAAAAACTGCACTTACGGGTCATCCACGTCACTCTCTGTCTCGCTGTCAGGCCTCTCCCTCTCTGCATCTCCTTTCTCCTTCTCTGGAAGTGGCTCATCAGAAGAGGGTGGGGGCCGGGGCGGAGGACCTCTCTCCACGATGGGAGGTGCCTCTGCAGGCTCCTGTGACAGCGCTGCCACCCCCTGACACTCTGAGGAAGAACAACAAGGAGATGCATACATGTTCAGGGCAAAGTAAACTATATACGGTATTCAAAACAGCATTAAAATCCAAGGAAAATTACATGAAATTGGCGATAACACATTTCCTACAGCCATTAGGTCAAACTGTAAATGTATTCAGTACCTGTCTTCAGACTGGCTGCTTGGGGGTGGTTGACTGGGTGCTGGCCCTCTCCTGGCAGAGAAGAAGCATCTGATTGGGTGGGTGCCAGGAAAGGGACCAATGAATGCCAGGGGAAGACTGGAACTGACCGGGGCTCTACATTGGTCCACACTGCAGAGGAAAAACAGTATTGTTTATTGCAACCAACACCATCCGATGTCCAGAGCTTTATAAAATGCTCAGAAATCACATTCAAAGGAACTAAGCCATCTTGAAATTCAGATTACCAAGATGCTATTTTACTTATTTGGGGAATCAGGGCCCTCAGTTCAACACTCCCACAAGAAATGCAATCCTACTCCGATCACAAACTCGAATCATTTCTTACAATGTGTTTGCAATTCTAGCATACATGTTGCATTATCATTTTTTTTTTGGAGTTATATAACCACAAAGAAATTCACTAAAATCAGGGTCAGACTAGAGCTCACCGCTTTGACAGTAGCTCCTTTAGATGCTTAGGACTACTGCCTTTCTTATTAGCCATCTAATAACATCTGGGACATTAGGTGAATGCAATTAAGCACCTGGCAGAATACAACAATATCAGTACTTTGAGAACTACCGAGAATATCAGTACTGCCACAGTAGCCCACCTCCAGCCACTTAACTGGTTAAATAACTCCAACAACAGCAGATGTACAAAAGGACTCTCTGTTCTCAATAACAGGCTGGATGGAGAACAGAAGCTGGTACACTCTGAACCCCCACAAATGAGTAAAGGACTGAATAAATCATATTAGCTTTATTTCCATTGTTGAAATAATCGTTTAATAAGGATGCTTCTCCCCAAAAAACTTTAAAGTAACAAAATCTGTCTCCTTCTAAAAATAGGTTCTGTCCTATATTAACACTTTTGAAGTGTTGCTGTATGTAACAGATCTGGCAAAAAGGACACTGTATTCTCACACAAAGAGTAAGGTAATAATGACATGGACTAACCAAACATGCTTAATCCTTGGCGGAGATACTGAGGATTCTCTGATGAGAACATGGTTGAATGAAATCCTTGATGTTTATCCCAAAAAGAATTAATATGTCCTTTTAAAAATCTCCCTTTTACAACACGCAGAATTCCAGGAAAAGAAACATCTTTAATCCAAAAACTCGAGTTGATATTGCTGGGAAGCTCACAGATGACGACAGGTGCTCAATGGTGTCTGTATCATCCCTACAGGTCGCAATGGTCATCATTCACAATAATCACTGCATCATCAACCTGCATCATGGGGATTTTAAGATGTGGCATGGAGAGGGATCCTTTCCAATGCGAGTAAAAAATGAAATATTCCTGTCAAGTAGAGTCCATCTCTCGCGTTATCGCAGAATGCCGCAATCTAACAACGCACATGTAACAAACATCAGTGGACAAAATGTACCATAAACGATCACAATGCAACACAAAACTTAAGTTAGATTTGTAAGAATGCAACAGTGTATTGACGACCCACTGATACGATGATTATGATCGAAGGCAGTGATCCTCCTCCCTTTGGTCTAATTACCCCCGATGCCCTCTCTTCCCTGTTTGTTTACATTACTCCAGCAGCTCGGTGGTGAAGGGGTTAACAAGGCCTCTAGCCCATCCACGGCCTGGATTAAAACATCCGCCCGGAAACTACGCAGTCTTTCTGGGCCATGTCAAAACCTCGCTCTGCGCTACAACACAGCTGCAGACAGGTGGGCTAAAGTGCTGCTTGTAATAAAGCTCCTGTATCGATCACTGCAACAAGCAAAATTGGGGGCGATCAAAGCATGAGGTGATTCGTCTAACTTGGAAGAGCGTTGGAAGAAAACTGCTTATTGTCCCCCAAGTGTGCACTGTTTACCTTACACGCCGACTTTAATACTTTGCTGATTCATGTGAACCGACACACACATTTAGCTGCCTCTTGTAAACAGCCGGAGCCTGAAGTGCACCGCTCGAGATCGGACCCACCTCTCGGGAACGCCCCTGGTCGTGCAGCCGCCGCACAGACAGAGGCAAAAGAAACGCGATTGTTCGCATGTCTCAACTACAAAGGCGTATTCACGCACTGGCTGCCTAAATAAGCCAGCGGGGGGACTGTTTGACACCTTGTTTTCCCATTACCTGCTCCCAGAAATGTACCATGCACCTGTCTTAACCTGACAGTTTAGTTAACACCTGCCAAGATCCAAGAGAAATCACCCCTATAAAAGGAAAGCGAGCAACTTGGGTTTTTTATCCGTGTTTACTAAGGCATTAGCAGATGTCGCTGACTGTAAATCTGGTGCATTCATCCATCACCCAAGTGTTTAGCATTACAACCCAACTATCCATCAGTTTGATTATCAAGCTAACAAACACGTTTCTACTCCAGCTCCTATCCTACCTGGCCAAATCTGGCCACAGACCCTGTCTTTAGCTAGCAACTGATGAGTCTACAACACAGCGATAATAAAAGCGACCACGGTGAGGACTCCTGGCTCCTCCAGTCGGCGAGGAGAGAAAAGGGGGGATGAATCGCAGATCTTTCTCCTCCTCAAGAGCAGCGAACTAGTGGCTTGGTTTGAAGATGCCCGAATACTGGACCTGAACCCGGCGGGAGGGTTGATACAGCGGGTTAAAGCCCGTCGGTGAGATCCGTCCGTCTGCAGCAGGTTAGCTATAGCCACTTCGTGAGGACGACATCGGAGCGCACACACCCGTCCAGTTCGGTTAATACTTGGTGCTACGAGTGTTGTTTTGGTCCAGAAAAGTCCTCGCACAGCATCTCCGCAGCTCCCAGCCCGAGTTTACTCCCTTATTTTTGTCTCTCTCTCTCGCAAGCCTTGGCCCTTTCTTTTCTCTTTCCTTCCCTCTTCCTCTTGTTGTAAACTAGGCTGCTGGCCCCCCCCCTGTACTCGCCCCCCTCCCCCCCCTCCCCTTCTCGTCCTGTCAACCTCGCCCAGCCTTGTCCCGCCCTCCCTGAGCGCATTCCGCTCGGCTATTGGCCAGAGCGGCCACCTGTCATCGGCCCGCCGCGAACCCCGATTGGTCGGAGGGTGCACTGGAATGCCAGTCATATGCAAATTTCACCCGGCTTCGCGACCAACTGCTCTTCCTACCGGTTGAACTGGATTTATCTTACGTATACAGTATGAATAAATAAAAAAATATCACGTAGTTCTATTGTATTTATGTGGAAACACTAGCTGGCATTCAAGCAATTAATCAAAAATGTGTATTTTTATGTTTCTTTCAGTAAGCCCACCCCGCGCTCATGTCATTGGTGCGTGAGTCGTAGTAAACCTTGACTGATACGTGAAACCACCAATCAAAAGCCGACACTCAGATGTAGGCCAACCAATGGCTTAACAGAAGTTATACAAGATCCCTCCCTCTTACAAATGCTAGGCTAACGCTTGTTTAATACCCATAAAGACCATCTGATGCAGGAAGGCGCTAGTGAGCAATCCACAGTTTACTTTTTATGCAATCTGCACAGGGGGCTGGACGTTGATGAGGGCTCTGGGGTCAAGATGACAATGCACATTAAACCTATAAGAGTATGCAGGGTCATTCTGCGTGCTATTCGTGTGACTGCATTTCAAATCAGCAATATTCACTTATGAGAGGGATTATAAAACCCTTTCTCTGGTAATGCTACTTTGCTTTTAGGAAACGCAGTTAGAAGTAGAGAGGCAAGTGATGTAATTTTCCACCATAAAAAGCCCTTTCAAATCCCCAAACATTTTTTCCATCTTTCCATCATGCAAATGTGCCTCCTCCAGACAGAATTTTTAAATGTCCTGATGCAACACTCACAGGGCCAGAGAGGGAGAACGAGAGAGAGAGAAGAGAAGAGAATTGAAAACAGGAGAGTAGGGGTGGTTAGAAAAAGAGGGAAAATGGGTGGAGAGGACAAGAGGGTAAAAATAGACTAAGAGTCATTTTCAGCAGGAGAGGCAGGCAGGGAGGGAGGGAGGGAGGCATGGAGGAGGAGGGTGGGTGGGTGGAGAGAAAACAACTTGTGAAAACAGAACTTCTCTTAAATGGAGGAAGGGCGTGGGGGGCCGGAGACGGGGGAGGCAAGGGGAGACAAAGGGAGAGCATTTAAAGATACCTATGTTATTTAGGTATAACACAGCTATGACAGGAAGGAAGAAGACGCGTGATATGGTTTACCGTCATACTGTATGAGTCAAGAAGTCATGCTTAGCTTAGCTCATCTATCCATAAGACAATACTGGGAGGGACTTAATTACCAATAGCAGCCAGTCAGCTCATCAGGAGCTAGGTAACTGACCAATAAGGTTGTGAGAGCCACTGGCAGCCCTGTCCACAGTACTAAAAAAAAAAGTTAACCCTCTCAGTCCTGGGTTTCACTTCTCTAAAAAAAAAATAAAAAAATAAAATATGGATCTGTGAAACTATGACACAACACCTCAAACAAAAGGAGCATAATTGCAGTGTACCTATGCTCCTTTGTCTGTATCTTGTCAGGCCATTAGCATCAATAAAGCATCTTGCATCATGCAAAAATATCGGGTGACTGTCTGTACTTCTTTTAAGTCTGGGGGTTTCCAGATAGGTTTAAAGTAAAAGGCATTAGAAGAAGACACACAGAGAGAGAGAGAGAGAATAAGAGAAGGCTTATCAACTGCATCAAGCTCTCAACAAGTCAACCCAGCCAACACAATGTGCTAAGCGGAGGGAGTTGGACAGCTTGGCGATGGCTGTGTGAGTGAAAGGAAAAGAGGGTGAAAGAGGGCAGGGGTGGAGATGAGGGATTACTGTGGCTGCTCAGTGGTTACAACCCTGGGTAAACATTACAAGCCCTCGGTAATGAACTTCAACTTCAACAATTATTCAGAGCAGAGTAATCAGTTTTTCCTTTAGACCGGGTTTGAATACGCCTGCGATCGATTCACGACAAAATACTGCAAAAGTATTTGTGTAAAAGTCACATTTGTGTCACCTCAGAGGAAAAATTTCGATTGCCATTTGGGCCCAAAAAGATGTAAGATAAGAAAAATCTGTTGACTGCATGCATGTAAAGTTGCACAGAGGAGGTGAGGTAGACACGAGATGATGGTGGGAAACCACAGAATTCTAGAGTTTAGTCATATATAAAAGAGATAAGCGGCGAAGAGTAAGAGAAGGTGTTGAAAAACAACAGAAGAGAAATTCCCCCTCAGCTGAGCTTAGCTATCTCTCCCTGCTGCTGCGCTGGCAGTGCAATATCTGTGTAGGTGTTCGGCGGCTTTCATTGGCTGTCTCCTCTCACAGACATCATGCTTTTAATGCGCGTATGTATGCATGTCTCTACAACCCCCCCCATCCCAAATTACATCTGTCAAACGCCACGTGACCTCACACAAGAAACTTTTCCTCCTCCTCTTTTCCTCTTTACCTACGCTGGCACCGTGCAGGCGGAGCGCCGCCTTCGCTCACTCTCCCATCCCATCCTCTCTCATCCCTTAATTCATCTTCCACCCCTGTGCTCCGTGTCTCTCCCTCCCACAACCCAACCATTCGCTCCGTCCAATTATAACTCGATCCACCAGTCCTTTTGCAGTTACCATGGCAACAGCTATGTTGGGCACAGGTCCCTGTGTCGCCCGCGGTCACCAGTCTGCTACTGACCATCGGCCGTCTATTGCATCAAAATAAAAGTTAAGCGATCGTTTTTACACGGCTTACGGACACCCAGAGGGATGGCTTTGTGGGACACAAACATGAGATTTTTTTTTAAGACACTGGATTCGATCACAGCTTTGTTCTAGTTTCAGTTAAAGTAAAAAAAAGAAAAACCCTGCTACTCCTTATCTCGTAGACCGCACCGCTGAGTATTGAGACGAATAAAATGACAATTACTGTGAACTGAATCACCCACAAAACACACTTTACACTCCGTGGCTGGCTACACATGCAGATTCACTGACTCTCTCTTCCCAACAGCGAATAATTAGCATTACATGAAAGGCAAACTTCAGACTAGTGTTTGTAGACCCAGATCCCTCCATCCACCGTGTGAAAGCACTTGTAATGTATGTGTTTGGCCATCTGGGGGCACTACTAGCCTGCAGATAAATGGCCAAACGGGCAGCAGGCAGAAAACCAGTGCAAAGACTGTGGAGAAAGAGATGCAAGGGAAAGAGAAGAGGAGAGTGGGATGAAGGAGAGAAAAGATATTCCTGAGCTAAATAAAAAAACTCTAATTCCAAACTTTGGGATGTGAGGAACACATGAAAACTGTGATCTCCTGAGAACACTGAATGTGAGTTCAACTGAGATCCTGAAGAAGCAAATTTGAATATCGGTCTAACTTCACATGCATGCAGCCAAAGTCTCGGAGCCACTTCAGACTAAGGAGTCCCACTGCACCAGTGCATTTTGAGAATCTCCCCAAAGTATGCTTCTTCGCCCAATAGGAAACAGGATTATCGTTGCACATGACTTTTGTTGTAAGTCTTGAGGGCTTCACGTGTGCTTTGGTGCCAGTCTAGATGGCTGTGTGATCCAGATGTGGTTGTTGCCATGGCCAGGGAGGATATGCAGGGCTTTAAGCGTTACGTAAAGCAGGGGGGCGGGAGGGAGTGGGGATGTTATTCCCGGGTATCCGTATCCGGGTAGACCAGGACGAAGAGAGCGAAGTGGAGAGGAGGGGAAGCAAAAACACCGCAATGCGATGGAGCGAAGGGTTAAAACAAAATGTGTCATAATTTTTCCGAAAGAAAAATCAAAAATGAGACGGAGGAGAGCGAGAGGGCAGAGAAAAACACGTATCCAAGTGCAAAATAACGGCGCGAAAAAGTGCATTCACGTGTACTTAAGGGAGCGTGACATGTTTACTCAGTGTTGCACAAACTGGGTGTGCATGTGAGAGCGACACAGAGAGACAGTGACACAGAATTATGCACACTTAATAATATACAATGGCTGTGTAATTTCACTTTCAATCATGTTTAACTGTGGGATATTGAGGAATATTGAAACATATCTCATACAACATTCATTTAAGATGCTAAAAGTGCGCAATAAGAGATTTTCTGCTCAGGAAACAATAATAATTATGCTCACAGACACAATCATGCAGCACGGTATGTGAGACGTCGAGCAGTTTCAGTGCGTCGTCATACAGAGAAAACGGTGTAAACCGAGATTTGCATACAAGAGTACAAATAAACAAGGCTCATTTAAGACCTTTACAGCAACAGAGTCCTCTCTATAAAAAGGACACCATGCATACTTTTCTCACTGACTTCAGAGCTAGATTGATGGAAGTTGCCACTCAAGAGTGGCACAAAAGTAAAATATTATCTAAAGAAATGCTTATGATAAGGGTTGTAATTCTGATAATGACAGAGAACAGTGGTAGGAGTGGAAATGGCTGTTGTAAATATATTAAAGATATTTGACCTGGAACACTTCACTCACGGCTTAAATAATTTAGAGGAACCCTCTGATTATCCAGCATCGTTTCTGTTGACTAAAACACCCGAAGACGGACTAAAGAGGAGCCACCAATAATAACCAAATGTTGGTGTGTAAACACATGTGAGCATGTTGAGGTTCCTCCTCTCTCAGTGGAAAGTGACACAAGCACACGTGCCACATACACACACACACGCACGCATGCATGCACACACACACACACACGCACACGCACACGCACACGGGGGCTGCTATTTCTATTTGTGAATATTCTGTGTTATGTACAGGCTACATCAGTGTGATGTTTGCTTTTGTTGCCATGGCAACAGACGTTTGGCACTCACACATCATATCCGGTGCTCAATGATTGACGCTTGGTTACTCTGTCTCACACACACACACAGACACACACACGCACACGCACACACACTCACACACACACACACACACACACACACACACACACGTGACACCATAAAAAACGGTCTCATCCTTCACCTTGTCGCTAACACTTTTCTGCCCGCTCGGATTTTACAGGAAGTTACGGGGGTCGCTCGGAAAAGACGTTTAATTTACTTACTCGTTAGTAGCGCGTCTTAGGTGGGAAAGTTCACACACACACACACACACACACACACACACACACACACAGAGAGAGAGAGAGAGAGAGAGAGAGACAGAGACAGAACATGCGCAGCTTTGTCTCTTAAAAGTGTGCGACAGTGTCAGTTGCGGAGCTCAGGGACTGATGCCTTATTTCTGAGTGAATTAACAAAAACACAGAATATAAATGTGTGCAGGATTATAATGTATGTAACATAGACAAGAGAGGAGGAACTCACAGACTACTTATCTCCGAAGTGTATGCCATCTATTAACCTGCGTCCTTCCTCTAACGTATCACGGCCTCCTTGTCTTCTTACACATTAAATCTAAACTTTACTCGAAGATCAATAAACTATTAGAACTATATTGGTTTGCTAAAAATATTGTCATTTTATTAACTGCCAGATATTTCATAGTGATTTCACTCACTCCTGATGAAGTTCTTACCTGACCACAGGAACACGTTTTATTTATTCACCTAATTGTTGGGTTTAATTAAAAGGCCTGATGCATCCTGGAGTTTTCCCTGAATAGGGTGTAACGTGTCATCATTGATAATCCATTTGAAATAATCCGGGTTTCGTTGCTTTCACCCTGACATGAACACAATTCTGACCGATGTCAAATGTGTGTACTTTTTGGCATAAATATGATACAATTTACACTGATAATGATGCTCAATGTGAATCATATTTACTACCATTACACAAAGATACACATATTTAATATGCAAATGTAATGCAAGATCAAGAAGTGTCAGCATTAATTCCCCAGAGGGTTCCTTTTTGTTTTTGTTAAACAATTCCCATGACTCTAGAGAGTAAAAAAATGGCAAGATGTGTATAATAATATATTCTGACCTAAACATAATTAAGATGATTTGAAAAACACTAAATTAACTGTTAAAAGAAAATGTACTGTTTACCGTTTGCTCATATTTCACAAGCTGCTAAGAAGACACCAACACCTACACGATCACAAACATACCACACGTGTGACTGCACACACACACAGGCGCGCGGCGTTTCCTACTTTCCCTCGTATTTCACACGTCTCCTACGACCATATGCAAAAGCTCACGCACCCTTTCCAACTCTGCAGAAAACACCCACATGTGCTCCTCGCTCAAAATAAATGGGCAAGTGTGCACGCACTCACACAAAGAGGTGCTGTTCATTCATTCATTCAGCGTCCTTTCAGCTGCAAAAAAAAAAGGCAAAAGAAAGGGGGATCTGAGGAGGGAGCGTACACTCAAAATGACAGCGTTCCCTTTCCTGTCCACTTCTCTGTCACACTCGTGAAAAGTCCACACGGTGATAAGTACGTACACACCGAGGAGGGCAAAGGGCTCTGGTGAAGTGAAACGCACTAACTGATACTATATGTCCATTTATACCAGAACTGAGAAGTAGACTCCTATTCTCAGCTGATGGTGAATAATGCTCACACACTCACACACACTTTATAGTATAGCATTTTCCCACACAGGAGCTTGAGAAACAAATTCTTCACACGCCCACACAATACACTGAAACTTATAACATATATCCCACATACACACACACACATTTAGAATCAGTATTTAGAGGCCAAGAAAGCTGCCCACAACTTGTTTCACTATACTGTTACATGAGTCAAACAAACAAACACATGAACATACACACAGCAAGAGTCAGCGGAAATAGTTAGTAGTGAGTAAGACGATAATAGTCGTTAGGGGTCAGGAAGTCACACACACACATTTATAATAGGCAAGTTGGCCAGACTTTTTCAAAAAATAAACAACTGGAAAATTTGTCGCTGTTAAATGCTCCTCTTTTTTCCTCTGTCTTCGTCTTTATTCATCTACGCTGTCGTCCTCTCTGAGGCATTCCTCATTCTCTTTCTGATCTAATCCTCTTTTTCCCCCCCCCCCTCTCTCTCTCTCTCTCTCTCTCTCTCTCCCTCTCTCTCTCTAAAACACAAAATCAAAAACAAGTTGATTTAGACTGGCCTACATACATGTAGCCCACACGCTCCATACCCACTTTTGCTTTCGTCTTTAAATGTTAATTTCGTGCATAGCACTGATTCAAAGCAGGGAACAGCTACACTCCTTCACTCCTCTATTTTTTTTTTCATTTTTCTTCAGATTCTTATTGAACTTCCCCGTTCTTTACTATTATAAATCATTGCTGTTGCGTTGTCTTGTCTATATGGTGTAGGTATGATTGCTACCTCTCAGTCACAAAGTTTGTGTCTATAAAGACTTTGAATATAAGAGGGACTCTCTGATATCAACAAAAGCTAATCCTGTATAACGTACAGTCTAAACCCAATAGAAAACACAACAACACCCATGCATATGTTTTCTCTTTTCTTTCTCTCTCTCTCTCTCAGACACACACAAATACACCGAAATAATTTTGCATCCAGCTAGTGCGTCCCTTTTCCTTTTGTATTTAAAATACAAACCAACAATAATTTAGTTATTACTGTGGGTCATTTTATTTTTTTAATAACAGTGTTTGGCTCTTAAATATGATACGTGATGTTAATTATCCAAAAAATCATCAGATAAACCGAGTTCCCTTTCTCTGAGTCACCGTGATGGACGGCACGGATTATTCTCACCTCACTGAGCGCTGACGAGTGAATTTAGAGGATATAGTGATTGTTTTTGTGTGATTCCAACAAGCCTAGTCCTCACCTGGTGAATCACAGGTGCCTGTTTCAGGGCTTACATGGGTCATGTGACCAGATTTAGTTTAGTTTGACCAGCAGACATGAGTAAGGTGGACAGACGACTAGAGGACGCCATATGGGACAACAGCATGTCGGCTAACTGGAGCTTCTTTCACTGGGCACCAACACACACACACACACACACACACACACACACAGGTCGTGGCATGTTAATGTGAACCGATGCCTCTATTACGCTGTGGGTGTTATCAGACAAGTTACGTTAAATTACTAAACTGTTTTAATACTTTGATCGTGTTGATTGAATGTTTGTTTAGCTGAATTAGATTTATTTGATGAATGAAATACAACACTAATAGTTGACTGGTATTTGATAATCAGAGAAATATATATATATAGAGAAACAAATAACTAAGCAAGGTCCTCTCTATTTACTACTTTATTTAACAGGAAAATGTCCTTTTAAAATGCAATACATGTCCTCCTCTCCTCTCTTTCAATCTGTGTGTGTGTGTGTGCAAAATAAAAAGAGAAACTCGTAAAGCTACATTTATACATAATTTGCCTGGTCTTCTTATTATTTTAATACTTGTGCCACTTGCAGTAGCTTTAAATGAATTCACATGATTAAATTAATTTTTTTTTTTCAGTTTCTCCTCTGGTACTTTTCTCAAGACGTAGCTGCGCTGTCACTGCATTTCTCTGTGGAGAGAATCATTACTATTATACTGCTGGTTAACCTGCCGGTTCAAGGTCAGTAAACAGAGCTTCTCCTCCGGCCATTCTGAGTTGACATGGTGAGTGTCAGTAGTCGACGCTACAGAGCCACACATCTAACTAATTGAAGAGAAGGCGGGTGGTAAAGAAAGTAAATTAAAGAAATATGGGATTAAGGATCTTATACTGCACTACAACTTTTACTCTTGTGTGTTATACTCTATTTTAGCTTCTATTCTAGCTTTTATTTTGAGCTTGTTTTTATTTTCTAATCTTTAACGTTTTTATGCTTTTATGACTGTTTTAATTATGTCTTAATATTCTTTTGCACTTTGTCGCAATGTTCTTGAATGTTTGTGTAAAGCACTTTGAATTGCCCTGTTGCGGAAATGTGCTATACAAATAAAGCTGCCTTGCCTTGCCTTACCTTTAAAAAAGTACGAGACATTTTTAATAATAATTGAATTTAGTAAATATACTCTATGGATGGTTATTAAATTGTAAACACAAACTTAAGGATATTAATTACGCAGAGAGACCCGTAACTCTTTATGCCACGCAACTGGGGATGTTGCAGAAAATCTTTCCCATGAGGCTGTTAGGTTCCAAATATTGGGAGTCATTAAAAAATAAATAGAGGAGAATATTTCCTTAATTTTTCATTTGTATGTACAGAGCTGCAATTTGGATTATCATGAAAGAATAAAGTTTGACTTGAGTGATATTTCAAATATAAAAGAAACGGTGTAAATGATACGATTAACTGCATTTAAGTGGAATTTATTACCTAGTTTTTTTTATTTCATAAAGTAATACAACATGTTTTAACAAAAAGTTAAGATTATATCTGTTTACACAAGGAACAGTGTAGATTATGTGACTATTTGTTTTTATTTTTTCAGTTCTCAAAGATGGGATATGGATGCAGAGAGCTATCCATCCCACTTTATTTGTGATCTAGTGGATCAGTTGAGTGATTTCTTTTCTCAATTATGTAAGCGATGAAATTTAGAGCTGTCGTATGTATTAGATAGGCTTTGAGTTGGTGTTAGTTGTTGTGTGTCTTAGTGGTGGTGTTATGTATTGGGTTACATTGTGAGTATGAATGTTACATTTGTGTATTGATGTAAGTATGTATTTTCTTATTGAAATATTGTTAAAAAAAAATAGAATGAGGACTCCAGGAAGAGTAGCTGTTGTTGCAATACAGTAGCTAATAGGGATCTAAATAAACTAACTAATTGAAAGTCTACTTCCTGAGCATTGTGTGTAATTATTCTTCACTTTGAAATAGGTACACTATATATTACATTTTATTCAACACATTATCCCTAATTAATGTTCTATTCTAATCTATATTATTTTCTCATCGACAAGATATATTTTCTTTCAGGAGTTTTGCTTCGTTTGTTGAGAATAAACATATTTATCATGTAATTGGAGTATTTCTTAAGGTGCACAGAATACAGGATTTAATTATGCTTATGCCACATACGTCCTGTTTTCTAACTGCAGCCCAATTCACAAATTGTCTCCAAAGTTTCTCCTCATTCCTTCAAAGTCACTGACCTCACACACAATATACACCCACACGTATGGATCAGTTCTCACCTGTACCAGGACGACCCATGATGATGTCCTTTCGTGGGACGGGGTGAAGGCTTTCAGCCGGGAGGATCAGCGGCAGCAGAGCGGTGGGAGAAGGGTGACAGGGAACCGGCTGCTGGACCTCACCCCCAAACCCTGTCCCCCTGTTCTCCTCTCGTTCCACTGAGCTGTCCGTGCTGCTTGGAGCCGGTGCTGTGACTGTTGTGCTGACGGTAACTGACAGGGCCTGCAGGGGGGTGGCGAGGGTGTCAGTGGTGGGCAGGGAGGAAGGTGTCGGGGACACGAGCACCAGAGTTTGGCCTGGGCTCCGCAAGAGGACGGTGCCGTTGGGTACTGTGGCTGCGGCGGCGTTAATGGGGACGGGAACCTGGAGGCCTGAAATTGGCTGAGAGGTGAGGGGTGATAAGCCGATGTCTTTAGATGAAGTTTTATCTGTCCCTCCCTCGTTTCCCCCTCCTCCTCCTCTTCCTAAGGGACACTCTGTAAATTTTGCCAGTGGGACTTCGGGGTTCCTCACAATGACAGGGGAGTCCCGCAAGGCCTGTTGGGATACAGGGACCACACGACGAGGCCCTCCGTCGGGAGTGAGAGGAGAAGGAGGAGTTGGAGACACCAGCAGAGGAGGAGGGGAGACAGCAGTGGAGGACGGTGGCCTGCTGGAGGAGGGGGTGGTCACTCCTCTGGGTCGGGAGAAGGTGGGTGTGTGTGTGCGGGAATGTGAAGCTGGTGTCTGGGGGGACAGCACCCTGAAAGAGTTGTTAAGGTCCCCCTGGTCCAGCTCGGTCTTGGGTGTGTAATCGTGGTGGTGCGAGGGGAGGGGTGGTGGAGGAGGTGCGTCGGGCTTTCGTTTGCTGGGGCTCATGGGGACTGTAAACATCAGGTTGCTGTGGAAGGAGGGCTGGATACCTGACGCTTGTCTTTCCCTTTCTCCTCCTCCAGCTGGGGTTGTTACCTTACTGCCCCCTGCCCCTCCTCCCCCCGTCCCGCTGGGCTGCCTGTGCCTCCGGTGTTGCAGGACCGGGGAGGCGGTAATCGGGGAGAAGTTGGCCGGCCTGAAGCCGAACAGCGGGGAGGGTGAGGGAGAGGGGGCCGGGGAGAAAGGCGACTGGTTGGAGATGGGAGAAAAGGAGGGGGTGCCAGAGCGGGAGCTCCCTAATGACACGAGCATGGTGGCGGCCTCACACTCGTCGAAGTCAAAGCGTGACGACAGGTCATGGGGGAGGAGGGAGGGGAGGACCAAGCGGGGTCTGGAGTCTCCTCTGCTGCTGGTCTCGCTGCTCTCTCTCGACGTGTCGTCCCACTCAAACTCACTGCTCGCTCTCCCCCGCAGGTCCGGCGTGACTGTCCCCGAGCTGCTGCCTCCTCCTCCCCCGCCTCCCCCCGCTGTCTCCATCTCTTTGGACCTCATGGACAAGTGTCTTGAGCAGTATCCTCGACGCTGAGACTCCTTCATACAGCCCTCCCTGGAGCACAGCCTCCTCCACTGCTTCCCGTTGAACTTCTTACGGATACCATTAGGGGTGCACACCACGTCGCCCTTCTTGTATTTCTGCTGAGCCAATGAGAGGGGAGTCCTGGAGCGAGAGGAGGTAGAGGAGGACCCCCCACCAGAGGTGGGAGTAGGGGTCTGAGTGGGAGTGGTCTTCGATGGAGGTAGGTTTGGAGTGGCGTTGTTCATTTCAGACCCCAGTAAGGTAGGGGAACGGGGTGGCGGAGGACTAGCGAGGGTGGAGAGGTGTGGGGGTCCCAGACCCCGCACCACGGAGAGGTGGGGTGAGGAGGGGGGGTAGCAACTGGACTTGGAGAGGATGTTTCTGTGCTGAGAGGTCCCAGCATTTGGCTTGGGACCAACAGTGAGGGCCATGTTAAAATGAGAAACCTCAACATCCTCTTCGGGAGTGTTTGGCTGCTTCTGTCTCTCTCCGTCAGAGTAGTTATCTCCGCAGCCGTGAACTGTGCTGCCGGCTACACTAGAAGTCACAGTGGAGGAACGGGCCGGTGGATGTGTGTTTTCGTAGGGATGCCCTCCTGCAACCCCTTCAGGTGAAAAACCGTGGCCCAACCTTGCTCCCCCTCCCAGCACCCCCATCCCAATACTCAACTGGCACACTTCCCTCTCTACCTCCATCTCCTCCCGCCGCTCCCTCTCTTCCCTTTCCCTCTCCCGCTCTCTTTCCTTGGCCCTCCCACCGTCCAAATGGGAGACCTCCCAGGGAGGGGTGAGCAGCCTCAGACTTTGTCGGGACACCCACACGGCCTGAGCGTTAGCTTTCCTTTTCTCTTTCTCTTCCCCCACCCCTTCGTTGTCCAGAGTCTCTCCGTCTTCACTCAGGAGCACCTGGTAAGGAAATGACACACCGGGGTGGGGGTCCACCTGAGTGACAATCCCCTCTCTGTACAGCAGAGGACCCCCCTCCTCTCCGCCGAAAGGCACGCACACTCGCGTCCTGACAGCCACAGGTGCCATGCCAGGTGGGGGGGCATCCAAAATGAACTCCACGGTGCTCTCGGCCCCCGATGACGACGCCATCACGGTCCCACCGTGGAAAGGATACTTAACAAGGTTCTCCTCTCCTTGGAGCTGGACTTCAACAATACCTCCACTCACCCTACGCACCACCCCTGGTCTGAATGTAGGTGATAAAGGGCACGAGTCAATCCCCTTAACCCTTCTGTCCCCTGCAGCCCCGACCCCACTCTCCACGGTCCTCTTTATCTGGCGAGCAAGAACTCTCTGGTTTTTCATGCCTTTGGCCAGAGCTTCAGCTAGTCCCTCTGAAAGACTGGCCTCTTTATGGTGCGAGTTATGGAGAGGAGCTGGGTAGCGGGTGCTCTTTTGATGAAGGCTCGGTCCTGTTGCTTCCATCACATCCAGGTCGGCCGAGTGCTCACTAGCTGTATCGGTGGACGAGGAGCGCACCGAGTTAGGGGCCCCCTCTGACTCATTTTCCCCAGCTTGGGAATCTTTTTCCTGGGAGTCTGCTGTCCTGAGGGCTTTATCCTCCGTGGAAACAAAATGGTTCGCTTCTGTAGCTTTACTATCCGCAGTTAGCACTGATGGCTGAATACCTGAGCAATTATTCCTTCTGCTATTACTGCTATTGATAAAAGTATTATGGCTGCCAGCACTACTGTTAGTCATGTTGCTAATACCACTTGTAGTGTTACGGTTAGTACTACTATTGATGCTAACGTGAACGCTTTTGTTAATGTTATTACTAATACTGTTACTACTCTTGAAATTATTATTGGGCGTATTCACACTATCACTGACTTTGCTGTTAGTATTGCAGTAACTGTTGTGTATGAGTGCAGGGCCGGAGGTAGGAATGGTAATCAGGGCACTCGCGTTGCTAGCAAAGTGCTCATATGTGTATTTTTTCTTGGGTACACGAGCCTTAAATGTGGCTGTTTTCCTGCTAGAGACTGAGCCTGTGCTGGGGCTGTGATTGGGGGCCAGAGGGGGCGTGGCTGTGGAGAGTGGCGCTGGGGCAGAGGTAGGAGATGCTACAGTATCAGTGGACACGGCACTGTTTCCATTCGTGCCCACGATCTTCTCCTTTTCTGTCTTTTCTTCTGCCTTCTTTCCTTCCTTCTCAACTGACTCCACAGGTTTCCTCGGTTCAGTAGACTCCTCCCTCGTGGGGGTATTGCTGTTTGTGATTGGTTCTTCATTAGAGTTGGCGGCTGTGGGCGGGGTCTGCTTGCGGGCGGGAGTGTTGGGTGTATGCTGCGTGGTTTTGGCGAGGGTCTCCCTCTTGACTCTTTTGGGGTCTTTCTCTTGGAGGGGCTGAGAGCCCCCTCTCCTTCTCCCCCCTCTGCCTCTCGTTAACGGGGGAGAACGCCCTCTGTGCTTCTTTAATGGTCTCATCTCTTCTTCGCCGTTCACAACGTGCAGATTTTGTGGCGCTCCTCTTTTTCACTTTCTAAGGCACTCCTTTTTTTTTTGTCTTCCTCTGCTCCTCCTTCTCGCCTGTCCTTCTGTCCTCTGTATTGCAGGCTGAAAAGCAAGAGGGAGATGCAGAAGACAGGTGGTCATTTATTATCTTCGTAATCAAAAATTGCTGAGAATAAAAAATGACGTCATACCTGGAAGTGTGCTACACTGACTGCACTGGCTATCACATTGGCTCAAAGTCTGACGTGTGCTCTCATTCACCGTCATGTCTGCCTGATCCACTAGTGTGCATGCAAGCGTGTCCGTGTGTGCTCGTCTACGAGTGCCAGTTTGTATACTCGAAACATAAAATCTTAATTCCAACATTTGTTATCCGCCATTTTAAAACCAGACAGCAACACTTAAAAAAAAAAAAAATACTGCTTCATGAAAATAAAGGCCATGATTGCTTTACTCATAAAAATCAGTCTCCAGACTTTATCATATTTAGCTTAATTCTAAATAATTAATAAACAGTGGAAAAAATAGATGTTTATGTTTTGATAGTTATGATGAGTTATTGGTTTATTTCCCAGGTAACCCTGGTCAAGCATATGTGAGATTGAGATTTAATCTGGTTAACATTGTGTAGAGTATGATATCAGTTATATATAGGGTTAGTTCATAAAATAGAGGGTCAGCAAAAAAACAGAAACAAAAAATCTGGAAAGAAAGAAAGAAAGAGAAACAAACATCCAAGGTCACTCACTTCAGTTTGTCTCTTACAGTACTCCTGTATCCAAACGTCTGCCCTTAATGTGGCCTACATCTCTTTAATTTCAAATGCATGCAGAGACAAAAAAGCCTTTCTCTCGATCTCACACACACACACACACACACACACACACACACACACACACACTACAGGTCGCCTGATCTCTCTCCGCTGTTCTCCCTCCAGCTACTTCGACATGCGACAGGACGGCTTTCTCACGCTATGCATTAGAGACTGGATTCTGCGTGTTCAACGTCGGATCACAACAGCGACACAGCATTTATTTTGACTTCCATCGGGAGGAAAAGGTCTGGCAGTGGCCTGGGTGAGGTCACCCTACAACATGAGTGAGAGAAACAGAAAGAGAGAAAGAGAGAGAGAGAGAGAGAGAGAGAGAGAGAGAGAGAGAGGTGGGAGTATGCGGCTGTTTGGCTGTTTGTTCAAATAGGCTGTTCTTGTGTAGTCATTGGGAATTTCCACAGTCATTCTAGCACTCGCTGGCCCTCTCTCACTCTTTCTCGATGTCTCAGTCTTTCCCAGTCGTCTTTTGTCATTGTCTCACTCACACACACACACACACACATTTCTACAAAAAGACAATATAATTGGAATAATCTGCCATGGTAAGATACGCCCAAAATGAGAGAAATTAAAAGGCTGGCACAGGATCAGGCACGCTCACTGATGCAAGATTACAGGCTAAATACAGTCACACACACACACACACACACACACACACACACACACACACACACACACACACACACACACACACACACACACACAGACGGGTGCATATGTGCTCCCCTCGACTAAGCTCAGCAACTCACTGTGCAAATGCCCGCATTCCTACAAATACAGACGCAAACACATAGATTCATACGGTACACATACTCACAGTTCCTGTCCTAGACATTGGAAAAAGTTCGTCACACACACATAAGGTGACCTTGTTGTTAACTGTTTGCTCGCTGTAACTAACAATACATAACATAAACCAGTAACACCACCACTTCCACTTCCTGCAGTACAGAAATGCATCTCTTCCTGGTCCCGAATGACTAATAAACAACCTGAGTCATTCACACACACTCGTTGCTGGCTCTCTGTTTTGACCTCTGCCCTCACACACAGTATTTACTGTATAAACTTTCATTTCCATTATGATTCATCAGTCTATTATTTTTGTTACGGATTGGCGATGCACACTAGTGAAATACACACAAATTGATCACTACCATGGTAAATTCTGCGGATACCAATATGAAAAGTGATACCGATGTTTCGTATTTCATTGCAGTGGCACCACCTGTGTAGCTTCACTCCACATCTGGAGTTTACCGACTGCACTGTAACTGTGATGCTTCCTGCAGATGCAGCTGTTTGAAAAACACTGCTCTATTGATATCTGTGCATATCTATTACCAACTCCAAAACTGTTTCGAAGAGTCTGCCACTGAAGAAGATGAGCACCATTTACTTCATCTTAAATGTATGAAAATAAATAATAAATAATAAATAGTTTAATCTTGGAGAGCTTCCCTGTGCAATGACTCGCGTAGTGAATGCAACTTATCAATCCAAAATATCAGCCATACTTTTGATATTAGTGCTGATAAGAAAATAGATTTAAACAAATATTCCTCAGTACCAATTAGCAGACCACACTGTATATTACGCATCATTAAGAAAAACAAAATAAAGAGAAGAATATACAGTGAAACCACAAACAGTTCATTACTCCCTTTCTAGCTAGAGTACATTTTTGTGAATTCCATGTTTAGAGTGCACGTTTCAGACGAAGCAAGGGGAAGAAGACATAAAGTTGGGACTGAAGGAATGTACCTCCTACCAGCACCAGGCCAAGTACTCCTTCATTACAGTACGCAGAGGCCTGGACTGGGCGTGCTGGTCCCATAGTTGCTGTACTGCACTGGAAAAGACAGGAAGGAGTCCGGGCCACTTGACTGACTGTCTGGTTGACTGAATGAATCGGGAGGATCTGATCTTAGCTCAGAAAAATGCGTTTGGTCATGCTCATGGCCTTCCAAAGAGCTCGAAGCTGTGGCTGATAAGCCAGTAGCAGGCGTTTGCGGGTGTATACGCATTCTGTAACTTTGAAGGTACTGGACTGCACAACAGAGTATGTGCACAACACGTAGATAACAGGAGTTTCAGAATTAGACATCGACGACCTTTCTTTATTTCCTGTGCTGGGTATTTGGTGCAAGTCTATAACCAGTTCTGGAACTATTTATTTATCATAGAAAGCCTCAGAAGTTTTTGTTATAGTTCAATTTAAATTGAGGAAAACATTTATCTCTTCCACCATGTTGTGTTCCCATTTGTGAATCCATCCTTTAAAAAACACATGTTGTGTGGACAAGCAATCATCTTATCCACAGATCTTCATTTGAAATTCCAGACAAAGTACAAATCTTGTCAAAGACACCAAATATATTATACTAAATTATAGGGATGCACCGATTTGACTTTTTCAGTCCCGATAGCGATACCTGGGCTTTGGGTATCGGCCGATACCGAGTACCGATCCGATACCAGTGTTTAATTAATAAGCTGTATGCCTTGATGTGTAGAGGTGACTGGGATCATTCTTTTATGTGTAAGGCAACATCAGACTTGACTTAAACATTGCTTTCCTAACTTTGTAAAACAAAATGTAACAAATAAATACACAGATGTTAATTAATGTATTGTTATTTATTATTAAAATAATAAAATCAGAAAATCAGCAATGTGGTAAAAAATTCTTCAAAATTAACAGGAATTATAATTCAAGTGTAAACCTTTTTAATGCAGCAACAAATTGGTCAAAACTTAAACAGGAAATATAAATTGCAGTATATAATGTATGTAAACATAGAAGTGAATTGAATAGATCGGGTCCATTGTCACCGATACCTGATCCAGCTATTTGAGTCAGTATCGGCCCGATATCCGATCCGGTATTGGTGCATCCTACTAAATTCCAGGGAAAAGTATATGAATTCATGCATGAGGCATCTATAATTTCAGTGCTGTCATATAATAAATGGCATAGGATTTTCACAATTCACATAGCCCCAGTTCTTCCCTAAAAGATCAAAAGCATTACACAGACAGTGTGTGTGCTCCACAAACATCCCCTAAATTGAAAATAACTGCAGACCTTTAACTCCTAATGTTTGTTATCTACAATCCAAGATACCAAGGGCACGTCTAAATCTAAATCTCTTCTCTTCTCTTGGGTGTTAGTGCATAAGTTATTAGGACTAAAAATATAAAGGAAATTGTTGGAGAATCCTGATCGTCCTCTGGGCTGCAACCAGACGAAGCAGAGAGGAACTCAGTCATAATTTAGGCGATTCAAGACGTCTGCACCTTCCAGCATTAGAGCAGGTTAAGAGTGAGATATTTGCAGCTCTGATCTACTAAAGCTACTGTAAATCCTGAATAGACGAATATAATCGACGGCTATGTCTCCATGGCGTTGGACTGGAGTCTTCCTTAAACAGCAAAAAGATGCTGTTTCACCCAACTCTCTCACACACACACACACACACACACACACACGATGCAACCCCCCTCCACAGCATAGCAACATCAAACTTTACACACACACTAAACGCTCTCCCTGGAATTTACAGTGCAGTCATGCATACACTGTTAAAATCTCCCTTGGACCTATATATTGTCTCACACTCACACATTCATTGTGCCGTATAAACACCCGTCCACACACACACATATGCAGGAGCTCACACTCTGGCCTGTATAAGTTTTGCTTTTCTGTAAAAAGAAACATAAAAATAAATTAAAATGACTTTTACGATATAAGATGTTGAGATTAAAAATATGCATTTTCATGCAAAGAGCACCTTGTTGGTGATATCTTAGCAGGTCGGACGACGGAACACGTATGCGCCAAACACACACACAGAACTGTCATTCATAAGGAAATCTCATCTCAATGTCAACACTACAAGAAGAAGAAGTTGTACAGTATTTATTACTGGACTATGCAACCCTAATAAACCTCCACTTTGATGCCAGTTTATCCGGTCATTCTTCGTAGAGAATTTAGCCTATACCCCACCGCAACATGGCACGGGATGTGTGTGTGTGTGTGTGTGTGTGTGTGTGTGTGTGTGTGTGTGTGTGTGGGGGGGGGAGACGTGGGGCATTTGAGCTGCTCATAGTACACAAGGTATATGACAGTATGCGGCTGTCTTCAGGTTGCGTCTACCTTGTTTAACGCTGCATTTGCACTATATGTCAGTGCGAGTGTATACGTAGTTACCAGGCAGGCACACTGCAGCTCATCCCTCTCCTAAAAGCATTTTATGGGTGTCTGTATGGGCGCAGGGCTGCAGTGACGGGGACGGGGATGGAGAGGGAAGAGCGTGCGATGGTACGACAGAGGAAATGTGATAGTGAAGCCTACCGTGGCCCCTCGTACACACCAGCATGGCAGGGCGGCTTTGCCCTTAACTGGGTCACCGGGGAACACACTCACACATGAAACAGCAAAAAAAAAAAAGAAAAAAGAACATGCTCTCTCTTACACACACTTTGGTTTACGCACTCATGAGCGAGTGGGATGCGATCACACATGCAACACGAGACGAGTAAAAGAAAACATTTCGTTGAGGTATGTTAGGTGTGTGTGAGGATGCCAGTGTGAGGATGCCAGTGTGTGACTGCGCTTGTTATGGAGAACATCCATTGTGACGTAGTACGAATACTGGCAGCTGTTTAGTGGGTGGCATATCTGACTGTAGATAGCGTATCAATAAAAGAGAAAACATCGAGGCCTGGAATTTGTGCATTCTGGCCCGTATCGATCAGGAGGCTGTGGCGTGGATCAGAGGTGACTGTTCCTGTTTGGGACCAAATGGCACAACTGCCAATGCAACATCAATGACCCAACTGCTCTACAACATGCAAAGATGCCTACACCTTGACAGATGTGTCTTCTTCTGCCTATAACAAGTGCAAGATATGAGGGAATGCATGCCACGGTGGAAATCTGCAGGACACATGAGGACACTTTGTCAAAAACATGCATTCAATTTCTGTGACTGAAAATACACGCAAAGAGAAATATGGCAAAAAAAGTGTTGCCCGGTCAGAGATGTCAAGGGTGAATCGACACTGATTGCAGTGCAGAACAAAAGTGGAGTGTCGGCGAGGGGAAAAAGCCGAGGAAAACACCGACTGCAACCCCGGCTTCTTCTTTGCGCTGATATGTGCGAGTACTACGAGAGGCGCTGCACAATGTCAAAGGAGTATTATGACTCGAGGGGCAGTCAGTCAGCCGGTCTTGCTCTGCCTGTACGGTGCTCGGTAACAAACACAAACAAACCGGTTACAAGTGACGTTTTATTATCCCCCAACTAGACTGGGCCCTAATTCTTCCTCATACAACGATGTTTTGGCATGCAAATATCCACTACGACGCCCGGTGTACACACTCCGGAGAAGCTTCCTTCATGGAGTCTGTAAGGTGACACTATGGTTTTTAAAAAAACTTGGAGGGGGAGAAGCAGGAATCTTTCCGTGTGTCGCTCTAGTAAGCAGCTCGGTAACGTTAGTAGTAGTGGTGGTGGTTTTGTAGTAGTCGTAGTACGCGACGGTAGCAGACTACTAGTACCCACAACACCGTCAGCCACACCGCAAGGAAACGGGACGCTGTTTTTGTTGTTTTCCCATTTTTCTCCCAGGTCCATTTTTATAAATTAGATTGCGTTGCTATTAGTAAACATTTGGGCTGCAATGCAAAACTCGGAAGCAACGGTCAAAGGAAAAAAGTACTCAACATTAACAACATTATTGTAACGTCACCCGACGTGTTTCCCGGTGCTCCGTGGGACTGCGGTAAAAACATTTGAGAAAGTTTTTTTAGGGCTGTTACACCTCCCACCGCTCCCCTTTTCTCTCTCTCGGCTCTTCCTCTCGGCTCGCAAGCGGTGTCACTCCGTTTCTTCGGACGGTCTCCGAGCAACCGAGCGACCGTTGGCAGTTGGTTCTATAGTCTCGTTCTAACTCGCTGCCCCTGACAACGGTAAAATCCCGTGTCAGTTGAAGCTTCTCTACCTTTTTTGCTAAAGTTTCAACTCACCCAAAACAGAGCTTTTTTCCCCCCTCGCCACGGAAAGATTTATGGTCTTATTTCGCTGAGGAGGAGGAGGCTGGCACAACTCTCGGTAACATCCCTCGGCTGTCGGCTTTGACGACTGCGCGGTCCGGACTCACACTTTTACTTTTTCCTCCGCGAAACATGTCTTACCCCCGCAGAAACTCAAACAAGGCTATAAAAAAACTATCGGTCTTCTTTTTTCCACTACAGTCACAAAATGGTGAATGAACCACTAACAGCTGGGCATGCCGACCAATCGGAGGTCGCTGACAGTTACAGTAGCCAATCGGATACTGCGCCACAGAGCAGAGGGCGTGGCGGGCTGTCAAAGTCCAGTTGACAGACGGGGGGCTCCAGCCAATAGGCGGCGGGGGATGCTGAGCCAGACCGGTGAACTGTCCCAAACTTTACAGTATCCAATGAGAGCTCTGGGAACCATAGGAACAGCGTGAGGGAGGGCCGAGAGGAGGGAGCAAGTCACTGAGAGCCAATAGAAAGGCACAAATGCCCCCTCCCCTTCTGAAAAGGAGTATGTTTACCATAATTGACAGCACAAGTGCCATCCCTGAGCAGACGGTGATAATGCATCAACCCTTCTTCTTCTTCTCTACAAAAAGGGGGTGCAGCAGGATTAAAGCACCACAATGCGGTTGTTTACTCTGCAGCCCAGCATACAAACTCTTGCATTAAGTGCATATTTTGTATTGTTGTTTAGGCCTACAGAGTGAAAGCATTGACACAGGTGAAATATGAGCATAAGTGCGCGTTTAAAAAAGTTGCTGTTCAACTCTTCTGTGGTGCAGCAGACGCATCGGTGCCCCTTTGCAAACCCGCTCTCCCTCTCCCTTTTCTCACAGCAACAGACGCTGACTTTCACCGCGCTCAGCCAATCACGACGCAGCATCCCGCTGGCTCTGACGTCGGCGATCTCTCCGCCCCGCCCACTCCAGTGAAAGTGAACGGGAACGGTCCCGGCTGACGTCACTTCACCGGCAGCGGATTGGGCAGGTGTGCGACGTCTCGGGGCCAATGGGTGCGCGCAGCGGTGATGTCATCACGAGTGTTGCCACCAGCTGGACCGAGAGGGCGTGGTCTGGCGTAAACTCGGCTAACCCCATGTTTGTAACTTGCAAGGAGGCAAGTGGTTGCTGGAGACGAACCGGTGTGCTGACTGAGAGATGTGCATGTTTTGAGATGATGGCACGTGCGTGAGAGGGGCATCCTGCACGTGTTGATGTATGACATATGTATAGTGAGTTTTAACCTCTGCATAGAAGAAGAAGAAGAAGAAGAAGAGAAAGCACACTAAATCTCACTAAAGATATAGTGCCATAATAGTAAACATTACATAATCCCCTGCTCTGTGTGTAGTAGAAAACCAGACTCATGCTGAGACAGACAGCCATGCGGGATCTCACAGGAGCAGCGCCCCCTGCCGGTGGGATCCCACACATGCATGCTGGTCTCTCACTCGAGCTCAATGATGGGGAGAGAAGGAGATGTGAAGACCTAAAAACAGAAGAAAGTTCTGATTGGCTGAAAGGAGCTGTGTATTTTGTAAGAGTATAACCACGTATGTGTGCTTGCCTGTGTTTGTGCACGTGTGTGTCGAGAGAGAAAGAGAGAGAGAGAGAGAGAGAGAGAGAGAGAGAGAGAGAGAGAGAGAGAGAGAGAGAGAGAGATACAGGGGGAAAAGACAGAGGATGGAGAGGCTGGATGTTGATTAAAAGTTGATGTAGAGTGACATCTAGTTGTAATTGTTCAGCACTGCAACCTACATGTTTCAATAGTGAACACTGTCCACAAAAAAAGGAATGTCTCAGAGGTAGTGTTTTACTAAGGTTGCCACTGAAACATCAATATATATTAAATATCCAAGGGGTCACTAGATGAAGGTACGAAATAAGACAATATATAAACAAGTTATTATAATTTTTTTTTTTTTTTTTACTTTTCTCAAATCTTTGCCTTTTATTGTGAAATACTGGATCATAATCACTTTTCGTGGTTATAAGTCACGAGTAGACATTGCTTCTCTTTAAAGCGTCACAAGGTTGGAAACCACTTCACTAAAAAATTTCAATAAAAGATGTATGTCTGAAAGCTTTCAATTAGGGCTGTCAGTCGATTCAAATAGTTAATCGCGATTAATCGCAAATTATTCGCATATTTTTTTATCTGTTCAAAATGTACCTTAAAGGGAGATTTGACAAGTATTTAATACTCTTATCAACATGGGAGTGGGCAAATATGCTTGCTTTATGCAAATGTATGTATATATTTATTATTGGAAATCAATTACCAACACAAAACAATGACAAAATTGTCCAGAAACCCTCACAGGTACTGCATTTAGCATAAAATATATGCTCAAATCATAAAATGGCAAACTCAAGCCCAACAGGCAACAACAGCTGTCAGTGTGTCAGTGTGCTGACTTGACCATAACTTGCCCAAAACTGCATGTGATTATCATAAAGTGGGCATGCCTGTAAAGGGGAGACTCATGGGTACCCATAGAACCCATTTTCATTCACATATCTTGAGGTCAGAGGTCAAGGGACCCCTTTGAAAATGGCCATGACAGTCGCCAAAAGTTAGCACAAGCGTTATTTAGCCTCCTTCCCGACAAGCTAGTATGACATGGTTGGTACCAATGGATTCCTTAGGTTTTCTAGTTTCATATGATGCCAGTATCTTCAATCTAGCTTTAAAACAGAGCCTGCTACAATCTAAAAATCACAAGTTGCGTTATAGCTGAAGTAGGCGAGATTGGAGCAAATATGATTTAAAAAAGTTATTTTTATAAAACGGTCGCTATATCGTGACAGTAGTACATGAAACAGGTAACCTGACAAAAATCTTGTGCCTCTATGTCCTCCGGTGCTCCTAACGGCATCTGCAAGATTTCACATACCGGAGGAAAACAACTGATCTGAGGTCTGCTGTCCAGCTGCCGTCTATGAGAGCCGGCTGTCAATCACTCGCGAACTCCGCCCAAATGGTCAAACTAGGCCGCGCTGATCAAATATGAATCAATATTATGTTACGGTAATGCCTATTTCTCGCCTCAAATGTTTTCAGAATCATCTTGTAGTGTACTGTTTAGCTGTAAAATTAGAAAGTTTGTGACGCGGCCGCCATTGTGAAATCTGGTGAAGTAACTCCAAGTTACGGTCACATGATCATGATTGGTCAAAGTCTCCCGTCACGGGCTAGATTTTCTAAAGCCTGAAAACAGAGCCATGAGGAGGAGCAGAAGTCTAGTTTTCTCTCAGAACACTTGAATTTCAACATGCTGAAAGGCTATTATGGAATATTTTGCCCAATGATGCCAAAAATATACTGCCTACTGTCACTTTAATGTGTTAAAGAAATTAGTGGCGTTAAAACGAATTTGTGTTAACGTGTTATTATCGCGTTAACTTTGACAGCCCAAGTTTATATGTATTTGGTGTTTACTATATAGATCTCCATCGGCCTCTCGTCATCTGTGTCTGCACTCCATCCAAAAAGATCATTCTGCAGCTCAAAACCAGTAAGATGGAAGCGCTCGTACTGGGTTTCCAAAGTGAAAATCATAGCCGATACTGGATTTTTGAGGTCTATATTGATGCTGATATTTGAGAGTTTAAAATAAAGTATATTGGCTAATTTTTTTTTCCAGATAAACACACAACATAAATTTGTTGATAAGTTTGATGAGTTTTGATTGATAAGCTTCAATTTGGCAGTGGTGGAATATAACTAAGTACATTTACTCAAGTACTGTACTTAAGTACAATTATGAGGTACTTTACTTGAGTACTTACATTTTATGTTAGGCTACTTCATACTTCTACTCCACTACATTTTGAAAGCAACTATTTTACTCTTTACTCCAATACATTTATTAGACAGCTTTAGTTACTAGTTACTTTGCATATTCAGATTATTAATAGAAAATCAAAAAAATAAATCAACTAATATATTATGATGTATTATCACAGGTTAAGTTACCCAGCAGTATATAAAGTTAAACTTAGCTCCACCTTTACCAGCTGCAACATTAAAGTGATGAACACCTTAATGTATCACTAATTATAATTCAATAATATAATATATGTCATAGTGAGTACTTTTACTTTTGATGCTGATACTTTTGTACTTTTACAAAAGTAAGACTTTGACCGCAGGACTTTTACTTGTAACAAAGTATTTTTTACACTGTAGTATTGCTATTTTTACTTCAGTAAAAGGTCTTAATACTTCTTCCACCACTGCAATTTGGTTATTAAAGAATGGAGTACTGAGCAGGACATTTTACAGTAAAAAAATAGACTTGTCAGCGCTCCCTGGTGGACAAACTACGTAATGGCGACCCTGTTCATGAACTGCGTCAATCAAATATTCTGCACTTGTTGTTATAAACTAATATCAGCCAGTATATCGACCCGGGCCATGTTATTAGTCTGGGTCCAGTAAAAATATGTAAAGAGATACCTATCACCATGCAGGATTGAGGAGATGCAGTCCTACAAGCTTTAGGTCCAAGTTCACACCAGCAACACACTGAATGCGATGTATAAGAGATGGTGGTAGATTGTTTTGTTGAGGACTATTTTATATGAATGCAGGATAAATAAAGAATTGAAAATGTCTGGGAACACTTTGAAAACACATGAACTTATAAACTGTCCAAACAGCAGAACAGATTTCAACTACACAAGGATTCTGCAGCCAGACATGTGCCCTACATGTGTGAACAGTGCTGGAACGGGACCACTGTTGCATTCCTGCAGGCTCCACACTGCAGAATAGAAACGTGATAATCAAGATACATAGCGAGGCACACCACCGCTGCATGCACTGTATATTTATGGTTTGTACTTTTATCAGTGGGCAGCTTGTAATGTCCAAATATTCAAGTTTTGAATAAAATATAGCTGGATTGGCATTACATTTGGTACATGAATTCCAATTATATATTTTAATAACATTGGTGATCCCTTAACTTTGAATCGAGCGCCATCATCAGAAATTTGAATTTGTATTTGATGAGGTGGTAAAACTTTTACAGCATGCATCTATACACCAAGGTGTTTTGTGTACATACGGTGTGTCTGGGATTGCCCTGTAGATGTGATATTGTGAATAGAACACACCCTATCTGTTGGTTGTAATTAATTACATAATCAATTGATATATTTAATTTTTCTCAATTTTGTTATTTACAAGACTTATATATAGGTGTTAAAAATGGTCTATTATATATATGTGTATATACTGTATATATATGATGTATATACAGTATATAAGAAATACATATACGTTTGTGTGTGTGTGTGTGTGTGTGTGTGTGTGTGTGTGTGTGTGTATATATATATATATACACATATACAATTTTTCTCAATTTTGTTATTTGTAGGACTTATACAGTATATAGGTGTTAAAAATTGCTATTTATAATATATATATATATATATATATATATATATATATATATATATATATATATATATACACACACACATACTAACTATTGCAACTAACGATTATTTTCATAGTAGATTCATCTGTCCATTATTTTCTCAATTAACAGATTAGTTGTTTGGTCTATAAAATCTTGTTTTGTCAACAACTCAAAAATATTCAGTTTGCTGTCATAAAAAATATATAATATATTATAATATATATTCATATTTAAGAAGTTGGAATCAGAGAATTTTGACTTTTTTTTTTTTCTTTAAAAAATGACTCAAATTTATTAATCGATTATCAAAATAGTTGGCCTATATATTTGTATCTAATAACTATTTGCTGTTGCAGTGGCTCCATTGCCCCACTATGAGGATCAATAAAGTCTCATCATGTCATTTTTTTCAATACGGTTTTTACATATTTTTTCCTTGCATGCAGCCTCAACGACCACCCCACCTCGTTAGCAAGTCCCCCTCTCTGTTTCCCCCCCAGCTCTGCTCTCCCCCTCTCCATGGGAGCCTGACCTCTGACCTTCACCCTTGACCCTCTCTGTGTGCGCTCATCACTGGTCTGTCAGTCAAACACCAGAGACCCTCTTCTCCTGCTGGGCTCTGCTGTCAGACCGGCCTCAGGTACAGACAGCAGCAGAGGGAAACAGAGAGAGGGGAGAAACATGGAGGAGCATGATATAACCTGAGCTTGACAGAGTGGACAGAGTGGTAATTTGACATAAAATAAAGTTATACTTTGCGAAAAAACAGTAAATTATATGGAATTAACTAGTCTAAAGTCCAGCAGTAGTCTTATCTTTATCTTCCCACTGTCCACATTCTGTAAACTAACCCTAACTCCACACAAAGCCAGAACCACATCAGGAATGTCTCTCACCTCAGGGTCTCTTAAAGCAGACGCTCACAGTAGCATAACCTCTGACCTCTGACCCTCACCTTGACCGCTCTCACCCTGGGGTCAGACCGTGTATGCCCCATCAAACCCCGCACAAGTGATGAAAATAGAAAACTGGAAGACTAAAAGTTTCTCAAAACAAAAGCTTTGTTGATGATTGTCATGGAGACGGTGCGCTCCAATAAAACCATCAAAACCAACAATAAATCTCAGATTCTGAAGGTTCAGTGTGGATTTCAAGTAGACTACCATGAAGTTATCCACCCAGTTTCACCTGGATGCCAGTCTTTAATAGTCCCTGCAGCTATGGGTTCTTGTATTTAAAATATTCAGCAAAGCCACACAACTTTTAGATTACTTATTGTTGTTAGCCACGCTAGCAGCATGGCTGTATGGATGGCAATGCTGCTCGCATCCTAAAGACTTTGGCTACATTCCAAATCACATACTTTTTCTTTTTACTTTCAATACATACTGCAGCTGTCCTTAATAAAGTACGTACTGTTGCATGCAGTATGCATACAATTGGGACATACTACTTCGTCATAACATTACGCCCTCAACTTTGACCCTCTTTTTGACCCTTTGCTCATATATCTGCTGCACAGAGGATTGTGGGTCAGAATAGCCAGAAAAGCATATTGGCTTGCATACTGCAAAATATGACTGGATGTAGTAGGACATCCTGGTATTTTTTGCATTCTGCATTTGGCATACTGGCTTCGTCCAAAATCGCATACTATGTACTACATACATACCCAATATGTGTACTATCGTTCAACATACTTTTGTGTGAATAAACAGTAGTATGCATCTTTTCGGAAGCACTGAGCAGTAATTTACGTCATCACTTCCCGAGAGCTTCCTCGCCGGTTGGAAATGTGTAACCATGGTGACCCGTGCCAACCACATGTGACCAAAACGACAGTGTGTGAGAATCAAAGTTTGAATTTATTTAAAATATATTACGCCTAGCAAAGTGAAATCTTATACTTACAGTTAAACTGAAGCGTTATTGATGTTACAGAGCTGTCCGTCAATGTCCGTTATGAACGTTGTCGTCACTACCGCATTGCATTGTGGGATATTTATGCCGCCGTAGTGCCCAGTGTACTATTGGTTTCATACATTGTAAAAAATCTCACATATTGTTTTAGCGTACTAAATAGCATGTTAGTATGGACTTTCAGATATAACCACTATGTATTGGGACATACTAAATAGTATGGTAGTATGGGTGTTGGAACGCAAAAGACCAAATGCCTGAAAAACTTCATCTGTACTTTGTGTTTAGCGCTAATTTGCACTTTAGCATGCTAATATGTAAAGCTAACATGGTGAATAATAGACCATTTTAGTATCAACATGTTTGCATTGCCATTGTGCACGTTAGCATGCCGAGATTAGCATTTAGCTGCAAGCACTGCTGTACTGAAGTTAAGCCTCACTTTAAATATATAAGATTTTAATAATAAATACTTATTTTTCCTGATTTTATCATCTTATTTATACACATTTAGGCTTCTGTGAATTATGATGTCTGATTTTGCTTTTCAAAGTTTCAGTTTTTTGGGACATTTTAGCCATCAAACTTCCACAGGCTACCTGCGGCTGAGGCTAACTACAAAAGCATTTTTACATAAGCGGCCAAGAGTCTTTGAATAGATTTCTACTTTTAGTTGTTTTTTTTCCCCCACTGAACTCTTTACCTTAGGCTTTTAGTTACAGTGTGTGTTATTGAAGGAGCGGAGGGGCTCTTTGTGTATCACGTGTCAGCAGAGGACAAGTCTGCTCCTGTGGCGTACAGGAGGAGACGGCGAGGAGTCATGATGTCTAATAACGTCTGGTAAATGCTGCACACACACACTGCGCGAGGTTAAGGATTAAGGGGCGATCATGCCAGCACACACTGGTATTAAGCCTGGAGATAAAACCTCTGAGGATTTGAGTTAAGGGATGCCATTGCAAAACACATGTAGACAGAAATGTATAGATGTAGACATTTATAGACTTATACTGAAGCCTGAACAGCTACTGTAAATTGATGCGATTGGCTCCATGTCACAGCTAAACGGTTAGAAAAAGCACGTCATAGCATCATTAAAGAAGGCCGGCATCCATACAGGCTGCAGTATGGAGAACAGTAGGCCCTTGTGCTCGCTGCATTCTTGTTCACAGTAACTTTACACCACTCAGCTGTTCCTCAGGGTCCACGTCATGTCCCCGGAGCCGAAGACAGGCCTCTCATGGACGGGCAGGCGTCCTTGGACACACGGATTCCTGCCTGCATTGGAGACAAGATGAAAAACGAGTGGTTACTAAGCTTTTCCAAACCAGGGCACCTCTTTATCCCCTCGTCACTTCAGCGATTTGGTGTTTCGTTCTTTAACTTTTGCATTCAATTTTGCACTTGAATGACCAGTGTATGATCTAGTTTCATAACTGTAGTGACTACTATCAATTAAAAAGCCTCTACGAGGCTAAAGTAGGCCCTTTACTGTGTGACGCGCTCAAAGAAATCCACACGTCCAGATGCGTTTTATGGTGTTTATTCAATGAAAAGAATTACAAACAATAACTGTAACTGGATTAACTAAAGTAGATGAAGTGAACAGAAAATGTCCGCAATTGCAGGAAGTGATACTCCTGTTACTCCTACTAAACCAAAAGAATGTGTGCAGCCAAAACAAATAATTATAATAAACGACACAGGCTAAATACACACTTTGGCTCCTACAATAACCGTATATGAGCAATATATAAGTATACTGTTGTATACCACTATTCCAAATTATATGAAGTTCTTGTTAATGAAAATGACCTGTATTGACGGTACACACATACTTTGTATTGGATCAAAATCAAAATGTATGCTCTCAAACACAAATCTACCAAGTTAGACTTACATGACTGCACATTTAACAGTGTTTTAAATAGTGATTTTAATGTCTGTAGCTCATTCCTTCAGTTTTGATCTGTTCTGAAATATAATATTTGTATGTGGTGAAACCTTACTAAAAATGTACAATAAAACATGGAAATGAACAAACTTTGTGGTCCCCTTAGCCCATCCTTAGGAACCCCACCTCACTCTGGGAACCACTGGTTTAGCGAACAGAAAGCTCAATGATTTGTTTACTGTATGATTATGTTTTAGTTGGATGAAGTAAGAGCTGAAAGTTGGTGTGTTACTAGTCACTGACTTATTGTTTATTAAGCGACAAGTGACTTAAAGGTAAGGCTTGCCGCGGTAGTTGGTGATGCTGGTGTTACACGGTTGGTCGGGCATACATTACTTGCCTGCCGCACCCACCGTCGTTTTGCTTTTTTCTTATAGAAATAAAACACATTTAGTTCATTTTCGCGTATCAGCGCCGTGTTATCAATACATAGTCGGACGACGAACGCTACAAACTGAAAGTGAAAGTGTCTGCTCCGTACGGAGTCTCAGCTCAGAGCAGCAGGAGTCAGATTTCACACATACGGGACGAGAGATAGTTGACAGACAAGACGATGGCGGAGGATTTGGTGTCGAAGTGAGAGGAGAGGCCAGACACACAGCCATCCAACGTTAAAGATCAAAGTAAGCGTTCTGCATATATTGATTGTCATCTTTTCTTGTAAAATGTCCGGTTTAATCGGTAACACCGGTGTTGTCACGAGTTTATTAACCGGTGGGAATATTTCCTCACTGTCACATCCCTACTTTAGGAGCAATGGAGGTCAGACGGCGGCTGGCGGTACCACGGTTTTGCACTCTGCGTCTCACGTTACCGCAGTTTCACAAGCGTGTCTGAGAACTACGGTGGCCTTCAGGTAACCTTAAAACACGTGTTTGATTTGTTTGTTCTGGGCTACTGTAGAAACATGGTGGACTCCGTGAAGAGGACCTGCTCCCTAAGTAGATATGAAGGGCTCATTCTAAGCTAACGAAAACACAACAAGTCTTAGTTTCAGGTGATTATACACTAATGAAAACATTGTTATAAATATTATATTCCATTTCTGCTAATAGATCCCCCTTATTGTTACACACTGTTCCTTTAATGCAGCAGAAACCAACTAATCCAAACAAAACAAGCTCTGAATTACATTACATTAATCTTAGTTACATGTTATCATCTCATTGGCAAAAGATTTTAAAAAGTGTCACAGTTAACAGCACTAAGATCAACTTCAAGTTGTATAACATGCAGCGCAGTATTCCAACAACAGGGGGAGACATCCAATGTGAAATGGCTAAGCAGAGGGAGCAAAAAGTAAACCAGTTTTGTTTTGATGGTGTATAACAGTTCCTATTTCATGAAGTCTTATTTACACATCAGATCAGTCACTGATACTTCAGTCTGCTATGTGAGAGAGAAACTAATGATGATATTTCTTTTGGGGTCAAATAGGTGGAACAGAAAGATTGGCGGGAAGGAAAAGAGAAAAAGGAAATACAAGTACCAGAGTTTCAAACAAACCACATCAATGTGCGCACACACTCGCCTGCGCTCGCTGTGACAAAGTGCCGTCGCTGTGAAAGAGCTTCACTCCTGTGCGGTGCAGCGTTTTCTCTGTATGGTGGAGGAAGTGGTGAACTTACTAGCAGGCCTCCGTATGTCACTGTACCGTAACTCTCACAGAGGATGCAACGGCCGTGTGTGGATGTGTGTGTGCATTCACAAAGGTTTACTGCCGTGCAGCGTGTGCATAATGCATCGGTTGTGGTTATATGTGGAGCACCGAGCCGGCTCTGCGCAGGTTTCCGCGAAAGCAGGCGCTCGGAGGAAGAGAGGGGAGAGGGATGTGGCACAGGTGAGAAGAGCACAGTGGTTCCTGTGGTCTCTTTCTCTTTCTCTTTCTCTCTCTCTCTCTCTCTCTCTCTCCTCTGCTGTGAATGGAGCAGCTGGATGACTGGTGTGTCAACAGATGGGGGCCAGGAATCTCTAACACACACACATGCAGTGACCCTCACCAAGGTCAAAGAAGGTAAAACCAGGTTACGCGAGTCATACGTCACACGCTGACATATTGGGAGCACAGAAGCTTCTGTGCCGGTGAATCCTTTAAAGCACGAGTTCCTGACATTTTTCACCGGTGACTCCTTAAAATGAAGCAGTCTGTTTGTGACCCCTCCTCATATGTGTGTCTATACTTGTGAGAAGCTGAACTACAGAGTGATTTTCTCCTCTGAACCATGACATTGTGTCACATGAATAACTCTTAAGCTGGGCATACACTGTACGATTTGAGAAATGTTGTTGTGTTCTTCTTACTCCTACTGTACGAGCAGATCGTTTGCGACGTAAAGCCAAAGCTCACGATTTATGTGCTCACAATGTCTGATCCGATCATCAGCTACGACCCGAGTGCTCACACCGTACGGTCCCGTCGGCCCCTGAGGGCCGTTTTGGCTGTTGACAGTTGTCAATAAAGATTCGTTTGAAAGCTCCGAGGCAGGTAAAGTTTGTTCGCCAGCAGAGGTCCGTACGGGTCACAATGCTAATAAGACAGAAACGTGCTGCCTTGATCATCTGTGCCATCCTGTCTGCTGAAACAGACATTGTGTTATCTTGATAGCTACGCTCCGATTACAGTAAAAGAGGAGAAAAAAGGCACCGACTTTGGGGAACCGGCTCGTGGCTCTATCTGCTTCAACTGTGAGAGAGCCTGAGGACGGCCGACCAACATTTCTGATATGTCAGAAAGTCATCCGACGGCCAGTCGGGAGGAGTTAATCGGTCCTCGGTCCCCCCCTGTACACTGCGCGGCAAACGAGGCCCGACGAAGCTGAAATTCGGTCCGACTCTAAAATGAGTCGTGTGACTCAAAGTTCGCCCAGAAACGGGCTCAAATCGTACAGTGTATGCCCAGCTTAAGTTTAAAAACTTAACAATATTTCACAGAAAATAAGCAAATATTAGAGAGAAGTTGTAAATAATAAAACATTTTGCAGCAGCAGAACAATATTTTTCCTCCCTTTGGCTCTATCTTATGACCCCCTTGGAGGTCCCGACCACCAGGTTGGCAACCGTTGCTTTGAAAGGATATTTTCAGATTTTGTCAAGTCTGTCTTAATACAACACTAACGCCCATAGATGTTGAAAGAGTTATCGGTCGCTGTAATTAGTCGTCCTCTCCATACAGGCCCTGAAGTGAGCTTCCGCTGGTCTGAGTTTTTCTAGCACAAAATTCCCTCTTTCTGTAACTTTACATTAAAAACACTGAATTTGAAAGATACCCATTTGATTTGACTCATAATTACTTCCAGTGTACTTTAATGCAGTTTTGCATAAGCAGAGGACTGTGGGTTTTGTCCCTGATCTCTGACAGCGTGGTTACGTCAGGAGGCCAGAATGGAGAGGAGGAATGATTACACCCAACCAATAACTCTTTCAATGTTCATATCAGCAAGGTATTGATTCAGTTGTGAAGAGGCTGAAGAAGTTTCTTAGAACTTGTTGAAATTGATTTTGCCACCGACAGGCTCAGACTGTTATTATAAGTAGTTTCTTACCTTTTGTCTGTTTGTTATTGTGTCCAAGTCCCATATTGTCAAGGAGAAGTCTCGTTGTGAAATCTGAATATCCCTCTGGCTCAAACAAATACATGCTGCTATCGTATTCAAAGACCTCAGCCACATTGTCAAAACTGTCTACATATTCAGCCATGACATTGAAAATATTTTAGGTAACACTTAGCTACACTTTCTGTACTCCAACACAACAAACTCTGCCCGGCTGGCACTAGTGTTTCCACTCGCGTTTCCACCATGATTTATTCCACTATTGCACCGTCGTCTTCCGGCAACACGTAATCTCGCGAGATTTCAGAACGAGATTTAAGACATGATTTTATCTATGAAAGATACTGAACTGCAGTACGGTGGTGTAGTGGTTAGCACTGTCGCCTCACAACAAGAGGGTCGCAGGTTCGAATCCAGCTTAGGGGCCTTCTGTGTGGAGTTTGCATGTTCTCCCCGTGTCAGCGTGGGTTTTCTCCGGGTACTCCGGCTTCCTCCCAAAGACATGCAGGTTAGGTTAATTGTTGACTCTAAATTGCCCGTAGGTGTGAATGTGAGTGTGAATGGTTGTCACCCCCCGCGACCCTTAACGGGATAGGCGGTTGCAGATGATTATTGAAAAATGTATTTTCTAGTAAGCTAGTATACGAAGACAATTTGAGCCTTTAAAAATACATTAGCTATGTTTCGTATAATACCCCCGAACAATGTTTCTAAGTTGATTTATATTTATTAATTTCTCTGTATATCTGTGTAAATAAATTGAGGCTGCGTTTTGTGTTGTCTCTTGTTTTGGATTGCATTATTCTTCTAACTTTAAATGCTCCATGCGACATTAAAAATCTAGCGGTACCATTCAAGGCCAGAAGCTCTCTGCTCCAGCAGCTCATCCTCCTCCTCTTCCATACAATATGTGTAAGTGCGCTTAAGACGAGAGAGTTAGTACTGACGTCACGTTAAAAGGTAAATGGGTGAGCCGTGAGCATTATGTGGGTGAGTGGGCAGCAGCACTGCAGACAAAGTGCTTTTCTTTATCAGCTAAACGTATAACCTCAGAGGCCTCTGCATAACGGCGGCCATGAGAGTGTGTGTGTTCATTTCATCCAGGCAACCATCAGAGATCATGAAGGCCAAGATGAAAGACGTGCTCTTGCTCTTTTACAATTTACAAAATTATGAAGTAGAGAAATGTTAATTCTGATTTTACCAAATAAATGGATTGGAATTTCTTTCGCTCTTTTATTTTATTCTTTTCACAAATATATTTTTGTGTTTTTAGACATACAGTATATATATGTGTGTAAATGTGTGTAAATGTGTACTTTATGGTTTTTTAATAACATCTTTGAATAATAATAAAATATCTTTGAATTGAATTTTTTTTTAAATTTACTAGAGTACAAAATAGTTTGACACGTTGGGGAAATACGCTCACTCACAGCTCAGCATTAAGAGTAGATACAGGGAAAGAGCTTGCCTGGATCAGTCAAATCCATCCTACCAGTACCCCCAAAGCTCACTAAATTACACCTTATATATAGTTTGTTTAATTTGTACAAAAAATAATTCACCTTTCAGGGTGGGTTTGAACTATGTCTTGGCTGTAAGTCGTTGCCAGGCAACCAGCGGAGACTCAAGTTAGTTACCGGTTGCTGGCAAGAAATGTAACTTTTTTAAAGCTTGAGGATGTTTCCTTCTAGAAAGCACAGTTGTAGGGACTACTTATTTAATTAATTGTAATTTTGAAGTATATAAATACCAAAAGGCCTCATATGACTGTCGGCTTGCTGTTGACGAGACAAAATAGTCAGAGGGTTAATCTCTTTGTTTACACATAAAACTCCAGTGTCTGATTGGGCGTGCGTGTCATTAATATATGGATGTATGAAAGAATAGCAGACATAAACAAACACAGTGATATTCATATTGGGTTTCAACCGGTTTTAATTAACCCTGATTACAGCTTAATTACAAGTTTGAAAAAAAAACAAAACACGAAAGAAGTGGAGAAATTCAATGTTACATCATGGTATTAACTCTCATCTCTCCATCTGAGTGTTATGTAACTGCTCGGGGGAGACGAGGCAAAAGAAGTGAGACTGAAAGGGGGAGAAGATAGACCTTTACACAGTCAAACAATACACATCTTTTTTCTTCTTCTAAAATGATACAACCCCCCTCCCCTCCCCCAAAAAATGAAAAAATATACAGAAGCAAAGAGAGAAAAAGGTAACATTATAAAATAAAAATTACAATACATGACAAATAAGATAAAATCACTCCCCCCTCTGCCACTAAATAAAACCCTCCGCCGCTGCCCTTTCCTCTCAGTCCCCGATGTTATCTCTCTGTCAGCATTAAAATTAATATTACACATTTTAGTTATATTACATTTGTAAAAACTAAAGACATGAAAAAGGTCTCTGGTTTTGGGGGTTTCGAAGGTTTGAAACAGGGAATGGAGTTCGGGGGGGGGGGGGGATTCCACATCATCCAATGTGATGTAACACAACATAAAAAGCAACAGCTAACAGAGCCATGGAATAATAATAATGCCAGGTGGAGAGGTAAATAACCCAATGAGAACAATAATAACAACAACAACAACAATAATCAATAGCAATATTGACGTCAGAAAAATAAACTGAGAATTCTTTTTTGATAGAGAAATGTAATCTTTGTGCTGTTCCGTCTACCGTAGAGGCCTGAAACAGGACGCGAGAGAGCCACCGTTACAATCAATCTTTTTACCCTGCAATATCATGACTGAGTCAGATCACGCCGCCGTGTGCAGGAAGTCAGACAACGCCTGAAACGGAGCGAGGAAAAATGAAACAGAAAGGAGAGAGAGAGAGATAGAGAGAGAGAGAGAGAGAGAAAGTGCAGAGCAGGTAAGACTGATGCCTCATCTGTTGCTGAGATATGAAAAGTAGTAATAAGGCAGCTGTCAGTTCAAATACAGACACAGGACTTGGTGGGAGTGGGAGTGGGAGGGTGTGTGTGTGTGTGTGTGTGTTGTGACGTGCTCCAGTCCAGACCACAGGGGTCTGATGAGGAAATTCAATCAGCTCAGCTACACAGACCGCCTGGAGGCCATCTATCGCACAGTTCGCTGCTATAGATCCGTCTTGTCGCTGGTCAGGCGGGGGACAGGCCGCTGGTCGCCCGGATGCGCTGGCTGGAGAGACGAAAAAGCTCCAGGATGTTTAAAAACATAATCACTTGTGTATGTGTGTATGTGCATAGATTGAGGAGAGGGCCTTTCAGGACAGGGCCTCACATGTCCCGACTTTTCCAGGCTATCTTACAGTAATGATTAACCCCTTCACCCCCTCTCTCTCTCTCTCTCTTGCCCCAATCCAGAGCTGCTATGAACTTTGGAGCATTTTTCTAACTAGCTTAAGAGAAAAGACAGGGTTACTACTTTATAACCCAGCTCACTCTGAGCGCGCACACACACACACACACACACACACCCTGGAGAGGTGGCCTGGGGCCAGGACAGCTCGGGCCGGGGGGAACCCCACTGAGCTGAGCGAGACTGTACAGACAGGAAAGAGCAGAGTGCTGAAAGGGCAAGCTACTGCAAACGAAGTGAACAGCAGAGTGAACCACACATCTGAATCATTAGCAGTCTGTTCGAGTCCTGTTTTTCTTCTTCTTCTTCTTCTTCTTCTTGCTGGTCTTGTTCTGGTAGACTGGCCTGTGTTGTTTTTCTCTGGCTTGTTTGTCTATGAAACAAATGTACAAGAAAAAAACCCGGACCCCCCATATCCCCACCCTCCACACCGTATTACCTAGTGAGCGGCACGACCACTCAAAATAATCCACTTACAAGAAAAAATCCTGAATCAATCATATCATTAAAATCGTTCTTTTTAAAATCTCACTTTCTTAATAATTTCATTTAGAATATATAAAGATATAGTCTGTATGTGTGTTATCAGAGCTCAGTTTGCACTTTTGTACATGCTATAAAAACAAGGCATAGAGAGGCAGTGTGTGCGTGTCTGTGTGTGTGTGTGTGTGTGTGTTTGTGTATGTGTGTGTGAGGTCTAAGATGTTCCCTGCTCTCTCAGGCTCTCATGTAGTTAACAGGCCTCACACACTCTCAGGACCCGCCGATGACGCCACTACAGAGCTGGAGGTCCAGACAGAGAGACAGGGAGCATGTTTAAGAGCTAAAGGCAGTGTCGTGCATGTGTGTGTGTGTGTGTGTGTGTGTGTGTGTGTGTGTGTGTGTGTGTGTGTGTGTGTGTGTTTGCTGGTTTAGTTTAACACTATCTATGATTGTTAGAGGAGCTTTAGCTGGTGAACTAGGAGTCTGTGCTGCTGGGACTTAAGAGGAGGAACTATTTTCAGTGTACAAGCCATGTTAGGTGAGGTGAGAAGGCTAGTTACTGGAACCCCTCGAACCCTTCCTCTCCCCCCCTCGTGGTCCCCCCCTCAGCAGCCCTTTCTCTACGCAGAAGTACTTCTTCATTCTTCTCTTTTCCTCTCCTCACACCTCCCTGGGGTTGAAATTATTTCTGTGAGTGGAGTCGTGATCTTTCCACAGGTGGTCCGCAAGAGAAAGAGGAGCGGGACAGAACGAGAGAGACAGAAGGAAGGTTATACAAAAGTCAAAAGCTCTGAGCTGTAAAATGTGAGCGCGAGTTGAATCTTGCGTCGCAGCGGACATTGTTAAGTGTCCATAAGCAATGCTTCCACTTTGAGTCCCCTTCACTGTTTTTTTGCTCGCGTGTGTGCGCATGAATCCGATAAACATACAGCAATAGGCTTCCCTGAGTGGAGTGGGCCAGGTTTTAAGAGTCGGTCAGACAACACCCAACAGCCCCACTATTCAGTCTCAGAGACACACTTTTCCTTTCCCCCCCTCGGTATCTGCCAAACTTTACAAGGGGTTGCACGAGTTAAAGATCGATTGCTCGTAGCGGTCCTCTCCCCTCTTCGCTCTCGCCCACGTCACTCCAGGGCTGTGGGGTTTTTTTAGATACAGGCACTTATCAAAGTCCCGTCAGCTGATAGGAAAAGTAGCATAGGGGAGAGTGTGCACGTCCTCATCCTAGGTGTGTGTTGCTGGGCTTTGAGGGAGTGTGTGTGTGTCCCCTGAGGAACAGTGCTGCTGATCCTATTGATGGGGGCCTAGAAGGCGGGAGCTGTGCTACTGGGGCAGGGCATCTGGAGCTTCACTGGCCAGGTGGGAGGTGAACTTCATGAGGGAGCCTCCCTCTGATTTCAGCACAGTCAGTGTGCCTGGGATGGCTGAGTCTGAGCGAGTCCCACCTCCCAAAGGATGTGTCCCAGAAGAGCCCTGATCCAGACAGAGGATTGGTGTGGGGGGGGGGGGGGGGGGTCTGACAGAACAAGAGTCAGGCTTGTCTTTGAGGTGTTGGTTTTCTATGCGTGTATGTCGGACTGTGCTCTCAGTTCACTGGAGGTTTCAGGAATCTAGTTTGTCAGTGTGGGAAGAGGGATTACAGAGGAACCATTTACATACTCCTGTGCCGCCTCCAGTGCTACCGGAGCAGTAGTGTTTGGGCTGTGTCTCTCATCAGCAGTCCTTGTTCTCCAGAGACAGCTGTGCAGTGGCGCGATGCAGCTCGGCGCTCACCCTCCGCTGCGAGGCCAGCGGCGTGGCTAAAGAGCCCTCGTACGCCAACGGGGGAGGACTGTCCCCTTCTCCGCTGCCTGTCGCGTCCTCCTCCGTCTCCATCTCCATCCGCCCGTTGCTCTGCCTCTCTCTCTCCCTCTCCTCCTCCGGCCGCACTTTCTTGTCGTCCGACTCCTCCTGCGAGGCCTCCATGCGCTGGTCCTCGCTCCAGCGCCTCTTGAAGCGCAGCTTGAGGGGGATGCACTTTGTCTGGTGAGCTCCCGACGAGCCCGTCTGAGGCGGGGGCGTGTTGCTGTCCCCCGGTTCGGTGGGTTCGCTCTTGAGGGTCGGCAGCAGGCGGTGCGGGTTGGAGTGCGTGTGCTGCGAGGTGAAGAAGGGCATCAGGCCGGGCGGAGGCGGAGCGGGGGCTTTGAAGACGTCCTCGTCCAGGTCCTCGTCGGGATGGGGTTGGTGTTGGGGCGCGGCTGTGCCGTTAGCAAGGTGGTGGTGGTGGTGGAGGTGATGGTGGTGGTGGTCAGGGGCTCTGGAGTGGCGAGGGGAGAAGAGTTCAAACTCCTCATCTCTCTCATCTGGGTCCTCATCACTAATGTCAGTCACCTCCACCTCTTCCTCTGACTCGATATCAGAGATGGGCTCCACCTGGACAGACACAAAAATGGGAAAAGATCAACACAGCAGGAAAAAAGAAAATGGAGAAACTCACTGACAATTAATTAGTATGACATTTTAGTCCAGCAATGTATTAAGAAGAAGCCAATTTTAACGATATAAATTATTCAAAAATGTAGCTTTAATAAAAACTACTTTGCTTTATTACAATATTGCAGATTAAATATACATGTGTCTTTGAGATTGCTGCGTAGATCATAATGGGGGGGTATTTGTGTCTCACCTTTATCTTGGGAAGTCCGGCGCTGTTTAGGGACTGCGTTGAGGAGGAGGCGGAGATGAGGCCCGAGCCGCTGGCCGTGCTCAGGTCGCTGCCGAACGACAGCGAGGAGCCCAGGCCGGAGGACGACATGGACCCTGATCCTGAGGACAGTGAGCTCTGCCTGGGTTTACTCTGGCTCTGGCCGTCCCTTTGCTTCCTACCCAGCGGTGGCGGCTGCAGCTTGAACTTGAAGGGAGACATGTGCGGAGAATCCTCGCCCAGGTGGAGCGGGTGATGCATTGGATGAGAGTGGGTGTGAGGGTGGGCAGAATGAGGTGGATGCGGGTGGTGGTGGGCGGAGTGAGCCAGAGGGGCGTGATGGTGCCGCTCTCCTCCCCGCTCTCCTCCCACCGCCGTCGCCGCTCTCTCCGCTCTCTCGGCCGCTCCTCTCTCTCCGCCCAGACCTAGCTTGTCCGCGGCGGGCCGGTGGGGCTGAGGGATGATGATGTTGGGGTACTGGAGGAAAGCTCTGGGGCTGAGGCCGTAGTTGTACACCGACTGGGTGTGGGCCTGCAGGTAGCGCTTCATGTCCTCTGGGTTGAAGGAGAAGTGGGAGCCTAACATGGGTGACAGGGTGGGTGAGGGGGTGTAGGGGAGGTGAGATGTCGGGGTCATGGAGAGCGCTGGGGACAGAGGGGGGGCCAGGAGGCCGGCTCCCCCCGGCCCCGGCAGAGGGGACACGGGGAAGGGCGACAGAGAATCCGGGTGGATCCGGTGTCCCGCGTGGCCACGGGAGCCTGGGTGCCCGGCGGGGTTGCCTGGTCCTCCGTACATACGGAACAGGGTTTCGTGAGAAAGACGGGGATGGATCATACTCCGGTAACTTATTCCTCCACCACCCAGTCCTCCACCACCCAGTCCTCCTCCTCCTCCTCCTCCTCCTCCCCCACTCAAACCCCTCTCCCCCCTCTCCTCCCCAGCTCCCGTGTTGCCGTCCTCGATCTCGGAATTGACCGAGGTGCCGTCGCTGCAGTCGCTGACGGAGCCTCGCGCCATTCGTCGGGCCACGGAGCTGAACATGCCGCCGGGGCTGCGCAGGTCCTCGTTCGGGGAGAGGACCTCGGAGGGCGTCGAGGGAGGAAAGCGGAAGTGAGTCCCCGCACCGGTGGGGACAGGAGGGGCGCTCTGAGGAACGTTGCTTCCTGGAGACGTCAAGGGGAGGGAGGGAGGGGAAAAAAAGAGAATACTGAGAAATAATATACAATGTTCTCCCGTGTAATCCCGTGTAATCATGCTATCCTATTGTGGGATTAGGAGACATCTGAACATGCACAGGCATGCGTACACATACAGCGATAGACGGGCGAGGCTTACCGCTGGAGCCCATGTCGATGAAGGGGTAGTTGACCAAAACCAGTTTGTTGAAGTTGAACTTATAGGTGAACCTCTTGCCTTTGGTCTTATGGAGGATCCTCTTGTTGTAGTAGTATCTGAAAAAGAGAGTAAAACAGACATAAATATAATAGTAAGAACTGTGCTCACACAAGCCTGATGCATGCAAAGACAATTATAAAGACACATATCAGGGTTACTGGCCTACTAACAACGCTGAAACATTTAATTGAACCACATTTCAAAATATAATTCTGAAGTCATTGAGACTATGACAGATGCGTCTGCACAGTCAAACACACACTTTAATAAGCACGTTTCTTTCATGTCGCCCCTCCCTCCCCTTCTAATGATAGATATTACAGAGTGTTGTATGACATTTGCACAAAGCAGACCCAGTAAAGGTAAGGGGGCAGAGGAGGTGGAGGGGGGAGAGAGAGGGGGTAAAGGAGAGAAAACAGATAGAGGAGAAGCGGTGGATGGACGGAGCTGTGGAGCAGCAGTGATGCTGTGTGAAGAAGCAAACAGTTAAGAGACCAGAGGTCAATGTATGATGCCAAATGTGGATTGTAAACGGGTTGTAAGGCCACAAGGGTGTAGGACCGACCCGAATGCTTCGCAGCTTCGACCGCTGCCATGGTAATCAACCTCCAAATCAGTATTTGAATGCTTCGTTTTGTTTTTAGTTTGTATATATATATACAAGTATGTTATAATAATGTATAAATCCCCAAATAGCTCATGAAATAAGGAATAATCGCACAATTCTTATTCAATATTAACAAAGCACAAGTGAGCATGGCTCACATACCCCCGCTCACTGCTTGACCCCTACGAAAGTAGGGCCAAAGGTTTTGCCCTTTTGGAACTAATGCCAATAGGCACAACTAGACCACACTGTCAACCGTCATACCAAATCTGAAGTTCCTAAGTGAAAAAGTTTTTGAGTTCTACTCCGGAAACAAAGTTGAAATCGAAAAAAATTAAATTTTTTGGCCAAAATTTCAAAAATGTTGGGCACCCTGGACTTCTAACCCCAAAAAGGCACAACTAGGCCACACTGTCAACCATCATATCAAATTTGAAGTTCCTAAGTTAAATAGTTTCCGAGTTCTGCTCTGGAAACGAAAGTGTGACACGCGAAGGGACGGACGGACGGACACGCGGGGGTATAATAGTTATTATTAGTTATTCTCAGACGGATATAGCCGTTTGTTGTGTGTAGATGTGCGTGTGTGTACAGTAGTGCGGCAGCGGCACTGTCCCGGGCACTGAAACGGTGGAGATGGAGACAGACGGACAGAAGAACATGTCGCCCTGCTGCGCCGAAGCGAAGCTTCGAATACCTTTGAATATCACTCACCGAAGCTTCGAAGCCCCGAAGCCCCAAAAAAAGGTATTTGGGACAGCTCTACAAGGGTGTGTGAGCAGATGCGTTTATGTTTGACAGATGTGTGTGACTCACTAATCTATACCTGTAGAAAAGAAGGCCAGGAAGAGTCAGGAAAAAGTGTATTTTATGTTCAGATGTCTGTTGTATCACATACAACAACACTTTCTGTCATTCATTTTGCTAGATGGACCCATCTCTTTATGTAACAGCAAAGCAAAGCCACCAATAATTCACCTCATCTTTATCTGTTTATGTAATGTCCATTCTCTCTGGGTTTTTTTTTTTTTTCAAGCTTTCTCTCTCTCTCTCTCGTGGCTCCTGCCTACAGTGCAAGGCTCCATTTTTATTAACCTTTGTCCAGCTACAGCTCTTTATGTAACATCTCTCTGCTTTCTTCCCCAGATCCACATCCACTTTATGTAACCTCTAGATCCCTGGCTGCCAACCCTCACGCACCGAGAGGAGACAGAGCGGAGGAAAGAGAAAAGAGATAAAGAGCCGGAGAGGAATAAAAGACGGCGTGTTTGTCCGTGAGGGAGATAACAAGCTTGTGTGCGGCGTGCTCACCAAAACGACCACCTATCCTTTCCAACACTACCCCTGGCTATTGAACACAAGATTTAACCAGACGGCACAGTTGCTCATCATGTCTGCATACCTGCCTGCTTTCATGCTTTTTCCCTTCCTCCAGCATGTGTCTGCTGGCACAAGTTAAGTGAAGTGTGCTGACGAAGATGGGGGCTTCAGGGTATGTAGGTAATGCAGAGTTAATCAGAGCCCATTGACTATCATTATGCTGAGTGGTAGTTATCCAGACGGCAGTGTGTGTGTGTGTGTGTGTGTGTGTGTGTGAGTGTCTGTCTGTTTGGTGGTGGGGAGGTGTCGCCCTTCACCCCCTCTTATTATGCTTATTACATAGACTGGTTGGGCCGATTTTGCTCTGGGAACAGACTGTTGCTCTTTTCAACCCTCCTCCTCTTCTCCCTTTATCCCACTGATACCTCTCTCTCTCTCTCTCTCTCTCATCAATCCACCTCCCCCACTTTATCCCAACTCTCTCCCTGCGCTCTCCCCTCGTCCCCTGAGGCGATGGGAGAGGGTGAGCGAGAGACAGGACAGGCCTGCACTGTTGAAAACATTGTTTACGCCAGGCACAAAGCAGCATGTAATTTCTGCTCTAGGGGAGACACTCACAAGGGCCGGGAAGGAGGGGAGGGGAGGGGAGAGGAGCAGTCGGGGGAGCGAGGGGACGGACGGAGACAGGCAGGAAGCCGAGCGGAATTAAAACCGCAACGGGACTGTGATCGAATTAGCTGATGATAGAAAAGTCAACAAACCGTGCTGGGGCCCACATATGGGTCTAATAGAAACAAACAAAATCCAAAGTAGCTAAAAATAATTTATTTTGTGTATCACAAAGCATCATTTCAACCCCTAATTGGAGCAATATTTCATGACCCCTATATCAACTTCCGAAACATCACACTCATGAACTACGATATAAATTAGTTGAGAGTTTATAGAGTGCTGCAGGAATGTCCTAAAACCCAGAAATGAGTTAACATTTTAGCACTTCCGGTTCCCCGGTCTCGACGTCAATGGGTTTTTTTTTTAATGGGATTTTAGTTAGATGCCTTAAATAAGGTCTGTGGTTAACACAAGCTGAAGAGATTTTAACGTTTTGTTCTACGACATAAAATACATAAGCAAATACCCCACTCGTGAATTTTGAAGCCTTTATGTATCTTAAAAAAGAAGGTTGCTAACAAGTGGCTAAATGAGACTACTAAACGTCATCACGCTGACTCGTCCGCCCTTACAGCCTCGTTGTGTAGACTCGCACTCATGCGACCGTGGTGTAGTTCGTTTATAGCGTAACGTTACTGGCGATTGCATTCAAACTTCAAAAATCATAAAAGTGGTGTTCATTTGTGAAGATTATCTTGCCGAACAAAACGTGTAAGCATCAAACTTCTGTTTGCTTATTTTCTGCAATAATCCAAAGGAAAAATCCCATTGGCTTTTTATCGAGGGAACCAGTGCGATGCTAACTTCCTGGTAAACCTACAAAAATATGTCATCCCTGCTGCTCTCTATTAGATAAACCAAAATAAAATTAGGGCAGTCTAATGGTGAAGACCCACAAATTGCCTGGGCCACTTTTCGCTCAGCGCTAGTGAGTAGCAAGCTAGTTAGCAAACACTGTAAATAAGCGACCTGCAAAGTTTTCCTACAATTTACGTGACTTCGTGCAAAGCAGCATGTCGTTTTTTTTGTTTCTATCTGTAATCTTGGAAGCAGGGGACATGGAAAAGAAGGATCCAAGAGACTAAAATAAGGATCTTCTTCTCCTCCACCAACATTTATCCACAGCCGGTAAAGGCTAAAGTTACTGTCCTACCACTGCATCACTTTGTTGACAATGACCACAGAGCCTCCAGGCAGATTTCGCCCTCGTTTGCATAAAGTTAATCATTTTCAACTTTCGACCTCTCTCCGTTTTTTCATTCATCAGCACCACACACCAAAATGTCAATAAAGTTCAACCAACCCGTCTCTAAAACTAAAACTGAATATTAAACCCTTCATGACCGTAATATTTATTGTGAGCTGTTGTAATAGACTGCATTCATTTTAGATAGGCGGACCCGAGTGTATAATTGGCATAAATATGGATGCATCCCAAAGGCCAATAATATCACTGCGCTGACACATCTGTCTGACCCTGGCTCATGGCAGTTGGATAGTAGGGAGTGGAGCCAATAAAATCTTGTGTGCGCTTGGCTGCACACACACATGCAGCTAATACAAAGAACGCCGAGATGCATAGTTGGAAGCAGACAACAACTTTGCGTAATCCTAGCCGCGGCAACTGAAGCTGTGTTTAGAGCACATGGTCACCCGGCCTTTCTTCATGCCCCCTCCTCCTCCTCCTCCTCCTGCGCCGTCATACAGGCAGACAGTCTTTGAAGAGCATTTGAACTCACTTCAAAAGAGAAGAAAGAGATTCTTTGAGTGCCTGTGTTTAGCTGCCCACCGCACTCGCCTTACACACACACACACATCTCTCCCATATCCTGACTCTGTAACTGCCATCTCATTCAGGCATAACACATGGGTGCATGTGTGCCCCCACACACACACCCCCAGAACGCATCATCCAGGAGATGCAGCTTTATCCCGCTCCCTGTTTAACCAAAAGAGTAGATTGAACAATCAATGCAAGTATGGATTTAGGCAAAGCCTTCAGGGGAACAGAGGGGAGGCTTTCTATCAGCTCAGTTGTTACCGTGTGTGATTCTAGGCCAGGGATTATGGCTGCGATTACACAGACCTGCTGTGGTCCAAAACATAATGTTCAAAGCAGAGAGAGAGAGAGAGAGAGACACACACACACATACACACATACACACACATACACACCGGAGTGCAGGAACTCAGTGGCAATGAATGAACATAGACATTTCAAAACAGCACTTTTGAAAGCAATTTAAACACTACAGTATTAGTATTAACTTGGGTTGTCAATCGATTAAAATATTTAATCGCGATCAATCTCATGATTGTCCATGATTAATCGAAAATTAATCACACATTTGTTATCCGTTCAAAATGTCAAAAATCTAAAAAAAAAAAAGGGAGATTTGTCAAGTATCTAATACTCTGATCAACATGGGAGTGGGAAAATATGCTTCATTTATGCAAAAGTCTGTATATATTAATTATTGGAAATCAATTAAAACATAAAACAATGACAAATGTTGTCCAGAAACCCTCACAGGTACTGCATTTAGCATAAAAAATATTGGCATGTCTGTAAAAGGGGAGACTCGTGGGTACCCATAGAACCCATTTTCATTCACATATCTTGAGGTCAGAGGTCAAGGGAGCCCTTTGAAAATGGCCATGCCAGTTTTTCCTCGCCAAGATTTAGCGCAACTTCGTAGAAATGATTTAGCCTCCTTCACAACAAGCTAGTAGGACATGGTTGGTGACAGTGGATTCCTCAGGTTTTCTAGTTTCATATGAGATTCTCTAGTTTCAGTATCTTCAGTCTAGCTTTAAAACTGAGCCCACTACAACCTCCAGAGGATCGATTGCGTTAATGCATTAAAGAAATTAGTGGCCTTAAATCAGTTTTGCGTTAATGCGTTAACGTTGACAGTTCTAGTATTAACCATTTTGTTATTTGATATTCTCTTTTTATACTGGTGTCAATACAATACCTGAGGTTTTTATTTCTTACTTTGTATAATATAACCAGCTTTTCCTGAACCCTTCTATTTGCTCATTTAACAAAGAAGCCAAACTTCTGTCACACAGCAGCCTTTAAAAGTGATAGTTCGGGTGTTTTGAAGTGGTGTTGTAGGTACTTATCCATAGTAGGTGTATTACTTACAGTAGATGACTGTCGACACGCCCCCAGTTTGGAGAAACAGACAAGAGCACCGACATCTGAGCAAAACAATACATTGCTGTGGAAGGGGACGGCAGAAAAATTTATTTGAGCCATCTGAAAGAAAGGCTCACCTAAAAAACAAACAAGTCGATGCCTGTTTAAATGTCTGCTATATTTAGAATATTTTCACCTCTTTATCTTGCCGTCAGACAGCCCTTTCGTGAAGTGAAACTTCAGGCTCAGATGACAAAATTCAGTATAGATACGTTTCATTTTCAGTTCGCCATTGGACAATATTCTAAATACAGCGTACACTTACAGATATAATTTTTTTTAGGTGAACCTTTCTTATAGGCGGTTAAAATAGGTTTTTCTGCCGTCCCCGTCCACAGCACTGTGTTGTTTTGCTCTCGTGCTCCTGTCTGTTTCTCGATGCTGGCCGCGTGCCGACCGTCATCTACTTTAAGTAATACACCTACTATGGAAAAGTACCTCATACAACCCCACTTTAAAAAACCACCCAAACTATCCCTTTAACATAAGCAGCCACAGTATAGCATAACATTGGAATCGTTATATGACTCAATAGGAGTATTTACAGTTTATTACAACTTAATTTCAATAAGTTGCTCATAGCTATGTCCATCGGTTCTATTGGATATAATAACACTGTATTTCGTCAACTAATTGCTAAGATCTCAAAATGTGGCAATGACGCTAAAAAAAAAGGTCCAAAAACGAGCGGTCAGACTATGATATAAATAAGTTTGGTTAACCTGGAGGTTTGTTTACAACCTAAACAATTGCCTCATGACCAGCCTCTCATGCCTGTTGCTCCATTGGACTCAAGGTCCAAAGCCGGAAATATCATGACGTGACAAAGCATTGGATGCAGACGTATTTCAGTCAGTACTCAAAAAGTTCTGAGGTTAGCATTTGTGGTAAAGACGGAAAACATTGTTGGGACTAAATGTGTTTTCTCTGTACATTCAGTTCAGACAGTGAGGTTCAGTATTACCAAAGGACAAAAGACCTGTCCGCTATGGCCAACTGTTTGCATCACCCTATAATATGATATCTGTATAAGGTCACCAATCTATATCAGTATCACTCTACACACACACACACATACACACACACACACACGTCAACACTAAAAATGAAGTGAACCAACCCGCCTGTGTGTGTGTGTGTGTGTGTGTGTGTGTGTGTGCGTGCGTGCGTGCGTGGACAGACTGTGCCTTGCCCATTGTTGAGCTGTAAATAGGCGCTGACTGTGACAGGAAGTTGGGATTACAATACTCCCCATGAGCCCCGTGTTTATTTTCTGCCTCTTTCGTCAGCATTGGCCGTTACACACACACATCCCGGCCAGATCCTTCTCTACACACACGCACACGCCAGCTGCTCACACTCAGGTGTGTGTGCACAAGTTGCACACGTGAGAGTGCTTTGTGTGGTGTGACGAGTGTTTACTGTCTCAAAAAAGGAAATGTGTTTGTCCAGGGATGTGTTTGTATTTATATATATATGTGTGTGTGTGTTTGTCTGTGAGGAGGGGGATCAGGTCAGGGTCCTAATACGATGGTCACATGCTCTGTGGGTGCGAATATGTACTCGAACACACACTCTGGCGTGTGTGTGAGTGTGTGCGTGTGTTCCGCCCTCATAGAAAATAAAGGGCTCATTCAGTCACGGACAATGACATACACACACTGCTCATGTACGCTGAACACATACATGCTGCAGATAGAGACAATGGAAAGACAATGCACGCAAGCATACGTTGGACACAAAGTCATACAGTGGTACTGTCCCCTGGTGCTCCCACTGCACTTTCTCTCTGGCCCTGGGTGTTTCCACACAATGCGCTGATGTAGAGAGAGGCCTTCTGACCTATAAACTGGCCCAGCCAGATAGGTGAGTAACACTGTGTGCATATGCAGCAGTATTTCCTGCAGGATGTTTTGTAGCTGTGGTCACTGGGGTTACTTTTAAATGCACATCAGAGCCAGTTTGAGTGCAGTAGTTTAAAGGTCTTTTCAGACCAAACACCAGGGAATGAAATTAGCACCTGTTACCTGCATAATACAGGGTAAATGTTGACTGTGGCAGGTTCAAATTTGGCATGGCAGATAGGTTTCTCGTATGTTAATAAATATAATTTTTAAAAAGCAATTCTGAAGTTAAGAATCAGCAGGGATTAATTATATGATATATTCCATATTTCCAATGTCAGGTACCAATGACTCAGTATTTACAATTTGAAAGCGTTCTACATAGATTTCAGAAGTGGCAGACAAAAAAACTGAGTGGCTGATAGAAATGTTCAGTGACCTGCGACAGTGGCAGGTGGGGGAAAAAAAATAATTTCAGACCCTGCCAAACACATATAATTTGTGCGAATAAATCACATGTCAACTGAAAAAAACCCAACCCCATCCATCTCTATGAGCTTATCCACACCGCATCTGAAACTTTGATATTTCACAATGCAGTGTTTCTTTTTAATGGAGCCGTTTTGATTTCTGCGAATTTCGGATGCCGATAAAAACAAACCAACCAATAAACCAATAATGACTTTTTCCTCACAGGATCAATAGATTTTCTCAGATGTCAATGTCATAATTCTGTTTATGGAGCCAATTGCTGCTAAACCGCCCCGTTACGGGTGCACGCCAGCCGGCAAGTCGCCCTCTATGTGTGTGTGAGGGAGAGAGAAGGTGGACCATTTCACACAGTGTTTCTGTAAGTTATTGGTCATAATAATTACAATGTCAACGTTATGAATGAAGCTTCGATGCCTCAAACTATCCGGTACAGCCTTACTATTATTAGCCTATTATTGTTACCGGCAATAGAAGCATATGAACTCACTGTCTTTCCTTGAGAAATCCACGGAGCCTCGGAGGGTAAGCTGACCATTAAAAACTGACCATTAAGTCTTGCATTAAAGGCCATGTATCACATAATAATAAACACATAGGCTACAAATGATCCAGTCCAGTCATGAATGATCACAACCGGTGCAATAAGCTCAGCATTTACACTAGTTACAATAACACGCTTCATTGTAACTTTTCTACACAGACCTGCACACATGGAATAATAACGAGCCCGTCTCCAGTGCGTAGAGTTGAGTGTGGGTTTATTTTAGTAAAAATAACCTAAGCATCGATGATTGTGTGACTGTGTGATTGTGCAAAACTTTCATTTTCGATGGAATGCATGGAACGCAAATATTCGCGTAGGGCTTGGTGTGAAAGGTTTGAACGTTTCGTTTTTGTCCGCCCGTGTGCAAAGGCCTTTAAAATGCCTCTCAGGGCTTTCCTTGGAACACTGGAACAGTGGCATTACACCATCATGCAACAGGGTATTATTAGATGCATGTTTTCATGTAGCTTTAGTATACAATGAATGGTAAAATGTTCTAAATGTACAGCATCACCGTACCCACGAAACCTCGTGGAACCATAGTTCTATTTAAGTGTTTTTCTGTGGTGGCAGTTTTCCAGCTGTGGCGGCTCATCACGGTTAACTGAATGTTGGACATGAAGCAAACACTACAAACATGCATTTGGCAAGAGTCTGTGTACAATGGTGCGTTTGTGTATGTGAATGTGCACATGTGCTGTGTTGTTAATCTTTGCCAGCTGTGTGTGGCAGTCCCCCTGACCTCTGACCTCTGCGTTGGAGCCAATGTGGGCTGCTGCCGACTGGAGGACAAGGGGGGGCCTGGAGGTCTCTAGAAGCTGGGACCTCTTAGCATGATTACACTCATTAAGCCAGCACTCTGCAACGACTGATTGGCAACAGGCTTCATTTGCCTGTACTCTCTTTGTGGATCAGAGCAGGTCTCGTTTATGAGAGAGAGCGAGACGGCGGTGCAGGGTATCAGGAGGAGGGGGGAAGGCTTGGGCTTCTTATTAGTGGGCAGCTGATGGTTAAAGATTGTGTCCTTCCTTTCGTTCATTACTTGCACCAAACATGTCAGATAGCCCTGAATATCCAAGCACAAGGAGAGTACGAGTTACAAAGAGCCGAATGGAGAGGGGAAGACCCTCCCCTTCCGATGGACCACCATGGGACCTTATTTCGGAAAAAAAAAGTTTGATCCCGTTTGAATTGCTCCATGAATAACACATACGATGTTTGTCAATTTAAAACATAATTTTGCAAGACAAGAAAGTCGCAGTTTGTTGTAAAAATGCTGAAGTATAGGACTGTGAAAATACATAATTAGAAAGAGTACACACCCCAAAGTCGCGTAAGTGACGTCTCTCTCTCTCTCTCTGAAGCTATGATTATTGTCTGTTTCGTACTGGATTGTACTCACACGAGCAACAGGTCTGGCTCGTTCTTTCGCTTCCCGGCTGATAAAAAGACCAGGAGTTGCTGGATAAAACACAATCAGGTAAGATAACGTTTCATTTGTGTGTGGACCATAGCTACGTTAGCTAGCTAATGTGTGTTGGTGACGTATATTGTGCGAGACCAGAGATGTAGTTCACACAAAACTTAATATTATGATAAACTGCGACTTTCTTGACTTGCAAAAATATGTTATAAATTAACAAACATATGTGTGATTCATGGCGCAATTCAAACGGGATCGAAAAATTATTTGTCTCTTTTGGTGAGGAAAAACTGGCATGGCCATTTTCCAAGGGGTCCCTTGACCTCTGACCTCAAGATATCTGAATGAAAACTCTGAGATGAACACAGTGAAAACTGTATCTTATTGGATGAAAACAGATGTTGACAAACTGCAGTTGGCAATTTGCGGGTTGAAAAAAGGTAATAAATCGTAATCTATCTTATTGCAATACTCAGCATATCGCAAAATGTTTAAAATCGCAATGAGATCGTATCGTGACTTAAGTATCGTGATAACATCGTATCGGCCTCTGGTGATTCCCACCCCTACAGAACACCAAACTCATTCATTACTAAATTAGAAAAAAAAAAAAAAAAAAGACTATGAAATGATAGTCTAACCTCTTTCAACGTCAAGCATATCCAAATGCACACATACGTGCACACGCTTGCACATAAACACACACAGACACACACACAGTGGGAGTGTAATCCTCTCAACAGGAGTGGGAATTTCACAGCGGCCGTGGGAGCGGCAGACCAAGATGACGCATGGACTGAGGCTGTGTCCCCTCAACGGAAAACCAACACACACACACACACACACACACACATATACACACACACACACACACACACACACACACACAATGCAGCAGTGCTGATTAAGGGAATTTCCACCATGTGCATGGCAGACAGGAAAGAATAAGATCACAGAGGTAACAATAATAATTACAAAGGCTAAGTGATAAAAAGAACACTTCAAAACAGGCGTGCCTTTTCAAGTGTGTGAGCGTGTGTGTGTGTGTGTGTGTGTGTGTGTGTGTGTGTGTGTGTGTGCTAATTGCCACATGCCGACTGTGGTCTCCATTATTAGCATGCTCCAGGTTTTCTCCATATGAAGGGCACGAGGTTGCCTGCTCTCCGACGGTTTGCTCCATATGGGGACCGTAACCGCGCACACGTGTGTTTGCGTGCCTCCTTTATAACTTCATTAATCTTTAGTGCCATTAATCCTCTCGCCACATTACTATTGATGTGCGTCTTTGCGAGGGTTCATTTCCAGTGTCTCTTGCTGTGAGGGACTGACGACTGCTCTGGTGTCAAATCGGGTGACTACATGGATGCAGGTGCGTGTGATGTTTTGTTGACTGTCCTTCCCGCTCTGAGCCTGAAGCTCTCAATTTACAGGCACAGAGGGGGACGACCTGGCCGTAGGGGGGGTGGATGAGGACACGAGAGTTGGGGGAAGAGAGGGGGAACTCCTCTGCAGAAAACTTTCTGATAATCAGCCTCTAAGGCCGGTCCATCAGAGGGCACTAAGACCCGCTATATATATATACGTACTTCCTGCAGCCTAAGCTCCAAATCTGTAACAGCTCTAGAGGATGGACATGCTATAAATACACAGCTTGACCACAAGTATCCTCATCCATATTCTTTTCCCCCTCTAATTCAGGAATCAGGAATGTGCGTATCACATGCACGCATTAGTAGTCCATGTTAATTCCCTCTGTCCCCATAGGATCCCATCTGTAACAGACATTATATCTTAATCTCACCAGTGTAAAGTGACCACATAGCTGAGATGCTCTTCTTACTACAACTGGCATCAGCTGAGAAGAGTCCCCCCCCCAGGGATGTGTGATGTCTGTAATGCTGACCTCTAATGTGCTGAGAGGTCATTGTGTTATAGTATAGATCACAAGACTGATTAGATGTATGTTCTCTCTATACTCAGACATAATTGTGACTTAACGTCTCATTGTGAAAGCCAAAAGCACAAACAAAATCAGAAGCATCTGTTGTGCTGCTCAGATCTTATCCATTTTATGGGGCTCCCCCCCCCCCCTTGCAATACCCCAACTATTGCATTGGTCTTGAAGCAATTTGCTTTATTGACATGTCAGTCCAATTTGATTTACCTCATACTTAGCAAACCCAATTTGAAGGTCTGCAAAGCAGATCTAGCGAGACAAAAACTCAACCAACCATCGGATACAAAGTTTAAAATATGCCACAAAGTTATTCTTCACAATAAGTGAGTGACAGAGGTTCAAATCAGATGATAAAGTCAAGTCAAATTACCAGACTAGTGGTGTTGAAATGCAATATTTTCATGCAATATTTACACTTGAACGTGAAGCTAGGGTCATGACCAAAACTGTGCCAAATTGGCCGAGCAGGCGTCAATGGATATAACCAAAATGTGTAAAGGTGTGACCGGCCAAATGGGTCACTGTGTTGTAACTCTACTTGGAGCATAATAGGAGCTAAACTTGTCCAGGTCAACAGCGTGTGAAGGCATGTGGCCAGGGTCACTCTTAAGACATTTACACATATTATAGACTTGGTTAAGTGCTATTAGTGCCTTGGCAGGCATGACTAATGCAATGTCTGGGTGAAACAGAGCCAGAGAGTTAAAGCTATTGGGATCTGAATGAAATGCTTCCAGCGGGTCATTGCTATAACTGGAAACAAATGCCAGGGTCACAGATGGTATTCTCAATTTGGATGACGGAAGGATTTTTTTTTAACAGTAAAAGTAGTGCTCAGGCGTGTCTGTGTGCGACTACAAGTCATGACATCATTTACTAAATATTTGCTCCAGTGCAAGTTTACCTACATGTGTAGAACAATCTCTGATGTGATCGCTCAACATGTGCTCACGTCCCTTTCGCACCTGGAAACCACACCGCCGCTGGGAAAGGAGTTTGTAGTGCACTTGGCCTCATGATAAAGTATTTTAAAGAGTGACACTTCAAGGAGTTCATGACCACAGGTGAGGGTTGGAAGATAGACAGACTGAGAAATCGCCATCAGTCTAAGCTCCCTCTTCACCACAACAGTCCAATAAAAAGTTTTTTCGCACTGCATCAATCCAGACAAATCTCTTTTCACTACTTCAGTGACCTCCGCCAAAGAGATAGGCAAGTTAGAGTCGGGGTGCAGACTATGGGTTGGGCGTCCCTGGATCACGTTCCGGCTGGGGACTTTTGCTGATTGTCATTCCCTGTCTCTCTCTCTCTCTCTCTACTAGGGATGTGACGGTGAGGAAATTTTCCCACCGGTTAATAAACTTGTGACAACACCGGTGATTTACCGATTACACCGGACATTTTACAAGAAAAGATGACGGTCGATATCTGATCAGATACACAATGAATCAAACAATATTCAGCAAGTTTCTCTGTCATCATACCTGAGTGCCCTGCTCAGCTTGTCGTAGTTCATTTGTGGTTTACACTTCCTGGCCCCCCACAGCCGGGCCACTTCGTCCGGGTCCTTGATGACAAACTCGCCATAGTCCCCCTGCCAGGCGATGACATCATGATACTCTTCTTTCCTGAGCAGCTCCAGGATGAAGTGCCACAGCTGGATCTGCCTCGACCCGGGGCTCGACTCAGGCTTGTAAGCCCATTCTGGGAAGGCGATCCCTGTAAAAGAGAGATAAAGAGAGCGGGAGGGTTAGCGTGCGTCACTGGAGCGCAACAAATAACAGTGAACGATGTTGCGGGGAGCACATGTTGCAAATTAAACCGGGAAAAAAAAAACATGTTTTTTGCTGACAAGACTGCCTCTAATATCAAACAACCGAGTGACACAGAACTGAAACGAACCCTGAAGAATCTTGTTCGGTTGAAAGACTAAGATATGATTACAAGTGGGAGTCAGCAGTTGTAGCTGTTTCAGGTGAGTGGAGGATTTTAGGTGTCTATCAAAGTATCGATCACATACAACAGAGCAGCTGAGTCAAGCACAGAGTGGAGTGTCCTCCTACTTCATATCTCACATCACACATAGCCGTCTTCTTCACTACTTTCAAGTCTTCCCTGCATTTTTCCTTTCACTCTCCAGTCAATCTTTTAATTGAGGTGGGTGATTCTCAAGCAATTTCTCTTTTATTGGACAGTTTGACACAGTGGAGAGCAAGAGGACGGTCAGGAAACAGTAAAGAACCCCAAACAATGACATGAGAAGCACTGTAACATGCTTTAACCTGATGCCCCTAAAATAAGAGTACATCCACATTAAGCTGGTTAAATCACACTAAAACAGCTTTCTTCTCCCCCAAAACGGAGCTTTTCCAAAACGGCCTCCAAAGTGCAGAAATTGTAAAACGCCGGTTTGGTATTTCAGCATGTACGGGGTAAACAGATCTTTTCCAAAATGATGCTATAACTCAGCCCAGTGAGGGTCGGGGGCTGTGTGCCCGTAAAGTTAAGAAGTCAACCTTCATTATCCTGGATTTATGTTTATTCTGAGAGATGACATCTCAATAATAAAATAATGATTTTATCACTGCAGGAGGCAGCTTGGGAATGACTGCTGGTCAACAGGTAGTAGTTATGGGCCGCCATTAAATAACTATCTATTTCATATAGAGCTGCAAAGATGAATCGATTAGTATTCTACTATTAAATTAATCGCTCACTATTTTGATAATTGATTAATTGGTTTGAGTAATTTTTTAAGAAAAGAAAAGTCTAAAATCTCTGATTTCCAGCTTCTTAAATGTGAATATTTTCTGGTTTCTTTACTCCTCTATGACGGTAAACTGAATATCTTTGCCTTGTGGACAAAACAAGACATTTGAGGACGTCATCTTGGGCTTTGGGAAACACTGATTGACATTTTTCACCATTTTCTGACATTTCATAGACCACAAAACTAATCGATTAATCAAGAATATAATCGACAGATTAATGGACATGAAAATAATCGTAAGTTGCAGCCCTAAATTCATACTCGTTCAATTGCCCGATGACAGAAACAGAAGAAATATGTAATATAGAAAACAACTATACTATGAATTCAGCTGTACACACACACACACAGTATATAGGTGACCACACTGGAGCAGCAGGACGCTGAACGGAGGTGTAACTGGCTGGCACTCGGCACAGTCAACGGCTGCGTCTGTAGTCTAGTCACAGGCGGGGGCTGTGTGGCGGCTAAGTTGAGAAGGCAACATTCTGTCAAACTTTTTCTGCGTTTGTGCATTTTAAATATCAATATAGACGATTATACGGCACAGATGTTGTCATTAACCTGTATTTATGGTGTTTTTGTCAGATGACGTTGCGACCGTAATAATGATTTGGTGAGCTAGGCTGTCTGTTTCACTCCTTACCAGATGTTGGCTGTGATGCCTTTTTTTTTGCCGAATGAAAAGAGGGCGCAGAAGGAGATTTGGCCCTTTTTATGATGTTCAGCTGTTTCACTGTGGACAGAGGTCTCTACTAAAATGACCTAGAAGTGCTCGTGGAGATGCGAATAAAAATTTCGACGGCTTAATGTGGAGGTAGAATAAAGGGTTTTGTATAAACCACATTCCTCTGCTGTCACTACCGCAGCAGCTCTTCACAGGAAACACATACTCACACTGAAACTACAATTCTGAAAGTTGTAGTGTTAGTGGGCTTCATGGAACAGCCAGGCACATGAAAAACCTTTCCACCTCTCCTCCACCTCTTTCCTCTCATGCAGTCACTCTTTCCTATGACCGGAGGAAAACAACATGGCCAGTCATCTCTCCTGTCTATCCCTCCATCTCTCTCTCTCTCTCTCCACCCGCCGCTCGAAGGAAACGCGGAGTAAGAGAGACGCAGAACGAGACTGTGGGCGCGGAGCATGTGTGTGCCCAAATGTACAAGTTAGAAAGAGTGTCTGTGCCAGCGCTCGTGTTTGAAAATGTTTATGCAAGTCTCCCACTAACATTCTGTCGCCTGGGTGGTCAAGAAAATTTGACACGACGTGAGCAAAATAGACTATTACAGTGTAATATTCAGCTAGATATAGCCTGGACTGGATTTTTATTTGATCAACAATCATCTTCACAGCATTGTGAGGAGGTGGAGTTACCAAAGAAATAGCACCCACCCTGATAAAAGTGTCGCCGTGCAGGAAATTTAATACCAGCTGATGTCATTTTATGATGTTGCAAATAATGTCAAGCATCGCATTACACTGATAAACCAGAAAATAATGAAATGCAATACAATTTTGTCCATAAAAGTTGTACGTTTTAGAAAAGACGTGTTCATTACAGGGCTATTGTTTTACAAGGGACAGGGGGTTGTATTTTCCTATTCCCTTGTTTTTTTTCATTATTACTTCCTTCTTCGGGAGGACATGGAAAGACATATAAGGCTAGCGTGAAACCAGTGTTTGCAATGCGTTTAACTGCACCGCATGCAAATGGCAACAGAGGAAATGAGACCGGCTGGGCTGGAGATTGGAAAACAAACAGGCCCAAATCAACAGATTATGGATGTGCAGGCTTGTCAATGGATTTGCTGGATGGCAGCCTGGAGGCAGAGATAGATAGCCCTGATAATCTGTGCTGCTGCACTGGCCTGTTCGGACCATTTAGTCACTGTTGCATAACACTAAATGTTGTTGATAGCACATCTGCCAGACATTTATGAAACTCTACATAATACTGGAGCCTTTCATCAACATGAGTTACAACTTGATTCATTTTTTTTTCTTCTTTTTATGATATGTAAGAGATCAACCAGAAGCAGGCACTTTTTCCAAGAATTCGTTAAAAATAGGCAGAAAGATACTGTATATTGATCCAATTTTGTATTTATTTTTCTTCTTCTTATTATTATTATTGCTATAATTATTTTTTTAATTATTACTTGTATTTTTATTATTACTATTATTATTATAATTTTCATGCTTGAAAAGTCATCGTGTTCATGTGGTGTCAATGTTGTTTATGTAATTTATGTTTATTTTGTATCTCTAAAAATCAATAAAAAGAGAATTACAAAAAAATAGGCAGAAAGATACATTATATTGATCCATTTATTAATTATCTTTTATTATTTTATTTATTATCATTTTTCAATTATTATTACTATTATTATCATTTTAATGCTTGAAAGATCTTTGTGTTGTGGGGTCAATTTTGTTTATGTAGTTGATTGACTTTTGTATTTATTTATTTTTATTTTTATTATTATTACTGTTATTATTTTATTTATTATCATGTTTTAATTTTCTTTATTATTTTAATTATTACTATTATTATTATTATCATCATCATTTTCATGCTTGGTGTCAATTTTGTTTATGTAGTTTCTGTTCATTTTGTATCCCTAAAAATCAATAAAAAAGAGAATTACAATAAAATAGGCAGAAAGGAAACCTATGTAGGCTATTCCTCACCACCATTTCTTGGTGGTTTTCCTCCAATCATAATGATGTACTACTTGCAAGGCATGGTCAATGAATCACTCAGTTGTCCCACCTACTCACGAGTCATTTTGCAATTCAAAATTAAGATTTTTGAATATCAGTCAACAATGTGCCTACACATCTTCCATCTCCACATTCCAGACAGGATTTTATCAGTGTTGAATATTAAATGCAGATAGTAGGTGGCCGATGAGGCGGTCAACAAACAGGCTGCGCGGGCAGCTGAGCTACAGATTATTGTTCTTTATAACAAACATCACAATGTGGTAAGTGTGAAATGACCATTGGGTGTAAAAGCAGCAACTGTGCCGTCTCTGTCTGGAATTTCTCAGACTTTCCAGACCTGCATATAAGTAGGTAGCAGTTAGCACGCAAATGAAACACTCACTCACTGTCATTTGATTTCCTTTTTCTCTTCCTACCCTCCTCCTCCTCCTCCTCCTCTTTCACTTTCAAACAAACACTCGTTGCACGATCAAACCCTGAGTGAGCTACAATCACAGAGGAACACAAACACCGGGGGCAATCATAAACATACTGGCCCGGCCGTGCCTCCGACGATAACACATAATCACCCACACACACACTCCTACTGCGGAGGACAACACATTCTTTCCAGACATAGCAAACTGATGGTGACTGTGTCAAGACGAGTCGAGATGTGACTGGTCAAATCGCCAATCTGGCTGAGATGAATAAACGAGTACTTGAACCTTTGGTGCTGCTGTCGAGCTGGAAATTGCTCCACTGAAGCTGCTAAGTGGCCGACAGTAGATAGATAGCTGTTTGAACTGGGAGCTTTTACTGAGTGTGAAACTGTCTGCATGTAAAGCAGGAGTTGCTTAAAATTGAACATGGAAAGCTCATCGAACAGATAAATATTAGGGCTGTCAATCGATTCAAATATTTAATCTGTTTAATATTTTATCTGTTGTGTTAATGCGTTAAAGAAATCGGTGGCGTTAAAACTAATTTGCGTTAACGCGTTATTATTGCGTTAACCTTGACAGCCCTAATAAATATTAACAGAAAACAAACATCGCAGCTTTTAAGAGTTTGACTTTGTGAGCATGTGCAATGTCTGTCAAGATGCATCTGTAATGATCTTTTTGACTTTGGCGTGGACCGCAGAGGTCACTATACACACACACATCATATTTCAGGTCCTTGAGTGAAATGGATCCCATGTAAATTCTTGGAGGACTGGCAGCCGGGCCTGTGCGTGAATCAAGGCAAGAGGACGTTCTCTACCTGAAATGACTCACTGTCATCAGCAACGGTGTATATAAAAGCGACGAGTGTGTGTGTGTGTGTGTGTGTGTGTGTGTGTGTGTGTGTGTGTGTGTGTGTGTGTGTGTGTGTGTGTGTGTGTGTGTGTGTGTGTGTGTGTGTGTGAGAGAGAGAGAGATGGCAGGGATTAAATTTAGAGGAATGCTGAGAGCAAGAACAGGTGCCTTTGTCCTTCTATCCACCCAGAGTCCAACCCAGGCTGAGCTGTCCTGACTAGCACTGGATCAGCTATCACACACACTCTGATCTGTTTCATCAGCTTTGTACACCCAATAGGAGAATTTCAACGGGGAATTTTTGGAATCTGTGTGTGTGTGTGCGAGTGTGTGTGAGCGTATGATCTGTGTGACGTTAGGATGAAGAAGAGAGAGAGGAGCAGCAGGGAAGAGCCTGCAGAGCGCGACCTAACCCCCTCCACCACACTTAACCTCTCTGACCTCGACTCTCCCTCTCTCTTTCCTCCCTCACCCCTCCTCCCTCCCGGGGGAGACACCAGATAGCCATTACGGCATGCATGCGCAAGACTCACACACTCACTCACACACACACACACACATACGCATAGACAGACTAGGCATCAATAATGTAGAGACTGGTGTGGAGGGTTGACGATAGGGGTGCGCCTAATCTCTGGCCTGGGACACTAGAGAGTGCAAGTGCGTCAAGAGGTGTGTGTGTGTGTGTGTGTGTGTGTTGGGACAAGTGAGGGGCAGGTGGTAGAAAGTGATGCAAAGGGGACGAAGAGGAGGAGGATGGAGGGGAGGGAGTGCAAGAGGAGGGCGAGGAGGGTGGGGGGGGGGGGGTTGTCGGAGTGAAAGAGAAGAAGGCAAGACGAGATGGGGTGAGCACTGGGACAAGTGGAGAACAGAGAAAAGAAAGTAGGAGGAAAAAGAGACGGGGGAGGGAGATCGGGGAAACAAAAGTGGGAAGAGAGAGAAAGAGAGACAATGGCGAGAGTGGGAGAGGGGGTGGATGGAGGGAAGGATGGAGGGGGAGGACGGGGGAGGGGGGGGAGGTTAAGGGAGCGATGAGATCATAGCTCGTCTGGTAGTCTGTTGTCATCCAGATCAGATTGCTTATCCCCCCCCACCTCCTCCTCCTCCTCCACCCCTCCACCCTCCCCCTCCTCCTCCTCATCCTCCTTCCCTCCACCCTCCTCCTCCTCTCTAGGAGTGCGGATGCCTCTTTTCCTCTGTGTGATCTAGGTGGCAGGCCCCTAGCAGACTTCTAACACTGCTGCTATTCCAGCTATGTGCGCCGGCGCTCACCAGTCCAACAATGACCTCCACTCTCACACACACACACACACACACACACACACACACACACACACACACACACACACACACACACACACACACACACACACACACACACACACACACACACACACACACACACACACACACACACACACACACACACACACACACACACACACACACACACACACACACACACACACACACACACACACCGCAAGAGCAGAGAAGGGGTGGGGGGGGTGAGGAGATGAAAGCAACTGAGTGAGAAAAGAGTGAAAGAGAAAATGACAAAAGACTTGAGAAGATGAAGAGACCGTGTGCTGTGTTAAGGCTGGGTAAAGGGCAACTTCTTGGTCAACTTCAATAGATGACGTGGAAGATTTGTCTGTGCATGCCTGCTGCATTTTGGCACAGTTACACATGTCCGATTTGTTGGAGTTCGTAATTCATTTGATGTGTCACTGCAGTTTCTATCATCTTTAGTTTTTGCCTTGCCTGTCTTGTGTTCTCTCAAAAGCCCTTCTGACAACTTGTGAAAATAAACACTAAATACAACTTGAAACGTTTTACAGCTGAAACAACTAGTTGATTAGCAATTATTTAAAAGCAAAAAGGTCCAACTTTCACCGGCTCCAGCTTCTTGAATGTGACAATTTATTGCTTTTCTTTAACATACAGTACATGACAGTTTGAGGTCTCCCGTGGAGTTTTTGACCACGAGTAGCAACGCGGGCAACACAACACAACACATGTCCCTGCTGAGAGTTTCTGATATACAACAACAGTTGGTAGCGGTAATGCACCAAAACAAGTGTAGCAACACGCCAGGAAAGGCGAGGAGGAAGAAGACTGCTAGCAAGCAAACATGGACGTAAACAATGCAGGCTTTGCAAATGTTTTATGAGGAGGGAAATGTATACACACAATGCATTTGTGTTAGAAAACTGTGTTTCTTTCCAAGAAAACTCCACAGGGTAGCTTTCACTGAACAACTTGGACTGCTGGATGAACAAAACAAGGAATTTGAAGATCTTGGGCTCTGGAAAATTATAGTTTAAAGTTTAAAGAGGACCTATTATGCTTTTGTGCTTTTTTCCCTTTCCTTCAGTGTGTTATATAGTTTATGTGTGCATGTAAAAGGTCTGCAAAGTTACAAAGCCTAAAGTCCACATCAAAGGGAGTTGCTCGACCCCACAGAAACACTGCTCCTGAACTGTCTGAAACGCCTTGCTTGAAGTCCCGCCTTCTTTTCCCGTAACGTGGTGATGTCACCAAGTAACACATTTGCATAATACCTGCCTAGCGGCCAGTTTGGCACGCCCTCAAACAAAGTTAGTTAGAGCGGAGCTTGAGCAGAGTCCGAAGAGATTGGTTCGGTTGACCAATCACAACAGAGTGGGGCCAGCTGACCAATCAGAGCAGACTGGGGTTTAGGCAGGGCCCCCTCCCTGGGGGGTGGGGGGGGGGGGGGAGCTCAACGAGAGCGTTTCAGACAGAGTGTGAAAAAAGGTGCTGCAGCACAGCCGTTATACGAAAAATAGTTTTTTTGAACATTAAAGCATGTAAACATCTTCTAGTAGAATCCCAAAATACAAGTATGAACCTGAAAACAAGTACAATAGGTCCTCTTTAAACTATCTTCTGACATTTTACTGACGAAATGCTTCGTCAATTAATTGAGAAAATCAATCTGTGATGAAAATAATCATTAGTTGCAGCTCTAAACCATTTCACAACTACATCGCCTCAAAGGCATGATGACTGACTGGATCAGCGACCAGGGACTGGAGTGCCAGGGAGGGCGAGAGCTGATGGGAAGGAGGCAGAGACAGACGGGCAGTCAGACAAAGTAGTAGAGTGAGAAAAGAGATGAGGAGGAGAGATTCCCAGAGCTGCGAGTCCTACTCAGCAGCAAATCAACTGACAGGTCTGTGCCAAACTAACAGTGGAGTTGCAGACTCAGGATTTTTATACAGGGCCAGGGCCTCTGAACAGCCATTAGTGGCAGTTGGCTCGCACCGTGCTACTTTAACCCAACTCAGCTTTAGCATGGATGTGGGAAACGGCCAGTGCAAGTGTGTGTGAGGGGTGAACAGGGGGGGTGAGGTCACTGTCGGCTCTGAGAGTCTGTAAAAAGCACTAAAAATTGAGAGACAGTCGGTATTTGCCTATAGCACATTCATACACAAGTACACGCAGCCGTGTCTTTGTCACAGCTGCTTGGATAACTGAAACTGCCTGAAGCGCCGAGCTTGGGGAACAGAGAAGACAGAAACACAAGACCAGGAGGTGAAGGGGAGGGATGGAGGGATAATAAAAGACTTGGGAGGGTGAGACAGAGAAAGTAAGAGTGAAAGGAGGGAGAGAAAAGAGGAGGGTGGGATCCGCAGGAGGAGGAGGAGGGTAATCAGAGCCAATACGACTGAATCCCAAAGTGTCTGGACTCTTCCCACCAAGTCCATTAAAAATTCATTAGGCCAATACTCGAGGAAGACTAGAGAGTGAGACAGAGAAAGACACGCAGGGACACAGGAGAGGGACAGAGAAAGCGAAAGTTGGGAAAACATGGATGGGAAAAGGGAACTCAAAATGTAACCTATTTATTAAAAATAAGATTAAACGGCAACCTAAAAATGACACAATCAGCTTAATGTCTAATATTTGTTGTACAAGAGAAGTACGAAGAGATTTATTGTCTGGTCTACAAAATATCAGAAAATAGTGAAAAATGTACAAATGTATCTTTTTGTCTGACCAACCCCAAAATATTCAACTTTCTATCAAAACAAGCTAAGAAAACCAGCAAATTTGGACATTTGACAGACTGGAAACAGGGAATTTATGGCGTTTTTGTTTAAAAAATAGCATTACATAGATGATTAATCGACCATTAAAACAGTTTCAGTCATTCCACTTAGTGTTTCAGCTCTAACTACAAGCCAGGGCTCAACAGTAAGGCTTGCGAGCATTTCAATTATCCTGGAAGTAGTTGGGTGGCGTGAGAGAGGAAGTGGGCGAAACTCCAACTATGTTTGCCGCAAGTTTGAGCTCAAGGCGATTAAAATATGACAATTAACTTTAGTTGTTATTTGATAACCGCTAATAAAAAAAAAATTGTATAGGAGCAAGTAAATATTGACTTCGGGCGAGTAGATTTCTGACTCAGCCAGTCGGGCAAGTGAAAACAAACTTAACAAAACAAAATGAACGTTGAACCCTGCAAGCATCAGTCTTTGGTTTCACAATATCAATTTGTGCAGTGAACTAGTTGACTGAAAACTGGATTTTCTGACTAAAAACGTCGGAAATGAGAGAAAAAAATGTTTCTTCAAGTGGCTGCATGTTTCTCATATGTCTGTTCAAAAAGAGTTGGTGGAATCAGCTGCCACCGGTGGAAATGTCTAGTTGAGATGCATATTAGAAGAATAGCTGTTGACGGTAAGGCTTAGTTTCCATTTGAATTTCACGCTGGTTGGCTTTAAATTCTGCTGAACTTGAGTTAGAGGATGATAAATAAGTAGGCAATTTGTTTGGTTGATTAGACAAGCTTGTGATCGTGGTTTTATTGCAACATGCAGAGTAGATTTTACTGGTTTAGAAACAATCTTCGAAAGAAATGTGGGTTGTGAATAATCCAGATAGAAACTAATTTCCCTTGGAGGAATTGTTCTTGTTTGGAGCCAAGAGCGTTCGTGCCCCCTGCCTCACCTGAGTACCGGGGAGGTTAAACACACATCACACAGAAAAACATGTAAGCCTCGCAGGCTGCTCAACTATTCTTAGAGGTCACCCACAGTCTACATTTTCTATAGGCTCTTCCTCACATGCCATATAGCTGCAGAGGAGAGAAACAGAGAAAGAGCAAGAGGGAAGAGAGTGCTTTGTGGCCTTGGAGGGGCCAAAAATAGCGCTGCCACACACACACACACACACACACACACACTGGGGTTATTGTTCAACAGTGTGAGAGAACACACAACATGGATGGAGAGAAGAGGGGAAAGTACAGAAGTGCTGAAGGAGGAAGAGGAGGAGGTGATGATGAGGGAACAAGTGGGACAGAGAATGAGGAGGACATGACGTAAGGTTTCGTCTCTCGGCCTCTCTGTATAGCTCTCCTTCCAGTGAACAGACAAGACGTCTTTTCCAGGAAATTGTAGGGGAGGAGCAAGGAAATTAAAAAAAAAAAAAGCACGGGCCGTCCGTCCATAGGGATCCTCTCTTCCAGAACAAGCTCCTCTCCCGCAGCCCTCCACATCCAGTTCACATGCTCGACTGCTAGACTGTAAACTTGTTAAGTCACAACGTGGTTCCATTAGTTGAGAAAAAACAGGCTTTGAAGTGTGTTGGAAGAGTGTGTCAGGGTCGACTTTGAAAGCAGACACTTTAAGCCTACATGTGGTTTATCAACTGACTGAAGTACTTCATTAAAAAAGACATTAATAACTCAAATGTTATCCGTTTATGGTTGTACCAGTGATTTTGCATATTTTAGCCAATAAACTTCAAATTACTTTACACTTACTGCTGAGAGTCAACCACTTCTCAAAGCAAACCAGAAGTTTTTAGATCGATTTCTAATTTCACAGCCGTTTATTTCAGTACATTGTGAAAATCAACTCACAGAGATCTGAAACTTGCTGGATATAGTTAAGAGGATGGGTGGCTTTACTAGGTAAATTAACAATAAGGGGGTTTCTCAGCAGTTTCCTGAACAGAAGTGCTCGACATCTAGTCACCGAAAAGAAGAAGCAGAAGTTTCCAAATGTCAAAGGTTTTTCATACCAAATCACAGCGTGGCTTTTTCTATGGTGTTCCTCAGGGTCTTGGTGTCTTAATGTGGTATTTGGAGGGATTATTGATCATTTTCAGCAATTATCCAGTGGTAAAAAATTGTTAAATTTAGCACCAAATCTGAGTAACAAATGGTATCAACTCAAAAATTGCTTATAAAAAATTTATGAGATAGAGCATGGGAATAGCCATCATATACTTACGTATATCATAATGTTCTAAGCCCTTATATAATTTCAAAATGTATCTCAATAAATTAATTAATGTTTATTTCGCATTGATGACTAGAACAGCTTGACACACAGTGCTGAGCTGCATCTCAAATTATTCTTCAGGTTCCCAGCTTTCAGATGATGTAAACCACTTCTATGTGACATCTACTGCTGACCTGCTATCTCCCCCTAAAGACCCCCTGTACCCCCTTAAAAAAAAAGGAGTCTATGGGAGAGTGTGGAGTGGAGTGGAAAAGGTTAACAAAGTGTGCTAACGCAGATACAAGTAGAGAAACAAGGATTTGAGATAACTTTGACGAGACAAGAAGGAAGTTTTAAGTTAATTTTCAGCAGCAGTATAGAAATATAAGCCTTTGCCTGCCTGAATGAATAAAGTTATTGCATGCTCCAAAATAATTGCCAAATGTAACGTAAAATAGACTGAAATGTGCAGAACAACCAGGGTCGATTGAGGAAAAAAAGACAGAAAGTTGAACTGATTAACCACTAGGGAAAACTAAGTCAGTGAATATTTGATCACCTAAAAGTGGTCGCCTGGTTTCTAAACAGGCTGATCCCGTTGGTGAAGCTTGATTTTAGGCCGTGAGGACCCCAGTGGTCTAGTATCTAACCACATGGGACAACTAAACACACTATACAGCCCACGTAACTAGCAACATGTACACACAACAGGAGGTTCTTCACCTGGGAGCTCTAAGAAAAGGCACAAACAGAACACACACACAAAAGCTTTTTCACACGGGAACTGGGCGACTAAAAGAGCAAAAGTCACAAATGCATGCAGGACGACCGTCATGTGAACAAAAACACCGAGCACTGTCCACGCTCAGATGCGCACATAAAGCCCCGAGGCGCTGCACCTGATGCGCTCTCAGGTGGGCTGGACAACTGGACTCTTCTCTGTGTAATCACACTCATAAACAAGCCTGATGGGAGAGAGTGTGTGTTTGTGTGTGTGTGTGTGTGTGTGAGAGTGTGTGTTCCCCTGAGTGTGTCAAGAACAGCAGAATAATATTGTGTCAGTGAGAGAAGAGTCCTGTTACTCTCAGGGCGCTGTTAGGTATATTTACTCTCACCGAAGTGACGCACTGCTCCCGGGACATTAACCTTTCTCCTTAGACATACACACATACAAATACACACACTGTTTCTACATGCTGCAGGCAGCCGATGTGGCCAACATGCACAGGACAGAATTTAAGTTTAGAATAAGCTGACCTTTTTATTGGAAGACTAGAAACTAAAGTGGCAGATCCAGATTTGACAGTGTGATACACAAATTGCGTATACTCACCTGCCAATAGAATCTATCTAGGGCTTTTATTGTGAAAGGTAAGAATGGAAAGAGTGGATCCGGTCGGCGCTGCCTTTGTCAAGGTTGAAAGGAGGCAAATTTGTGATTTGTGATTTTGGGCTATACAAATAAAATTGATTTGATTTGAATAAAGTTTGTAGTTCTGGTTCGAACTACGGTGCCTCCGTGTTGTTGTTTCATAAATTGTAGGCGCAACTCAAAGTGTTCTGCACAACGTGATTGCTTGATGCCTTTATTCACGGTGAAAAAGAAAATCTACAGCGTTCCGGAAAAAATTACGTTGCTTTTTCACTGTGTAATATTCACGTTCTGTGTGAAAGTACTCATGACAAAAGCAGTTTGAAAAAAAATATAGTGACGTGCGAATTAATAACAAAAAAGAAAATGTAATGTCTGCCATTTGTTTTCAATGGGGGTAGTGCGTTTGGGCTGCGACTGCCGCAGGGGGGTGCCGGAAAATAAAAATGGTTGGTAGGCAAACTCTTCTGATGACCATGGATGCAACAATGTTATATGAGAGCCTACAACTTTCTCGTGTGTCTTTTCCCTTTCAACGCAAGTTTTCACCTCTTTTGCTGTAATATTTATGATAAAATGTCTACAGTTGTTTTGGGAGATGTGTGAATAATTGAAATCTGGTCCTGCAAACACCTTGCAACTTTTCACCATTACATTCAAATGTAAGTTAAAATGTAAAAAGGTAGCTCGTCACGCCATCATTAAAATATGGCTCTGAATGGTTGGGGGAAGTGACTCCATGTCTGTGAAGCTGAGCTAAAATACACGGTCATTTTCTTCAAAGTCCCTTTTAGGGAAAAGCTGTTAAGACCTAACACAACCATGTTACAGGCCACAGGCGCCTCTCTTCTCTTTCACTCTGTCGCCCCACCTCACACGCTGGTGTTAATGTACTCCTCCGGCCAACAGCTTGGCAGAAAGCTGCCAGCTGACGCTTCACCTCTGGTTCAACAACACACTGCCTACACTCACTCTACTGCACGTAAGAGTGTGTTTGACTGAGTGCGCGCCTGTGTGTGTGTAGGGACGCAGATACAGGCCTAGACATTATCTCAATATCTATATGATGCGTCTTGTTTCAATTTTATTCTAACTAGCGACAGTCAAGCTTATCTTTTAGAGCTTATATGATAACTCCATCGAGTTATTAGCAGTGTGCAACATCTGGGTCTGTGAAAAAGTGAAGCCAGTGTGGAAGTGCCTTAAACCTGCATTCTTTCTAATAGCCAGCAGGGGGCGACTCCTCTGGTTGCAAAAAGAAGTCTGATTGTATAGAAGTCTATGAGAAAATGACCCTATTTCTCACTTGATTTATTACCTCAGTAAACATTGTAAACATGAGTTTATGGTCTCAATCGCTAGTTTGTAGAGTGACGTCGCTACCACAGCGTTGTTGGGACCGGGAGTTGTCCGTGTTTTCGTCTTACAACCTTAACCCTTTCACAGTGTGTTTTCAGTTCATGAAAGTGAATTGTAACATTCTGGTCGCCTAAAAATGTCTTATACAGCATTCGGTTGTACTTAGCTCCACCCTCTTTTGCCAATTCTGGTTCAAAAAACCAAGATGGCGACGGACAAAATGACGAATTTGAGGCTTCAAAACGACAGTCCACAAACCAATGGGTGACTACGTCCACTTCTTATATACAGTCTATGTTTATTAGTCAATTGACTGAATATTTTCAAAATTACATTCGCTGGTTCCAGCTTTTCAAATTTGAGGATTTGATAGGAAACTAATATCTTTGGGTTTTGGACTGCTCGACAAATACAGTTTACAACACATGAAGATGTCAACGTGGGAATTTAAACCATTTCTTGACATTATATAGACAAACATGTATTTGAAAAAATGCAAACATAATCAAGTTATTAAAGATGGGGTCTGCGATTTATCCAGTATACACTTTTTGTTATATTGGTTGAAATGGTCTTTACACCCCGACAGCAATCCGTTTCTTATGAGCACTGAAAAAAGACCGGAAAAGATCCGTCATCTGTAGCTGCTGTAATCCTGTAAAAACGTCTACCAGTCAGTAAAAATGGTCCCGGGTGTAAGGAACCAATCAGATGCCTCCCTGCCTCCCTGCTCGTACTCTAGCCTCAGCGTGCACCAGCGTGAACTCAAAGCGCGTGTCCGCCGCACGTTCACTGGAGAGTGGAAGAGAAAACTCAGCTCTTAAAACACCGGACAACGAGAACGAACTCGTACCACTATTACCATATTATCGAAAAATACAACTTTGATTTAGTTGTTTATGTTCTGTTAGTTTACTTTATAAGATACTGCAGGTTTAAACTATTTATTCTAACAGCTCAAAGTGAAGTCAGACAAACAGGATTATCAACGAGGGGAGACGGCGGATAGAAAACATTGCCGAACAAAATTTACGTTACTCAAACTGCTTTTTCAGTTACAGAAACAAACGAGTGGACTGATCTCCCTCCAGATATTAGAGTAATGTTAAAAAGGGTCGTGTTGTCTCAGCAGGTATCTCTCTCTTTCCCTCCCCTCTCTGCTGCTCTGTGGCCGGCTCTCCAGCGAGCTGCTGCCCCCCCCCCCCCCCCTCCCCTCTCCGTCAACCAGGAAATAAAAGCCCCTCGTCTACGAGACCGGTCTCTTGAGAGAGCTCCAGCTCATAGCGGGGTCTGTGTGAGTGAATGCCCGGGTGGAGAGGTGGCGATCCCGGCAGGAGCTAGCTAGCTGTGCCGGCAGTTTGTGGAGCTTCTAAACTCCGACAACGGTGGAGCAAATGTTTGATTCGCCATCTAACATCGTAAAACTGTCAATATTCTAAATCTACACCGTTGATTTCTCGCCTCAACATTTTTCAGAAGTGAATTTAGTGATGAAATAGCTACGAAAAATGTGAAGTAGTTATGATGCGGCGGTGCTCGTGCATGTGTGTGGGGGGCGTTGCCTTATAAGGAGTTTCGAGGGGAGGGGGGGGCTTAGACGGAGCTCCTGAGGCGATGCAACTTTCAAATTATGGTAGTTTTCCAAGATCGCAGACCCCAGCTTTAAGCAATAATACAAATAATTGTTAGTTGCAGGCCTATTCTATATATCTGAGTATTGACACTGAGTGTTTTCTGAGTAACACATTATTCATTTATACTTGAGAACTATGGAATAGCAGTTATGTGACCATGGCGCAGTATGTGGCTGTGATCCCTCACAATATGCAGTTAGACTGTCGCTGTGTGTTTGTAAGGTCAGTGGGTCAAAGGGTGACTTTGCCCCGCCCGAGTAAATTACATGTTGCATGATTGAACCATATATCTGTCAGGTGTGTGTGAGTAAGAGATAGGTGGCACCTTTGGGAGGTGGTTTCCTGGAATGTGGTACTAGAGCGGGACAGGATGTTAGCAACTGTTATGCACCACAACAACAGATCTGTTTCCTGTGTGTGTGTGTGTGTCCATGCATGTCATTTCTGATACACGCTAAAATCTGGCAAGAATCAAACCAGCTCAGGCATCACAGAGGCAAACTGAGAGGACGTTAAACATATAGCTTGCTCAGTCTACTTAGAAAATAATAATAATTTCTATTCAGAGATGATTGTTTTCATTGTAAAAAAAAAAGTGGAAGTATATAGCATATTGGAAAAAAACAGCAAAGAGTGCTTCAAAGATCAAAAATATTATAAGAAAGCAACAGTTGTTGCACCAGACTGTCTTTCAAACAAAATGCGCATGCACTCAGATCATGTGAAACGACTCACTTTAAGGTGTGCATGTGACAGCAGGTACTGAAGATGAGCCAGAATTTCCAAACATAAATGACAGTAACACACACAGAGAGCTCAGACGTGCTGAAAACATACACAGAACCAGAAAAACAAGTCCACAAAAACAGCTTCAGACTAAAACACCCTGTGTGTGTGTGTATTTATATGTGTGTGTGTGTGTCAGTGCTGACTCAGTGCGTGAATGATTTTGTAATTCAGCCTTCACAACGCAAACTCTCCTCCATTCTCTCGCTCTCCCTCTCACACTGTCTCTTAGCAACCAGACACTTAAGGCCTAAAAATAACCCCCCAGAAACGAACAGAACAAAAAAATAAAGCATAAACGGCAATTAATCCTTTCAAGCCTGGAACACGGACTCAAATAGTCCAGGTATTAGAAAGGGAAGAGCGGGGCAGGAGCAAGCGAGCGGGAGATGGAGGGACACAGAGAGAGAAAGGAGTGGGAGGCTGAATCTGCCAGCAACAGGTAGTCGTCAGGAGACAGAGATCTGCGCTACATGACAGTGTGTGTGTGCCCACTAGCCTTGGCTGGGAACAAGACAGAACTTTTCCACCCTCTCCGAAAGCAAGGGCTGCTCGAGGCAAACAAGGCTCCAGTGTAAACCAAACCCAGTGGTCCTGCAACAAGCTGGCAACAAGGCCGGTGTTAAACAGAGTTTGAAGAGAATAACATGCCGCACGTCAAAAAATACTCTGCAAGGCCTCCCTCTCTTTGACGGCGAACACTTTTATTGTGATTTTTTCCATCTTTTCCAGACAACAGTATGAAATAAACAGCGTTATGAAACACACGTAAAAGACAACTGAGTCATGGGCACACGCGCACACAGAGGCCTGCTGTCTAGCGTCTGAAGCCGACACATTCCAGAGTGGATTAACTTTTCTAGATGCGTGATGGCGAGTTAGAGACAAAGCAGCAATGAAAACTCCGATCTTTACACCAGACCAGACGACTAACGGTTGAAAAGGAGTTGTTTTTGCTCTTTTACAAATCAGATCAGGGCTGTGCTACATATCTTCATCTGTTATCGTATCTGGTGGTTTCTGGCTTTTTCACTTGAAATGACATGTGTATTTATTACTTGAATTAAAACTTACCAGGCTTATCAGTTGGCAGAAAAAAAACAAAAGTAAGCGAGAGATAAACCTCAGTCTCTAGACTACACATCCGATTTATGTGTCAACACTAGGGCTGCAACTTTTCATTTTTTCATATTTCATCAGTTGTTTAGGCTGTAAAATGTCAGAAATTAGTGAAAAGGTTCATAGAGCCTAAGGTGGTGTCTACAAACCATTCAAATCCCAAAAGATATTTGCATTGATATGAAAAATAGAAAGAAATCATTCAGAACCTGTAACTAGAAAATGTTTGATATTTTTTGCTTAATTAATCACTTTAACAATGAATCGATTATCAAAATGGTTGCAGAATAATCAACTAATGTTTCAGCTCTAGTTAAAGGTGATAAATGCGGGATTGAGAGCATTTCTATTGCCTCTATACAGCTCTCAACATGGCGGCTCACAGCTAACGGTGCCAACAGCGCTAACAGTGCAAACAACTGTGAAAGTGCTGACAGAGATAACAGTGTTTACCTGAAGGGGAGGGAGAAGGACTTCATTCTCTGCTCAGGTAGACTTTACTCCTCTATATCTTCACATAAACAATAGATGTTTGCTGCTTTATTAACGGATATCAAATTTAGCACCTCTAAAACCTTGTGTGGTCCTCTGACAAGGCACATTAACTTAGCACAAGTTTAATTACTCTGTCCCTGACCTTGGGTGATATTAAAAAGGTATAGGATTTGAATTACATCTCTATGTCATTTAATGAAGGGTGAACTAATGACCCTTGTCTGGCTGGGCTTAATAATTGGCATAACTGTGAATAAAAACATTTGATGGGACAGTCTCTTCTGCATGTGGAGATTTCTGAAGTGAGCTCTGAAGGACATCATATGCTCAGACATAAAGGGAGTAAACTTGCTAAGGGCAAATGCTGAGCTGGCTCTCTGATAAATCAGTCATTTCTGAAGGCTCAGTACGTTGCAAAGCGGAGTAGCCAGCCACTTTCAACATTTTGGACAAAAAGCTCCAGCTTTGATTGAAATGCAAACACTGTACGAGACAGAATTGTGTCTACGCTGCTTGAATTTTCACACCTTTTCGGATGACAGGTGATGTCAACTAGGTGGTAAGACTTCAAGCCATTCAGTATTCAGTGAGTCTGGCATGCACGTGTTCTCTCATTTCCCAAAATAGCCTCGCTATAATCAAGGACCTTGCAAATGGCTTGAGCATTTATCCTCTTGATAGCGACTGGACGATGCCATACAACAACAGCAGCTGTGATTTACCCCAGTTCATTCTTTAAAAATTGGGCATCACTATGCAGCTTTGTTGACCTAACCCAATAAGCCACTTTTCCACTTTCCTTACAGAATCCAACTGTAAGACATAGAACAGTCCTGGGTCCACCATTATTCTGTATTTATACAAACAATCTAGATTCAAATGTACCTGGTGGAAATGTTTATTTATATAAGGTGATGCTATTTTTTACTGCCCATTGTACTCTGAATGCTCTGGTTTGAATGGTCCTGAGGCAAGGGCATACTTTTATTTATTAATACACTCTTGGGTTGCTACTTCCATATTTATGTCATCTCATTTAACAAAAAATATTTATGCCCTTTAATAAGGGGCATAATAACAGTTCCCAATGGCCACACTAAATTGAGTAAAAGAGCTTTAATGTGTGCACCAATACATGATAACTTAAAACACTGGTCTACTTATGGGGAGAGTTTGAGCTCAAAGAATCAAGAGAGTACAACCAATAACTATTGTTGGGGATAAAAACATGCATGAATTATTTTGGATGCGTTTATAATTGTTGTAGGAATATTTTGCCTTTTCATACAAACTGCAGAGCAAGAGCAGGCTTACAGTATTCATATTCCCTCTTTTATTGGTGCAGCAAGCAGCTGCTGCGTCTAAAAAATGATTTATTTTATTTTTATGATTGACTGAACAGAGCAATACATTCATTTCAATGACACATAATGTGGCCCTGACTTCTGAATAAATGCAAACTGATCGTCTATCTAGACTGGAATGCATGGTACTCATCTGCTTTCTTTGTCATTTTGTCCTCAAGTCTGTTAACAGCTAGAGTACTAGAAATGTAGTTCCTGGTGATGATAATGTACTAATGGACCTTATACACAACAAGACAACTTGCTACATGCTTAATGCTGCTATCAATTTGGAAAAGCTACATGCAGGTTTATTGTTCTACTACCTGCCTACACTACATGGCAATTATACATTAATGATGGGTACCTCTCAAATTTTGGAGATGCATACTGTGCTTCCTTTATTTTTAAATTTTTCTTTGGAAATGATGGATTCATATCACATGAACAAAAGAGTTTAAAGTGTAATTTGTTTGCATCCCTTGCCAAACAGTTGCTAGACACATTTGGCGTTTAGCTTTCATACCTGGCTATCTTTCACTAACATAAATGCTTACCTAAAGCTATGTTTAGTCCACATAATTCCCCGTTACTCCTCTTAACTACGCGAGCATGGTAAAGCTTTACGTATTTTACTCTCGTGTAGCAAAAAAAAAGCTTCCATTCATTTAATTCACACGTTACTTCTTCAGCTGGAGCTATCTTTTAAATCCTAAAGAGAAAAAACAAACATCTTCACACTCATCTTCAATAATTCAAAAGCTCAAATGGGAAGCCTGTGGAACAGTACATGAGAGTATGTGTGTTTGTGTGTGCCTCTAGTCTGAACAACAGCACGCGGCTCATAACAAGAGGTGAGAGAGGAGTAGGTGACTGGCCCTGGGGAATCATGTTTTTCTCTGGTACTGCTCTGATGCTGCTAACTGTGCTGATGATGGCTTGCATTCACACGTTATTCGCAGTGAGTAGTACGGTACAAACATAGACAAGCGCACGCGGTTACCCAGTGTTTTCTGAAAAGCGAACTGTCTTAAAAGCTGCACAGATTTTTCATAAAACAAAAATGTACACTGACAGCGCTCGTACGCAGAAAAACAACATCAAAGTATCACTTGTTGACCAAGTGAACTTGCTCCCATCCAACACATACACTCCCTTGATGTGATCATCAGGGGAGACATAAAGCTAACTTAAGGGTGAAGCAGAGGGCTGGTGGCCTGGTATTCTAAACAGGGCCCTTGGGTGATGAGTGAACAGGGGACATCGGCGGCTTGCCAACCAGCACTGTTGTCCTTAACACCTTCCTGCTGCTTGGGGGAGAGCAGCTTTAGCTGTGTTCAACATCCAGCTTGCAAAGTGCTAATTGATGGGTAATTACAAAAATTAAGGGATGGGACGTTTAGCAGCAGCATTGCATCATGGTGAGGGTGAGAGAAACAGACTGAAGCTAATAGGTCTGCTTTGCTGTTTACAACCGAAAGGCATGTCTTTACCCAGCCCCGTCTCCGAAAAATTACATTCCCATACAAACTAAACTGCATTCCCAATTACATTTGGAGGGAAACATAATTTGTCGCGGATTACGTTCGTCTTTGACATATCACAAATAGTCCGCGGAAGGCTGCAGCAGGTGACGTAGTACAACGCGCTTTGAGCTTTGAGATGTCAAATTGCAGATAGCTGACGTAGTATACTGAGCGACCATTAATGAAAGTTACGTAGAATACAAACGAGTATAAAAAGCGAGAAAGTAAACTACTGGGCAGACGGGTGGTTGATGGGTCAAACAAACACAGGATTTTCCCACAGGAGGCCGCTGTTACTGTCCCGTGTGAAAATATAAGTCACCGTTCACTTAGCTAGACATTTTAGGTCAAACAATGATGTTTTTTTACTAAACCTGTCCCAGTAGTTTTGTTGCCTAAACCTAGTAGTGTTGCGTTTGTTTTGTTTATGTTAACCACTAGGGCTGGGACAATAGTGAATATCTCACGATTCAATATTATCACGATACGCTGGTGCAGATTCGATATGTATTGCGATTCGATATTACGATTTATTGCGATTTTTGTTAACTTTTTTAACACTAGACCAAGGGAAAAGGTTGAATCATACTCTTCTAGGGACGTTCACTTTGGAAATATCTAAATTGATACAGTAAAAAAGTTACATTTTCATTAAGTATGTAGTCAGAGATGTCCTGAAGTCAAATATATCAGTCATTGTCAGGAATGATTTATTACATTTTTTTTTTCCAGAAAGCCAAAAATCAAACGATAAAGACATTTCTCTCACAAATTACTGGTATTTTCTTATGTATTTTGCATATACAGTTCCCTTTGTTAACACCTTATTTTGAAAACCGGACGTAGTCACACGTGTATACTTCTGCTAATTTCGCCAAGTCCATCGCTAGCTCTTACCGTTAGCTCCGTTCTCTTTATACATCCATGGTCAGCTCCACAGTTGTAGCGTTGGCTAATTTGACCACAGAGATGCGAGTGATGGCTGAATTTGTGATGCAGCTTTAGCCATGTCTAGCTCTGCTTTGTGTTTCCATACTTAACTGTATGTGTAGTGTTTACCACTTTGGATTTATAATGCGAGGGTGCAGGTCGTACCCACGTGGAACCTCCGCCGTTTTCTACTTTTTCGTTTTAGCTCGCTGCGGCTGACTGCCGTTTATTTTGGTTGATGGATACGGAACGGATAGGAATGTCACGTTACTCAGACTACAACAATAAAAGCGGTAACTTCCTACTACCTCCGCATAGACTCAAATGAAGCAAATATATCGCTTCTGGCATTTAAAAAACAATTTAAAAATAAAAAAAAATAAAGAAATCTTTTCCCACCCCTATTAACCACACGTTTAAAACTGTTTAAAACTGCAACAGTAATCTGGGAGAAAATATGTTTCCCTTGAAACATAATTGAGAAAGCAGTTAACTTGTATGGGAACGCAATTTTGTAGGAGACAGGGTTGCTTTACCGGACAGAATTTATCAAAATTGGGGCTGTGTTAACTGAGAATTTTCCAACATACTTATTTCAAATCAAATTTTGTTAAATAAAAGACAACTGTTGGTGCTGCAACACAGTTTACCGGCATAATTTAACTTCACAAAACTGTGCAGAATGTGATAAATGACAACAGTAAAAAAAAAAAACACATAGGAGCACAACGACAAACAATCAACATCTTTGATTACCTCTGCTGCTCCTTAATGTATTAAATATATTTCACACTGGTCCACAGACCTGCTAGGCTGCTACAATACTAAACACAGCGTGTTACGCAGCAATACAAGCACATTTAAAGCATCAGGCGCCCTAAGTGCTTCCTGTGCGTCAGCAGAGTGTGTGAACAGAACAGCACCAAAAATACACACTACTTCAGGTCCCATCAACCTATTCCTTCCTCCACTTCTAGTCTATTTCTCCATCAATCCCCCATCCAAACCCCTCCTGTTTGTGCGTCCAACCCTGTGCGCTTTCCTGTCATTCTTCTATCACAGCTAATTTTAGATGAAGGAAAAAGCTCTGTCCACATCTGCTAGTCATTCTTTAAGGGGTTTGTGTGTGTTTGGGATTGAGAGGAGGGAGAAAGGAAACTGGGAAAAGGTCAAAGGGAGAGAGAGGAAGAAAGGAGAAGCAGGGGAATGAGTGTTGAAAAGGACATAAAAGGAAAGGTAGAAAACAAGCGGGGTAAAGACAGAGTCACTGTCGCCACCAGAACAAACGTTTATCATGACTAAAATACAATCATTTGGATTTAAAGTGTTTCCTCTACATTTACTTGACAGTGGTAGACCACAAGAGCAACAAACTGCCGTCACAAGTAAAGACAACGCAAAAACAAAACCAAACATCATAATTTAGCTCAATTTGCCTCCGAAAAGCACAGACAAATGTGAAGGCAGAGTGCTTGGAAACGGCGCTCTCTTTAATGATCATAAATCATCCAAATGGGAATCATTTGTAGTCCGAAACAAAAGACAGAGGGAGAACGCCCAACCTGTGATTTTGACATGCTGGCCGCAGGAGAGGTCAAAGTTCAAGTAAAGGATTATAGTATGTAACACATTCCTATTCTTCGGGAGTTTTTAATGCTGCTTTAACAATTTACTTCAGAGGAAATGAAACCAAAACTTAGCTTTACATTATAGAGTTACAAAAATAAGGGGAACTTCTAGCGTATTTTTGACGAACAGACATAACTAATACCTCATTAAACCTGCAGTAGGCTGAATAGTTTTGGCATCATTGGGCGAAAATTCCATAATAACCTTTCAGCATCTTGTAATTCAAGTGTTCTGAGAGATAACTAGACCTCTGCACCTCCTCATGGCCCTGTTTTCAGGCTTTAAAAAAATCTAGTCCATGACGGGAGACTTTGGCCAATCACAGGTCATTTTAGAGAGAGAGTGTTCCTATTGGCTGTCAATCACTCGCAAATTTCAATGAAACGGTCAAACTAGGCAACGCTGATCAAATATGAATCAATATTCTGTTACTGTAATGCAGCGCTGCCTAGTTTGACCGTTTGATCGGAGTTCGCGAGTGATTGACAGCTGCTCAGAAGTGGCAGGCTCAAGCTCTGCTCTGATTGGTTGCTTTCCTCCGCTCTGTGAAATCCTGTAGATGCCATTAGGAGCACCGGAGGACACAGAGGCACTTGTTTTTTTTCAGATTATCTGTTTCATGCACTACAATCAGGATATAGTGAAAAAAAAAAAATCATATATGCTCCAATTCTACCAACTGCTGCTTTAACACCGACTACTTGCTTGCTTGGTTCTTAGCCTTGGTAACAGGCTTATTTTCCCGGCACATAAAACCTGTAAGAGTGGTGTTTACAGTGGTGAGTCATTAGAATGGCAACAACACATGCTGGCTGATTCAGTGAATTCAAACATTCATCATGTTGTCATGCTGAACACAGATTGTAAAAAATATCAGGTTCGCGTCTGCAGAAGGCTACATGTGTCTGCTGCAAAACGTGGGCCCAAACAAAGACCCGTATTGTCTCGACTAGTGTGGGGTGACATGGTCGTCTTTCACCCCGAGTGGACAGAGCGAATCTCAAGAAAAACACACTCCCGCGCGCACAAACATGCACGCACACTGGATCCTGGCAATCACCACTGTGCATAACAGTGGGCCGTGAGGGGGACACAGAGGGCAGAGCACAGCGTGTTTATGTGTTTGTGTTTATCCTGTCGTAAACAGGGACAAGAGACACATGCCGTGTCACCGCCTGTCACCACTTTCTCTTCTTCCCCTACTGTTCTCACCCTTCACTCAGTTTCTCCGGTTTTCCATCCAGCCCTGTTCCTGTGTGTGCCCTTGCTCTCGTTGTGCACACCCCTTCGCCTTCTTCGCCTCCTCCTCCTCCTCCTCCTCCTCCTCCTCCTCCTCCTCCTCCTCCTCCTCCTCCTCCTCCTCCTCCTCCTCCTCCTCCTCCTCCTCCTCCTCCTCCTCCTCCCTCCTCCCTCCTCCTCCCTCCTCCCTCCTCCTCCTCCCTCCTCCCTCCTCCTCCTCCTCCCTCCTCCCTCCTCCTCCTCTAACCCTCACCCCACTTGGTCAGCTTGTTAAGCATGTCTCCTAAAGCTGATTAAGTAGTGTTGATCAGCCTTACGTAACGTTCACCTCGCACAGACGTCGCTGCCAGCCAGCCAGCCAGCCAGCATACGGTCTTTGTGCCTCTGTGTTATGTGGATGAGAGAAATCAGAGAAGGAACATTTGCTTCATGAACATTGCTCTGCGTGGAGCATTTGCAGTTGCAACGCACACATTCACATAAGCCCGTGTGCACGCATTACGGTAACACTATGTCTTCTCGGATTGGAGCCGAGTCAGTGCATGGCATACTTGCCAACCCTTCCAATTTTCCCAGGAGACTGACATTTTTTATTGCCCTCTCTTGGTTTCCTCTCGGGGTCACAATTCCCTGTATTTCTCCCAATTTATGACAAATTTTCACACCTTTTTTCCCTTTTCGTTATTATAACATGTAAGCCGGTATAAGCCCTACTGTTTACACCCGCACAACTATACAACTATACAACTATAAAACTACACAACGCGGTTTGAGCTGTACTCACCGCTGGGCACACTGCACACAAAGTTAGGCTTTGCTCGACGCAGCAAAAAACTGCCGTGGCGTGGCGCAGCGCAAGCCATTGGAAATAATGGGGTTTCAGAGAGTGAGAGACGGAGAGAGAGACGGAGAGAGGGCTACTAGAGGCCGTGACACACCAAGCCGATAGTCTGCCGCCGTGAACGTCCGTCGGCCTAGCTTTTTCGGTGTGTCCGCACAGTCGGCTCTAGTCTGCCCGTGTCGGAGGTTTTTCGGCCGATGCCAAACATGCTGAGGCGGCGGAGCTCGTCGGTGAGAGAAATCACTCTGATTGGCTGTTCAGCTACAACGAATCAGTGCACGAGAAGAGAAACGGACGTGAGGAAAGCAAACGAGTAAAGTCAAGAGGAAAAACACAGAAGGCTTTTCTCAATTTTCATCTTCGTCTCATCTGATCATTCCAATACACGGATATTTTCACAGCGACATGTGGTGGTGTGAAAATGGTCGGCAAACGCCGCTTTGTTTCATGTACGTATCATATCAACGGCTTATATATCCGCAGTCCGCGGTCTTCCGGTTTTAGAGTTATTTCATCGCACGTAGGCGCAGAACGTCCGTGCTAACTGGTCGTCGGCTTTAGTCTTTGTGGTGTGTTCAAATGCAACTTGTCGGCCAAAACAAAGGAGACACGGGGCAACTCAACAGGGGGCCTTCATCAAGCAGGGGCAAAAAATTAACGAATGAATGAAAACTGATAAATATTAGTTTATGCCAGAGATTCACACAAGTTCACACTGGAGGGCTGAATTATTCTGTATTCTTTCCTGAAAATTTAAAGTAAAATTAAAAGTATTTCACATAAATATGCTGTTGCAGTGTACTTATTATTTAGCTATTTTCATTCTTTAAAAGTCAACAGAATGCGGGAAACAAAGTCTCTGAAACTCAAATATCACCTCCAGAACCCCCCACCCCCCGCTTTGGTTGTGAAATCCTCCCTATTTTTGAGGTCTCAAGGTTGGCAAGTGTGGTCTCACTGACATGAGCACATTTGGCCACAATGGTGGAATGTGCACATCATCATGGCCTCGCAAAGTATGTGTTAATGTGTGTGTGCTCTTACTGCAGGCTGTGTAGATAATCACTGCTTATCCCCCGGTTAGCATTGGGCTGCCAAGAGAGACCACGCACCTACAACACTACTGCAGCAGCGGGTGAGACACACACACACACACACACACACACACACACACACGCCGGCACACACACACTTGACATGACAGACTGAAAACATAAATGATCAAAAAACATATTTTTACAACCACAAGCATACACACGCAGACACTTTAACACTGTGTTGGTGGTGCCTGTAAACAAAGCCCTGCTCCAGATCTCATTAATTGGCGGAGTGATTGAGTTAACGAGGCAGCGCGCACAGGCAGGTTAGAAAGGTCGACTCGCCCGGCTCCTCTTCTCTCCTCTCCTGGTTTGCTCTTGCGCTCTGCCTCGTGGGAAAGATTAGAATCCTCAGCTGGAGCAAATAAAGCTGGACGTTATGCAAGAGCCCACGAGAGGGAGGATGAGAGAAAGAGAGAGAGAGAGAGAGAGAGGGAGAGAGAGAAAGGCTGATGATGATGTAACTTGAGAGAAGAGCAAAATACTGAAATGAAGAACGAGGGACAAAGAGAAGAAGAGCTACAGAGGTGTGTGGCGGGAGCCCTTGAAGCAGCTGACCTTACGAAAGTCAGCTGCTGCTGTATGCACCTTACTGTACTATATGGTGCCAGTCATCCATCTAAACAATGGCAGCCCATCCGCTCTACTATGCTGTGAGCTCAGCAGTAAACCCACAGCTGCCCTGAACTGGCAGAGACCAGTCCTCTTCGCTCTCTCACATCCTTTGCCCCGGCCACACACAAAACAATATTACACGATTTAAGGTCAATCTCAGGATTATTTTTGGTTTCATTATGGACTCCCTGAGCGACATATATGGGACAATGTTCCCGATTCAATCTACAATGTGGTTCTGACTGGCCTGTGAATGTAATGCAGGTAGCTCTGAATAGAGGATCTTAATCTCAATGCTTTACCTGTAAAATGGACTGTATGTGTTGAATGTTCACTGAAGTGCTTCATAAGGGTTGTCACTTTTCACTCGGAAACCATTCCAACATAAACAAAATAAATATTCGATCAGTAATGATCTGACCAAATTTAAAATTCACAGTTTGCAAGTGCTACAGGCTGTGCCGAGAGGGGTGTTTGTGAAATGCACTCCGATCAACCTTGCCCTGTTGCCCCATCAGTATACGAAGCAGTTGTTGTTCTCTTTGTTAACACAATGGAATAAAATAGCGAGCCACACTAAACAGATAATCATGACACCAAACCATCTGAAATGAAGTATTGTGTGGGAGCAATTTGGATTCGACACCATAGATGGAAAAATCCTGGATAAAGGTTAAGACGCCTGGAAATTATAATTAATTCTACAATTTAGTCTACAATGCGTTTGAATTAATTTGAAGAAAAATAATCCGCAACTATTTTTGATAATCAGTTAATCGTTTGTTATTTTTCCAGCAGAAATTGTGAAAAAAAAATAAGCCAAAGGTCTCAGGTTCCAGCTTCTTCTTTTTCTCAAATGAGAAACTTTGCTGCTTTTCTTTTAGAAACATTTTGTTTTACATTTCATTAATAAAAGAAATATCAGCAGATTAATCAATAATGAAAATGGTTGTTATTTTAATAATTTTTAAAATCCAATGTAGACAAGAGGAGGAAGGGCTGAAAGAGAGTATAAGACAAAGGACCTGTGTTGGACAAAGACCCGGAATGATAATTAAACGTTCACCTTAAATCACTGATTCACCCCCAACAAAATGTCCTTCCTTTACAAAATGTGATTTAAACATTTACATAATTCAACAACACACTCTTCCCCTGTACATACTCACTTATTTTACTACTGCTGCAGCTGACTGGGAAACTACTTAAGCATGCTGCGGCACTATATTCATCATATCTATTTATGATATTGAATGCTTCATGCTGTTACTGTTTCTAGATGTTGCTGTTGACAAATCATGCATATAACAAAAATAACAGGTGTCAGGAGATAGAAGGAGAAAAATAAGGAAGGAAGTGAAAAAAAAAGAGAGAAGTGAATGAGTGATGCGGAAGGAAGGAAGTTCACAGAGATAAAACACTGACTGGCAGAGAAAGAGAGAGAGGGAGCGGTGAACTTTCTCCCCTCTGTCAGTATACTGCTTGGATGCTGTTATGTAAGAGCCGAGTGTACACACACCGATTACCTCCGCTTGGTGGAACTCATAACATGAGGCGCGCCTGTGCGTGTGCGTGTGTGGGTGGGTACGTGGGTACATGTGTGTGAACATACAATACCTCTCAGTTACATTTCACGCACAAAGACATGAACGCACATATTATACAGACAGCATACGTACAAACTATTGTCCCGATTCAAAAGGGCTCAGATCATCCATCCGAGGTGTAAGGTAGCACGGGGGTTCCCCATGAAGTGACAGCTGCACTGGCTTACAGTTACACCTCCACAATACCCGTTTGATGACACACATATGCACGCACACCTATGTACAATAGATCAGACTCAGTGCATTCACATACACTAATCAGATTTAGGAAATACTTCAATTATTGTACATTTAAAATCTAAATTGTGTTATCTTAGTTAAATTATGGCAGAAGCTGGTGTCAAACTGATGTGAATCTTCAACCTGTCAAATCACTGTAGCATGCAACTGATGTCTGGATAACAGTTGTGGAAAATTAAATAATCTCCATCGATGTGAACAAGAGGCATCAACATTGTCCCTGCATTTCTCTTTCTCTTATTTTGAAATACTACTTCTGCATGTTAACCAGAACATTAAATAAACCAAAATTTGGAAATTGCAAATAATTTTAACACTTAAAAGAATACTTCATCCACAAAATGACCATTTGTATATCAATCACTCACCTTGAATTCTTGAAGAAATCTTTGTTTTTCTCGCATGCCTCAACGACCGTCTCATGCACGGACTCGGAGTGTGCATGCGTAAGCATGACACGGTAGTGGAGGAAGTGTTTTAAATAGTAAGATTTTGGCAAAAATGAATGTGTTTGGGAAGTACTGGGCATACGACTGGATAAACAAGACTTGGATTATACTGCACGAGTTGTGTGAGAGTTTGTAAATGTATTTTTGATATAGTTTTGCTGTAGTTAAACCTGGACTTATACTTCAATTCATCAAGGATTTATTTTCGGATTCTCCGTTCACCGTGGAGGCATGCGAGAAAAACTGTTTTCTTCAAGAATTTAAGGTAACATGCGGTGAGTAATTGATATACAAATGGTCATTCTAAGGGTGAAGGATCCCTTTAAAGCCAAACTATTACTATGTACTTGGGTTGTGACAGCAGGACAAATACCTCAGCAATTGGCAATGGACTGGCCTGTGGATATTTTGTTAAAATTTCTGCCACGGTCTCAATCATCAGGCAAAGAAAATTGCCTCTGAGACACCAAACACCAACAACCAACAATAGAAAAGTGGGCATGGGGCATTTTTCAATAATATAAGTGCTGCTCTGACTGTAATCTAACAACGAAATTTGACTTTGCAGTGGCCCAAATATTCGCAACCGCAGATTAGTGCATGGTGGTGGCAAAGAAATTGTGACTTGTTGCCCAACCCTAAATTACACAGAGAAACAAGTTTACACATTCACATCGCTGACATCAATGAGTCACACACGCATGCACAGATCCCACGTTCCCACACACACCTCTGCACTCTGCCTCCTCTCACAACTAACCTAAGGGAGAGAGTGTACCTTAGCACAGAACCCGGCTAATACTCGGGCCAGACGAACACAATAACCCTACTAACAAAACACCCACACACAAGCAGCGAGGATACTAGCTGGGGGCCAGCTGGAGAGAAGGCTGCGTATAAGAGTGCGCGTGTGATGTTAGATGCACGTGTGAGAGAGACTACAAAGACCCTAGTGTATATTAGTGTGTGTGTGTGTGTATGTATGGGCAAAAATAACTCACTAATATTACGGTTACAACACTTCAAATTCATTTTATGTACTCTTTCTGTAGCCTGCAGTCAAGAATGTAATAATTTGATTGACATATTTTGGCAGGCAAAAGATGCCGCATGAGGACTTGTTTCCAAGGTAACATGTATACAATTTATTATTATTTACCACAGAGGCATATGCTTGCAGTTAAAAACCACACAAGCCATGTTACATAAAATACGCTAATGATATCTGTTTGACTACATCCACAATTGATTCCTTGATTTATGTTGCCATCTCTTTAAATAAAGCGTTTTTAGATGCCATCGAGTACCATTATTGATGTGATGTTAAAATCGCAATGGCAACCCTCATCTAGATAAGCTTTTAATCACGGATACATTGCTTGAATTTCCACTGAACTGGGTCTAAGAGCCTTCCGGTCCTTCACTTAATAGTCTCTCTTTTGTCCATTTCTTCTTCCTCCATCATGTTTCTGGTTGTCCCTATTTAGCTCGTCACCTTTCCCCCTTTCCCTTCATGCTCTGTAAATCCCTCCACTGCCCTTGATCCATTCTTCCCTGCTTTCCTTTTCCGTCTCACCCTGTGACTGGTCAGGGGATCTAGCTCACTGTTCTCTTCATCAAAAGCTTTAATCTCCTAAAACAACAATCACTGTGTGCGCGTATGTACAGTAGGCCTACATGTGTATGTGTGTGTGCAGCCACCCGCATGCAACTGCCTGGTTGTTACGTAATTTCACTGGGCCACATCTGAAGCTAAAAATGGACATGGATAAAACTATTGTGACCGAGGGCAGGGCTACTATACAGAGGCACACACAGCACACACATGTACACACAGACAGCGGGGGCTGGGCAAGCTGCGTAACCCTGATGTCATGAACCAAGGATGCTAATTGTTAACTTTTTCCTCCATCTACCGTCAGTAATGTTAGTATTCAACAGTAGAAAATCATTAAAAGCTTCTAGGTCACCAAAAAACTTTAAACATGGGCTATTTGTGCAGCACAATAACTAATTAAAGGATATATATATATATATATATATATATATATATATATATATATATATACACTGTATACAAGCACAGTCTGTACAGTGCAAGTGAAAGTGTTGTAAAGGAGGATTGGTAAAAAGAAAACGCAACCACAGTGAACTGTTACTAGCGCTGGGACGATACACCTATCTCCCGATTCGATACTATCACGACACCTGTGTGCCGATTCGATTCGGGGCCGGCTACTGTTTGTTTTGAGTGACGGATACGGAGCGGATATGAGGTCACGTTACTCAGACTATAAAAATAAAAGCGGTAACTTTCTTCTACCTCCGCATAGACTCAAATGAAGCAAATATATTGATTCTGGCGTTAAAAAAAATCTATTTCAAAATCGTAAAACAGAAATCGCGATATAAAGGTGAATCAATTTTTTTTTTTCACAACTATTTAAAAAAAAGTTATCATTAAAAATGATCCCATCCAATGACAGGTCTTAGTCAAAACACCGGAAGTCACTGGGATGAACAGACAAAAAAAAAAAAAAAAAAAATTCAAATAGGATATGTGATATATTTGGGTCAAGGCACTAAAAGGGTGGAGAGTGGTATAGCACATACTGTAGGACTGGTTGGCACTTACTTATGGACAATCTCCTAAGGAAATAAGTGATGAGATCAGCGTGTTTCCAGCTCTGTGTGTGTGTGTGTGTGTGTGCGCGTGTGCGCGTGGAGAAGGATATGCTATATGATGTGCAGCACTGATGGCCGGCTTTGTCATTAAAGTTTAACCACTCTGCTTTCCTATAAATACCTTTCCAATGATCCAATGCATTATTCAGTTTCTCTCAGGCCAGCACACACACTCGTACCCACACAACCAAGCAGACAAACACACAGACACACACCTGGAGAGCAAAGAAAAAAAAGCCAGCGCCCTGGAGGAAGGAAGTCTTTTGAACATTTAAGAGGACGATGGCCAGTGGGCAAAAATAGAGTCAGATGTTTGTCCTGCTGTGAGTGCAATCCACCGCACTTTATTCTGCCCATGACCGCACATCTTGGAAGTGGCCCAAGGCCTCGAGTGTATGTGTGTGTATAGACATATGTACACACTGCTACGTGCACTGAGGCCAACTTGCACTTGATACCAGCTTGTGGTCTAGTCTGACTTTCTGCTCGTATTATTTTGAGGTTGACTCGGACGACGTTAACGCCAGCCGCCTCTTATTGCCGATGCGTTTCGCCAGTTACTTACAGCTTTCTACACTCTTTGGGCCATGTCAGCAGACAACCATGCTGTGTCTGGTCATCGAGTCATGCTGGCTGGTAAATCGGGGTGTCCAGTGAAAGAAAGAGAGACAGGGTAGGGTGACATGAAGCACGAGAGAGGAGGAAAGAGGAGGAGGAGGCTAATGGAAGAGGAGCTGCCACTGGGGTATTAGTCCATGGATTGGTGACACAGAAATGATAGTGAGAGGGAGGAGAGGATGATGGGATGGGAGGGTCAATCGATGCTTAAAAAGGTTTCACTCCCCTACAGGGACATGTGCGTCTGTGTGTGCACAAACACACAGCAGCCTGTTCCAAATGAAAACACCATGTCTCTCTCTCTCTCTCTCTCTCTACACAGCTCATAGGATGGCTCCATCTGGCCCAAAAAAGTGAAGAAGTCTAGCTAAAGAGCAGCATTCAGCAGCGGGCCTGTGATTCCAGCAAGAGGTAGATTTGCAATCACTTGGTCTAATTTAGGCTGAGACAGTGGGTTCGTGTTTCTAAATCTCAAGTATAAAAGACAACGCTTACCGTATTGGGTTGTCCAGAAGGATGAAATTAGATCAAGCAGCCACAGCTGATAGAAGGCAGAGGATGTCCTCTTTCCACTTATCTCTTTCACTCACACACACACACACACACACACACACACACACACACACACACACACAGTTTGCTACTGGTTACCCTACCGGGCAGAGTGCCATTTGGCTTGCAATTATTGGTGTCTGTATGAAAACACCTGCAAACAGTCCAGTTGTTATTTTGCACTATATGCCTGTGCTCAGAGCTGGCTTCCTTGCCAATAAGGTGGTGTTACCGGAATGCTTCGAAGCTTCGACCGTTGCGCCATGGTATTCGACCTCCAAAATCACTATTCGAATGTTTTTTGTTGTTGTTGTTTTTTTCATATATAAGTATATAATAATAATGTATAAATTCTCAAATATCCCATGAAATAAGCAATAATCCCACAACATTACTTATTATTCACATTAAACATTAATTATTATCAGTTATTCTCAAATGGATATCATTGTTTGTTGTGCGTAGAGGTGAGTGTGTGCACAGTAGTGCAGCAGCGGCACTGTCCCCGACACTGAAATGGGGGAGATGAAGACGGACAGACAGAAAAACCTGTCAGACGCCGCAAAGCTTTGAATACTTTTGAATATTTCTCACTGAAGCTTCAAAGCCCAAAAAATGATATTCAGGATAGCCTTGATAAGTTTACAATGCCTAAAGGTACACAGAATCAATCATTTTATTAGCAACCATTTGGGACAGTTTGTTCCCAGATAACACTTTTTTTTTACCTCCGACATCGCATTCCCACCTAAAGCCCTGCCCTTCAAATGTACATAACTTTCCTCACTCACATACATAGGCTGTGATGAGTTGGCTCAAAGTTCAAAACGAGCTCTGACGTACAAAAGAGAACAGGTCTGAACATGGAGGGGGGGGGAGAGGAGAGGAGAGGAGAGAGAAACAAGGTAAAGAAGACCGAGAGACAGCACGGTGAAAGACAGACAGGCAGTGGAAGAGGAAAGACTGGTTGAAAAGAAAACTCCAAACGTGATCTTGCATTCCTTACATGGGGTGGAGGGAAGGAGAGAGAGGTGAAGAAAAAAAGAGGGAGGAATGGGGGAAGGGAGAGGAGAGGAGGAGGAGGAGGGTGACAAGAGAGAAAGTTTAACTTGGCGCCAGACAGCATTTCAATAGCCCGACAGCCAACCACACAGACTCTCGCGCAAAATATCGACACTATGCAAGTGGCACAGAAGTCCTTTTGGTGACTTCCCATCGTCCGAAATTAGATTAGATATTTTCCCTCCACCCCCGCTCCCTGGGTCCAGCACAGAGGCAGATTCCCAGATAAAAATAGCTAGAGGAACTATTCAAACACTGCTGCCTTTCTGAAGGGAGTGTCTGCTGACTGCATCGGACTTAAGGGGTTACAGAGGGGTTAGGAGCTCCACTCACCAACTCCCTGAACCAGAGGGCCTGGGACAGCGGGACAGCCCAGTCTCTATCACACATACAGACACACACGAGCACTAATCTAGTTCAAATCACGTCGGACAAGTTGTTATTTCTGTTTTTTAAACAATTAAGGAGAATATATGACATATTTGAAAGTTGCTCTCTCTTTCACACTGCTACTCCAAATAGCCAATATTGGAAGTTCATTATTAAAAATGGATGGCCGTCGGACAGTTCGGGGCCGTCGGTGATCGTCTGTCGGCCTAGCTGTCGGCCTAGCTTTGAGAAATTAATCTGATTGGTGGTTCAGCTTAAACGAATCAGTGCACGAGAAGAAACGGACGTGAGGAAAGCAAGTCAAGAGGGAACACACAGAAGGCTCTCCTCATTTTTCATCTTCATCTCATCTGATCATTCCAATACACGGATATTTTCACAACGCCATGGCCATCTGGAATGAAGCTAAGTGGTGAGTGAGAGTGGCGTGAAAATGATCGGCAAACGCCGCTTTGTTTCATGTACGTATCATAACGACGTTGTGTATATCCGCAGTCCTCGGTCTTCCGGTTTCCCTTTTTGAATGACAAATACAGACTACCGCCACCTGCTGGTGTGGAGAGTTATTTCATATCACGAAGTCGCAGAACGTACGTGGTAGTTGGCCGTCGGCTGTCGTCTTTGCGGTGTGTTCGAATGCAACTTTTTGGCCAAGACAAAGGCGGCGTGAGGCGACGCAACTGGTGGCCTTCGTCGCCAGTAGTTCTTCGATGTCGGGTTGGTGTGTCAGGGCCTTAACACTTGCAAACACTGATTATCTGTTTAAATAAAGACACTTACTTCACACACAAGATTTACAGAACGCACAGAGGCCATATGAAAGTTAGTCATAAACATGTCAGTTAATTTTAATTCAGACTACATATAAGATCCAGTCCTTTAGTTCTGATCCTGCCTGGAATGTACATTAGCGGCCACACTGTGTGCTGATCCCTACTGTAAAGATGCCCTCAGCATGACCAGTATTATTGGGGTTAATCTAAGAAGATTAGGAGTATACATTACAACAACTCACGGGCCAATCCAGCCCTACTATTGGCAAAAAAACGGCCAGCGTCGGGTACAGCGGCATCCGCAGAGGATTACGAGAAGCTACTCTGTTGTGTGTGTGTGTGCAACAGGCCAGGCCAGGTGGTTGTGGTGTGGTTTAGAGGTGTTGCAATGGGGAAGGGGTGAGGGAAGAGTTAGTCAGTCATGAAAGCTAAGCGCTGTCATGATCTTGCCATTTTACACCCTGATTATACTCCAACCAGCAGAGAGGTGACACTCCAGGCTCTAACCTAAAGGACGGGTCATTATGTTGTGAGCATTCAAAATAAAACCTCTCATCTGGAAGGATCAGAGGACTAGAGTTACCAGTGCGTGCATGTCATCAGACTCAGATCAGTTTCAATGGCGACGCCATCACCGAGAAGCTGTTATGCACACCTGTATGCAGCGACGCACACACTTTGTTCACAAGTAAAGACCTTTACACGGCTGCCCACCCAGAAAACCCCGTCTCCTTCATATACACACACTTGATATTCTTTTACAATAACATGCCATTCTGCGCCCTCACTCTGAGTCACCTCTACAACAATGTAGCTCTGTAAACTCCCCGTATTACATTACAATACACATGCATGCGCAAACACAAACAGCTGCTGAACAGTGCAGGGTCAATCCATGCACACCAACACACCCTGCTGCATTCTCGACATGAATTTTGATACCCATATGAAAAGGGACCCTCTGTGTGTGTGTGTGTGGGTGCATGGTGGAGTGAGTGTGCATTTTGAGGCTGCTAACTTTAATGTAAAATGTTCATCTCTTAAAATAATAGGCATTATTCAAATCAGTTTTATTCATATTGTCCTTAGGAGGTATTAAAAATATATATTAATGCATGCATGCCTTTGCGAGTCTGTGAGTATATATTCAGGAAAGGCTTGCAGAGATAGTAACTGTTGTGTTTTCCCCTCATGTGTAATGCAACACAGCCGGCAACTATTAACCTTCTAAGCAGGAATGTGGGAGGTCCAAGAATTCCAATAAAAAGCAGCAGTGTGTGCGAGTGTGTGTGTTCTGCGTATGAGTACTCAAAGTGTTACAGTTATCCGTCAACGGTCCATCCCATCCAGACATGCAGGCCCACCCCATTACCGTCCCTGACCAATAACCAATACAGTCAACATGGGGTCATGTTGTGGCTACAACCAATGGCATCACAGTAAAACTAGGCTTGACTCACACATCACAGACACACATGTATGGCCTCAGGACACGTTTAGTTCCGCCGCTGTGTTATCAGCGTAAAAAGTGAGTTTTAAATGGAGCTCTTTGGTGTCGAACAACACAACCACGCAGCTGATCAAACGGGTCGGAGAGGCCAATAATCTATAGGACTCAATGGCCAGATATGAGGTTAATGTGTGGGTTCAGGAGGGGCGTGAACAGGCCGCTAGCAGTGCCGGACAGTGGTCAGAAGCACCAGGACCGCCAAAGGGTAATGCCGTGGTCTCTCTGGTCTCCCTGGTCAAGGGCGGCACAGGACTAATGGTGGGGAGGTCCATTAGCGTCGACTGGCTGAGCACATTGTTCCCTTTGGTCACATTCCTGGCTAAATACAGACATTTCCACAGCTGAAGGCCCCCTCTACCAGAAGTCATTTGTCAACTCAGCGTCACGGAAGACCATATCAAAACTTTTATGAAGAACTGTTGTGACAAGGGAAAGTGGGCCACGCTGCCTCTGCACTGAGTCTGTCTGTTAGAAAATCAATCTCTGTAATATCGAGCGTATAATTCAATATTTCACTCCAACTTAAAACACTACATTCAAATAAATGTCCTAACAAGTGTTATCACGGTGTAAATATAAGATTTGAGCCCACCATTTTTTTTTTTTTTTTTTTGCGTTTTCAAGCCTTTATTTATAGCACAGTGGATAGTCTAGAAAGGGGGGGAGAGAGAGAGGAGGCGACATGCGGAAATGGCCGCAGGTCGGATTCGAACCCGGGCCGCCGCGGTTAGGACTCAGAACTTATGGGCGCCCGCTCTACCAACTGAGCTATCGGGGCGCCCTTAGCCCACCATTTTGTAAGCAAATTGGTGTATTACTAACAGCTGATATGTTCACACCAGCAAAAGTTAATTTTTGGCACCCAATTCAATTTGCCAGCTTTTTTCCAGATAGAAGACCACCACTTTTGTTATGGAACATCATCTGCTCCAGGCTTAAAGCATGTTGTCTGAGCCTGATCACAGCAGGGCACCATCCCATAAACCAGGCTGTAAAACTGTACTGGGATAATGGGAGGTAGTGGTTTTGCTGTGGTCAGCACTGCGAGGGAGTTTTCACAGATAAGGCTAATCGCTGCGCTTATCATCACAGTGGTTGTGCGTCAAGATTGAAAAGCATATGCTTGCAATTGCACATATGAACCCGCACAGGGAAAAGGTGAAATGTTCCCTCTCCATTCCTTGCTCACAGGCTACCCTTTTGTCTCCTGCCCTGCTGCCACATCATAAGGCAGGACTGTGTGTGTGTGTGTGTGTGTGTGTGTGTTCTAGAATAAATGGTAAAATGGCTCCACAGCAGCGCGTCAATCACTCCGGGGAAACAGCACAAAACAATCATCATTAAACTACGTAGTTGAATGATTGGGATGTCCACATTTACCTCGCTCTTTCTTTCACTCTCTCTCACACACACACACACACACACGCATGTGATTCACACGCATACAGAAGTGCGGTCTCTTCACTTGTCAAAAGCACCACCAAACTATGAGCTACTCCGCACCATTATGAGTACAATGAGAGGTCCCTGGCCCCACAAGTCCACACACAATCAGCCCCAAGGCCTGCCCCACTCCCACCATTGTCCCGTACTCCACACACACATACACACAATGGCCACTCCGGAGCCAGGGGTCCCACTATGCAATTCCATCACACACAAAGACACACACCAGTCCTTATCCCGTCAGAGAGAGAAAAGAGTGACAGAAGAAAAATTGTGACCCTTGGGGAGGGACGGAAGAAAACGGCTGAAATACAAAGTGTGTGCGTGGCAGGAGTGTAGATAACATATTAGGGGAGGGAGACACATACACTAGGCAAGTTATCATTGTGTATCGTTATCGCTAGAGCTTAATCAATCATTAGCACAGCCTTTGAGGGTACACAAAAATGTGGATATGACTGTTTAAGTGTAGGCAAGTCAAGATACCACATACCACCAACTCCCTGTCCGCTGACTAATGCAACCTGTAGAATACTTTGCCTCTAACCAATCCCCCTAACTACATCAAACACTAACAAAGAGCAGGTAAACAGTAATGATTAGATATAAAGGAAATACTTTCCAACACCACAAAACCAACACGGGATCTGCCAGCAACAACAGATGCAGCTATAGCCCCGCCATTTCCTGCTCCATCATATCAGCAGAAATCCTATCATCTATTCAGACTAATGAAGTGACTGTGGAAAACAGGAGTGCAAGGGGAAGTGTCCGGTGATGGAGAGAAAGGAGGTAAGCTCCATACAGAGGCAGCTTACCGTATGGGACATAATCCTACATCACCAAACATCCCAGGGAGGGATGATTACATTCTTTATCCTACACATATCCAGGCACTGTTACATCCTCCTGCATTCAAGAAATGTGCTCACTCTAAACGATGAGATCACCAGTTTTAAGGGTTAAAACGTGTGTCCTGATTGCAAACGCAGCAACAGCAGGAGATCAGACAGATCAGGGCAGCACCACGGATTAACCAGTTCCATAATTCAACTATTTAAAGATGCTGTTATAAGATCAGATTTGTTGTTAGATAATGCCTCTCGACAGAGCTGCTATGTTGACCAACTAGTGCTGAGAGGATTAATCAATTAGTCATTCAACAGAGAATTCATCGAATTTAATTTCGATAGCTGACGAAACGTAAACCTTCACAGGGACGAGAAGCTGTTTGCTTTTCAACATTTGAAAAAAGCAGAGCTGAAGGCATTAGTAAATTAATCTATTAGTAGAAAATTAGTCAGCATGATTATTGATAACTGAATAAGCGTTTAAGTCATTTTTCAAGCAAAAAAAAAAAGAAAAGCCAAATATTTGCTGGTTCCAGCCTCTTAAATGTGAAGATTTGCTGTTTTTCATTGTGTTTATTTACATTAAAGTATACTGAATATCTTTAGGTTTCAATCCGTCACCTCGGGGTCAAGGACATTTTGAAGGGGATTCTTCACCCTAACCATTATAAATTGAGAACTTTGAGTTTTGAGACAAAATTAATTATTAAAATAAAAGTTAGACCCTGCTCTATCAACAAAGTTAAAGCTGCAGTAGGCAGAAAGTTTTTGGCACCATTGGGCAAAAAAATCATAATAACCTTTCAGCATATTGTAATTCAAGTGTTCTGAGAGAAAACTAGACTTCTACACCTCCTCATAGCTCTGTTTTCAGGGTTTAAAAAATCTAGCCAGTGACGGGAGACTTTGTCCAATCACAGGTCATTTCAAAGAGTGCATTCCCATTGAGAGTTCCTATTGGCTGTGCTCCGGCTGGTGGGCGGTGCTTGGTATTTCATCAACAGATCTCAACATGGCTGTCGGGTCACAAACTTTCTCATTTTACAGCTAAACAGTACACTACAGGGTGTTTCTGAAAACATTTGAGGCGAGAAATAGGCATTACAGTAACACAATATTGATTCATATTTGATCAGCGCTGCCTAGTTTGACTGGAGTTTGCGAGTGATTCACAGCTGCTCAGAGACCGGAGCACCGGAGGACACAGAGGAACATGATTTTTTTAGACTACCTGTCTCATGCACTGTCAGGATATAGTGACGGTTTTAAAGAAATAACTTTTTTTTAAATCACATTTGCTCCAATTCTACCCACTGCAACTTTAAGCATTTAAGTAATTTTTCAAGCAAAAAAAAGCCAAATATTTGCTGATTCCAGCTTCTTAAACGTGAAGATTTGCTGTTTTTCATTGTCTTACATTAAAGTATACTGAATATCTGCGGGCTTTAAGCCATCACCTTGGGGTCAAGGACATTTTTAAGGGGATTTTTCACTATTTTCTAACTTTTTATAGACCAAACGATTAATCAAGAAAGTAATCAGAAATTGTTTTTGCGGCCCTAATCTTTATAAATTGAAAACTTAATAAAAAAAATTAAATTAAAAAAGTTAGATACTAGTTAACTTTAAGTTAAATGGTAAATAAGACTGGTTGGACATGCGCACACTTTACACCAATCAGACTATAGTAGTCCAGTTAATGTTCTTTCAATAGATGACAAACACAACCAACCTACTACACAAACACACACACCAAACGCATACATACATCAAACCCATAACCTAAGGACAATCGATTTTTAGTACCTTCCCTGAAGGGCTTAAGCTATCTGCTGCCACACAAACACTGAGTTCCTTGTAATAAAGGGCTACTTGTGGTGGGATGTGTGGTGTGATGTCATGGCAGCCTCCTCGGGGCTGCTGCAAGGAGTGGGTGTGTGTGTGCAGGAATGTGGAGGGCTAAGGGGCTGAGGCTGGGTGCAGCGGGAGTCAGGAGGGGACAGGGTGGGGGAAGGGACGGGACCGTCCCAAGTGGGAAAAGGGTCCCACACAGTTTGTCAGTCACTCACACGGCCCTACGCCAAATGCTTACCAGTAACTACTTAGGAAGTCGTTACATTGTTCCCACTGGAAAAACAACTTTTGTTGTTTAACATGGGGGGGGGGGGGTGGGGATGGGGTTGGGGGGGGGGGGGGCAGAGACAATAAATGATTGTTGTATACTTTCAGATGCTCTCTTGTGCTTAAAGTCTCTCTAAGTATTTCAATTAATGCAAAATCATGTAGTTGTGTTACTAAAAGGAAGGGTCATGTCAGGCAGTCTATTACTGACTCTCAAAAAAGAAACTGAATAGCTGACACAAATTATAGTGCTTCCACTTCCTCCTTTTCTGAAGAAAAAAAATGCCTTGGCTTGAAGAGAAGAGAGCAAGAACAAACTTATGCAAGCATTTCAGGAATTAGACAATAAGACGCACACACACAGACCTCAGCTGACTACTGGAAACCCCCCTCTGCTCTCACTTCAATATGCTGACAGGCCAAGTACCTGACAAATGTTTGCTCAGTTACTGGGTTAATATCAGCTTGCTCCGTGTATACCTGGCTAGATCCAATCACCTCAACACCACCGCCAGGAGGAGGGGAGTCTTAAAGTAACTTATCAACACATCTCTCTATCTCACTCAGTGGGAATAAAACACACTCTGCACGGTGCTTCTAGGATTTTCATGTGCTCTGAAAAGGTGGTGGATGGTGAAATTAGGTTGTCAGGGTGACACAGAGGATGTCGCCGTAACAACTATACAGTAGTTTAACCACTTCCTCTTGAGTCGGGAATACAGTACTAAAAACCTGCACCAGATTTCTGTGTCTTATCTAGCTAAACCACGGACTATTGCACTGATCTTGAGGACAACTCAAATCAACAGTTTTTTTTTTGATTGGATGTTGATAACTATCTAGCTTGTTCATTAATCAGCAATGCGGTTACTGTTAGCTTAGCCGACCACGGCAAGTAAACAAGAAAAGACAATGGTGGATAGAAAAATTCATAGCGGGAGTCACGCAAAACTTACCATTATCTCCGGGTGTTTTCATGTTTCTTGCTTCAGCTACTTTAGCTATAGACAGCAAGCGAGTAAAGTTCGGGATGAATTCCTCAAAAGTTGGGAAGAAAAGTCAAGTCTCTCGGCCTCTTCCTCCCCCTCTCTTGTTCCCCAAGCTGGAAAACTAGGTGAAGATACACGGCAAACTTTTGTAGCTGCTGCTGCTTCAGCGGGCTCTCTCTTCTCGGTCCGTTTCCCCCCGGCTCTCTGCCAACACCACCAACCCGACCGAAGGGGCTTCGCTTTACCGCCGAGCCGAGCGGTAAAGACCTCGCTGTTTTGGTTCCTCGCTTCTCGTCCCGTCACCTAGCAGCGGTGAAAGCTGCTCAAGTTGCGGCGGAAAAAACCGACCGTCCCGTCACGAAAAGCCTTTTTCTCTCTCTCTTCTAACAACTTCTCTCGCTAACTCTCCGGTATCTGTTTACTCCGTCTCAACCGCATCTTCGTCGCTGTTTGACATCTTCTCCGCCCGCAAAAAGCTTTTGTTCTTTGACAGAAATTAAACGTCGGAGAGGAGCCTCTCTCTTTTCTTTCCAGACTTTTTTTTAAGTCCCTCCACTCTCTCTCACACCATTCAGCGCTTTACTCTCTCCTCCCCCCGTGTGCGTCTCTCCGTCCTCTCGGGGTGTCGTGTTTCGCTCGCTCTCTTTCTGAGCGGGGCCCCGCCCACACTGAAGGGGGGGGGGGGGGCTAACGTGGCGGGTCACGCCCACTCACCACGAGCCGGGGCGGCCCGGGCTGGCTGGCGTCACTGCAGCACGCGGCGTTGCCTTGGAGACCAGCCACAGCGCTGCGCTGCCGTGGTGACGTCACATCCGAGTCCCTACGATTCGAGAGCGGCTCTGCTCACACACACAGTGTCCATTTACGTCAATCAGGGGGTTACGGTTCTAATTAGGCCCCTTTCATATCAGGATAATTACACGTATTAAAACTGGAAAATTAAATATGAAAGCGTCAGTTAGTGATTAACACTGAAAACAGGAAATCCATACTAGTGATGGTGGAGAACATACTCAGAGGAAGAATACTAAAAACATTCACTTTTTCACTTAAAATCCCCCTCCACTCCAAAATATGTTTTGTTTATTGTTACTTGAATGTTTGACCTTCACTGTGCAGAAGGATTTATGGGCAGAGTTTGATTCTAGACAGCTGTTTTCACATGCATCTGCTGAAAGGAAAGCATTTGATATGCAACAAGTGTTGCACATTGAATTAAATTTAAGGTCTTTTTTTAAAAACAGGGGGGGGGGGCAGCATATTAGAGGTGGGCAATTCTGAAAAATGTAGTTTCGATCCGATACCAAGTAATACAGGACCAGAATCGCCGATATCGATACGATGCTTTTTATAGTTAAAAGCAGTTTATGTACTTTCGTGTTGCTTTTCTCTGTTAATTACTTATCACATGCAAACAGGACACCTTTTAAAGGCAATTAAGAAAAATATCTTTGTTTTTTTATTATTGTAAACTGAATTTGCAAACATTCAATTTTTCCTTTTTTTTAATAAAAAAAGTGCAAACATTTACCTGATGAGAATAATGAATGTTTCAAAACTTTTTTAGTACAAATAACTACAAACTACCCTCAACCAACATTCACAGAATAGCTCCAAACATGCTCCTCTTTCTTCAGTAATCATGTGTCTGTCGGAGTAACAGGTCAAGGTGCGTGATGCGTTTGTTGTTTGAATGCACACAACATCACAACAGCAGAGAGAAGCCAATGGTACAACACAACATTGTTTGCACAGACAGTTCTACTCTTTGATGAAATACAAATGAGTGTAGAAGAAAGAAACTGATCCCTTTTTTGTATCGATCCTATTGAATTGATCTTAAAATCGAGACATAGGTATCGGTAGTATCGATATTTTGGGATCGATCCGCCCACCCCTATAGCATATATAGTATCTGCTGCTGGTCACTAGAGTTACAACAATCAATTAACCCATTAGTCAAGAGACAGAAAATTGTGATGGAGATTTTTCACCATTTTCATGCACATTTTATAGACCAAAATATGAATAGATTAATTGAGAAAATAATCGACGGATGGATCAATAATGAAAATAATCATTTGTTGCAGCCTTGCTAGCTGTAGTCTCAGTCTGGACCAAAGTGGCGGACCCACTGATCTACACTGCGATGGCTGGAGACACTCACTTCACCAAATGTCAGCTGACATTGGGGCTCGGTGGTCAGCACACAGGCCTCCAAACTTGAAGGTCATAGGTTCATAACCTAGTTGGATACAAAGTTCTGTACTTTTCCCTGTTTATACCACCTTGTACAATGTGCTTTGGCTATATTGTGTTTCAGTATGATCATGCCAATAAAGCCTTTGAATGTAGTATTCATGTCTTGCCTGTGTGTTCAAGAAACAAGAACACTAATCTTATTTTATTTTAAATTTACCTAACCCCCCCAGTTTTGAGTATGGATTTTCTTTTAATTGATTAATTACACTAAACAAGAATGAGCCTTTTTGATCTTAGTTTTAAGACTTGTGGTAGCTGGACATCCTGACTTCTTTTAAGAAATCTTATCAAGTGAAAATCATTTACTGCACTCATATCTGAAAGTTTTCACTTAAAATTGAAAGGGCATTTTTGCAGTGTGTAGTTCATTGGTACCCCATATACATGACATATTTGCTGGCTGTAATCTAAAGTGTTACCTGTTATTGTAATTCAGTAAAAGTCCAAAAATGAAAAAAAAAAAAAAGTGGGAAAGTACAGTAAAACTATACTTAACTATAATTAAATGTACTTATTTACTTTCATCACAGTCAGCAGTGTTTTTGATTTTGGCACCCACAGCAGCAACACATTATTTGAATTTCTACTGAAATACGTAGATAAAACCAATGTAGACCGAAAAGTTCTTCACATAAAAACGACATAAAAAAACAAAGAGCTTGTGGTTAATTTGACTATGAACCTGCATCCTGTTCTGTACCAGTTTCTCATGTAACACTAACTCCCTTTTCCTCTTTTCTTTTTTTTCTTTTTTAAAAAGGTGCAGCCAACTGTATCGGGCCTTTAACTCACAACCAAACACACAAACAGACACACACACACACACACACACACGTACAACGACCCATTAGCATATGCTGGACGTATGCATGTCCATGTGCATATCAAAGTGCAGACACATCCGGTCCCATCAGATGTAACTCTTTCACCTGATCAGATGTTCAGCATGGCTCGTTTGACTGTGAAGGACCGGTGTCGTGCCCAGACTTGTTTCCTGTCACCTCCAACACCCTGACCTCCTGCTTCCTCGTGTGCCGCTGATATAAAGCCGTCACGTGTTAACGATAAGTGCATGCGAGCGGGTGAGGCGTCATACATGGGAGGTGAAGTGCATCTCCTCTTTTGCCTCACCTGTTGCAGAGGATGGCAGAGGCACTGTGTGTGTGTTTTTGAAACGCGCTGTGACATCAGCGACACACACCGCTGCCCTGCCTTGTCAACAGGATAAGACAGCAGTAGTAAAACAAAGTAAACAAAGTCCCCTGACAGCTGTCGTGTGATTTACAAGCAGGATTTCTCCTCCCTTCGCTGGCCATTCTCTGACAGGCTCAGGAAACCCACTCTGCTCTGCCTGATAAGAAAATGGGCCTAAAGAGAAAAAAAACCGTCACATTCAGGAAACAGCTATCCTGTCCTGTCTTCTTCTCCAGAGCAGGAAAAACCACTGCACAGACCTGCGTGGCATTTTCTCACGCGAGGGCCGACAATAGGGCAATCAGCTGGGAACAACAGAGTTGCACTATTCCCTTGTTTTGTTGCTGTGGCATGCGTCCACCACATATATGTAATTTTCCCATTCTCTGAAGTCTGTTTCTGGTTGAGGTGAAGAGCTCTTCACACGGAGGGAGAAATCAAAGAGAGGACAAGAGGAGGAAAAGCTCCAGAGGGACGTGCATGGAGAAAAAAAACACACCTGACAGTCAAATAAGAGTGATTTAGCGATTAAGTGCAGGGTGGACAAACAGCTTTGATATTTCTGTGTGTATTTATATCTGTGCCTGTCTGTGACTTGCGTGAGCACGCTCCATTGTAACTCAAGCACAGGAGATGACATTTACAGACAAATCTACAGCACAGTACATTCTGAGCACTGATAAACACAGTGCTTCACTCGGCACCCTCCCTCTGTCCTCCTCCCTGTTTATCCACCTCTCCTGTTTTCTCTCCCCCATTCCCTCTGTACTTTGCTGCTATACTCTGTCGTCTTTTACCACTCATCCATCCATACGTCCGTCCACCCTCCCTCACTCTCACACCTCTTCTCTTCCTCCTCCCGCTCCATCCTCTGCCACCTCTCCACGCCTGCGTCTCTTTCCCTCCCTCACACTCATCACTCATTTTCTCTCCTCGGGTCATTATTGTTTGAGCTACAAGCTCAAGGTTGATGGACTCATGGAGTCGAATGTGTGAAAAAATATCCAGTGTAATTATCCATTTTCATCTGTTTTGGCCACAAGTATATAGACACTTTTACACATGCAGTTTTTACACAACCCATATTTTTTTAATTTCCTGTTGAATCTCAATAATTGTGCTCATTTAAATATCCTAAAACTATGAATAAAGAAACTTTTGTGATTTCAAAATTCTACTGGATATTGTCATATAATTAGTTACACGCAGAAGAAAAAAGGGCTGTCAAAGTTAATGCAATAATGCGTTAACGCAAATTCGCTTTAACGCCACTAATTTCTTTAACGTATTAACTCAACTTGCGATTTTTAGGTTGTAGTGGATAGAGTGAAGCTACTGATATTATATGAAACTACTAAAACCTAAGGAATCCATTGATACCAACCATGTCATACTAGCTTGTAGGAAGGAAGCTAAATAACGCTCCAAACTTACGCTAATTTTTGGCGAGGAAAAACTGTCATGGCCACTTTCAAAGGAGTCCCTTGCAGGCCCCGCCGTCAGGGGGGGTCAAAGGGTACAGATGACCCCCGGCCCATGGCCCAGTTCGGGGGCCATGCAAAGGTCTATGGTTGACCCTTAAATGGGATCAAGTACAACAATTTTCTTACTGACCTATATCACTGACATTACAAGTTAAATGTATTTACATGATAAATAAATTTATTGTTATTATTAAAACACCTTTCAACCTTCAACTGATACCCCACCCCCCCGCTGTTATTGTGAAAATGGTGTGGTCGAAACTCGACCCAGGAAGCGGCGAGGTTCAGGCAAAGGGTGCGCACCGCACAGAGGAAATGCTCAAAAAATAAAAGCCAGGGTACAGAGAGAACAAAAAAATTAATAAGGATCAGAGAGGCAATGGCCAAATTTCTGGCCAAAGCACAGTGTGAAGAAGCAGCAGGTATGACAGGTGAAGCTAAACGTATAAAGGTGAGGAGCTAGGCAGACTAGCAAACAAAATCTGCTTTGTGGACTCAGTTTTAAAGCTAGAGTGAAGATACTGGTATCATATGAAACTAGACGAGCTGGAGTGGGTGTGGATGAGGGGCCCAATTTGGAAAGTCTGTCCATAATTCCTAATGGCTGGCCTGGTCCCTTGACCTCTCACCTCAAGATATGTGAATGAAAATGGGTTCTATAGGTACCCACGAGTCTCCCCTTTACAGACATGCCCACTTTATGATAATCACATGCAGTTTGGGGCAAGTAGTCAAGTCAGCACACTGACACACTGACAGCTGTTGTTGCCTGTTGGGCTCGAGTTTGCCATGTTATGATTTGAGCATATTTTCTGCGCTAAATGCAGTACCTGTGAGGGTTTCTGGACAATATTTGTCATTGTTTTATGTTGTTAATTGATTTCCAATAATACATATATATATATATACATACATTTGCATAAAGCAGCATATTTGTCCACTCCCATGTTGATAAGAGTATTAAATACTTGACAAATCTCCCTTTAAGGTACATTTTGAACAGATAAAAAAATGTGCGATTAATTTGCGATCAATCGCGATTAATCATGGACAATCATGCGATTAATAGCGATTAATTATTTTAATCGATTGATAGCCCTAAAAAAAATACATTATATTTGTCCTCCAGTTAATGATAGCGCTGTCTGTTGTTGTTGTTTTAGTGTATATTTTCACAGATGGCGGACATTTGCTGTGTGCTCGCCTTTAATAAAGTCATCATAGAGAGTTTCATTAGGATGTGTGCACTTGCTTATTAAAAGATTTTATGTTTTTGGTTGATTAAAAAAAAAGAAAAATTCCAAGCAACTTTGCAGTTATCATGACAGGCAAATGTCAGCTCAATACAGAGAAGAATTTATTTCAGAAATTGCCAAACTTTTAGTATCTTTTGACACTTTGGCTTACGCCATCAATCTGAAATAAAGGTCTGACACACTTCTGTTAAAAGCAGTAGGTCTGCTGGGCCAGAGACCAGAGACCAGAGACCTTTGTTGCATGTGATTTCCCATCTCTCCCTTTCTCCCAGCATGCCCTGTCATCTTCTACTATAAACTCCTTAATACAGGTATAAAACGCCCCTTTTCAATATTATTTAAAAGTTGCATCTATTGAAAGATATCCTATGTGTTTACTAGAAATGCCAAATCAGAATAATACAATTTCGGGCTTTATTTGATTTTCTTCTGCAGTGTAAGAGAAGGTACATTTCCCATATGTGCAGTGCGTTTTTCACATTTCTTTTTTGAATTTGTCACATGTATTTGGCCATTAAATTAGACCCGTGAAGTGAACTTGATGATGTGTTTGACAAACAGAGTGTATCACAGAAGAGCCTTGTCCTATTGGTTCCACATCATCTGTAACTCCCTCTATCTCCCATCCCGCCCTTTTTCATCCCCTCCGTGCTTTATGTGACTCTGTCCGTTCCTAATCAGAGTGACAGACAGACGCTCCGCAGAGAAAGACGGGGAGAATGAAAGGGAGAGCGGAGATTTTGTCACTGGAACGTTTGTGTGTATGTGAATGCTCGCCGTCGGGTGGGTGTGGGTGTGAGCATCCCCAGATATCTTACCCACCCCCCATCCTCTCCACTCTTTATCTCATGTGAGCTAAGGACATGTGTCATCCCAATCAAGAATGGACGATGTGACAAACAATCGCAACTGATATACAAGTTCGTGTACAGTGGCTCAAGAAGGTCAAAACGCGTATTTTTCAGCGGTGCAACTGCATAGCATGCCATCCAGTCAGCACTAATACACACACCGGTTTCTTCTGGTCTGTGCCTCTACAACACAGATGGCTCGAGTCAGTGTAATTACCGTGGACAATGGGTGTGGTAGCCCACTAACCAGTGCCACCACAGGCAGTGCACACAAACACACACAATGCATGCACATGTACAACCCGATTTCAGCAACCAGTGGAAGCCAGGCAGGATTATAATTCCTGGACGGGGCGTTAAACAACCAACAGAGGTGTAATATGTACATAGAGTATGTGATGAATCATACCACTGGTGATGTGAACACACACACACACATGCATGTGCACTCACACTCTCCTTAACACTCTCCGTCTTTGGCTTTCTTTTTCCATTCACCTATTCTTTGTTAAGTGCTACAATTATCCTCGACTTCCAGCAAGTCATCTTACATAATCAACTTCAGACCGTATTGTACGAAACGCCTGCGAAGTTAAACCCTTGTTCGGCTTTAATTCTTCATGTGGAGAACCTTGACGGAGGAGAAAAAAGGTTTCACTTCTTGTGCGACAGTGAAAGGAGAAGGGAAGATGGGTCGCTAGACTAAAAGGCGTGTAGGGTGAGAGCAGACCGGATGAAAGGAAAAAGCCGGCAGCTGAGGGGACAACAAGTGCAACAGGGTGGCGGTTAATGCCTCCCCCCCCCCCTCCCCACACACACACACAACACTCACCCTCCAACCTCACCCCTTCGAAACGGCAAGAGCGAAAAAAGGGCAGAGAGGAAAAGAGGGCAAAGCTGTGGAGAATAAGGAGTGGGAGAAAGAGAGAGAGGGAATAAGAGAGTCAATGGGTTCTTTGTCATCAAAGAACTTGTTTATTTTCAAGCTTGCCAGTCCAACCGTCGCGAGACACAGCCAGATATCACTCCCTCTGTCTCTCCGAATTCGCCCTCCTTACCCCAAATAGGGTCACAAGGGGTCAAAGTTTGAACAGCGGAACAATTTGCAACGTCAATCAATATTTCCTTCTCTTCTCTAAGAGCAAGAATTTGAAAAAAACATCTAGAGTGTCCAACCGTCTAGTCGAGACCCGAGGCCTTTACACAGTTATCCTCTGTCCACATTCTCCCTCCCTCCCTCTCTTCCCCAGCTGGTATTCGCACATGAGTAATGGGATTACCACAGCGAGTGTTGAGGGTGGTGCAGCAGGGGAAGGACGGGGGTGGGTAGGGTGACGTTGGAGGACAAGTGAGACAGAGGAAGAGGGGGGGATCAACGGGAGGGCCGAGGTGGCAGCTAGAGGTCCACCTGGAAGGAGTAGAAGAAGACAAATTTGGGCTTGATGGTGGTAAACATACACACCTTACACGCATGTATAAAACTTCTGACTTCTTCGTAATAACTTCAAATTTGCACCGACTGATTTCTCAGATTCAGGGCCACTTAAAGAAACCCATCATGACTTACTATTTTCATCCGCGAGGCCCTCGACAGACAAACCGCACTCTCTTTCTGTTGGATTACCATGGCAATGAGGGAGCTATTCAAGAACAAAAAGCTCCTTTTGCGGTGGGTAAAGTATGGAAAAAGCAAGCGGCCAGTGCCCATATGAAAGCGGGGTGGTGGGAGTTGGAAAGAGACGGTAATGTGAGAGCGGGTGGAAGGCACAGAGAATGTGTGTTATATTAAACCAATGTCTGGCAGGGTGTCAAGCCTGTAATATATACAGAGAGTGTAGAGGGGGAGAGGGAAGAGGGGGAAAGAGCAAAGGAAGGGAGATCAGTTAATTTAGCTCCGGGGACGTGACATTGATGGACGGGGGGCCGCGGAGGAGGACTGAGTGGAGGGAAAGGAAGAATGTAACCTGTTCAGATGAGGGGGGGGAGGGATGTAGAAGAACGTGAGCGAGCCAGGAGGGGTGTTGAGGAAGGTGCAAGTGTCAGGCTGGAGAAGAGAGAGAGGTATGCCTGGCCGTGTGACAGTAGCTATATTGAGCACAGCGTGTGTGTTGACACTGTCTCCTGTATCTCACTGAGGAACAAACTCTTCCTATTGGCACAGTACAGAGCTTCCTCTTCCCCTCTGTTACTCCTCTCTACCCCTCGGTGACCAAAGTGCACGCTCTCTTCCTCGTATCCAGCCCCTCTGTTTTCCCTCCTTATCTTTGATTTAAACACATTCTCAGTATCACCACATCTGTCTCACTATCGCCTGTCTCCACTCAGGACAGCCGCTTTGGACTGCATGTCTCCCTTCGTCCTCTTTCTGTGTCAGTTGTATTCAGTTATGTTTTATTAGAATGAATGAGAGGCCGCCATTATTGCATGAGCAACAATTAAGCACTCAATGGAGGTCAGACCTTTGCCCCGGCCTAATATCCCATTGCCATTACTTTTACAGTCAATATCGTCATGACAAAAGGGGGGAATTATAACTGTAAGTGCTAAAACAATTAGTTGATTAACAGATAATAACCTGATAATCTTTTTTTCAGTATGTAAGGTGGCTATGATCAATATTTCTTATATTAACAATGGATCACGTGATTACCTGTAGCTTGTGAGAGGGGTCGCTTTTAGTAATGAACCCACAGATAGTGATAACATGACTCTATAGCTCCCCTTCGACTCTACGGGGGTTTGTGGCAACTTTTAGGTCCCTGTTTTAGTTCACTGTCACCGCGCTCATCAGCATTGATTCGTGTTAAGTGGAAAAATTCTAAAAACTGACAGCACACTACCTGCTCAGCACCAAACAGCACATAAAGCTAGCAAGTAGCTGGTGAAAATAGTGGAGCAGTTAGCAGCTAAAGAGACCGATATTTCCCTCAGGAGTTTGAGACCAAAAACAGAGCTAAAACTTAAAGGAGCAGTGTGTAGGATCTGGCGGTATCTAGCGGTGAGGTTGCATATTGCAGCCAACTGAAGCCTCTCCTGTGTGTCAAGCGTGTAGGAAAACTATGGTGGCCAACGTGAAAACGTGAATGGACCTCTCTAGAGCCAGTGGTTGTAAGAGTAGCGTACGTCATTTGGCGCAGAGGTGGGAAGTGAGTGGTTAAGCAAGAGAGAGAGATCGGTGGCAACGGCACAGAATAACGTTATCGACTCCGGCCCGAGCAATAAAAGTTAACAGTGTTCGATTTTGGCCCTTCTGGGCTACTGTAGAAACATTGAGGTGCAACATACCGGACTCAATGGAAGGGGATCCGCTCCCTATGTAGACATCAATGGCTCATTCTAACCCAACGATTCTTATTTTCAGGTGATTATACACTAATGAAAACATACTTATTGATATTATATTCCATTTCTGCCAATAGATCCCCCGAAATGTTACACACTGGTCTTTTAAATGAGGGTGAATATTCATCAGGTGGTCAAAAACACAACTCCAAATAACTGCTAATGTTGCTCCTTATCAGCTGGGCGAATGTTTGCTAACATATTTGCCAGTTTCTGGTGACCCCGAGTAGCCAAAAAAAAAATCAGTTATTGCAGATTTAAATCAGATATCAACAGGAAAATGATTTGACTTGGACAGCTTCTAAAATGCGAGAATCTGCTGCTTTTCTCCCAATTCTATAATTCGACTGTTGGTCAAGCAAAACAAACAATTTGAAGACAATGTGGTATGGGCATCTTTCACTATTTACTGACATTTTATAGACATAAAATTAATCAACAGATTAATCTATGATGAAAATAATTATTATTTGCTGCCTTAATAATAGTTTATATGCCAAAGTTTGTCATGGCGGTTAAGATTAAAGATCCTGGTTTCCTCCTTTTGGGGGTGTGAATGTTCTCAGCTGTTAAGGTGAAGGTGCCACCAAAATCAGTCGGTTTCTAAGTTTTGGGAGCATGACTATATGCAAATTTACAGCTAACAAGTTGGGAAATTTGCTCATTTGTGAACTGGAAGTCTGGCCCGATAGTGACAAGCTAGACAAAAGGTCAGAGAGTAAGAAATAAATAGTTTCATCCTTAAATCTGCTCAGCTAATTTCATGCCAGTTTCTCTGTCAGTTTCAAAGTCAAACAGATGGAGGGAGGTGATCATAACCTTCACTGCTTTGTGGAAATGATTCAACTGTAACAATAACAACAGACACATCTTAAAAGTATGAATTGACAAATAAATAACAAGAACAAAATTTGAATTTCCTCACCTTTCATCCCGTACGGCACAAATATTCCTGACTCTGTTCCCCGTTCTCATCCATATGTGTCACAGCAAGTCCAGATTTAGATCAGGTTTTTGAATCACTCCCTGTCTTGTGTGTGTGTGTGTGTGTGCGTGTCATGTAATGTATGTACGGAAGAGGTCAGATCCAGTAACAGCCTGAGCTTCTCCCCCTTCTCTCTCATCCTCAATTAGTCATCTTCACACCGGGCTAAGTCTGGGTCACTCACCCCCTCCTCAGATTGGATCACCCAGAGGTGCTTGGCCACCAGCCACCGAATACCCTCCACCCCACCCACCCGATACCACACGCTCGTCACATACAGAGAATAGCCCTGAGCCCTGGACAGATGCCCCTGCAGCCAAACTACACCCAGAGGCTTGTTTCAAACATGAGTTATCGTGTTCAACCGGGGGTGGGATGCGACGCCAGATGACGTTCAGCGGTACATTCATTCATTCGTTCTACTCCAAGTGACATTTGGGGATATTTTTAAAGTTGAAAAACAGCAGCAGCAGTCACACCAGCGCGTAAACACACACTACCCCCTCTTTCACCCAGAGGACGATCTGGAATCTGTCTCCTTGGCCGGTACTCTCTGTACCCCCCCCCTCCCATCATCATCAGCTGGGCATGGAGACAGCAGGCCTGTAGGTGGTTCAGCTATGTGTCATACATTACATGCCAGTGCAGGGGAGGAGGACTGACACAGAGCATGTGTTACACTTGCTCAGTTTGATGTGCTCTGCCCTCGCACAGGCACCACTGTGGGTGGCATAGCTATGTGTCATAATCACCATCATCCTTTGCTTTGTCGGATTTCTCCTCTTATGTGCGTGGCCTGTGTGTGTGTGTGTGATTGTTTTTTGTGCTGCTTTACTGTAGGTCCCTTTGTGGAGGTGCCGCGCAGTGGGCTCATTCACAGTGTGGGAGCTGCTGTTATAAAGTGGCACTGATTCATTTTTTCTGACCCGTGTGCGTGCGATTGTGTTTGACGCCTCATGTTTTCCACCATGCGAGTCCTCTCAACTAATTATCCATTTACTGCGTTGTGTGCACACAGTATATGTTCAGCTCGTTACAGACAATAGAATAATCCACATTTTAATAAGAGTGGAAGCCTCAAAACATTTTTGTAGTGTGTCAAAGAAACAAATTAACTCACGGTCACCTCACCAGGTTTCTCCAGGGATTTCAACTGCATCTCATCGTCTTCGTCACCGGATGGAGAGGACCATGGATAACTGGACATCTGTTTATGCTGTAGAAAGCCCTGGAAGTTATAGATTTCTTTGGTCAAACCAGAATGAACTTTCACAAGCAATCTTTGTAGTTGCTGTGGCTGTCTAATATATTGGCCACATTGCCCAGTATTGCTCACATGATTGAATTTCCTTTGTTTTTGGCTGGTCGGTAGTGGGTGGGGGCATATCAATTAACTCAGAGACCCAGGAGTATCAAGTACTCATGCATAGCAGCATTCAGTGTCAACCTTAACCCACTATACCATTCACCCTTCAATTACTCTCCGTTAGCCATTACTGTTTTCTTTCACAGTCATGCACACACCACGTTAGAGAGTGACAAAAACCCCTAGACTAGTCATCACATAATATAAAGATGTATAAAAAATAATATATATCCAAAATGTTAATAGCTTTATACAGAGAAGATCTGACAAAAGTGTATTTTACTGTAATAAATGACCTTCGCTTCTATCCCATTTAAGTTTTTATCCACGCTACAGGAGTAGCTATAGGGATGTCCAGACTGAAATATCTGGATTGTCATGGAATTTGGTATTAATATTCACGATACCCAGACGATGACTTGTAAAAACTTTGGTGATACCCTGACTTGGATTTGAATATGTCCAACACTTTGGTTTATGACCAAACACCTGCAAAACTAATGACATTTCCATCAGCCTCAGCTGTACTTTGTGTTTAGTGCTAATTAGTTAGCATGCTAACACGCTAAACTAAGATTGTGAACATGGTAAACATACCTGCTACACATCAGAATGTTGGAACGGTCATTGTGAGGCTTTTAGCATTTGGCTCAAAGCACCACTGTGCCTATCAGGACTGTATGAGGGTTATGCTGATTACCAGCTACTGTGATTAACACTATGGATGTGCAGTCAGGCACACTGAGACATTGGAAGAGTGCACTTCAACTGTGATTTATGGAGAGTCGTTGGGGAGGTGAGGCTGGCACAATCGATGCTGGTTTTATCTAAACAGAAAATATGTACTTGTATTTTCACCATACACTACATTTAAAGGGGAACGACGTACATTTTCAAAATTCATAAATGTTGTTTCTATGATCTAAGACAGTCCTAAAAATATTAGCAAACAATATTGAACAACTCTCTCCCAAATCCAAAAACAATAGAGCTAAAACTCAAACTTGTGATGTCATAGGGAATAAAGTGTGGAACTGCTCCATAGGCAATGAATTGGGAGAGATGTTATAGATGACACTGAGAGCACCCAGGGGAACGTTCTGAGTATATGGGAACATTTTCTGTTTCACAACAGAGAACATTACAATAGAGCTGTAACCGCTGTATGAGCACAGTGCAGAGCGGCGGGCGTAAGCTAGCCAGTGGCGCACGCTCACATGCACGAACATGCCCTAAAAGACAAATGCGCGGTCGGCCCGGCTATGTAAACAAAGCACAGAGATGCTCGAATTACAACACAAACGGAGGAACAGTGATTTCATTCTCTGCTCTGGTAGACATTACTCCTCTATATCTTTACATAGCAAATAGTTGTTGGTTGCTATATTAATGCTCTGGATAACTTATAGAGCACCTTTAACATAAATAAGTCAAGCATCAAGGTACTGCAGACATAAATGTACTAACAGGAAGGAAACTCACATTTTCACTCTGACAAACAGTTGTTGCCAGTAGAGAGGCCAGGGTTCTGCTGCAGGTAATGCAAACGGCTCACACCTGAACTCAATCCCATATAGGCTCCTCCCACTTCCTGCTCCTCCTCAGACAGCTCTGTCTCCAGACCTGCTCTTCATAACAGTGCCTATGTGTACAGCCTCACAGAAACACTAGGATGGCGGCAGGGTCACAATATCCTATTAGTCCTATAAGTCAACAACAAATACAGTAGGTGGAAACAAAAATGTCATTGTTAACTTGTGCCTACAATGTCCTGCAGCTGGTGTTGTACTTGCAGTTGCGCATAAAACATATAGATAAAATAATGTTAAGGCATATTTTGGTCATGTGATCTTAATCTGGCATAACATTTTGTACATTCCTCACTTAGAGGCCACATTTCCTTTGTACAACCCTGCCACAGTAATACTCAGGTAAACAAATGCCTGTTTTATTGCTAGTGTGAAAGTTCACTCTTGACCTTATGCCTTAAAGATAGGGTCGACGAACTTGGAAAGCTAGCATAATGTGAAAGTAGCATGCCTCAGGAGCTCCGTCTAAACCCACCCCCTCCCCTCAAAACTCCTTCCAATGCAACGCCCCCCCACACACATGCACGAGCACCACCGCATTGTAACTACACAGACACAGAGCGGAGAGAGGACCTCAACTCAACAACGCTACCTCATGATGTCATGACAAGTAACCGCGGCAGTGCTACTTTGGCTGAGTTTTCTCTTCCATTCTCCAGTAAACGTGCGGCAGCGACGCGCTTTCAGTTCAGGCTGGTGCACGCAGAGGCAGTGATTGGTAGACGTTTTTACAGGATTACAGCAGCTACAGATGACGGCTCTTTTCTGGTCTGTTCTCAGAGCTCATAAGTAATGGATCGCTGTCAGGGTGTAAAGACCATTTCAACCAATATAACAAATAGTGTATACTGGATAACATCGTCACCCTGCCTTTAACTCAAAGTTCTCTTACTAGCATTTTCATGAGCTTTGTGCATTGTATATGCGATTTTAGACTGTGGGGAAGCGAAGAGGTGTGAGCGTTATGGAGGGTTTCTCTGGGCGGGGGGAGCTCTATATGTGATGTGTCATTCAGGGGGCGTACGACATCCCCGCTGTGCCCACTGTTGCTGTGTGTTCATGAGTGTGTTTCTGAGTGACGTTCAGATCTCCATTAAACTGAAGGAAGGGAGATGAAGGAATGGAGGAGGCAAATGTGCTAAATGACTGTCACATCCTTATATGTCCCAAAGCGCTCTGATGTTAATTTCCGTGGAGTGTCGGCATCCTGCCTTCATTCATGTTTTTGGCATTTTATTGACAAGGTGAACGCAGAAGGAATGACAGAAAAGATAAGAGAACAGAGCTGAAACATACAACATGTCCACAGTCTCACTGGGAGATATTTATGTGATGCTGATTACACCATTGTTCTAGATTTATCCTGAAGCACTAAATTATAAACACTTTATTGAAATTGAATAGATGGCAGGAAGTCATAGAACAGCAACAGCATAAAATGAGAGTTCATCAGATCTAAAGCTCTAGGGAGCAAGGCTTGCTTCACTTGTTTCTTTTTTCTATATGTACTTAAAGTGGATACAGATAACTTTTCAACTTCTGCATCTGTATGAGACTGTTTCATAACCAGTTAAAAACTCCTTGTAGTCACTTTAACCACACACATACATTGAAGTCACTGAATAATAATGTCACTAGCAAGACAAGGCCAAATCTATCTGTAATCTTTTCAAAGAAAGCTGTTCGATGAGTGGAAGAAAATGGATTCATTTTGTGTTTTTAAAGGTGCTCTATTCGATATTGAGAGCAGCCGACAACTATTTGCTATGTAAAGATATAGTGATGAGTCTACCTGAGCAGAGAATGAAGTCAAAAAGTATAGAACATGGATGTATTAAGAGAACTGGATACAGCGTTGGAGGCGGGGCCCCGTTCATCCCTATGAAAGTTGCTCAGTGGCGCATGAAGCCAAAATGGCTCAACTTCCGACTGGAAGAGTACCCGGATCTTCCGGCAATCTTCCGCATCCATTGGGCCCATAGAGCAGGCGCAGTAGCGTCTGCTCGGTCACATGGCTCGCTAGCTCCGCCTCCCAGCCCTCGCTCCAGCCTCGGTCTGGGTCTCATTCACATGAACGGAGGAAAGGAAATAACTCTGGATTCGGCTATTAGTGGATTTTACAACTTTTAGGATCTAATGATTTAAATACGGGCTATTCAAGTGTTCGTACTGGGCTCTGCACTGCTCTCATACTTCGGTTACAGATGACAACGCCGTCTCAACCGACAGCCCCGTTGCGGAAGCGTAGCACCCACCCTCCAGTCCCCCCTCAGGTTTACACTTTTAGCTCTGTCAGCACTGTTGCCGTTGCATTCACTGTTAGCACTGTTAGCACTGTTAGCTACGAGCCGCAGGGTCAGCCGTCGTCATGTTGAGAGCCATGCAGAGGCAATAGAAATGCTCCCAATCTCGCATTTAGCACCTTTAAGAAATTAATTAATTAATGGAATAAAGACATTTTTCAATTGCTATAATGAAGGAATGGAGAAACAATGAGCCTAGTTTTTGCAAGCAAAACAAAACGTAGTGAAAGGACTAAAAACAATGGCAGTGTCCTTGTCGTACCCACTCTAAAGTCAACAGAGATGTATCTTTATTCTGTACTTTTTGAAGTACAGCTGCATATATTTCATGGTTCATATTTACTTGATGAAGATTACATCCTGCTTTATTTTTATGATACTGTACAAGGATTCTTATGAAACTGTTATTTAATGCTAAAACAATTAATTGGTTAATTGATCAACTTTAATATCACAATATAGCTGCTCTGCTCTGCTCTGCTCTGTGCTGCTCTGTGCTGCTCTGCGCTGCTCTGCTCTGCGCTGCTTTGAATACCTTCGGATATTTCTCACCGAAGTTTCTCGGTAAACACTTTAACACATGCACTACAGTTTGAGTAAAATACACCAATACTCTTTCCATGTGTGGCTTTGGTAGAGGGCAAGAGGTCAACGGGTGAGGCAACAGTACAGACACACACACACACTGCTGCTCAGGGAGGAAACCAGATCTGTCTAGTGGCACTTCACCGCTGGCACTGTCTCTCACTGGCACCAATAACGCACACACACACACACACACACACACACACACACACACACACACACACACTGGCAGTGTTCCTGGTTAAACTGACAGCTGGCGTTCTGTCTTCTCGTACCACTGACACAGTGAGGCCTCACTCGTAGCCAATTCCACCTTTACTGACCAGAGCCAACGAGTTGCTACTGTGTTAACTGACTCCTCACCTAACCAGATATGTTGCTCTCCAGTTACCCGCTTCATGCCACAGTGTGGTTTTACAGTCACAGAGAGTGACTTTCATTTCTGTGATGATGTCAAACATTTAGTGCTCCAACAATAGAAAGTAATGATCCCCATCAGGCCCACAGAAAATAATTTGCTCCCTCCTATAATAACTATCTGGAGATAGCATGACATTTTGACTCAGCGCTGTTACATAGCAACAACATTGCGTCTAAGAAAACTTTGTGTGATTATCTAATTTTGGAAAGAACAATAACAACTTTTTGAGAAGTATGATGCATCTGACTTAAAATAAACCATCAAACCATCCAAGTATATGCAGTCATGGAAGTACGTGGTTGAAAGCCCTGTGAGAAATCTAGTAAGTGGAGTTAAGATTTTAGTGTTTCCAAGGACAAGAATGAACCTTAAAGCTCAACCTGAGGGGATTTTACAGATAAAAACTTACACATGGTGTTTATTTTGGGTTGATTTAGTATTTATAGACTTGATATTTTCTAAATCTAAATTTAAAAGATACATTTAAAATATCAAATATGCATATTCTTGGTGGTGTCTGGTCAAAATTTCCTGAGGTGAGGCGGGGATGGTGCCCGAATTAGGGGGATCTGGACTCATTATTTCGATTTCTGCACTCAAAATCTCACTTAAGTAAATGTACAGAAGTACTGACAGCTAAATGTACTTGGAATATCAAAAATTAAAGTTCTCATTATGCAGAAAACTGGCCCCTGTGAGTTTTATATTAATGGATTATTAATACTGATGCATTAATATGTAATTTTAATTTTGTTGTTGCAGCTGGTGGAGATCATTTTAATTATTCTATATTCTGTTTGGTAGTAACTGTAGTTAAATAAATGTAGTGGAATACAAAGTACAATATTTCCCTCTCAAATGTAGTTGATTAAAAGTATAAAGTACAAGGACTTCAAATGTCTGCCTGAGTAAATGTACTTAGTTACATTCCACCATCGATTATCCATCAGTATAAACGACAGATATCTCCAAACACAGATTTTGGGAAAGGAGAAATCTTACATATCAATGCGACAACACAGCAACACAGATCTACCCGAGTCACCCTGGTGATAGGATCACATGCTCACCACCGCCGTCCGTGACTCAACTCGGAGGTGGGTGTCTGAAAGCTGTCACACTTACACACTCCAGCATCCTACCTAATCATCCACCTACTGTGCCACACAGCAGGGTGGATGGGGGGGAGGAAGAGGGAGACAGACTGAAGAGGAGAGGCAGTTAACAAGAGAGGGAAAGTGATGAGCCGGAGGAGGAGGAGGAAGAGGAGGAGGAGGAGGAGGAGAAGGAGGAGGAGGAGAATGTGGAAGGAGACAACAAACAGTCAGACAAACACTTCTGGATGAGAGGAGAAGGCCAAGCGGACAGTATGTAATGCTGTTTGTCAATTAGCAGATGTCCCCTTGACTCAGCTGAGAGAAAGTAAATGGAGGGAGAGATGAAGAGGATCTGACTCCTCTTCTCCCCCCACCGACAAGTTTGCTAGGTGAGAACTTATCTGCAGGGTGTGGGGACACAGGATGAGACTTTGCAGCTCTCGTCTACATGACTTCCTCTCGCTCAAAGTGTCTGTAATCACCGGGTAATCATTGCAGCTCAAGACCATACCACATTTTAGTTTTAAGCAAACAACCAAACAGTAATATCAAAAAGTAACACTTATGATGAGTCAAAACAATCCATTGTCTTAGACAGAGGTGGAACAAGTACTAAAATATTGTACTCAAGTAAAAGTACTGTTACTCTAAATACATTTTACTCGAGTAAAAGTATTTGGGAAAAAAATGTACTAATGTACAAGTAAAAAGTAGGTCAGTTAAAATGTACTCTGAGCAGTGGTGGAAAGTAACTAAGTACATTTACTCAAGTACTGTACTTAAGTACAATGTTGAGGTACTTGTACTTTAGTTGAGTATTTCCATTTTATTGTGCCTTATACTTCTACTCCACTACATCTCAGACGGAAATATTGTACTTTTTACTACACTACATTTATTTTACGGCTGTAGCTGCTAGTTATTTTGATTTTACAAACAAAACATGTGATCAATTTATTAAATATGATGCCTTATATATTAAAGGCCCACATCCCTACATCCCAGGGAGTGGAACAACATCAGCAACAATACCCCTTATGTCCAAACTAACAGAAGGTCACTCTGCAGTCTGTGTATACAACTGATTATTAAATTATAAAATAAATATGCAACTGCCGTCCTCAGTGTAGCCTCACAAGAATTAACCAGAAAAGAGACAAAACTTAGACAATTAAACAAAAATGATCAGCAATAAATAAAACAAGCTATGGACACCACAGCGCCTGAAACTTCTTTTAGAATCAACAGCACATACAGGCAACTATGTTGCTAGGCAACAAAGTGGCTGTTGACGTTCTCATCTGGAGAGCCCAGTCATTGTGTTGTTGGTACTCACCTGTCTGAATGGCACCGCAAAGTCCTCCACAATCTGCTCCTGCTTCAGCTTCTCTACTCGTTCATTCGCAAAGCGTAACCAGTCCGCTTGGCCTCTCTGTCCCAGTATAACCAGTCCATTCCCTCTCTGGTCCCACTGCAATAACAGGGATTAACAGTCTCAGACAGCAGAAAGTCCTCACACACCTGACTGCAGGTAGAAGTTCCTCAGTGAACACAGAAGTCACCGTCAACTAGCATGTTAGCATTTAGCATGTTAGCCAGACCCAGTCGCGAACATCGTGGATGTGTCGCTTAGCAAATCATTAATTAAGATAGATGCAATGTTTTTTTAACTATGCAGAGGTACAATAATGCTAAACCACACCCCATATGTGACACTTTTTATTGTGCTTGAAGTGCTAGCCTAGGCCCATGAACTCGGGGTGAACGCAAACATTTATAATGTATCATTTCCGGAGTGCATAGTGTAGCCTACCTCTATGGACATGGAGTTGATGCTGATGGCGCCCTCGTGCGGCCGCAAACAGCCGCAGACACACCTGCAGCTTCTTCTGAGCTGCAGCTGCTGATTTATTTCCTTACTTCCGTTCAGAAACATCTTGTAGTGTATTGTTAAGCTGTGAGAATGAGAAAGTTTGTGACCCAGCAGCCATGTTGAGATCAATCGAGGAAACACCAAGCCCCGCCCATCAGCCGGAGCACAGCCAATAAGAACGCTCAATAAGAACGCTCTCTCTCTGAAATGACCTGTGATTGGCCAAAGTCACTTTCACTTTGCAAATTCTACTCGAATTACATTATTCATTTAGGTATTCATTAATCTATTTTAAATGGTGTATTTATTGACTGTGATATTATTCTTTATCCTATTTATTGATGGATTAATATATTTATTTGTAAATTATTATATGCAATTCTTCTTTTAATTGCCTCAATCAATTATTGAAGTACTTCATAATTTAGTCTATTTAACTATGGTTTAATTAGTTTATTTTTTAAAATCTTTTATTGATTCCTGTTTTTATTGTCCAATTATCAAACGCTTTATAACATTTTCCAAGACACTTGTGGTGTCACAGAGCAACAGATATCAGCCAAGAATGGCAGTTTATCTGGGCTCTGATAGGAAACATATAAAGTCTAACAGCTCCCTCCTCTGGTTGAAACGTGACACACAAGTTGAGGCACATTTACCGGGGTTTCTACAGAACAAGTGAAACCTGTGGTTCGAGACGAAAATTGATACACAGAGTAGAAATGACTAAGAAACTAGACGAAGAGGCGGTGGAGGGGATCATCTGTACAGTTTTTGTCTCCTGTTTTATTTGGATGAATGAAACACTTTCAGTTACAAAAATGACTTAAAATGAACAACACTGTACAATGAACAAGTAGTTATTTTTCTTTTTTTTTTTTTTTTCAAGATAAATACACTAAAAGGCTAACTTGCTACCACAAGGGAGAAGAAGGGGGGAGACAGGAAGGGAGACGGGGAATGGGATGGGAGGGGGGGCTGCTCACAGGATGGAAGACACAAAGGGAGGAGTGATGGCAATACAACCATACCTGCACACACACACACGCACACACACACGCACACACACACGCACACACACACACACACACACACACACACACACACACACACACACACACACACACACACACTGTTGTGACAGGGGGAATTAAAGCTACGTGTACTAGGAAGTTGGCAAACAGTACGTTACAGTTGACATGTGTGGGGGCTTGTTGTTGTCCAAAGAACAAGGAATCTTTTTGTCTTTTTTTTTTCAAATTGCTGCAGCGAACCACACCCTTCCCACTTTCCAGGAACCACCACCCAGTCACGCACACACACACACACACGCACACACACACACACGCACACGCACACACGCTCGCTTACAGGTGGAAATGTAATAGACTGAAGCCCTCCCCCTCTTTAACAGCGAACAACAAGAAACCACTTCCAGAGACAAAAAATCTTCCCCTCGTCAATGTTTGACAGCTCACTCTTTCACTCACACACACACACACACACACACACACACACTCACGGGCATAGACAAACATCCAGGGTGTAAAGGTCAGACAGGTAGACGTTAGGACCAAACATTGGGTAAACCAAATGAAGGTTGGGGGGGGGAGGGGGCTGATGGGGAGTTTAAGCAGTACTCTCCGGCAGCACGAGCAGAAAGGACAAGAACTTAAGAAGGATCAGAACAGCTACAAAGATACCAAGAGAAACTTCATTATCATCATCATCATCATCATCATCATCATCATCAACATCGTCATCATCATGATCATCATAATTATGAGATTATTTTTCCAATGACAAATACTTAAAAATATACATTTCATCATCATCTTAATTATCATCATTATTATCATTATTATTCCCCTTTGGATAGCTGAGGTTAACGCTTCAAAGACCGGCTCGCTAGGCGACGGAGGAGTTAAAGCAGAGCAAACAGGAAGGGATGGATGGATAGAGATAGAGATAGAGATAGAGATAGAGGTAGAGGTGAAGGATGCAGTGGAGGCTTTGTGTTGAAGAGAAGGTCAAGTTAGAGCTCTTTGGTTTTATTCTTTAACGTCTGACTCGCTTTGCTGTGTTGCTGGAGAAACCTTTGGACTAAAGCTGTATTGTAGAAGAGAGAGAGAGAAGAAAGGTATGAAAGGGAGGAAGAGCGTGTATGGTGTGGAGGAGAGTGGGTGGAGGAAGAAGAAGAAGAAGAAGAAGAAGCTTGTTTGTTTGCTTTGCTCTGCTCGCCATCGTGTCTCTACTTTTTTTCTTATCTTGACATGATTTCAATCAAGTGCAAGTATTGATTCTTGCATTTTAAAAGAATAGTTTGACATTTTTTGGGGCTTTCTTGCCAGAGTTTAGATGAGAAGATTGACACCACACTCATATCTGTAAATACAATTTACCCAGCCAGGGGATGGTTAGCGTAGCTTAGCATAAAGACTGGAAATGGGGGGAAACAGCTAGCCTGGCTCCGTCCAAGTGACGTGGAAATGATGAATCACTTTGCTGATTCAAATAGTTCCGTTCAGTTCAGTTCAAAGACTCGTAGTCACTGATTATGCAGCGTGTAAGCAAATGCATCACCATTCATAACGCCGTTATTCTGACTGTCTTCATTTCAGTGCCAAGTTCAGTCTGTTGCTGGTTAAAGCTGACACTTTCAGTTAAAAACTAGGCCTACACAAGCTCTGTTTTAAAGATTAATAGCTCAGCGGACACGGCGCTATCGCAGCATAATTATTTATGTGGCTTTCAGTGTCTTTTGGTAAGCCTTTAATGTACTGTGAATAAAGGCTGAGCTAAAAACAGTGCTCTCAGTTACCAGCGAGGGGAGCTCAACAGCTAAAAGCTACTGGTTCAGTACATTCAGTTTAGTTTGAATATAATGTTAAAGATTCGGTCACGTGTACAGAACACCTAAGGTAACAAAATCTGCCTACCAGCACCTCTAAAGCTCAGTAATCTAAATGTTATAAGTGTACCAAAGGGTAAAAAAGGCCAATTTGTGATTGAGTTAGGTGCTGGAACTATTTCTTGGCCAGCCGCAATGACTTCCTGCAGTCGTGTCGTCCCCACTGGCTCTCATCTAACTCTCGGCAAGAAAATGAATAGCCATATTTCCCAAAAAGTGAAGCTATTTCTTTAAAGCTCCTTTTATAGATGCTGTTGTTAAGGTACATCTCTGAGCCTGTAGAGACGATGTGATTGTGTAGAGAGAGAAAAAGTGGAAAGAGGAAAGTGGAGTTTCTGAACACTCGGGTGGACATCAGGATTTTAGGGGAGCGTGTACATCGTGCTGGATCCCGTGGTGGGGCATTGACTTTGGTATCATTCACTAAGGGGGTATCCCCACCGGAGAGATCTACACTTCACACCCGGTCCCTCAAACCCTGAGGTTCACAAAAAAAAGTGCCTGGTCAGAAACGCAGCAGAGCTTCCATTTCCTCTGAATGCACGGAGAGAGCAAAACAACAAAATGGACTCTTAGTCACATGCACACCTCTCCCTCCAACTTCCAACGTCTCAACACACACCGAGTCGTGAGAAGTGTCTGGACGCGTCGCCTAGCAACCCCGGTCTCAGCCGTTCCCCAGTCACCTGCCCTACGGCGCTCCCTGATACACGTGGACATCAACTGGTCAATACGCCCCCTCATCAGGCAATGAAGACCTAAAGGCGAGAGAGGGCTCGGCGACCTTGGTGATAAAGTGGCTCTGAGGCACGAATCTCGAAGCTTTTTTTAAGCCCAGAAATGGATCCAGATTTGATCCCAGATCTGTGCCAAAGAGCGTCTTTAAGCCCACAGTCCGTGTTTGACAGGGAAGAAGCAGCGAGGGTCAGATATAAGGAGAGGGCTGTGTTCAAAGCTCAACACAGACAGCGGGGGGTGTTTTCCAGGGGGACAAGGTGTGTGTGTGTGTGTGTGTGTGTGTGTGTGTGTGTGGGCCGGAGCGTGAACCAGCGCGGCCTTTTGACCTTAAATGGCACCTTCTGAATCCCATGGAGAAAAACTACAATCTAGTCGATGATCTGTTACTTCTCAGATCAATCCCAAACCTCTATGTTTTCCTCCATCAGGACAACGACCTTTGACCTTACTGTGTCTGCTCCCGGCCACACAAACACACCGCCCACGCGCATCATCCCTGGTCCCCACTTGAACCCCGCATTTTAAAGCATTCATCTATTTGGTTTATCATCAAAGAATATGAGGTATATGATGAACTATCTCTCTTTTACATCCTACAGTGGATGAAGAAAAAAGCTTCTAGAAAAGTGGAAACAAAAAAACTGAAAAAGAGACAAAGTGAGAAGTTAGAGGGCAATTTACGGCTGGAAACCCAAAATCGCCCTCTTCTCTCTTGCCTCCTTCTTTCCCCTCTATCGTGTAAAAAACGTTGCCCCATTTGATCTTCTTCTTCTGTGTTTTTGGTTGTGTAGCTGTAAAGCTTTCAGTGTGTTCTCCCCGTGGAGAAAATATCGAGAACAGAAGCAGCACCGCGTCTCAAAGAACACCTCACGCAGGCAGTTCTTCACACATATTAATGCGTTTTCTATTGAAACAGAAATTCAACTTGCCTTTTTTGTCTTATTATCAGGAGAAACAAAGGCATGTGTCTGTCCAGAATTAATTTTTTTTCCCTTGAAAAGTCCTGCAAATGATGAGGTGTTCGTCCACAGAGTGCTGCCTCTCACTACTGTGAGCCTCCCCTCCCCTTTACGAGGTGAGTCGTCTCAGTGAGGAGGAGAATATCTTTATGGCTGACCATCCAGTCAGACATATTCTCTTATGAAGTCCCTACAGGACCCGCGGTTGCATTTCTGGTATTATTTGGTTTAAAGAAGTAAGAAAGAACTTCAGCAGGGGGCAAAAAACAAAAAATCCATCACAAATACATCCCAGAATATGAAAAAAGCACCTCTAGAAATAAATTAACAAATAAATAGCAAGGCAAAAAAGATAACAAGCAAATAAATCAACCCTACCCTGAATAAATAGTACAATCAAAAGTCCTAAATCAGCATTAATAAGGAGAAATAAAAAAAAGTCCAAAGAGAGATAGTTAAAATTTTTGGTCTAAAATCAAGTTATTATCATCAATGTTTTTTAGGATCTTTTTTTTTCTCAAAGTCTTTTTTGTAAGTTTTTTTCTTTTTAATACATTAGCGATAAGTAAGCAGTAGAACATAGATCTTTTTTCTACAAAATCTATAGAAGCACTAACAGATACATTCCGTCTAAGAGTCAATGTGGAGAAAAGGTTTCACCTTTAAGGTGCAAACCCCACATCTAAAGTTTGGTTCGTGAAACGATTCTCGCGTGTCGACTGTTTTCTGGTGTGGATCAAACCAAATATTCTTTGGATACGTTTGCGTCCAGCTCTCAAACGGTCAACTTGACTGAGGTCGCTGCTGTGTGTATTATTCTGTGTCTGAAGTGTGTGTTACACCGTCTCAGGGGTCAAAATTAATGACAAGACATCACTGCAGACCCTATTCATTTTTCTTTTTTTACCATTTGGCCTCCCATTAACACAGAAAAACGCACAGTTTCACCTCGGACAAATTGACCCATTTCTGTGCCCTCATGCAGAGAAGGCCGTTCCTCTCTACCGTGTTTGGTTTGGTTCAGTATTTGGTTTGGCATTTTTAAGGTTTGCTATTTTTGGCTTTTTGTGTGTCTTTTTTCTCTGCCAAGACAGTCCGTTTCTTTATCTAATAAAAATCTGGAAGCTAAATTTTCACAGTATTTTTTCCAACCACCTGATAAAAATCTCTAGCACGACTACGAAAAAAATAAGGAGCTCTTGTAGTAAGTAAGCGAGTACGTTATTCCAAATGAGTAGTAAGCACTAAAGTACAGTACATAAAACGGCATCAAGAGACACAGCAGAGATAAAACAATCAGAACCAACCAACAGAAAAATAAAAACAGATTTTTTTTTTTTTAGAAGATTTCAGTTCAGTGAGGTCATTTGCGTTTAGCTCCATCCAGGACCAGAGAGCTGAGCTGGAGAGGCAGAGGAGGGGAGGAACTGTCTGTCCTCCTTCTGTCCATCCCTACATCCATGCTACACAGTTTCAGAGTGGGGCGAATGCTGCAGCCCTAAAGCTAACAGACAGACAGACAGAAAGACACCTGCACTTTGTCCTCCTCCCCTCCTCCCTCCAGCCACATTTGGTTAGGGTTCTTTTTGGTTTGCTTCTGTCATTCCTTGGGTTGTGTTGTTTTTTTTGGTTTGGGTTTATTTTTGGTATCCTCTTACAAAAAAAAGTGTGACGCCTGCTTCCCCTCATGTCCCGCCTTCGCCCTGTCCCAGCGCACCCTTCTCTCTGGGGGTTCGGAGTAAAGGATCAGTTCCCTAAATAAAGCTTCCCCCGTGGGTTTGTTGGACAGGCCAGGTGGAGGGGATTACACCAGGGGGGGCTTACGTCCCGCTCTCAGCCCCTCTGTGTCTTTATTGTGTTCATATGTCTTGGCTGAGACAGCCTTGAGAATGCTTTGGTTTCCATTTGAGAATTAATGGCAGTCTGAGGTGGAAAATGACAGTGAAATGTGATCGATGGGAGTGATGATGGAAACAGACAAATAGCAGTAAACATGTCTAGACAGACAGGTGTCGGGGGCGTCTATGCTGATTGACGAGGCAGGAATGAGAGCCGGCTGTGACTAAACTTGGCTTTATTGACTTATTTAGCCTTTCAGTCTCAACGGTTATTACTTTAAATCTCCAATCATGGCCCTATTTCATACTTTTCGAAAATGGTCGCCACTCTTAACAAGCGGCATTTTCAAGTGTGTGAAGTTTTCCGGGGCATGTTCATTTAGCCACGGAGTCACTGATAATGGGTTATCTATAAGAGTGAGGGAAGGGTGGTCCGATTAAGAGCACAAAATGTCACATGTTTAGGTTCTTAATAGATTCATTCACACCTTGAAATCAGGCTCGCGGCGTGCCAACTCTATTTTGGATCTACGGCACTTGGTGAGCGTCTTTTCACCCGCGTCGTCTCTGTTCCTGCAGAATAGTCACGATAAAAACACAAAAAGAAAATGGCAACACGATGAAGACAATGATGATGATGATGATGATGATTCAAGCCCCAGAAGCTAACGCTAAAAAAAGCCGCGACAATAAATAGGAGCTGGATTGTAAAATGACACTAATAAATAATCAAAAAACAAATCCCAACTGTACTTCTCAAAGTGTAAAAAACAGATACTGAATAACAAGCCTCCGTCAAGGAAATGTGAAATAAACAGAGGAAAGCTCTTCTATGCTCTTCAAACCAGAGGTAGGTAAAGAGACTATAACACATGAAGGTACAGTGGAAATCATTCATACTCGTTCAGTAACAATCTTTTACAAAATTATTCAATATATCTAGAATGAAAACCTATAAGAGACACATGAGCTGACAGACAGGATGAGTCGATGGCAGGATGGATTGGCTCTTGATGTGTATGTGTGTGTGTGTGTGTGTGTGTGTGTGTGTGTGTGTGTGTGTGTGTGTAGCAGTAGCAGTAGAGTCCTGGTCCTGGATAGCTTCAGTATTTACACGTCCTTTGAATAAAGCTTTTCTCTCCGTATTTTTGGTTTTTGGTATTTGGGATTTTGGTATGGTTGTCGTTTTTTTTTTTTTGTCATTGTGTATTCCTCCTCCTCCTCCTCCTCCTCCTCCTCCTCCTCCTCAGGTAAATTTTTGGTTTAAACTCATCCTCCCTATTCCCCTTCCTTCAGACCCGCAGCTTTTCGAAATAATAAAAAAAGTAAGCACAGTCCTCCTCTCCATTTTCTTTTTTGTCCTTGCCGCCATTCCTTTGTCACATAGTAAAGTTATCTTTTGTCATTTTTGGTTTATGCATTTCGACATGCTCCTCTTCCGTCTCTTCGTTAAAGAGTCATTGGTTTGTTTTCCTTCAGAGAGAAAGAGTGGAGACGTGCCATGTCGATATCACGTGTTATTGACAAAAAGGTCCCACGTTGCCTCCTCTCCATCTGTTTGGATAGATAAAGATTTTTGGTTTCAATCTTCCCCTTCTCCCCCCTTCTTCTCCCCTCTTTCACCTCTTTCCCTCCCTCTCTCCTCTTTCATTCTGTGTATTTTTGGCATCGAAAGACTGGGAGAGAAGGAGAGAGAGAGCCATTGCGAAAAAAATAACGGAAGAAGAGCGCAAGAGAGAGAAAGAGATAGCTTTGGTGTGAAAGGCGAGGTTCTCGTTTCCTCCTTCCTCCTCCTCTCTGATTGGCCCTTGGCGCGGTCACTCAATCTTGGCCCCGCCCAGAGAGGGCGGGCTGTGTGCCATTTCGCTGGAGGAGCAGGAAGAGGCGGGGCTTGAGCAGGGGGAGGGGGAGCAGGGGGTGGGGCTGATGCTGCTGGCCGAGGGGAAGGGGGAGGCCTGGCAGGCTTTGGCTACGGCGGCGCTGATCAGTCCAGTGCCGGGGTTCTGGCCCATGTGGAGGAAGGCGGGGTGGTTGAGGAAGAGGGAGGAGGGGAGGCACCCTCCCTGGCCCCCAGAGGCCCCCAGCATCATCTTACTGGCCGCCTCAAGACTGGAAAGAGGCAGCTGGCCACCACTGGCTGCTAGGGCTGAGAGAAGAGAAAAAGATTAAAGGAATATTCCATTTTTACGGTATTTCAGAATCAACTTAATTTAATTTTTTTCTGTATTATTTGGCATTTTTGGCATAGTGTTTTTTGGCATTGTGCAGCCCAGTCGCTAGGAAAACATGTTGGCATTGTACGTTTCTGCAAACTATGGATACGTTGAAGGCCGACATTTTTGCATTCGGTCAGACAGGAGTCTCCAACAAGTAGCTCTACCCGTTTCTGGGTGGCTCGCTAAAGGTTCAAAGAACATGTACATAAATTTGATAACACATATTAGCTTTCTTAACCTGTTTAAATTTCTATCCAATCTTTCCGGCTGGTAGCAGTCGAACAGAGAAGGTAAAGGAGCGGAACTTGGTGCTATGAGTAGCTTTTGGCCACTTTCATTTTGTCAATTAGCTCTCAGAGGAAAAAAGGTTGGAGACCCCTGGGTCAGAGCAAGCGCCGTAGTACAACGAGCAACGCGTAGAGCAAGTGACGTAGTATATATATATATATAAAGTTACATGGTATAATCATCCATGGGTATAGTAAGGAGTATAACAAGTGAGAAAGTTCACTAAGCGGTGGGTGGATGGGTCAAACAAACACAGGACTTTCAGCCGGGAGACCGCTATTGGTGCCCTGTGTGAAACCAAAAGTAAAGATCGACTGTACGCTTGTAACGAAATGTTACGTAAGAAAGTCCGCTAAGGGTGGTTGTAATTTATTAACGCAAGTTATGTTGTCATGGTTGTTACGGTATAATGCTATGTTGTTACGTTACGTTGTCACGTTACGTTGTCACGTTACGTTGTCACGTTACGTTGTCACGCCACGTTGTCACGCTACGTTGTCACGCTACGTTACATTGTCACGTTACGTTGTCACGTTATTATTCTGACACGATATCAATGATACATGATATCAATATTTCATTTGTAAATATCACTGTTATCGTCAGTATATCGCAACACCCCCCTTGTAGTTTTGTTGCCTCAACCTAACCAATAGTTTCACAACGTTAACCACGTGGCATTGTGCATTTCTGCAAGCATGATACGAGGCTGATGAAAAGTATTTATGAAACGTATTTTTGATTCAGAAACGTCAACATTCAACGTTATCCCGTGGTTTGCAGAAACGTACAATGCTCCATTTATTCTAGTGACTGGGTTGCATTGTGTATTCCTCCTCCGCCTCCTTCTTAGGTTAATTTTTAGTTTAAACTTATCCTCCCTACTCCTCTTCCTTCAGACCCTTCAAAAAGAAAAACAAAAGTGTAATATTTTTCTTTAATAAGTAATAACCTGCGCTTCTTAGTCGTTGTTTGCTGATAAGTGTATTAATTTATATTTTTGGTCTGTCAGGCTTCGTCATGTACCACTACTCAAGTTAATAATTTCCCACAGTGCACAGCCAAGCCAGAGAAAGTGCCTGAACTTGTTTCATTCAGCAGAAGTAGGTGGAGATAACCGTCACCACCTCTTTTAAATGGAAAGCTCAGGGAGCGGCCAAGAATGTGGTTTCTCTGTAAAAAGTGCACCTGTCTGGTTTTTTGGGGGGAATCATTTGAGTGACAGTTGAGAAACCTTTAATCATCCACCCCCCGCCACAAAAAAAATTAATAAATAATATAATTTCAACACTGTGCCAATAGAGAATAACTGAATATTGTCTAATGTCTGTAGCAAGATAATCTTTTGGGATACAGCACAGCAACAGGTAAGCTGACATGAGTGGTCTGTTGTCATGGAAACAAGGTCGATGATGTGGCTGTGAATAGCGCTTCATGCAGCGCTTCTTTCATACACAAAATGCTACATGTGAACGCAGCCTAATAATGTTTATGATTGCATAGCAACAGCAAAACAGATTATTATTTTTTTTTTCCCATTGGAGAAAAAAGCACCCATACTCCTCTGTCTAAATGCCTTGCGGGTGCACTGCATTATGGTCTGTTGAGGCTACTTTTGGTGAAGAAACTGTTATCTCTGCCTCCTCAGCGATCGATCTCTCGGTGTGTGTGTGCCGAGCATCAAAGTGGTGTGAAAAAGTGAGTCCAAAATGTAGCTCTTGCTTTGATGTTTAAAGTTGATGGTTTAAACTTTAAATGAAACGCGTCCTCAACAACCGCGTTTTCATCCTATGGTGAATTTCTCCTTTACTTATCAACACATTTGACCGATGATGAAACGAAGAGATGAAAGGCTAAAAATGGAGTGAGACAACACAGACGCACACACAAACACTTAGCCCACGCATTAACGTAATGACCGTCACACACACGCACACAGTTGATGGGATGGAGTCATGGATGTTGATGGCAACATATGAGAAATAAGTCACTCTTCCTCTCTGCAACTCTATCTGCCTTAACACCCCTCGGCTGCCTGTTCATCCGCGTCTCCAGGCTGTTAGTCTACCAGCCCGATGTGATTCACCTAACATGCATAACTGTATTACTCATCATCACACTTCTGTTTTTAATACACCTCTCTCTCTCTCTCTCCCCCCCTTCCCATCCTCACACCGCAAAGTATGATTAAAAATTAGCTCTGCTGATGGAGGTCGTGACGGTTTAGTGGTCACTTCTGCAGGATTATTTTTTCTTCTTGTGCTATTCTTGTGTTGTTCTCAAGTGTGGGAAGGTGTCTGAGAGGGGATGTGTCGTGTACAGTCTGAGCATTTATGTGTGTGTGTAGGAGTGTATAAGTGCTTGAGAGGAGAATGTATTGCCGGAACATAAAAACTCTTCTCTCTGTGTATTTTTATGTATTCTGTGACCTTAAGATTTTTCCCAGAAATGAAATAATAAACACCACCTCAGCCTTTACCTCTAAATTATATTCTGTTTATCAGTGCTGCTGATGCTAAGCTTTCTCTTTTTTTTCACTCTCCTGAAATAAACCCATTTCCGCGTCTCTCTCTCACACACACACACCTTGAATAGTGGCAAGGGGATTGTTACCGAGGAGGGCTTGGTTCATCCCTGTGTTAACTCCCATCACAGTGTTCCTGTTGTGTCACACACACGCACACGCACACGCACACGCACACACACACACACTCACACACACACACACACACACACACACACACACACACACACACACACACACAAACCCACACACACACACACACACACACAGACACACACACAGCACCATACATGTGCAAGCATATATACAACACAGACAGGCAGAGGAGAAAAGGTGAGAAAAAAAAGCAGGTTTAGCAACAAGGACAAGAGGAGGGCAAATTGAGCCCTGCACATATAAAGAGCAGTAGTTTGCCGACAGTTGGCTGTACAGATTGTAAACAAGAGGTTAGAAACACAAGAAAGAAACAGAACATCTTGGACAAATGTTATAAAACACCAAAGCTCTCATTAACCCTCTGAGACTCGACCGACTTCAGTTTCGGTTTTAGAGCTAGAAGCTGAAGACACAGATATCATGTGAAACTAGAAAGCCTAAGGAATCCATTGGTAACCATGTCATGTTAGCTTGTCGGAAAGGAGGCTAAATAATGCTCCAAAGTTGGGCTAAATTTTGGCGAGGTTCTATAGGTACCCACGAGACTCCCCTTTACCCCCCTTTAATCACATGCAGTTTTGAGCAAAAAATATGCAGTTTTTGAATGCAGTATAAATATGTGAATGTTTCTGCATACTGGGGTCCCTAAACAGTCTTGGAATTACATAAGTTATGGATATATCACTGTAAAGCTGAGACTCTTGTGGATCCAATGAGCCCAACTGTATTCATGTGTAATGATGTTCGTCCCGATAGTAGCCATTTCATTGTAGCGAGACCATTTTTTTTAAACTTGACCTCGCTGTATAAAATGACCTGTTGTGACCTCTAGGATAATCACAGCCTCATGAATCTTTACAGCCAAAAAACTATAGACCTAGAGCATTCAGAGGATGGATGGCTTAGGTATACTGACAATAGGGAGTTTATGAGCAGTTTCAAGAACAGAACTGCTCGCCATTGAATCACTGAAAAATGCGATTCTTGGAGAAATCTCGAAAGGTCAAAAGTTTTTGATTCCAATGGTGTTCCTCAAGGTCTTTGTGTTTTAATATGGTATTTTGGAGGGATTTTGGTCATTTTTGATCAATTCTTGAGTGGTAAAATAAGGTTAAATTTAGCACCAAATCTGTGAAACAAATGGTATCAACCCATTCGAAGACATAATAGAGCATAGGAATGGCCATCACATCATCACATAATGTTCTAAGCCCTTATTCACTTTCACAATTTATTTTAAATAATGTTTATTTCTGATTGATGACTAGAACTTGACAGTGCTGAGCTGCATCTCAAATCAATCTTCGGGTTCCCAGCTTTCAGATGCTGTACACCACTTCTATGTGACATATACTACTGACCTGCTATCTCCCCCTAAATACCCCCTGTACCACCCTAAAAAAGACTAAACGGGTCTATTGTGGGTCTCAGAGGGTTAACTATGCATTTATGTCAGAAGTGATTCAATACAAGAACACAGCATTATATTGCACTGTGTCATCTGCATGTGTGTGTCTCGGTCGCATTCACCTCAAGTTTGCAGCGAAATCGGTGATGTAGTTAGACACGTCACCGTTCTTTTTACCCATACGCCATAAGCTGTGAACACAAGAACCACACACACAAACACACACAGGGTTAGAGTGCACTGCAGCACAGGGGAAGCAGTGGCGCCCAATGGCATGTTGAGATATCAGTGTGTGTGTGTGTGTAGTGCGCACAAACAATCACTGTGCGTCTGTACTGTATCAACCATTTAACTACAAACTGCAGGTGAACCGAGCACGGTGCGGTGCAGTGTTCATGGTCAGCGTGTTTATGGAAATGTGTGGTTGGGTGTAGTGGCACTTAAATATTTTTGCCTAAATGTTTTCAGTTGTGGTGGCCATAAAAAAATATTGTAATTCAGATGAATCTTATTCAAAAGAAAACCAGACCTAAAACTTAAAGGGTCAGTTCCCACAAATTACAAAAAAAACCTACTTTCTCACCTTTAAGTCCTTTACACACCAGCTGCATTTTTTTTTCGTGCGATTAATTTGCACGTCAATATATTTTTTCGAAACTGTTGTTTTTGTCATGAGTACTTTCACACAGAACATGAATATTAGCGGCGAAAAAAGTGACGTAATTATTTTCGGGACAAGATCAATTTTCTGAGTTTTCACACTGTAAATAAAGGCATCAGCCAATCACGTTGTGAAGAACCGGTTGAGTCTATATTTATGAAACAACAACACGGAGGCTCCATAGTCTGAACCATGACGGCAAGCTTCATTCTCCTTTCAACCTTGAAAAAGGCAGCGCAGACCAGATCCACTCCTTCCGTTCTTACCTTTCACAATAAAAGCCCTATACATATACTATTCACAGGCGAGTATTTCGCATTTTCGATTTGTTTATTCGTCACGTCCCCGGTGTGTAGAGGCCTTTAGTGGTATATAGCCAGGAAGTAGGTTTTGTTTAACTTATTCAGGGTTTGCAATATCCTGCGCTCAAAAGCCATCATTTTGAGATTGTTGCTGCCGACCCAATATATTGCAGATAAATTAACTTTTGTCACAGCAGTGAAACATATACAGTATATGTTTTCCCAGAATCTGTGTATTAGTTACTCTGGATCATTTCTAGAACACACTGTTAAGTTTTATTTCATCAGTAAAGAGTAATTCCAATAACAAATCTGCACATAGTGTGTTCTGTACATTATCCCGAACATTGTTTCTGAGGAAATATTTTTTATGGAACATTTGAAACACCTCAAACCAAATTGTATTGGGATGGAGGCAGAAATCTCATAGCCAGGTTTGCTCGAATAGAACTAGTATGTACAATATGTTGTCTAACCACGAGAGAGAGATAACTGGTTGCTCTGTGTACTCAACCGAAGATTAAAAAACGTGTCAGGTGCTCTTGGAAAACAGGGAAAGAACAGGAAAAACAGGAAGGCAATCCAAGTGGCAACAGGGAAGGAAATATTAAGAAGCCTTTAGTGGCTAAATCATTAAAAAAAAGCCAACATGTTTCAACCACTGTAGGTCTTTGTTAAGGCATTATTTGCCTGATTTTGGAGTGCCTGGATTGCCTTCCTGTTTATCATTGTCTAACCAAGTTGGAAGGCTAATGTGGCCAATCTCAACATCAGGAAGTTGTGTGGGGCTCCATTTAGAGACAGATATCTTAAAACCTGGCCAAATAAAATGAAAACTATCTGAGTGGCTAGATATCCCTAAAGGTGAGTGCAAAAAAAAAGTTGTTTTTTTTTAATCATAATTTGGGTGAACTGACCCTTTAAAAAAAACAAAAAATTCCCTGAAAATAACTGCTGTCAAGTAACTGACGGGGGAATCCCAGGTGGTATATTGTGAGCGTGTACTGGTCTCTTACCCTGTGTTCAGGTTGAGTGTGCTGTGGCTGGGAGTGGCTGGGCTGGCCGTGCTGCGGGGAGGAGGAGTCACTGAGGAGGGTGCGGAGCTGAGAGAGGGGTGGGTGGAGGTGAGGCTGGAAGTCATGGGGCAGACGGGGGACATGGTGGTCACTGTTGTGCTGAGATTGGTCACGGCCTGCGACAGCTGGCTGGACATCTGGCAGAGAGAGAGAAAGTCTGATTCGGACTTCTGAAAAACAGGGAAATGCTTATTATTACTAAATATTCATTAAATCACACAACTAACAAGTGTAAGAGCGATGTGGAGGTTTGATATTTACCATGTGAGGGCTGTAGCAGGGCGGTTTGTGCGTTGGTGGGGCAGTGGGGGGCTGGCTGGGCAGGGGAGGGGTGGCACTGGAGGGATTGATGCGTTTCTCTTTCTGCCGGCGGTTGCAGAACCAGACCCGGATCACCTCCTTCTCCATGCTGAGCTGCTCTGCGATCTGCAGGATCTCTTCTGAGGTAGGCTTCTGGTTCTGCTGGAAGGGACAGAGACAGGGACTCAGATCATTAAAACAGCGCTATATTTCAGCCACACGATGCAGAGCGTTAAAAACACCAAGACGTAAATCATTTGTATTAACACAAAGAGCAGAATCTGACATTTAAAAGCTCTGTGGAAAAATAAGGACTTAACACGTTACTGTCCAGAATTTAGATGATGTTTTAAAAATTCCTGAAACTCATTCTCTGTTACACAATCAATAATCTTTAATCAGATTTTTTAAATTTCTAATGAATTTCAATTTCTTCATTTTTTAAAGGTACAGTGTGTAGGATTTGGCGGCATCTAGTGGTGTGGTTGCAGATTGCAACCAACTGAGTACCCTCCGCTCACTCACACATATCCAAGACTGCGGTAACGTGAGCCAACGAGTGCAAAACCGTGATAACGCCGTTCGCCTCGCTCAGATGCCATCCTCACCATAACAACACCACTTTAGTTTCACAAGCGTGTCGGAGAACCATGGTGGCTTTCAGGTAACGTAAAAACGAAAAACACAACGATTCTTAGTTTCATGTGATTATACACTTATGAAAACAAGTTATGAATATTATATTCTATTTATGCTAATAGATCCCCTGAAATGTCACACACTGTTCCGTTAATTAAATAAAAAGGTTAATATTCTTACCGTCATGAATGCGCGTTCCAGGGCCACGCGTACATTCGTCTCAATGCTGGTTCTCTTCTTTCTGCGGCGACCAGGAAGACCGTCGAAGCCCATAGACGAAGAGGACAGGGAGCTGGGGCTGGGCAGGGTACAGTCTATGGACATGGTCTCTGATGAAGGACAGTATGTCAGACTAATTATAACCGTCATACTCTACGAGCACGTACATTAAACACATGGCGGTCTACATGTAAAGCACTGTTATTTTGATGAGAGCTCACCTGCATCATTGAGCCACTTCTCCAGCAGTGGCTTCAGCTTGCACATGTTCTTAAAGCTCAGGTTGAGGGCTTCAAAGCGGGAGATCGTGGTCTGACTGAAGTCGTTGCCATACAGCTTCCCCATGGCCAAACCAACGTCTCCCTGGTGGACGGATAAAAGAAGTGGTCAAATACATCAAAGATTAATGCTGTGTCTCAATTTGCGTACTTCCTTACCTACACTTGCTATTTTGAATGCATAAGTACGTTCACACTGAGAAGTATGGCAAAATATGTGCACTCTAAGTACCCGGATGTTGTACTCAAAACGGTCAAAGCGTTAAGTGTGGAATACTGGACTCTTCTCACCCTCAACGGGTTGCCATCTTTGCTATGTAGTGGAAGGAGAGGGGCCACCAACCTATTGCAAACTCGTGAAAATGGCGGGCAAGGAAGCTGCAGCGGTTGAAACTGAACTTTACAAATTTAAGTTATACATGTTTTTTTTCACTAAGTACCACGATACTGTAGTCAGGTAAAATCAACTATTGGGCTAATTTATCTGAATTGAATTACTGCCGATACGGCGTGATGTCCGTGGCTGAGTATCACCAGCTGATCGACTGAGCTTGCGGTGAGTGCACAACAGTCATGTGCGATTTGAGACAACACTGCCCTGTCGAAATTCACGCACTACACAAGTAAGTGCATAGCATGCACAGTGTACTACATGGAAAAGTACTAACGGAAGTATCCAAATTGAGACACAGTTTAAGAAATTGCTAACGTAACCTGCACAAGCACACATACTCAGTAGGTGTCTCTCCCTACCTGTGTGAAGCCCAGTTTGATACGTCTCTGTTTGAAAGTGCGGGCGAACTGTTCCAACTCTTCCAGGTCACTGGGCTCCTCGGGGTGAGGGTTCACTGAGGGCACCGTGGTCACACCGCTCACCTCCACGCACTTATCTCGCTGTGGGAGGTACGACGTCGGAGGAATGAAAGTGAGAACGAGAGGAAAGAGACAGAAGTGTTCGTTTATCGCCGGTGCAGAGGCTGTTTTATTTTTCCACTGGCTGAAACTTGAAAGTTTCCTCATACCTGTGCTTGGAGTCCCATTCTAGTTGAAGCAGACAGCAGGCTCCCTTGGTTTTGCTGAGGTAGCGAAATGAGATTTGGTGTCGATAGGAGTCCTGAGAAAAAGAAAAGCAAATTATCACTATAATTATGACCCCAAAAAAACAAACTTATTTCTGCCAAAAACACAAAACACGATCCCAGTGAGAGGCCTGCCCACCTTGCTGGCCCTGCTGTGCCTGTGGGAGGAGGAACTGGGCAGCAGACGGGAGCGAGTGGCCGGGCACCAACACCAACTGCTGAAGCTGCAGCAACTGCTGGATGTCCTGTTCAATTCAGAATGGACAGATCAGAGAGAGAATAACTATAAGAGTCACACAAAAATGTGTCGGTATGTTATCTATCTCTATCTGAGGTGAGGAGCAGATTTGGACGTAGAGAAAACATAGAAGTAGGAGGAAGGACTTTGTTATTGTACAACGTACAGTACGAGAAAAGAAATGGAAAATGTGTGCATTCGTGCAAGGTGGAAACTGTGAATCATGAAATATACACTAGACACGCAAGAAGAATTGTTCCATGGCTGAATACTGGTTCCTCAATCAAGCCGCTCACCAGGAAGTGGCTGTGATTGGCAGTCAGTACCTGGGCGGTGAGCTGGATTGGCTGGGAGAGGGTGAGCTGGGGTGGAGGCGGTGGGACAGGGACACTCTGGGCTGTCTGTTCCTGTGTGCTCTGTCCCTGTCCCTGGGACTGCGCATGGGCCTGCTGCCCTGTTTGTCCCGCCTGTTGCTGCTGCTGCTGCTGCTGCTGCTGGGCTTGCTGATTTGCTGCTGCGGCTGCCTGAGCTTGCTGATTGGCTTGGGCGGCTGCGTGGGCAGCGTGAGCGGCGTGGGCTGCACTGGACTGCTGCACAGCTGCAGCCAGGAGCTGCGCCTGAGCCTGCTGCAGCAACAGCTGCTGCTGCGCTGGCAACAGAGCTGTCAACTGGCGAAGAGAAGGAGGAGAGGAGAGGAGGGGAGAGGAGAGGAGAGGAGAGGAGAGGAGAGGAGAGGAGAGGAGAGGAGAGGAGAGGAGAGGAGAGGAGAGGAGAGGAGAGGAGAGGAGGAGAGGAAGAAGGTATTAAGTAGAAAAGAAGAAAATGGACAGAGGGAGACAAAGTGTTCAAAAAGCAGCACAAGAGAAGCAAGCAGGGTAAAAGCAAAGCAAAGTGTGTGTCTGTGTGCACATATATTATACGTCTGTCTTACCCCTGCTAGCTGGGAGCCGGTCAGCATGAGCTGCGTATGCTGCAGGGCCGTCTGTGAGGGGGTCGGGCCGTGAGACATAGGGAGGGCCGGGGACATCTCGCCACACTCCTCCATCTTATGCTGTGTGGAAGACAAGAAAACGTAAATCGTAAAGGGAGCTTAATGCCCCCCGGAACATTCCCATTATCCCATTGCTGAAAACAGTAATTACACTTCTCCTTTCCAACATAAATGGAAGGTAGTAACTATTAAAAGCACGCCTGCACTAAAAAGACAGAGAGCAAACACACAGGACAGGGAACCAGCCTCCCCTGAACTGGTCTAAAAGGTAAATTAGAAACATACAACTACATGAGCTTACCTGGCTACTCAAGATCATGATAGGCTGCGTTGATTATTGAGTAATTTCAGATTAATGCTCACAATCAGTCACGAGTAAACTGATGTGTCTCTAGTCTGTCTCAGGCAATGAGAGTCTCTCTTTTTCTTGCACAAAGGGATGATCTTTCCTCCCAGGATCAGGCATGTTTGAACTGGCAGGGGGGCGACTCTTCCAGCGTACTGATTTGCATATCTCCCGTGGTATGCAAATTAGGGCAATTTCACCTTTCAGTGAAAGTTGTAGCATTATAGATTCATTTCAATTCTCAATGCGCTTTTGTGTAGGGAGAGTGCCATCATACTCTGAGTGAATTTGTTTACATTCAGGACTGGGTGGAGAGTCGACACATTATGAACCTCGACGTTGAACGCCACAAAAGAACAATTGAATCTGCAGCGATGAATACAAAGCTGAGGCAGCTATACTGTCAATAAAGCTATTGTGAGGAGGTTAAAACACAAAAGATGCACAAACATGAGCAGAGACATACGCACAGACATGCACAGGCAGTTCAGTAACACGAACACGAACACGAACACGAACACACACACACACACACACACACACACACACACACACACACACACACACACACACATACACACACACACTCACCTTGGTGTGGCTCAGGGTTGGTGAAAGGGGAAAGGGATTGACTTTCATTGACTGAGCCTAGAGGAGACGAAACAGACTTCATATCAGGAATTACTGCCAAAAATTAATTTGAATGCATTCTATTTAATTGAATCTATTTTATTTGCTTCCACAAATAGCTGATTTATCAACAGAAATACATTTTTAAATAATTTTGATCTTTTTTAACAATTGTTTTAGTGATTTATCAAGCAAAAAACAACAAACACTCACTGCTTCCAAATGCTTAAATGTGAGGATTTGCTGCTATTCCTTGTTTTATTTCACTGAATATGTTTGGATTTTGAACTGTTAAAACTTTAGTTGGCAGAAAGTTTTTGGCATCATTGGGCAAAAATTCCATAATAACCTTTTAGCATATTGTAATTCAAGTGTTCTGAGAGAAAACTAGACTTCTGCACCTCCTCATAGCTCTGTTTTCAGGCTTTAAAAAATCTAGCCTGTGACGGAAGACTTTGGTCAATCACAGGTCATTTCAGAGAGAGAGCGTTCCTATTGAGCGTTCTTATTGGCTGTGCTCTGGCTGGTGGGCGGTGCTTGGTATTTCCCCCACTGATGCCGGGTCACAAACCTTCTCATTTTACAGATGAACAGTACACTACAAGATGTTTCTGAAAACATTTGAGGATAGAAATAGACATTACAGTGACAGAATATTGATTCATATTTTATCAGCGCTGCCTAGTTTGACCGTTTGATCGGAATTTGCGAGTGATTGACAGCTGCTCAGGGACGGCAGGCTCCAGCTCGGCTCTGATTGGTTGTTTTCCTCCGGTCTTTGAAATCTTGCAGATGCCCTTATAGGAGCACCGGAGGACACAGAGGCACATGATTTTTTTTTCAGATTACCTGTCTCATGTACTACTGTCAGGATATAGTGACCGTTTTATAAAATTAACTTTTTTTAAATCAGATTTGCTCCATTTCTACCCACTGCAGCTTTAAGCGGACAAATCAAGCTATTCAAGATGACACCTTCGCCTCTGAGAAACTGCATTTTTCACTATTTTCCGACATCATATAGACTTAAAGGATAAAATGAAACAGAAATGACAAATTAATCGATCATGGAAATAACCTGCTGTACAACTATTTGAATGGCGCAGTTATCTTTTTTTGCATTTGGTAAAAGAGGTGGGAGATAAACCGTTATAATCACAGGAATCAGACGTACCTGGTGATTTGATTCAGGTCCATTCCGCTCGGAATCTGCGTGGGAGGGAAAGGAAAAAGTGAGAAATTGATCACGTGTTAGAGCACAGTCGCACAAAGCGACAAAAGCGATATACAGTATCATGTACGTACTACTTTTTGTACTATATATATATAAGTACTTTGTATATTTGCTGCCACTAACTGCAGCACATCTTACCCGTGCCCTCCAGCGGTGAGTCAGCCCCGACTTTCTCGACCTCTACTGGCTTTGACATCCTGATATCTGGAACAGGAAGACACACACACACAGATAAATAAGTCAGCAAGGTTGATTCTTAAATCTGTGTCAGAGAAAAAAAAAAAACGCAGACAGAAGCAGAACACATTTACGAAGCAGCTATAGGTCATCCGGATCTCGATGACGAAAGGGGAAAGCGGATGGCCAGGGCGTTGACTTTAGATAGGTTAGAGTGTTTTCAGGTCATAGACCGGGCCTACACACTGTACACCAAACAATGCGGCTGAATCATTCACAATTTGAATCCAGCCCACATTCATTCATTCTTTCCAATTAGTGGTTTAACAAAAGAGTGGGCTGACCAAAGGTGTTTGCTAGTTCTAAATTTAACTCCCAAGGTGTTTACGTGGGAGCAGCTCAACACTTTGTGTGTCATTCACCGTGAGACCACATCGCTTCTGATACTGTATTGGGACGGTCCCTGTAGCAACAGCAGTGAAGGGAGGGAGGCAGCACATTTAAGTCTTTTAAATCTATATGTTACTAAAGAAGTGGAGCATTTTGAGATGGGAATTAGGAGGATATGAGAAGAGTTTTGAGAGAATATGTGTGTGTGTGTGTGTGTGTGTGTGTGTGTGTGTGTGTGTGGTTTATATGTCTGTATACTTCTGTGTGTGTAGTAGTTTTGTTTTATGGCATCAACTCACTACAAAACTTTTTATTTGTCTGAAACCACAAACTGAAAGACGATTTTTTTCTTGTGTCCATTTGAAACCTTTTTTTTTTCCTCTCAGGTTCTCGCTCTCCCTGACACACACACACACACACACACACACACGCACACACACACATGCACACACACACACGCAGCTACTTCCCTTTTGTGAAAACATGCAAATCTGCCCAACGACCAACTAATTATATCTGCCACCTGCATAATAAACTCTCAGTCTCCCTCCTTCTTTCTCTCTCTCCCCTTCCTCTCCCCTTCCTCTCCTCTCTCTTCCTCCTGTTGTTTCTCACGTTTCAGACGAGAGAGCGCTGACACACTATTTGGCACATTTTAATTCCCCCATCAGCTTATTCCTGCGTTTTAACTAATACGACACACTAAATACACTCATTTGACTTAACTGCAATGCCAACGAGCGAGCGGTCAAGCACGGTTTTCACCATCGGGGGGCAGCAGTGACACGTGGAGAAGAAGACTGCTCCACTGACCAGCGCTGACCTGATGCCACTTTTCAAATATTCATTATAAAAAGACAAGAACTTACAGATAAAATGAGCCACTCCCTGATCAAAAACACGTTTGTTTCAGTGAGAACGGTGGACTTTGGTACATGCAGTGTGTTTAGGGGAAGGGGGAAGTGGCGATCAGCTAGAAAAGCTCCACTCTGCCGCCACAATGGTTATAACCTGTGGTCAAGACACACACACACACACACACACACACACACACACACATACACACACACACACACACACACACACACGCACACACACGCACACTGACCGCAGGATTTCCACAAATAAACGGACTTCTGCTAAGAAGCTAATTTGGTCACCAAGCATGTGGATGCAAACATCTGGTTAAACTATTATTAGGGTCGATTATTTGTGGTTATTCCAGCATTACATGTGGCTCCTGTTCTGGCATTATATGGCATCATGGCTACTAGTGAAACCAAAAAAAAATGTCCAGTGTTGCTCTATTACTGGTACAAATGTAAAGTCTTCCTCTCAAGGTGCACACATTTAAATCTTTAACAACTGAAATGCAATATTAATAATTTGTGTCACTACTATGGCTGTCAATCGATTCAAATAGTTAATCGCGATTAATCGCAAATTAATCGCCCATTTGTTATCTGTTCAAAATGTACCTTAAAGGGAGATTTGTCAAGTATTAAATACTCTTGTCAACATCGGAGTGGGCAAATATGCTTATTTTATGCAAACGTATGTATATATATATATGTATTATTGGAAATCAATTAACAACATAAAACAATGACAAATATTGTCCAGAAACCCTCACAGGCACTGCATTTAGAATAAAATAATATACTCAAATGATAACATGGCAAACTCAAGTCCAACAGGCAACAACAGCTGTCAGTGTGTCAGTGTGCTGACTTGACTATGACTTGCCCCAAACTGCATGTGATTATCATAAAGTGGGCATGTCTGTAAAGGGGAGACTCGTGGGTACCCATAGAACCCATTTTCATTCACATATCTTGAGGTCAGAGGTCAAGGGACCCCTTTGAAAATGGCCATGCCAGTTTTTCCTCACCAAAATTTAGCGTAAGTTTGGAGCGTTATTTATCCTCCTTCGTGACAAGCTAGTATGACATGTATCGTGTAGTATCTTCACTCTAGTTTTAAAACTGAGCCCGCTACAGCAAGTAGCAAAAATTGCAAGTTTCATTAATGCGTTAAAGAAATTAGTGGCGTTAAAAACGAATTTGCGTTAACGCGTTATTATCGCCTTAACTTTGACAGCCCTAGTCACTACATTGGACTATATTGTGCTCCGATCATCAGTATGTGCAGTGTGCAATCCCAAAGCCAGATCCACCATATAAAATGATTGTCCAGCTCATAAAACAGCTGTAATGTGAAGTTCCTAAAGTGCTGCCTCTCGTGCTGTGCTGCCCGCTCGCAGGACACCCGGGGAAGGTGTGTATTGATTCATGGTTCAAAATGGCCTACAGACAGTAGCATGGTGGATAATGTGGTCAGTAATACAGTAGCGGGACAGTATATCAAGATGCTGTGTCTTTTTCTCACTTCCCCTCCCGACTTCCCCTTGTACCGGGTTGAACGCAGAGTGCTAAACCCAACACTTACTGTCAGCGAGGCTATTAATATTAGCCTGCTCTCTCTCCTTCTCTTTCACTCGATCTTTTAAAAAAAACCCTCCCCTCTCTTTTACAACACATTGCTGCACACAAACACACAACTGGTTTTACTTGACACAAAGCAGAATGTTTTTTACAATTTGAGTGAATTTGTTTAAATGAGTATGAGAATAAGAGGCTCCTTGCTCTTCTTTGTATATGTGCTACAAAGCTAATTTAGTGTTAAGAAGCATTTTTCAAAGGTTAAATTACTGTGTGTATTTCGTGCCTCATTAAGACGTTATACTAATCTTACAGCAAAGCTCAGGGTTTAGCTTTGACCCAGTGTGACCAGAGAGCTGCACCATACTGGCTGTATCTTAAACAGAGGAGCACATTTAATGCTGTATAATCCTGTGTCATGAATAAATGATGCAATAGAAAATGAACAAGGAAGGAGTGTCTGTGCTCAGTCTGGACTGTTTCTGTTATTCTCCTCTGGGTATTTTGGCTGAGATGAAACTCCGCTGTAACTACCCCAAACCCCCCGCACCATCACCCCACTTCCTGATTCAGGACACAACCCCAGCACCAAGGGGGGTGTCTGGGAACTGGAGTCATCACACCGACTAATTACAGATTTAAAAAAATCAAGAAGCACTGATCGGTGCCGATTTTGATTGCAAATAATTATTTTTACATTTAAAACTGAGCGTCAAAGAGTTGACTATCCAGCTCAACAGCTTTCGCACATCTGGATGAGGATGAAGACTTTTTTTTATTTTACCAGGAAGTCCCACTGAGATCAAAAATCTCTTTTACAAGAGAGACCTGGCCAAGGTAGCAGCCATACAAAATCACAACACAATAAAATACATAAAACAGCTGTTTAACACAGTGGCCTCTCAAGTAAAACCACCACATGCCTCTATCACCACAGTTTTTATGAAGCCCTTGAATTCTTCAATGGATATGAATGTTTCTAATTTTAAAGCTTTTTTTGTAAATTATTCCATTCCCAAGGTGCAAAGTAGGAAAATGCAGTTTTCCCCACATCTGTCAAAACCTGGGGTACATAAGTTGATGTTAAAATTTTAAGAATGAAATAAGGAGCTGAACAAAAAAAATTAAGAATAAATAATGGAGAAAAAAATTTAAGAATGGAGCCAGAATTGACGAGGAAAAAGTAAGAAGCTAAAGGAAAACCTGTGAGGTCACAGCAGCAACAGGCTGTGCTGCTGACACTGTGCTGCTGACGTCTGTATTAATAACTACTTATGATACTTAAAATGCTAAATATGAACTCATTAAACACCTTATGAATAAAAGCAAATGCTGCTGGAAGATAGACAGATGTCACTGTGGAAGGCCTTTGTCAATGAGAGCCTCCCTGACAGTTTGCAGAATTATGTTCATTTTTCAGTGAAAAGAAATATATATATTTTCCCTGCATTGATGCACTTTGAGCAGATGTGTGAGGCTGTAAATGCAGGAGGTAATAAAATTACATTGATCTCACCATTCATTAAAATTGGGGGGAAATTCCTCATTTATTCACATATAATTCTGGCATAAATTAGCAAAACTGCAGACCTATTTATTCGACCTTAATGGTTGTAGAAAATGCCTCATAATTTTTAACTAAACTCAATTAATAATGAATTTATTTCTGATATTTCTTTTTTTGCATTAACCTTCTAAACTAATATGGATAACAGTGTTTTATTTGCATTGTGATCTAATGTGGTGTATTCTTGTTTGGTGCTCAGGATGCGTCACTCTGGTCAGAGGAGCAACTTACCGAAGGTCACAGCAGTGACAACATCAGTGTTGAGATGTGACCCTGTGATTTTTACGCCATGAATCACTCTCTGATAAATAACGTATGTCATCAAAGAAACTTGTAATTTTTAAGAAATCAGGACATCAAAGACTGAGAAATGTGAGCTAATTGACATTTAAAAAAAATGTATTTCTGGTAATTGCTAGTGAGTCATTTAACAGCCTGCTGTGCGTTTATCTTACGACTCGCTGCCTGTCGGTCAACTGAGACGGCTTCTGGCACGTCTTCCCTCGGCCTGAGCTGACCACCACGACAAGGCTGAGGGGCGAGAAGAGTCACGCTCTTCTGCTTTGTTTTCATTTCTAAATACTGAGAATGACAGCTTTTTTTTAGGCATTTCCTCTTTTGATTATCTGTTTTTTTTTTTAAACAAGCATCTTTGTATCTGAGTGCTTTAAAATGAATTAATTGACATGAATTCAAATTTGAAAATGGGCAAAACATCAGTGCAACCCCCCCCCCCAAAACACCTCCAAGACACACACACACACACACACACACACACACACACACACACACACACACACAGAAAGTTAACACTGGCTTGAAAGTTGCACGGGAGGAAACCTTATCAGCTAAATATCTATAACCCGAAATGCAACACTGCCGCAGTGCCAAACAATAAAAAGAAAATGTGTTTTATGATGACAGATGACAAAATATAGAAAAATACCGGCTGCAACACTGGTTTAACCGGCACGTTCCAAAAGACATTAAGAAAAACTTTTTTTTTACTCTATTTTCCTCAAGTTCTTTTTAGCATTCAGTATTCAGTATAAACACAAATACTAACACACACAGAGGCATGCTATGGGCTGGCGAGGTGTCTGACCTTTCCCTCTGCCTGCGACAGGCGTCCATCCCTCCATCCATCCATCCATCATCCCTCCATCCATCCACATCTTTCTCTTCGTACCACCTCTCGCTCTTTGATGTTCTCTAATTAGCTGAGCTTGTTAGACCCAGTGGCATTAATCAACGGCGTAGACACAGTTCTCTCTCTCTCTCTCTCTCTCTCACACACACACACACTCACTCACACACTCACACATACACACACAGTGCCCTCTCCCTCACGCAAAGCTTAATTGGTGTCGGTAAATGAAGGCCAGCAGAGAGAGAGAGGGCTGCACAGACAGTCACTCACCTGGCAACCACATACTGAAGAAGTCCTTTGCTGCTATTGCTGCCGTCTTGGTCATATCTGTGTCTGTGTGTGAGAGAGTGTGTGCGCGCTACGTAAAGAAAAACTCTCACTCTCTCCCCCTCTCTCTCTCTCTCTCTCTCAAACCAAAAAAGGAGGAGTGTGTATTAAATCATATGGTTGAGAGAATTACTCTCTCTCTAGTCCAACCCCCCCCCCATCAGAGCCCCACCTCCTCCCCACATCCTGCAACACAACAGGAAGTAAGCCTCAAAAGAGTAGGAACTCGGCAGAGGAGACAAAAAAAAAATACAAGACAAAAGAAAGAAAGAAAGAAAGAAAGAAAGGGGGACACGCAAGAGGTTAGAGAGTGGGAGAGTGAGTGAGCGAGGAGATCGAAGAGATAGACGAGGTGAAAAAGAGGGGGATGACGGGTGCCGACGGAAAGTGATGGCGCGGCTGGAAACAGACGATCACACACACACACACACACACACACACGCTCACTCACAAACGCAAGAGAAAAACAGCAGACTTGACATTCTGACCGAAGAGTGTGTGATACGTTTGCACGATATACCTTCAAAAAACCTATCCAAAACTTAACTGAGCAGAGTTTTTCCTCAACTCTAAGCTGTCCTCTGTTTTGTCTACCATGAGTCATGACCATCTCTCCTTGGTCATGTCTGTGTCTAAATGTGTGGGGTTGTTGTTAGCGAGTACATCAGTGGGAGTTAAAGGTGGTCTGTCGAGAGAGGTCGGCACCAACGCGAGAAGATGTGAGACATCCTCGAGAACATGTGAGACATCCTCGGCTAAGTTTGCCAGCCACAGCTCCACTCGAACCCGAGCGGAAGGAAAAATTCACTCACTGTACCACTGACCACCCCACACTGTGGGCTGAGAAAGCCACACCACGAATCTCTACATGTGACGGGTAGATACGACATGAAAGTGGAACATTGCGGATGTGAGCCACTATCAGTGCCGCCCACTCGGATTAACAGACTGAGAAGCTGCTAAATAAGTGAAAATTTGGAATGATCTCGAGGAAGCAGAAGAGCATGTTTCAGCAGATATACTGCCTAGATTTTCAAATCTCAAAGTGACAACGTGCTGCTCTGACAGTGGGCCGAGCCGACCACAAGGTGGCACTCTTGATTCTCTAATCCTGAGGAAAAAATGAGCTCCATCCACGGGAGAGGGGACGAGGCAGACCACTGATCACCCTCCCTCCCTCCCCCTTCCTTCCTCCCCTGGTCCGAGTTCACTAATTCAAAAGCTAACGGCAGCAGAGTTCCCAAGTTTAACCTTATAAATACTTTATGTGGTGATTTACAACAGCCCAATGTACTGCTGGATGGACGCTCACTAAGAAGTGCATATGGCGCTGCACTGGAGGTGCTCTCTGTTATAAAATCTGTCCTCCAATACATACAAATACTGACGTTCTGAGATACGTACATTTATATTTACCATGAGGACAATACCAGTACAGAGACGGTACACTGCTTTCTTTAAAAAACTCACAAATGCACTTGTTTTTTGGTAAATAGCTGGATTTACAGCTGAGACGATTAGTCCATTAATGATTGGTCAACTAACTAACTAACTAGCCGCAGACTATTTTGATAATCGATTAATAATTTCGGTCATTTTTAAGAAAAAATGGACCAAGGATTTGCTGCTTTTCTTTGGCCTGATGATCCTATAAAACAAGGAATATGAGGATGCCCCCTCAGACTCTGTTTTATGACATTTTATAGACAAATGATTTATTAATTAATCTAGAAAATAATCTGCAGATTAACGGATAATGAAAATAATTGCTAGTAAATTAGGTGCTATTCAAACAAACAACCAATATCACAGTCCAACACCTTAAGGTGCAGGCTGGACACCAAACAAACAAATCTTCAGTTTCACAAATGTATTATGCCGCATTGTTTTCGTGATGATGTTTTGGCCTTCATCATTAGGACATGAACGGACAGAGGCCTGGCCTGGCCTGGCCTGGCCAAGGACAGTGACAGACTGCGCGTTGGGGAAGGGGCGTTTCTCTGGGTCAGAGGTCGTCTGGGCAGCCTGGCTTTGGCCGTGACCTTTGTTCAAACTCCAATCTACCCGCGTAGCTACCAAAGTGAGTGTCTTTGTGTGCGTGTGCACATTTGTTTGAGTGGCTCCAATAGGTGGCTGGTGAATCTAAGTACGCTCTATATGTGTGTGTGTGTGTGTGTGTGTGTGTGTGTGTGTGTGTGTGTGTGTGTGTGCGTGTGTGTGTTGTACAGTTCATGGCCATGGGGGGCCTTCCTGCCCCAAGGAGGTCTGAGCCTTGGTTACCATGGAGACCAGACCTAGCAACACTCCAGCCTCGCCACTTAGATGATTTTGGGCCGACGGCAAATGGTCTCAATTGAGAGACGACATTTTAACACGTTATAACAGAATGTGATATTATTAACTTGGGAAATAGAAGAAATAGATAAATAAGAAGAAATTAGTAATTACTTTGATTATTTTTATTAGGGAATATGAGTTATGAGTGTGTTTTGGACACCACCAGAAGTTATGTCCTTTAGATAATAAACACACACACACACACACACACACACACACACACACACACACACACACATATATATATATATATATATATATACACACATATAATCTGATAGTGGGACCCCAGGGAGGAGGATGGGGGGAGGCTGAGGCCTCTAGAGCGCCATCAATCACTCCACTGTCAGAGAGAGAGGGAGAGGCAGGGAGGGAGGGCTGGGGGGTTACTAAGAGGGAGAAAAAGAGGACTAGTAAAGAAAAAAAAGAAAGGGAAAGAGTGATGGGAGTGAAGGTGAGGGATAGAGAGACAGGAATAAAAAGATTGGAGAGAGGATGCTAGCTGGGGGTGAGGACGCTGTGTGTGTATAATGGGTCATTGCAGGGACAATTCAGAGGTCTCCAAACCAGTTCAGCATCCCTCCACGGCTCGGGTCCTCCTATATCTAGTGCAGCCTCAGGCCTGCTGCACACTGGCTCTAATTCATATAATCCATCATATTCCTCTTCTTGTAGAGGGGACAGAGCGCGGCTCAGTGATGGACCCACCAAGTCCTATACGCAGTCCGACAGCAGGACTCTATTCTGCAAGGTGAGAGATTTAAAATCCAGTCTGGTGTATAGGTGTGTGTGTGTGTGTGTGTGTGTGTGTGTGTGTGTGTGTGTGTGTGTTTGCAGGTGTAGCCCCATGAGGAGTTGCAGGATTATAAACAGTAGGTCTAGCGGTGTGGAGACTACAGAGGTTGAGGTTTTGTATGAGAAGCAGCAGGGGCTAAAACACACTCACACTGTTGGCTACCATGGGACCGGCGCCATCTCACACACACATACACGCCGCCCACACCTTTACAACACCTATTCCTCTCCTGTCCTAATACCTCTCAATCGCTCCTCTTCCTCTCTGGCCCCTCCATCCTTCTCTCACACCATTCCCCTCCTCTCTATATCATCTCGGCAGCCCATAGGGAGCCGAGGCTTGTCTAGACAGACACCGCTCTCTCCCACGGCGCTACCAAGGTTGAAGCTCAAATCTTTTTTCTTTCGCTCCTCTCACCCCCTCTTCTTCTTCTTCGTCTTCTTCTACTGGCACAAGAGCGGAGGGTCTACTGGGAGGAACTGGTGGCCTTCATCGCCGTCTTGAGGAACACTGAGGTCACTTTAGACCAAACTGCTCACTTACACTCACAAAGCGAGCTGTTGTGTGGAACAAGCCTTCATATTCCCTCCAATTAAAATACAAAAAATGGGTGTGCTTTAGTTATGGCAACCATCACCTATGTGCGCTCCTTCCACCCCCCGTACCCTCTTTTCACCTCGCCGTGTTCTTCACCTGCTTTGCCTCTTTTCCTTCAAACCCTCTCATCATCATCATCATCATCACACTTTTTTCTTGCGACCTTCCCCCTTTTCTCCAATTCAAACTTTCTCTTCACCTCCCCTGTCTCTCTCTTTCTCTCTCAGACCTGCTGGTCAGCAGCAGCTGTGACATCACTGGCCACTGTTCTCGGCTCGGATTGGACACTCGGCCACGTTGCCAGGCAACAGCAGTGAAAGGTCTCAGTGCGAGCGTGTGTGTGTGTGTGTGTGTGTGTGTGCCCGTGTTATGTGTGTGTTTATGTCTGTTTATAGCTACGTGAGTGAAAGGTGTGTGAGCGATTTTCCTCGCCTTGCCCTTTATCTGTGCATGAAGAATGATCAGAACAGATCTGCTTCTGCGCTTTATCTCAGATCAAAGCATGTAGATGATTGGGCTGCTTCGCCACTCTCCCTCCACCACAGAAGAAGAGGGATGCGTGTGCATTGCGTTAATGAAAAAGAAAGATGGGGCGAGTGTGCGGGCGTGTCAGTGTCTTGCACTTGCGTCGAACCAAATAAATGTGTACGTTGGTGTCGAATATGTGTCTGTATGTTGTGTGTGTGTGTCTAAATGTGTGTGTGTGTATGTGTGTGTGTAAGCCCCCGGGAGCGGGTGGTTATTGTATCTGACACAGCGGCTCTTTCTCGCGCCTCATATTTCTGGGCCGATCGATTCCTCTGACTCCCGACAAGACAATAATCGCACCTCCCTCTCTCACTCCATCACTACCATTATTACTGACCTCCCCGGGGAACGAACAGGGTGGAGGGAGGGAGGGATGAGGAAGGAAGGAAGGATGGTGGGAGGGAGGGAGGGTGAGGGATGAGAGGGGGACACGGAGTTGACAAAATGAGCCTATGATGATGAAAAAGCAAAAAGGGACAATGTTGAATATGAGGCGGCCTGGAAAAGGGACATGAGCGGGGCAGAAAGGAAAAGAGGGGTGAGAGCGCGGTGACGGAGGGATGAGTTCCGAGGGAGAAAAGAGAGCGGGAAAGATAGGGATGTGACATCTGTGGTGAGGTGATGGAGTGAAAGAAAGAATGAGAAAGTACAGGAAAAAAGAAAACAAAGAAAAAGCGAGCAGTATAGATCACGGCGAGAAAAGAAAGGAGGAAACAAGTCAAGGAGTGCAGAGACACGGAGCGCCGAACGGAGGGATAATAACGGAGAGAATTAGTGGAGGAGAGATGAAGGATTCGCACTATCTTCTTCTAATAAAGGAGAGAATGAGAGACAGGGACCGAGGGAGGGAGATGGAGGGGGGGAGGGAGCGGCGGGGGGGTTAGACTGAGGTGAAAGAGGGAGAGAGAGACAGAGAAATATATAGGAACACACTCACACACGCACATATAGAGCGATGGCTGTAGCGCTGTGGAGGTCAGCGCTCAGAAATATTATTAAATTGACAAGAGTACAATAGTTGATTGGCAGGCTGACTCCAGCACTGCCATTCAGTGGAGAAGAATGGAGATAGGGACGTACACACACACACGTACACACACACACACAAAATGCATGCACATCTGCAGTTTCACAGAACAATCAACACAGCATGTAGAAATGTAGACACACACACACACGCTGTCTTTTGTCTGTTTGGTTGCGTGCACGTGTGTGTCGGCGGTTGCCTGCGCGAGCCTGTCACTGCTGTGTCTCTATGCTTTGAATCCAGATTACAATTACAGTAATTGGCTCTCAATTCAAGGGATTGCTGTTTGACCCCCTCACCTCTCTCTCTCTTTTCTCTCTCGCTCGCTCCCTCACCCACCCCTCCTCCTCATCAATATTCCTCCGCCTCCTCTCTACCTGTATCGCTACATCCATCTTTCTCTGGGTGCAATCCCTCTCCTTTTCTCTACCTTATCCGCACCCCCCCCACCCCATATACACTTCATCCCCAGATATAACTATCCTTCCTTCCTTTCTGTTTTCCATCCATCCTACTCCCTCGCTGTTTTACTTCTTTCCTCATCACACCACCATTTTTGCCACTTTTCCTCCCCCTTTCTACCTTTTTCCCCGATAGTTGGGGAAGCGGGGAATCTATTGTATACTTTATTCATGCTGTATTTATTATGGAGAGATAGCTGCTCAGCTATACAGTCGGGGGGGATATAGCGTGCATTTGGGGAAAAGAGGTGAAAGAGCGCTAGATAAAAAGACGGAGGTAAGGAAAGGGGGTGATAGAGGTGGTGGTGGTGGTGGTGGTGGTGATGGTGATGGTGTGCTGGGGAGGTGGTGGTGGTGAAGCGAGCGAGGAGGAAGAGGAGGAGGAGGGGGGTTAGGAAATTGGTCTGGCTAGCGGAACAGCTTTTCACCTCTCTCTCTCTCTCTTTTTCTCTCTCTCCCTCTCTTTCTCTCTCCCTCTCTCTATTCTGCTTTGTATTCTGCAGAGATGACAGGGGGAAAGCTTTATTGCTCCGAGTTTGTATCGATCGGGGCCCCTCTAAGGGGGGAGGCCGGGGGACGCGCTGAGCAGACCTTTTCTCAACGACCGCGGCTCCAACAACCACCCCCCCCCCCCATTGCCCAAGCCTCCCCTCCTCTCCTCTCCTCTCCTCTCCTCTCCTGCCCACCCCCCTCTTCCTCCTCCTCCTCCTCCATCCAAACCCTCCTCTTGCTCGCTAGCTCGCTCTGAAATTCAAATTCAAGGCTCTTATTCTCAAAGGTTAGGAGAGGAAGAGCACGAGAAAGCAAGAGAGACTGAATGAAAGAGAGACGGAGGCGTCTGGCTTCTTTCCCCTGACTGAGGCCCTGAATGGAGCTGGGATCTGATAAGAAGAGCCCACAAACACAAACAAGGGAAGAAATAGAGAAATAAAGGAGAGCAAAAGGAAGAGGAATACATCAGCCCCCTTCTTTTCTTCCTCATATCCTTTCCTCTCTTACTGACTGCCCCCCCGTCCGGTCCTCCATCCCTACTGTATCTCCTTTTTTTTTTTTTCCGAAGAGAGAATGATTTTGTTGACAGGTGAAGAATGAGCCGGATCCGGGCATGCATAAACCTCTCTGCTTCTGTCCTCATTAGAGGGACACTAGGAGAGCTGGGGATCCACGGGAGACAGAAAGAGCCCATGTGGATCACACGGACAGAATACTCTATTTATCTACAGTATTTCAATGAGTGCAAAATAAGAAAAAAAGAAAAGAAAATCACCTCTCACACCGGCTTGCAAAACAGGAATCTCAACAAAGCAGAGACAAGAATCAAAATAACAAATCGCCGCGCTTCAGGCTTCTTATTTCACCTCTTCTGTTTGACAAGCATTAAATAAAAAGGGGGCAAGACCCAACGTCAACGCCACAGCCAACTGACCAAACACTTGACTCATACATGGAAGTGTCCTTGTACACACACACACACACACACACACACACACACACACACACACACACACACACACACACACACACACACACACACACACACACACACACACACACACACACACACACACACACACACACACACACACACACACACACACACACACAGCCTATTTATCCGTTAATGGCATGCACAGTGCTGCGGCGAGGCTGGGGAGAAGAACAGATTGTCCATCAGGGGGGTACAGGGTTCAAGTCCATGACCAGAGGGCTAGAGGAAGGTTAGGGGTTTGTAGGTTCAACTCCCAGGGGGCGAGGAGGATCCCTGCTGTCTCCCGTCCGACCCCAGCCCCCCCTAGCCCCCTAAACCTCCTCCAGGACAATATAACCCCACTGCATCACCTCCCTCCTTTTCTCCTCTCCATCCCGCTGCTGGCCCTTTTAAGCCCTGCTTAGTCTGATCACACACGTGTAAACCTGAGCCTAGCCTCCAGACTCTCTCCATTTGTCTCAGATGTGCACGTGCATGCGCACATGCCGGCCTGCTCATAAACAAACACACACATTCAATCTTACAGATAACTCACTGATGCACAAACATATTCATAAAAACCCAATACACCCTTACAATTCAAATACAAATGATTTGCTATCTTCTGCTTTCACATATGACAGCAAATCATTTTATTTTTGACCTAGATCAGAATTGAAACGGCTTCTTTCCTTTTCCAACTCCATCTCACTTACTCTTCTTGTGGTAAAGACCAAACAGAAACACAGCGTCGCCTCAGCTATCAGCTGCAGCAGATGTGAGTGGATATGAGATATTTGTGTAAACATTGGATACATATACTGTATATATAGTATATATTGTCATTGATATTGCCTGTGTGGTTTACGTGCAGCTCCAGATTGAGTTTGCTGATAGAGTATACATCATAGACTTCTGCTGGCTGCTACATGTCTGATTCATAGAAGAATGCATGTGCGCATGCATGCACGCACTTGCACACATACACGTGCATGTGCACACGCACTTGCACACACAGCACAATAACCTGCAGGCCTATAACCTGTCTTGTTGGCTGGATGGGTTGATGCATTATTAAACACGTAGGATTTCATATGTAGAAACAGAATATGAATGCTGCACTGGGTCCACCTGCGGACATTCGCTTCTTCACTCCAGTCTTCACTCTTTTTCTTGAAAGTCTTTAACTTCTTACTAGGGCTGTCAAAGTTAACGCGATAATAACGCATTGACGCAAATTCCTTTTAACGCCACTAATTTCTTTAACGCATTAACGCAATCGATCTATCGGAGGTTGTAGCGGGCTCAGTCTTACTAGAGTGAAGATACTGGTATCTACTGATACTTGAAAAACCTAAGGAATCCATTGGTACCAACCATGTCATACTAGCTTGTCGAGAAGGAGGCTAAATAACGCTCCAAACTCGCGCTACATTTTGGCGAGGAAAAACTGTCGTGGCCATTTTCAAAGGGGTCCCTTGACCTCTGACCTCAAGATATGTGAATGAAGCTCCCCTTTTCCCTGTTAAAGCTGGGGTAGGTAGCTGGGGGTTTTTTTGGGCATCATTGGGCAAAAATTCCATAATGACCTTTCAGCATATCGTAATTCAAGTGTTCTGAGAGAAAACTAGACTTGTGCACCTCCTCTTAGCTCTGTTTTCAGGCTTTAACAAATCTAGCCCGTGACAGGAGACTTTGGTCAATCACAGGTCATTTCAGAGAGTTCCTATTGGCTGTTCAACAAATGCAGATGCGTGCACACGTCCCTTCAGATGGTGAAAGTCTGATTCAATGGCGGAAAGTCCTGCAGAAAAAGTTGCTATTCCAGCATTGGCAACAACTGGCGACACTGCAAAGTATCCCAAAAAAGGAAGACAGACTTATGAAAGAGCCTAAAAAAGAGTCTGGCAATAAACGCAATAAAACATGTGTCAATATCAGCGAAGCGTTTCAGAGATGGAGAGAAAATGTTGCTAATAGTTTAGCCTTCTGCTAACCGTAGCCACAGCCTCACGGCTGAGGCTATGTAGCTAGCTACGGTAGTACTCGTACAGGTTACTGTATGAAGTGCGTTGTGTTCGTCTGGTGGGAGGGGCTTAGGACAAAGGGGGAAAGCTGCAGGAGGAGGGCTGTATTTCCAAATTCTGATGTTTTTTTTAATCTGACCTACCAGATGGTTTGTTACACAGAACCATCTGAGAAGCCGTCATTGGAAACTGTTTAGAAGAGGGCAGGCTCTTTCAAAAAATACGTGGCAGGTGATTGGATGAACCATCTGTCAATCAAACTCGACCAGTCGGACTCGGGAAAAGAGCGAAAACATCTTTTCCATCGAGAAAAGTCTTCAATGTCGTTCTTTGCTCTTCTTTCAACGAGGAAATACTCTCCAGTTCTGATATAACTGATGCTACTGCAGCATCTACGCTAACCTCTTCAGGAGCCGCCATTATTGTTTAGAACTAACAGTCGCCTCTCCGTGTCGCCACACAACGCCTAAGCCACGCCCGTAGCTGCCAGTTGCTCCTCACGGGACGCTGATTCGCCCGTTGTCTGGCTTGCCGGACACAAATGCATTACTTGAAGCCTGACAAGATGGATTTTCGTGTGATATGTGATCCCGCAATTCTCGTGTGATCTCGTGACATTGCGAGAATCCAGCTGCCATGCAAAGTTACGTTGTTTTTTTTCGTCTTCCAGAAAACTGCCTACCCCAGCTTTAATGGTTTGTTTTGTGGAGGTCTTCCTTACCTGAATCGAGGGTTTAAGGATAGAGGGCGTTTTAAAGACCTCTGAGACAAATTTCTGACTTTGGGCGATATAAATAAAATGGACTCAATTTGACTTGTGCTGCTTTATTAAAGGCTCTAATTCACCAGATACAATCTGTAAAGAAAATGGATCAATTAGAGTATGGAGTGGGGCCTTCTACTGGTCAAGGATGTCCGCTTCGACGTCACAAATGAGAGATCTTATAATGGAGATGACAGGCCACAGTCTAGATGGTGAATGTATAATGCATCATCCTGACAATTATGGGCCTGAGTCATCAAAGAAAGCTGCCGTAACCAGGTGAAAACCACTGATTAACCAAAAGGCCCACACACGAGGAGCGGTCGAACGGCAACTAAACCACAACACGAGCGCTGTGTGTGTTTACATCTGTAGGGCGGGCGGGCCGGGCCCTGGCTCTCACGGTAATCGATGAACGAGGGAGGAAAGGGAGGCAGCGGGCGAGGCAAGGATGTGTGTGGGGGAGGGCGGGTGGGAGAAAATCGGTAAAGAAAGCAGGTTATCTCTCGTGATTAGGGGAGGGGGAATCCCCGTCTGGAGGGGGGGAGGGCGGGGTGGGTGAGGAGGGGTGAGGGAAGACCGGGGTTCATTGATAAAAAGCGAGAGAGGGAGGGAGAGGGGAGAAGGGGAGACTATGTTTGGCATCGAGAGAGAGCAGACAATTATCTGTATTGATTAGAGCGGCCCAGTACTGTGAAGACTGAGAAAACTATGACTGGATCAATAGAGAGAGAGGGGGAGAGAGAGAGAGAGAGAGGGAGTAAGAGAGAGTTAGAGGATAGACAGACCAATAGAGAGAAACAAACGACAGATATAAAAGATACATATAATGCCAAACATAAAGACATAGAAACATAGTTTATGGTGCAAAGCGAAGTCAAAGACCCAAGGTGGCATAAACGGTAAGAGGGGGGAGTCGGAGGGGAGAGACAGGGAGAGTCAATGAAAGCACAAGGAGATACATTACATTGTTGATGTCATTACTCTTTATCATTGATTTGTCAGCACAACCACAGAGTTCATTCAACAAGCCCACCAGAGCCCTCCCATCACCACAGCGCACAGCCAAGCAGCGAAGAGACTGAAAAAGACATTAACTAAATACACACTGATGGGCGAATTCACAAAGAATGGATTGCGGCCGCTGATAGCACCATGAATTGCGCATCACGTGCAACCGCTATCTGCCCCGTCCCAAGGTCCGATTCACAAAATATATTACGCTGCCATGATCACTGGAAAGTCTGAAACCCCTTATAAAATACGCTTCAGTTTCCACCAACTCTCTGAAGACGCTAATAATTTCACTGTGTGGCTGTTAGCGCTGATCTTGATCTCATTTGCACAGAAAGGGGATCCAAATGTCTGCACATTACCTAATTTAAACATGAGCAAATAGCAACGAGACGCTATTTGCTTGGCAGCACAGTTAGTAGAGCTGTGCATTGACAAGAATCTGGCGATACGATACGTATCATGATATATATTGCGATATACTGCGATACAGTAAGCAAGGAGAAATATTGCGATTTTTTTAATCTAATTTGAGGAAAACTGTCATAGTATAAAGAACACACCACCATATGGATAAAATCTGAGTAAAAAAAAAAAGTCTACTTTTTTTATGCAATCAGAACAGTGGGATCTGTATTTGCAATTATCACAGTCCCTGTAACATCCAACATCTTAGCACTACTTTGAGAGGGCACATAGTATTGGCTGAGTTAATCTTTGCATGTAAGCTATTAATTAAAATCGATATAGCGTTTTTGAGAATTTATACAGTATCACAATATTTTCTTACACCCCTAACAATTAGGGGTGCATTTCACCCTTTGAGGGTGCACGAGGATTACAAGGTTTCTTCTTGCCAAAGTTGTGCAGGTTTAGTGGCCACAAAAGCAGCACAATCCTTTTGTGAATTATGTGCTCCTGAGTGACCATTGAGACTGGTGGACACAGACAAACCTGGCAACCCAGAGAAAATTGACTGTGTCGGTTCTGCCAGCAACAAAAGGTAGAGACCTCGGATGTATTAAGAGAACAAGATACCGTGTCCACTGGTGCCCCACTAATTCCAATGTAAGTTGCACAATGTAATGTGCAAACCATTTGGTTTCTTGTTTCTTCCATTGCGATTTATTACACTTACATTGTAAGCCTTGTACAACATGCTTTGGCAATGCTGTGTGCTTAATTATGGTCATGCTAATTTGAATTTGAGAGGGCGAGAGAGGTGAAGAGAGAAAGGATTTGAGATGAGAGAGAAGGGGGGAGAGAGTGTGTGTCGGAGGGGGAGCTTTGAAAACTATCAGCAGGGAGGCGGTGCTCAGGTAGGGGGCCTTGCTGTGGGGCCCCTTTTTGTCCGGAACAAAAACCAAAATGGTGGAATAGGGGTGGAACAAAAGGTACACGGGGGGAAACAGGAGAGTGACAACCTGTGCTGAGTAAAAACATCCTGCTGGCGCACACACACACACACACACACACACACACACACACACACACACACACACACACACACACACACACACACACACACACACACACACACACACACACACACACACACACACACACACACACACGGATTAATCCCTAATCAGAGCCCATTGAGTGTGTGTGCAACTACCTACTCACTACACTTCCAGTTGCAACTTACATTTCATGGAATCCTTGGCCCCATTACCCAGGCAACCCAGACCTACACACACACACACACACACACACACATACACACACACACACACACACACACACACACACACACACACACACACAACCACACACACACCAACACAAGGGACCGCATCTGTCATTCCTTAATTTATTGAACATTACAAGATGATAGAATTCAGCCTCCTACTCTCTTGATATCTTTTGACACTGAAGACGAACGTATTGTCAGGAAAGGTTTATACAAAAGCAAACAAATAGATGGAAAAACATAAACTCTGAACGGGGGAGCCGGAGCTGGATATTGAGGGAACCTTTGGTAAGGGCAGAAAATGTCAGGTTTGACAAATGACCTTTTAAACATGGAGCAGATGTAGAGAGTCATGTACACTGTGGACAGAGGGCAGCTCAACTGTCTGTCTTTTAACGGCAAGTGAAAAGATAAGCGTCACTGTTGAAATAAAACACATTACTACAAGTTTAAATCAAAAATCTTGAACAAACCAAAGAGAATTTTGTCAGAGTGGAAAGAAGGTGGAAAAAGAAGTTGCGGATGTATAATAAAGAAACAGAGGAAGGAAAAAAAAAGAGAGAAGGAAAGTGTAAAAAAGCATTTGAGATGGGGCGAAACAGATGGGAAAAATAGTAGTGTTGAAAAAAAAAAAAATGTGACAAAGACAGAGAGGAAGGGAGAACAGGACATGAATTACAGGTGTGGAGTTATGCATGCATGACATCACTGGACCCCTCCTCCAGCCCTTGGGAATGGGCACCTTGGAAACGGTCGCTAAGGGAACAGAGTACTGAGAGAGAGAGAGAGAGAGAGAGAGAGAGAGAGAGAGAGAGAGAGAGAGAGAGAGAGAGAGAGAGAGAGAGAGAGAGAGAGAGAGAGAGAGAGAGAGAGAGAGAGAGAGAGAGAGAGAGAGAGAGAGAGAGAGAGAGAGAGAGAGAGAGAGGTGGACAAGATGGTTGAAAAAACAAAACAAGCGGTACAAGACAGATAGCTAATGAAACACTGAATTCAACCTCAGTAGGAGCGAAGTCATGTGGTCGGAAAAAAAAAAAGTTCCCTCCCTAACAAACCAGCGTTTACCTTCCTCATGTCCCATTCAGCAAATGGGCCACCTCTGCTCATATGGGGTGAAAAAGCAAGCTCCATCACCGCTATAGCCTGCATTGTCCTCCTCCCCCATATACTGTGACCTCTCATCCACTCCAGTCATTTAGAGAGGGGAGATTTAGTGCAGCGCCGACGCGGCGTGATGGTAAAAACCAGCACATGATAGAGAGGCAGAGATGGCCTCTGGTCTCCGGTTTTAACACATGGAGAACTATTGATGGAAAAACATGTTGATGGACAAAGAAAGAGAAGGCTGGTGCGCTAGTGAAATGTTGGCTGTTAATGTATATGGGTGCTTGGAGGTCATTTCCACCAAGAAGCTAGAAGCTCAGTAAGTGGATTGAGAAATTGGAGTTAGCACACAACACCCACTTTGGTCTTTTGAGGCGTCGGAGTAATGAACACACAAGCCCGAGCCCACAGGAAAAGAACCTTCGCGCCATTCTGACCTCGGCAAACTCTCCTCATCCCTGCAGACGATGCAGTGTCCACACTCGCTGAACGGATGCACTTTGCCTGCCTCCGTCTTCTCCTTTTGACCGGTAAACAAGTCAGCTCCCAACTTTAAAATCAACATTACTGCATACTATCACCACATGAAATAACCGCAGCTATGAAAAAAACAACTAAATTTTGCATCACCAAATAGTTGCAGAGTTTATGCACATAACAAACACCTACATTTGGCATGCAGCATATTCGCGAAGCAGCATCATATATACATAACAAAGGCTCAGATTTGGTATATGTAATATAGATTTGGTATGTATGCATAATATGTGATCAATATCTGTCGCTGAATAAAACATGCTGCTGGCTTTTGACAGGCCCATTTGAAATGGAGATGCTATGCTAATACCAAAGGCTTCGGTGAGATTGGCCCTGAACCCTCCACATACCAGAAGTTCACATTTAGACGCTCTCACCTGCACTCTCCATAATGCATGAGCTGCCTGAATATATATCACCCCCTGCACAGCTCACTCACACACATACACACACACTTCCACATGCACGACAATGCATGAACACACCGGTTTGTGCACAATGACAGGGGCTTATACGCACGAGATAGCCATGCACACCTACTGTACATGCTGGCACATATACTGCAGTCCACCACAGCTGCACACAAAACGACCTGAAGACACAGACTCCACGGTGAGAATCTGATACCATACATGTAGAAAAGAAAGAAATACAGCAAGAAAAAAAACACGGCCTATTTGGTCTCAGAAAAAAAAAAAGGAGAGAAAAACAAAACTTTGCTGTAATTTAGAAGTAGCTTTTGGCCCCCTTAAATCTATTTTCCATTTACTGACAGCATTTCGCAGACGGAAAAACAACGACAGAACTTTTTTAAAAGCTTTGATTGCTATGGAACATGTAGGGGCCGCGTCCAGTAGAAAAAACCCTGAGAAAAACAGATAAAAACACACTGTTTTTCTTCTTTGATCAAGTGCTGTGAGAGACACAGTGCAGTGCTTAATCAAAACACTGGTAAGCCATCCTGAACTTGCAGGCTTTCAGCAGCAGGAAACAGGGTCAGGGTTGCAGAACAACTCAGTGTGAACTGGTCTGGAGTGTGTGTGTGTATGTGTGTGCGTGTGAGACGGCTTGTGTGTGCATGTGTATGGGTCTGCTGTTTGTTTGTGAGAGACCATGTCAGTGGTGTTTGCTGGCTGCCAATTAACACACAGTTTTTGAAAGGTAGAGTAAGCCGAAGCGAGGAACGAGGAATGGAATGTTAGTAATGTAAAGACCCAGGGCTGTCAAAGTTAGTAACGCGTTAACGCAAATTTGTTTTAACGCCACTTATTTCTTTAACGCAATTGATCTTTACTAGAAAAAAACTAGGAAACCTAAGGAATCCATTGGTACACAATACTAGCTTGTCGCAAAGGAGGTTAAATAACGCTCCAAACTTACGCTAAATGTGGGAGAGGAAAAACCGTCATGGCTATTTTTAAAGGAGGTCCTTCACTTCTGACCTCAAGATATGTCAATGAAAATGGATTCTATGGGTACCCACGAGTCTCCCCTTTACAGACATGTCCACTTTATGATAATCACATGCAGTTTGGGGCAAGTCATAGTCAAGTCAGCACACTGACACACTGACAGCTGTTGTTGCCTGTTGGGCTTCAGTTTGCCATGTTATGATTTGAGCATATTATTTTATGCTAAATGCAGTACCTGTGAGGGTTTCTGGACAATATTTGTCATTGTTTTGTGTTGTCAATTGATTTCCAATAATAAATGTATACATACGTTTGCATAAAGCAGCATATTTGTCCATCCCATGTTGATAAGAGTATTAAATACTTGACAAATCTCCCTTTAAGGTACATTTTGAACAGATAAAAAATATGCGATTAATTTGCGATTAATCGCGATTAACTATTTTAATTAATTGACAGCCCTAGTGAGGACAGTTGAACAGCTGATATTACAACAGGGAATAGAATGATTACAATCTTATGATAGCCAATAGTAAATATGCATTTACAGAGTAGTATGTCTGTTTTAGAAGACAACTGAATTTACTTAGTGCTTCCATCTCTCTGTCTCTCTGCCCCTGCTGGTCTTTAACCTTGGCCTCTGGTGCTTCTGCCTATCGCAATAAAGTCACCCCTCCTCCCCTTTACCTCTCCCTCCCTCCCTCCCTCTCTCTCTCTCTCTTTTCTTCCTCCTCCTCTTCCTCCTCCTCCTCTCTGTCTCTCTCTGTCCCCCCGGCACCACTGTTGTCCACTGTTCCACTCATTCATAGTAAACACTATTGATTTTCAGCAGGGAAAATAAAAAAAAAAGGCCATGAATTTTAATGCCCCTATCTGTCCCCTTCTCCATCTCTTCCTATCCCCCCTGCCTCTCCCTTCCCTTCACCCCCCCCTCCACCTCCACCTCCACCCCTTCTTTCCTGAGGGGAGGATAAAGAGATGGGGATCGTGTGTGTATGTGTGTGTGTGCGCCGTATGTGTGAGTGTAAGGTGGTGGAATACGGGGAGGGGAGGGGGGGGGGGGGGGGGGGGGGTTGCATTTCTCATTTCCCAGCTGTGCCTCTCTCACACAACTGCTCCCCCTCCTCCTCCTCCTCCTCCTCCTCCTCACCCCATACACCTCTCCTTCTCCCCATCCTATCCTCCTTTCCTCCTCGTCCCTCTGTCGCTCCCCTTCTCTTCTTCACACCGACTTCGACTCTGGGGAGTGGAAGCAAACGAAGCTCTCGCATCAGATAGGGGCCGTCCCGTTCTGCTGGTGTACCCGCACTTAAACAATCACATGCACACACAACACGAGCGATACAAGCTGCCCCTCGGTCAAGGCCCCGCACGGGCAAGACAAACACATACATATAAATGCCCTGATTTACACACACACACACACACACACACACAGGCACTATGAGCGACAACGGTGGAGTCAAGTATCTAAATTTTACTCTCTTCCTTTTTCCTTCCAATGACTTCCTGCTCTATCCTCTCGCTCTCGTTGCCTTCATCTACCTTCGAACACCCCTCCCCGTCCTTTCTCTTCTCTACCTCCCTTGCCAGGCCTCTCTCTCTCTCTCTCCCTCTTCTACTCTGTGTATTGATTTTGCTATAAGCGGTGTCCCGGTTGCGACAGGTTAGCGCAGACAGACAAAGGCAGACTTCATCAACCAGCGTTAAACACAGGAGCCACGTCCTCAATAATCACTCCATCACACAAAAGAAGACGACGAGAGAGAGCGAGAGAGAGGGAGAGGAGTGAGCGGAGAGGAGCGCGTAGAGAGTATTGACGAATAGCGAGGAGAAGAACAGAAGGGAAAAAGGGTGTTAAGAGTGTTTTCAAGGTTGTCTTTTTGTTTTCTTTAGATTGTAGGAAATATTCCACCGTCTGGATTAGACACCGGAAGCTTCATGCATACACACGCATGAACAAACTTGTCTTATATCTTAATATTTTGTGGTTCCGTTCCTCTCCTCTTTGTTGCATTTGTCCTTTTCTCTGATAAGCACCTTTAATTTATAAAAACTTGGCACTTGCATAAGTTTAAGGCGTACATGTTCAATGCAAAACTGCCTCCAATTAGTATGTTATTACATTTTTGGTTTGTTCCAAAGGAGGAATTTTCTTATTAACCTCATTATAACAGCGAGCGTATGTGAACTTTGCTGGTCTGAATTTATGTGTGTGTGTGTGTGCATTTATCTGTGTGTGTACGCAGACAGTTTTTCATCTCCACTTAATCTCCCGCTCCTGATTCAGAGTGTACATTGAGCCGCCTAATAGGATGTGACTGGAGCGCCTGCTGCAGCGCTAGCTAGCTAGCCGCTAATGAGAGAGCCGCCACAGCCGGAGAATCAAAGCGCTTCATCAGCACTCCTAATTACTGTAAACCTCATTAGCCGGCTGGAGAGCCAACATCTGCTCTCTCTAACAAAGTACATCCAAATATAACACGGACCCCGGCCTGGTGTGTCCGAGCGAGAATCAAAGGGCGCGCTGCCACCACACCCTGTGATTTCATTGTTCTAGTCTGTGTTGTACTGACAGCAGAGGAGGTTCGTTGCCATTCGGGTTGGAATGAAAAGCAGAGGAAACGATGCAAGTTCAATACCAAGTTTACACTGTAATGGCAATCAATACACATTTTTCCAATTAACTGTGGTTACCGAGGGCTGTTACAAAGCTCGTCTGTGATGTTCTATAGTACGCCGAGGTCTGAGGGTGTTAATGTTGCCCATCTATGAAGCAGCAGGTGTGTGGACAGCAGGTTTCCATGTAGCTCTGTCTGTTTGCCCACTCACCCCCTCTCTATCTCTGATCAAAGCACTTCCTTTCAACCCCCCACCCCACCCAACCCAACCACCACCACCACCACCTTCTGCTGTTCCTCTCTTCCTCCTCCACCTCCACCTTCTCCCCCCCATCATAATTTGACTGATGATTACACTTGTCACTCAAGGCAGCATGTGGCCAATTAGGAAGAGGGGTGATGGGGATGGGGAGGGGCGAGCAGGTTGTGATGAAGGGGGGGGGGGTGGGCGGCAGGAAATTTGGGTTACAACTTTTTCCATCGCTTGCTCCACTCAGGTAGCCTTTTTAGCTCTTAGCCGCGAGAGAAACAAATACTCGTTTCTGTTCAATTTTCCTTAAGAGACTCAAGAAACACCCGAGAGCAGCTCTTTCTTCTCCTCTCGCCGACGCTCCGGCCTTGTCTCACACTCTCTTGGCCACTTCAGCATCTCTCCATGTTCCAGGGTAATCACAGACTCATTTAAAGTCACTTTTGTACACTACCTCTGACTGGTGGTTAAGAGTGCGACCGCAGACTAGGCTTTTATGGGCCTTAATGTGTCCTACAGACACTTTGGCAACCAGGCCGCTGCTGCCGAAGATGCGGGTAGAGAGAGAGGGAGGGTGGGGGGGGGGGGGGAGAGGACAGGACATATGAGGCCAACAGCCATGGCGACTTAACCAGGCTGAAAAAAGGGGGAACGAAAGAGGATGAAAGAGGAGGGAGGGAGAGGGACGTGCACGACAAAATGGACAGAACATGGGAGCGTCAAAAGAAAGGGGAGAGAGAGGTCACTTAGTCACTCCTTCGGCACCCCCCGCTCCGCGCCTCCTCCCTCGTCCCCTTTACAAGCAGACAAAGGGACAGAGGGGTGCAGCCCTTGTACGGGAGAAGGAGGGGTTACGCCTCCCTCTGTCATCCCCCCTTTCTCTTTGCCCCCTAATATTTATAGACAGTGAATATTGTTGGGATGGGTAGATGCAGGTAGAAAGGGAGCCCAGATGGAGTAATTAGCTATACTGTATACACTGGAGGTGTATCAACATTTAAAATGTTAATTTAGAACATTTTTAAAGTTTAGAATCACATCAGAAGTAATTTGTAGTTAACTCTGGAGTATTTCTAATATCCTGGCACTTGTTTTCACAAGCAATGAGAAAAAGAGTGGGACTATGCACTTGTAAAAGAAAGGCCGAGTAAGAGAGATTGCACGAGGGAATGGAGGAGGGAGAAGAGGTGGTGGAGTACAACAGATTAATTTCAGAACAGAGCGCTCCTGCCGAGAGAAGAAGGATGGAGAGCAGGAAGGATAGAGGGGATAAAGAAAAGGGAAAAATGCAGAGAAGAGAAAGAGAGGAGGGAGATTAAACATGCATTCAACTCTCTCAAAGGGGCTGAGCTGCTTTTGGAGAGTCTCTGTAGTGTGTGTGTTCGGTGTGTGTGAGCCGAGTGCGTGCGTGTGCACTCTAGAGGGTGCATTTGCGATGATGTGACATTGCTTATAGCAGACATGTTCGCCGCCTCAAAACCCGATCGGCGAGCACTCTCATCCGAGCCTCACTCTGAAGGACAGCAGTGGAACCCCAAAGGTTAATAGGACCCCTTCATTACCATAAATCTTATCAGCTAAATGAAATGGAGAGAGGGACCTCTGATTTAGTCGTCCGCTCCGCCGGGCTAAGGGGAGACACCCAATCAAACCCTTGGATTTTATTGGTCTTTTTTATTATCTAAATGTACTGGCACATGAGCGGGGTGGCAGAGGTTACAGCCTGCGGCAATCAACAACAAAAAGAGACAGCGGCGGCTGGCGAAAACACATTGTTGGTGTGTTTATGAGAACACAGTCGTCTCAGCAAATAGACTCTTCCAGACCTTGCATGTTTTGCTAGAAAGAAAAGCGTAAAGCTTTAGTCCCTCGGACCAGAGGAATGCAGGGAGTCTGCCGCTGAGCCTTTGATGAGCTGATGTCTGAATAAATCCGGCAATCTTGGAGTGAAAAAAAAAAAAAAAATCAGATAATCAAGAATTCAATATGGTCAGCGGGAGTTCAAAAGCTTGTTTTGACTGCCTGGTCTGACGTGGGTGATTGGCGGCATGCGGCGAAGCCCACTCCAACCCTGATCACAGCCAGGCCACCACTGACCGAGCGTCCAAAGGCGCGCTCAGAGTACAACGGGGTGTCCCCCCGTGTAGAGGTCAAGTACGCTTGAGTTCTACGTCACCTGTATGTTATTGAAAGAGAGAGAGGGAGAGGAGACGAGAAACACAGAAAGAGGTATAAATCAATACCCAGAATGGAGTCAGGTGGTTTGTATGTGTTTATTCCTGCTGATGTGTTGATTAACTGCCCGCGCACAAACACACACACACAGACACACACACACTCCATCTATCCCCCTCTGTGTGTGTTCTCCAGGTGATAGGTCTGATTAAGTGGCCTGCTCACCCGGCCTCTGATTAGGACTAATGCTGGGCTGTATTTCACTGGACACAAGTGTAGAAAATTATTCCTCTCTGAGTGCGAGTCCGTGTATGTGTGTGTGTGTGTGTGTGTGTGTGTGTGTGTGTGTGTGTGTGTGTGTGTGCATGTGTGTCAGTCAAATGATATAGTGTGTAGCGGACACATTCAAGAATAATGGATGGCCTGTAAATGCTACTCATCAAGCTCTTCGGATGAATGCGTTTGCATGATTTTCTTGCTCCTGCTGCGTACGCTTGAGTGTCTTTGTTGGGAGTATGCATACTTAAAAGCATACGGTTAAAGGTCATTGATTGGTGAGAGTGTGTGTGAGTGTATTTACATGTGTGTGTGTTAATGGTTATTAATACGCTAATGGCTGATGAGGACGTACTGTATACTGTATAATATGTGTGTTTGTGTGTGTGTGTGTGTGTGTGCGGGTCCGTGTTCCCCGGGAGAAACTCAATACCACTCACTGTTGCTAATGAGCTTTGGGACCTCATCAGCATTAATACTAAATTAGTTTCAACCAACACAAACATCCACACACTATATATATATAAATACAACCTACTGGCGCGTATATGCACACCTGTGCAAATCCACAGAAAAGGTAAACAGTTAATAGGATTAAAAGGAACACAAATAGCAGTGTTATCGCTACACACTTGGATTTGTGTGGATTAATCCAAAACCGTGTAACAGGTTTAATTCCCAAATGTATCAATTTAAACAGAATATTGTCACCTTAAGTACGTAACTACAAGAGCAGGTGATTACACGCTCAGAAATCATGCTATATACTGTCGTAAAAAACTATTAATACTTTTCTTGGAGCAGGATTTCAAATGCTGTCAGTCTCATTGCATTAATGCATCACTTAAGAAGCGAGACGTCACTGCTGCGGCTCCGTTGGGCCACCGCCGCGTTGTCAAACTGTGTCGGGGACATCTATGTGAAGCCTAATAATATACGTAAATAGCCGAGCCGATAGCCCATTAGCTCCTGAAGCATTCTGCCATCAGCCTGCTGCATTCAGGACCCCGTGGCTGGCTCATATACTGCAATCTAATTCTACTACCACAGGGAGAGAGAGAGAGAGAATTGTATTGTGACAGAGAGCGGGAGGGAGTGGGAGGAAGAGGAGAGTGAGAGAGAGAGGGCTACAGAGAAGGAGAGAGGTAGCTTAATGCAATAAAGCATGTAGTATTGACATCTTTCTCGTGTCTATTGATTCCCCATTATGTTGCTAACAAACCCAGGTTGACATTTTGTCATTTGCAATCATGTTAACACTGCAACTTGCACGCTCCCCTCCACCAACCGATCCATACCTACACACACACTAGTTTGCACGTGTGCTCATGCTTGTGCACACACACACACACTCGCTACTCTCTCAGACAGACACAGAGCAAATGGGTAAGCACATGCATGGTCTCGCGTCAACCATTGGAGACATGTGCCAGCAGCCCATAAACATGAAGAAATGTCTTGAAAGTAGCCAGGAAGCGCAGACACAAGACCGAAGACGTGGTCATTAATGGATTAAGATTTACTGGAAAACGCCGTGTGAAATAAAAACATCAGACTGGCCCGACATGATCGGGAAAAGTTATGAGGAATATATCGATACTGTATGGTTAATGTTACCTCGTCTGAAATTCAGAGGCAGAAATGAAGCGAGTCTAAAATCTGAGGGGTGTGTGTGTGTGTGAGAGAGAGAGAGAGAGTTAGACGGTATATGGTAGGAGATGGTGGTTAATGGTGTGTGACAGAAGGTGCATAGCTGAGATGAACTGAATCTAGGTGTTTGTGTAAGTGTATGTGAGGAGACAGAAAGAGAGAGAGAAAGAGAGAGAGAGAAAAAAGCCGTCTCCAGTCTCCTTGATGTCCCATCATATCATATCATATCATATCAAGCCCTTCGCTGTGTGGGAAACCTGCGGTTTCTCCTCTATGTCCCATTAAACTTTCATACACCAGTTAATGCTGATGGCTTCACAAACCACTTTCCTACACATACACACACACACGTAGTTCACATATCAGTGGCCCTGACCTGCACCTTCACAGACACAATGCCATTAAAAATAGAACAAAAACCTGGATCAGTTAGAGCGGCTCGCTATCCAGGTGGAAAACGGTCTAACATGCTTGTTTTATGCTATATGATGGTTCGCCTGTTTCATGACCATGTGTACGTGTCCGTGTGCGTGTGAGCCCCCACAGGGGTTGTGCATGAGTGCTCGAGGCCTGTTGTAACATGAAAGAGAATGAAAACACGGGGGGGCAGAGAAGGGTCAGGTGGGGCTAAATCAAACCCTCCTGCTGTGACCTCTGACCCCGTACAAAGCTCCGACTCAAAGGAGTCAAGGAGCTGCCACCAGTCAAAGAAACAAGTTAACTGAGAGCTGGAGTCAAAAGCCCTAAAACTCCCCCGAAGAACCGGTGTGTGTGTGTGTGTGTGTGTGTGTGTGTGTGTGTGTGTGTGTGTGTGTGTGTGTGTGTGTGTGTGTGTGTGTGTGTGTGTGTGTTTGTGTGTGTGTGTGTGTGTGTGTGTGTGCGAGTATTAAAATGTTGTGTGTGAGCTTCCAGTGGAGGCTGGGGAGAAGCGCAGATTAGAGCTCAAGGGCACAAGGCCCGAACTAGACAATACTTCTGTGGTGTGTCGACTCTTTCTTAGCATTTCTGTGAATAAAAACGTCGATGTGATGCCGTCCCGTTGTTGTTTGCCAGATGCACACTTCTTGTAGAAAAAAACGGTGTTTCAGCCCTGAAATGTTGAACCGACCCTGCACCCTTTTAGCGACAAACCCTCTGAGTTTGAAAAGGACAGCACCTTGTACCGTGTTATCAGAATGGAATAAAATCAGCATAGCATTGTGAATCACCGTTATCCCCCCATCTAAGGAATCCAGCAGCCTGAGCACACATCCCCATCAGTTTGCCTGCTTATTCAGATGCTGGCCCTGGCCCGGGACACTGCACACATAATGGCTCATCCGTGGTTTACTCTCACCTCTCAAGCTCAAACTGGGTTTTGCTCTCCCTCCTCGTTTTTCACTCTGTCATCTACTCTCACTTTCACCCACTTCTCCCTCTCTCTTTCCACATTTTTTTTTATCTCATTCTGACATTCGCCATTTTTCAACGTGCGGAGCGCGAAAACTCCTCCTCCTTCCCCTCGTCCTCCCTCCAACCCCTCTCCCCCTCTTTTTCTGTGTGAATATATCTCTAGAGAAATGGTAGGTTACAGGTCCCGCTCATCCCTCTGTACCTCTCTCCCTCTATCACCTCTCCCTTCATTGTCACATGCTGTGCACTGCTGACTGAGTATGTGGAGTAAGGGTGAAGCCTGGCATCTCTGAAAATCAAATGGGCTTGAACTGATCTGGAAATGAGAGGGGAGCTGTGCACTAGGAGGGGGGGGGGGATGCCTGGCCCTTTAAGAGCCCATCCATCGGATAAGGCGCACAGCAGCCACATTTACGCACCATTACGCACTGATACGCAAGTTGCTGTATGTATATGCATTAGTGAGTGACTTCAATACTGAGATGCGTCGGAAATAAAAGCCCATTGACCTCATATTTTCCCCTCACTTCCCTACAGGCCTACTCTGCGGTCCTTCAGTGTGCGCAAACCAGGACAGAAAACACATTAGAGCCAGCGCATCCTTCCCTCTCCAAAGATGTAGTGGGGTAGGGGGGGGGGGGAAGGGGCTGAGCAGCTGTTGCATGTCTGAGAAACAGTCGAACGCTGGACTGAGAGCTGGAGCTCTCTCACAACCGACAGCCAGTGACACACTGAAGCCAGCCTGGCTGCTCCCACCATGCGTCCTTTTATTCCGCTTCAGCGCGGATGAAACGCAGACGGCGCCCCAGCCGGCACCCTCCCCCCTCCCTGACTCCACGCTCCCTCTTGCTCCTCCGCTTTCAACCGTGCAGCAGCCTTGCAGCGACGGGACAGAGAGATGTAAGAAGTCTATTTCCAGGTGGTGTTTACAGAGATGCCGAGCCTCGTCTCCTTTATAAAGCAGCATATACACAAGTCAGAGCAAAAAAGCAGCCACCGAGGCGAATCACAGATGTTTCCACAAGCTCAAAGCCGAGTCACTGACAACATCATCTACATGAATAAAACACAATATCCAAACAGTATGAAATAAAACGAGTGGATAGCGGGTGTTTTTCTCCCTCTTCTCCTCTCGTACGTTCGTACTCCTCCGTGCACCTTCTCTCTCCTTCTATCTCCCCCCTCTCTCCCTGCTTCCACCGGCCCAGGAATCGATCTCCGCAGGATCGATAAGTTGGCATGAATATTCCCTGCCTGCCGAGAGTCTAGTTGGGGAGAGACGGAGGCTCGGGCTCAGGCGCAGGCAGTGGAGGAGAGGGGAAGGATGGGGACGGAGACGGAGAACGGAGGGAGAGAAATATACCCGGAGAAAAAGGGGGCATATAGTCGGCGTGGAAATGAAGCAACGCACCGGGTGGAACCGTGGCGCATCTCTCCACAGAATGGAAAAAAAACGGACATTTTTACGCGATTCATTTTCAATCATTGAGGACGCATACAGCGCGCTTGGGGAAGCTTCTTTGATTTGAAACAAACAACCCCCGCAAGTGTAAAAGGACTGTTTAAGCCTCGAAAAAGCAGCCGGAGGAGTGTGTGTGTGTGTGTGTGTGCGTGTTGTAAGTGGGTGTGTGCGTGGACATCAGCTCTCCCCGCCGCAAGAGGTGCATCGGCACCGAGCAAGGCGGGGCGGGTCTGCATGGCTGACCGACATGGAGGATGTGTAGCGGGGGGAAGAAGAGGAAGAAGAAGAAGGAGAGAGGAAAAATGTCTTACCGGAGTTGGATCGGAGAGCCAGAGGGGACTTGAGACGCCAGGCGTTGAGGTCAGGGGCAGTTCTCTGAAACACGAACGGCACCGGCAAGGGAACAAACATGATCTTCCTCCGGCTTCTTGTTTTGATGCAAATAACGGGACAGAAGTGCTGTAATAAGCTCGGTCCTCTCCTGAAGCCTCTCTGGCAGACAGCTTTGGGGGAATATTTGGTACGGAGAGCTCACAACATTCGGTGCGTACACATGTATAGCGCCCTTTTTTATTTACATGTGTGTGGACGTCGACTGGTGGACACCGGCTATTAGTTTTGGTGTAAATGTGCATAGAACATATATGTATAAGGATGGTCCCTTGAGTGCAGCTTTTACAGTCCAGACTTAACACACAGACGGATAGAGAGAGGAGATCGGACCGCACTTACTTACAGGCTACAGGAAAAAAGTTGTGTTACAATTATACAGGCCTATATTGTAGTGGCTTTAGAATTAAAAAGGCTGCGTCTCTCGGTTACCTTTGCACTGCTAAAGCGTTCTCCTTGAGTAAACACAGAGGCCCGGGAGCTTATTTATTTGATCCTCTCACTCCTCAGTAATGTTTCCTATAGGTGTGGAAAAAGGCATGAGAACAGTCGCTATAGCCTCCTCCTGTATAGCATCGCCGGCCCGGCTTAGCTTTGGTATTCTGCTAAAAACACAGCACAAATTATGATACATAGAAACAGGACGAGACAGTGTAAAAAAGGCCAGCGGAGTTATTAGAAAGTCTTATTTGGATTTCTGTAGTATTTGGTTTGATCTAGTGTTGTATTTGGTCTCTAGCTGCACGCGCTCCTTCCCTCCCCTCTCTCTCCTTTGCATGAAGGCTATAGAAGACATTCATCCGCTCGCGCGAAAGCAGCGGATCTTGTCGCGAGCGCATTTAAAAACAGCTTCGTTAAAAATCATCAACAACAAATACATAAACAAGTGAGGCTGCACGGACACGGACACACACACACGGACACACACACACGCGCACGCACGCACAAACACAACGCGCGCGCTCGGCCCTGACGCTCCTCCTCCCTCGCGCTCCGTCACAAGGCAGTAATTAAAACGCAATCAATCGATAAATAAATAAATAAATGAATGAATGAATACAGCGAATAAATAAATAATTAAAAAAAAAAAAAAAACACACTAAAAACGGGAATAAGAAAGCGTGTAGAATCCGGTTATGGTGTCGCGTTTTTTTGATCGGAACACTTGCCTATCTCCGTCCATCCGTCTGTGTGTCTGTTTTTGTCTGTCTGTTTTGTCCCCCGTTATTATTTGGGAACCCCCCAATAGCTCATTCGACCCGGCTCCCTCCAGGATTGTAGCGATCTGCCACTAGGCTGGCCGCAACATTGAGGCGAGAGAGGACCCGCTACTACTCACACATCACCACCCCACCCCCGCACCTCCCTCCCTCCACCCCTCCATCCCTCCCTCCCCTCCCTCCTCCCACCCACCCACCAGCCCCCCATCTCCCTCGTTTTCACTACCGCTGCAAAAGGTATCCTGTATTGATTTCTGGATTTTTTTCCCCCCCTCTTAATAATACCGGCTATAATGATGCCAATGGTGATCAGTGCGTTACTACAACGGCCTGCTTGGGAAGGGATGAATGATCCATGGATACCTATATAGGCGCTTAACGCTAAGACCTAGCAGGATACCCAGCATGCACGCAATTAAGTTATCTCATCACTGCTGCTTTTAATAAGCCCTCCTGAGCGGACCAGTGTGTATTATTACACAGGACGTACAGGAGGACAAGAGCGACCACTGCTGTTCCGAGACATAAGAAGCACGTTTTGGTGAATTTTTTAATAAACTAAGTGAGATAAATGCACCACATGCATGAACTTTGCATTTGAAATAAAAACGCACACAAGAGATCCTATGGGTGTCAGGGGATGAGCTCCTCCATGATTGAGGTGATCACCACCTCCCTCTCCTACCCGGATCTCGTCTCACTCCGTCCCGGCCTCCCCCAGCATGCCTCCTGCCCTCTCTCCCTCCCCGGCACCGACATGTTACACGCTGTCAATTACAGGCCAGCATCAGTCAACGCCGGCCGCTTACACACCAGATTATTGTCGATATAGATTTTTAAATAGAAAAATCTATACCTTAAACATCGCAGTCAATACGGGCAAATCAATAGAAATGAGCGAGCTGCTCGCTCTCCTGTAGGGGCCTGAGAGCCCCCCCATCCCATCCCATCCCATCCCATCCCGCAGTACTGTTTATACCATCACTTAATGCTTGTTTTAATGGAAATTGCACATCAAATAAATGATTTTGCCATCATCACCAGACTTTGTCACTCTCTCTGTCATCAACAGACAAGCCATGTTGTCAAGAAATGTGTGCTGCACACCACACTGGCATATTCTTAATTATGAAAAATGTGTCATCCTCTGTAGAAGACAACCAGGTTTTATTGTCCTTCTCCCTCCGCTACACGTATGACAGATGACATCCGCAGGTCCAATGAGGGAGAGGAGGGGAAGGGAAGAGAGGAAGAGGAAGAGGAGAGAGAGAGAGAGAGAGAGAGAGAGAGAGAGAGATAGAGGAGAGAGATGGGGAGTAAGGAAGGAAGGGAGGAAGGAGAGGATGGAAAGCTGATAGAAAAGGAAGCGAACGAGAAAGGACGAGGAGAAGGGAGGTGAGGCGAGAGGAGGAGAGAGGAGAAAGAAGGAGGGAGAAGGGAGAAGTGACTAGTTGTCCTTCAAAGACCCCCTTCTCTCCACAGAGGGAGCCATGCGCGCCCCCTTTCCCTCCTCCCCACACTCCTTCCAGACAAAAGCAATTATTTCTTGTAGAATGTAGTGTGGTTGTGCGCGTCTGTGGAAGAGAGGGATGGAGGGAGGGTGTGTGTGAGATTGAAAGAGGGGAAAATAAGATGGTGTTGGAGGGGTAGAGGAGGATGGGGAGGTGAGGAGGAGGAGGAGGAGGGATGCTAACACCTACAGCATCCACCCCTTCGTCCTCCACGCACTCTTCTGACCAAACTCTTCTTTTTCTTCCATCTGACACGACCGCAAAGACAACACAACGGAATCAACTATTCACACGTAAAAAAAAAAAGACAGCACCCATCACCTGCACATGCTTGGATGTCATTATCCTGCAGTAAGATCTGAAAACTTTTAAGGGAGAAACAAACTCTCTTTTTTCTTTGTCTCTCATACAAGTGGACAAGTTGACAAGTAAAATACACACATTCAAACACGGAATAGAAAGGCTGCGATACCTGGAGGTGACTTCTTCTATCTCGTTTATCTTTCATTCTGTCCATCTGTCTGTCTGTGTGTGTCTACGACCGACCACCTAAATTCAGCGGACTGCCCCCCCTCGGTGTGTTTCATGCTTGGTGCCTATAGGGCCCCTGCAGCGATTCGGTCTCTACAGTTTCACTCCCCGGGGACCCGGAGAGACCCAAGGGCCCAAAGAGAGAGACACAGAGAGAGACACAGAGAGAGAGACAGAGAGAGAGACAGAGAGAGAGCTCCCTTGGGGGGCCGCTCCAGCCAATAACCCCTGCTGGACCGCTCTCATCGGGGGCCAACTGGGTCCTGATTGCCCACCTCCCTCCCTATCAAGCCTCCCAATCCATACAGAGATATATAGCTGGTTCCATTGTTTTCTAGGCTGTATCTTCCCCCTGTTGTATTGAAAAATGCTCTTCCAAAATTGTCTCTCTCTCTCTCTCTTTACCTCTATTTTTTTCCAGATAGAGAAATACTGTAATGGATGTAATATTGGATGCTGGATACTAGCAGTAAAGTCCAGTGATTATGGATGATTATTGTATATTTGGGTGTAAAATATATACTTTTTTATCATCACAGAAATATAATCTAAATAAAAATTATATTTCTACATGAGTGCCCTCGTGGTCACGCTATGAATACTGCTTTTACTTATACAGCATTGCATTTCTATCACTTTCTACGTTACGTCTTTGCTGTGCTTTTGCAATTTACTACTTTTAATAAAAATCATGTTAATTTGTCATAATGTCACAATTTCAATATATATCTTCTGCAAAAACTATAAAGTATTGTTAAGAATAGGAGCAATACGAATTTGCTCATGACGACAAATGCGCTTTTCATCTGTGCTCCATTTGTTAATACGTGGAAATCCTGTATATTAACTGGTATTTTATTACAGATCTTCCACCCGATCGTTAATGTGTGAAATGTAACTGCTAAATAAAAAAAGTTAATAAAATGTTGCAGCCTTTCTTTGCTTTCCTTTGTATTGTTGGCAACCGGGAACAATTATTAACAACTTATTTATTATCATTTATATTTCTTTTATGCTGACAATTTGAGTAATGCTCAGATGCAATATTAATGCTTAATTAAAAAAAAAAATCAAATGTCATGTTGGCCATTTTGTTTAAAAACTACATTATTTGCAGAGGATGGTTTGGCTACCTGGTTTTTCTCTCCTACTTAACAAATTTATTCATAGGAAGCAATTTGTTCAATTCCTCACCACAACATGTTTTCCATGTCATGTGCTGTAGGTCGGGATGTGGCATGAAATATTTATCCAATCAGAAAGAGCCAGAAGTATCCCGAGGCTATACATTAGTCATAAAATGGACCATGCATTAGTCATATAGCTTATTGCACTCTTGGTAATTGCCTGTTATTCATTTTGAATGATTGATTTGAACGGTTGAAAACACAGCGTTTGAATATGGAACAAAATGATTTTGTTGTAAATGACGCAGAAGAAGGTTCTAACTGGGAAATCACTCTTTTGCTGCGGCGGCTGCTGCATGTGTGTGTGACAATTGTTAGTGGTGTGTGTGCGGTTGTTTCTTGAGCACCTTTCTGTGTGTGTGTGTGTGTGTGTGTGTGTGTGACCCAGCTCATCCGCGGGTGTTCGCATCCATGTCATGGTTGTAGTTAAATGGTGATGTCATGTTGACAAACGAGCTGGTTGAATTAAATTCTCACTCATCAATAACGGCGTCGGTCTGGAATCAATAGCAGCCAACAGTTGCGTTACTGGCTCTGTCAGCGGCCTAACAAGGCCCCATTAGAATGGACAACGCTCTCTCACTGTCGCCCCGTCCCGTCTCAACCGGCCGACGCACTCTTCTCATATCCTCTCCGCGCACACACACACACGCACACACACACACACACACACCAATAACACAGCAAAAATGCAATATTCACATAAAGCCATGCTCTGACATGATGTATAGATTTGTCAAGATAATATGGATATGATGCATGGCCTTTTATGAGGTTTGTTTGTGGGTGTCTTTACCAGTGTGTGCGTGTGTGAGAAAGAGTGTGTGTGTGTGTGTGTGGGGGTGAGTGTGGGTATTGTTTGTGCATCTTGGTTAGTGCCAATGGCGAGGTTTTGCAGGCTTTGGATCCCAACCACAGAGTTCAGATCCAACCAAGATTCAATCAATCCAAGAAGTCACACATGCAGGGGAGGAATAAGTGAGCTGTGTGTGTGTGTGTGTGTGTGTGTGTGTGTGTGTGTGGGTGTGTGTGTGTGTGTGTGTGTGTGTGTGTGTGTGTGTGTCAATGCCAATCCACAGTCCCACATGCACACCAAGAGTGATAAAACTTAAATTCAGACACACACGTTGAGAGAGAAAATGCAACGAGACGGACACACGAACCACGAGTGTACGCCACTATCTCCTTCCTTTCACTCCCTGCGTCCCTCCACCTTCCCTTCTCTCCCTTTCCTTTAGCGTACAAGCAGCTGATCCGGCTAAAGCCCTTGTTCTTTCTGTATTCCTTGTCTTTTTTATTAGTTTTTATTAACTTTGCCTCCCTCTCTCTGTCAGCACTCTCAATAATCAATGCTGATATATTGCCAATATCCAGCTCAGTCCCTCGTGCCATCTTTCACCGAGGCTCTGTTATTGGGGGAGATTGGCCCAATAATAATGATATTTATTATAGATATTTATTATCTGGGTTTGTGGCAGTGCTGCGGACGCACCCTGCTGAAGACTTACACGCCGGCGAACTCGCCGCGCAGACACATAAACGCACACACACACACACACAATCTCTCTGGGGCTCTTTAATTTACACTGGTAATATCAGGCGATTATTCCCCATACAGATAGTATAGGGTTATCAGCAGTGTAAGCACACAGTGGCCGTAACAGTATTCACTCCACATTATGGAGTCCACTGCACCCGTGTGTGTGTGTGTGTAGAGCCGAAGGTTCACCTATGGCAGCCTAGCGGCGCTGAGCGGTGTTTAGAAGCCAAGGGAGGGTTGATGGGAGGGGTCAAGATTCAAACAGAGCTTGGTCAGGGGAGGGGATGCAGGAGAGAGGGGACTGGACAATCTGGCCTCTCGCCCTCCTCCTCCCTCCACATACACACACTCTCTAACCCCCCCAGGCCTCATCTACACCCCCCCCACCATCTCCCTCCATCCCTCCAGTAGCCAGGGCCCCAGACGGTAATCCACCCCAGTGCTCCTCATCCTTTCATGTATTGATTTCCTCTCCTGCGCCACGGTTACATGTCGCACCCACGTCATTGGGTCCCGGCCGCTTCTGCTACCACCGCCTCCCCTCTCCGCCTCACCCGTCCACCCAGCCTCACCCCCCCACAATCTTCAACAACAACAACAACTAAAAGAGGAGGTTGGGTGGGGTAGGGGGGGTGTACACCCAACCCATCCAGGGGAGGAAAAAGAGTAGGAGGGGGACTAAAGGGAGGAAAAAGAGGGCAGATAAAGCACTGCAGTATTTCAGCAAAGCAACCAGCATTTTACAGGGATAGAAACAAACAGGAGAAGATGGAGAGAGAAATAACAGGGAAAAAAAAAATCTGCCCCCGGGGGTTGCAGAGGATATTGTGGAAATTATCAGAGTGCGACACACGCTGGAAGTCCATGGCGAGAGATTTATTTCGAATTTGTCTTTGACAGTGAAATTCATCACTGAGTAGGCCTGTATCTGCTCTAATTCTATAGACGCGTTTGGATGAATACGGTGAACCGCGGTCCCATTTTGTGAGAAAAATAAATTTTATAATTCATCGCCAGATCTGCAACGATTAGTCGATTGATCAATTAGTCAACGGAATTAATCTGCAATGATTTAAATATTGTTTTGAATAATTTTCGAAGAAAAAAAATGCCCAGATTATTTGGTTCCAATTTCTCACATATGAAAATTTCCTGCTTTTCTCTGTTTTACGTCCCTGTAAACTGAATATCTTTGAGTTTTTGGACTGTTCGGACAAAACAAGACGTTTGAAGGCGTCACCTTGGACTATTTCATTTAAATTTCCACCATTTTCTGACATTTTACAAATCAAACCGATCTATAACCCATCATTATCGATAATGAAAATAATTAGGACTGCCCCCTCTTAGTAAATTAGTCGACTAATTGGTCGTCTTGGTCTTAGTCCACTAAGATTTCTTTTGTTGACAAGTCATTTCTTATACTTTTTTCATGCTGAATGTCTTATTTCCACAAAATGTATGAGCACATCTCTGCTAAACACAAGATTTAAAGAGGTGCTTTTGTGTGATTCTTTGTGGAGAAACTCAGTTTTACAGATCTGTCAATTAAATCAACTAATGGTTTAGTCGAGTGTTAGTCAGGACAGCCCGAAAAATAATTGTTTGTTGCAGCCCTATTCATTATTCATTTCCTAAAAATACCTCTTAAAATACATAAGATCCAGTCTACTCAAAAGCTCTATGCTTGATTTATATAATTCAATACAACATCTACTTCTCCTCAGTAATTAATTTCACGGCTGTAGGTGTTATCTTTTTTTTTTTTTAAATCTCACACTTTTTTAACAAAACTCTTAACATGAACACTGATATGAATTTGTGTTTGTAAACATCCATGTGATCAATACATGCTCAGAAGTATATATCAGCGTGTGTGTGACATCCCCGAGTGAACGGATGAAGTATGTATGAGGCAGCAGGCCGGGAGTACGACAGGTCAAGGTTATGTTTTGAGTTTGTATTGGACGAAGTGTATGTGTGTGTGTGTCTGTCTCTGTGAGTGTGTGTGAGAGGTGTCTGTGAGCCCAAGGACGGTGTATGGGCACGATTGCATCGCTGTCGTGCTGGTGTGTGTGTGTGTGTGTGTGTGTGTGTGTGTGTGTGTGTGTGTGTGTCTCTTTATATGTGCATGAGAGGGACATGTCCGTGTGTCAGATGTGGTTGTGTGTGTGTGTGTGTGTGTGCTGAGTCTGCAGGTTCCTACTTCTCATCTAAAACAAGCGGTCAGTAAGAGTGACCATCAGGCAGTCGGAGCCTTATTGTCTGAGGAAGCCTGCGTGTGTGTGTGTGTTTGTACATGTGCAATTTCACATGAGTAAAGACACAAATTCTTCATTTATCCATTTTCATACTAGCGTGTGTGTGTGTGTGTGTGTGTGTGTGTGTGTGTGTGTGTGTGTGTGTGTGTGTGTGTGTGTGTGTGTGTGTGTGTGTGTGTGTGTGTGTTTGTGTGTGTGTGTGAGCGCTTGCTGTAAGGCCATCCCTATCACCAGAGCAAACACAGGCCCCATCACTACAAAGCAAACAGCAGCTCGGCCCAGCGTATGCATTTTAAACACTTTATCTCTCATTGTCTAGCCAACACACACTCCGCTATGAAATAATATGTTATTTTTACATTTTCTGCAGATGCAAACTGCCGGCAGAAAACGCAAAAACACCGAAAGCGTAAGCAAAACAATCTTCTCTCTCGGTGTCATCGTCGTCACCGTCGTTGCCAGCTTCACCGTCTCCATAGTAATAATGCAGCCATTAAAGAGCGCTCTTTAAAACATCATACAGCACATTTAATGTCAGTGCGGCGCAGCAATACATTATCACCCGACGACGGTAGCGATATTGAAGTTGTTTCCCTCCGTGTTGCTGACAATAGTTGCTTTTCCTTCCTTGCCATTTGAAAGCACTTATCTTAAGTGGATCTACAGAGAGTCAATTGTAATTGCAACACAGTAATGCTACATATGGTCCATATTATTGTGTGTTTCTGCGAGGCACTCAACTACACGCTGAGACAGAAAAGCAGCAAATGACTTGAGAAAAGGTTAGCACAATTTGGTCAAGCACAGAGGCTATAAAAAGAAAAACGCTATCAACTGAATGTCTGAATTTGAGCCTCGACACTTAAGCCAAGAAAAGGTCAAATGCACACGCACACATATACAAACAGATGTAAAAACACACAGATGTTCCTGTGCACACACGAAAAGGAGAGTTTAGTTCACGTATAGTTTAGCTCGCATTCACGCACACACACACACATTCAAGTGTGCCCGGAGACATGCACACACACACACACAGAGAGAGACTCGGATTCAGCCAATTAGGTCCACCACCTTCAGAGAAACACCAGTGGGCATGTAAGATTCGGAGTCCAGCGGGCCTCTAAAGCCTAACACAGTCATAAGCCAGAAATAACACACACACACGTCTAGGCTCTGCAGACCATGTGAAATAGCAAGGCAAAGACAAAACACTCCATTCCATCTCTGACATTTCCAATATCTGTCCATCCCTCATAAACCTCTGTTCAGCCATAAAGCGACTCATTCTTCACAGATGAACATGTTCCGTCCGGGCGGCTACCGGGCCGGCAACTCACTGCCGGTCCCTCCTGATGCTCGTAGGGCTGCAGCTAACGATTATTTTCATTGTCGATTAATCCGTCGATTATTTTCTCGATTAATCGATTAGTTTGTTTGGTCTATAAAATGTCAGAAAATGTAAAAAAAATGTCAGTGTTTCCCAAAGCCCAAGATGACGTCCTCAAATGTCTTGTTTTGTCCGCAACTCAAAGATATTCAGTTTACTGTCATAGAGGAGAAAGAAACCAGAAAATATTGACATTTAAGAAGCTGGAATCAGAGATTTTGACTTTCTTTTCCGTAAAAAATTACTCAAATCGATTAATTGATTATTAATATAGTTGTGGATTAATTTAATAGTTGATCGTGGCAGCTCTAGATGCTCGTTATAATTACAAAATCATGGATTCTCTTTACATTTTACAGCTTTTCGGCTGGAATGGAGTGACACGTTTTGAAGCTAAAAAGTCTTAAATCGTGATGATTTGGTGCAATGATTTATAAATAGTTTGTCTGTGTTGTTTGCTCTTTTGTTTCTCCTCTGCATGTTTCTACCTGCGCTGTGTCGACCTCCCCTCACAGCTCATAACTCACTGCCGGTCCCTCCTGATGCTTGTAGGGCTGCAGCTAACGATTATTTTCCTTGTCGATCAATCCTTCTCGATTAATCGATTAGTTGTTTGGTCTATAAAATGTCAGAAAATGGTGAAAAATGGTGTTTCAAAAAAAAAAAAAGATGATGTCTGCAAATGTCTTGTTTTGTGCGCAACTCAAAGATATTGAGTTTACTGTCATAGAGGAGTAAAGAAACCAGAAAATGTTCACATTTAAGAAGCTGAAATCAGAGAATTTTGACTCTTTTTTTCTTTAAAAAATGACTCTGATTAATCAATTATCATAGTTGGCGATTAATTCAATAGTTGACAACTAATGGATTAATCATGGCAGCTCCAGATGCCTGTTATAATTACAAAATCATGGATTGTCTTTCCATTTTACAGCTTTTCAGCTGAGCTACAGCGAGACGTGTTAAAGGTAAAAAGTCTTAAATCATGACTATTTTGTGCAACGGTTTAGAAATAGTTTATCTGTCAGTTGCTCTTTTGGTTCTCCTCTGCGTGTCTCTACCTGCGCTGTGTCGACCTCCCCTCTCAGCTCATAACTCTGTTTTCCTTCCTCACCTCCTGCTCTTCACCTCCTGCTCTTCTCCACCTCCTCTCACTCTGTTAATTCACTACACTGTCACCATTCAGTGTATTTACCTAACACCAATCTCTTTCCTTTTTCCCTCCTTCCTCTCCTCTCAATCCTTTTTCTCCGTCTCTGCCCCTGCGAACGGTGAGACTGTGTGAGTGAGTGTGCAGGAGATTTAGAGCGGGGATCAATAAGAAATTTAAAAATCAATGCACTTAGCGCCAGGAAATCAATGGGCCTAATCGGGATGCCAATCGGCCCAGTCAAAACAATTAAGAGGGAAGAAAAATGTTTAACAACCTCCTCTCTCTTGCTTACACAGACACAGGGGAGAGAGAGAGTGACGGAGGCCTAAAGAGGAATATCAGAGGCAGACAGAGAGGGATGAGATGGAGTGATATATGGGAAGGAAAGGCTCAGGAGAAAAAAGCTCAAAGCTTAGACCCAAGGAAAGCAGGATTGGAGGGAGGGGCGGAGAGAGGCAGGGAGCGAGGGACAGGAATGGAGATAAAGAACGGTAAAAAGGGAGAAGATGATGCAGTGGGGTGACAGTCATGAAGGACAACAGAGGAGAGAAGGAAAAGTTGAAGGATGCGGGTGGAAGGACACAGCCGGATTTTCTCATCCACACTTTTTATGTGAATATTCGGGCTTTTGTTCCAAAAAGGGTTACAAATAAGGTTACGGTTTGTGAACAGACACCCAAAAGTAATACCGTCCCTCTGGAAGTCCATCAAAGGCATCCAAACCAGCTGCTGCCTACGGTCAGACACGGCACAGTGCAGCACTCATCCTCACCAGACAGCCAATCAACTGACAGCCGAGTCACAAACAACCGGCACTTCCAAATCAACGACATCAAAAAAAGGAGACATTTCTCTCTCCCCCCGTCGAAGCGTCCAATCACACCGAATGTTTGTCAGCTCGGGCGCCCAATGAGGAAGCTGGGGATGAGTGCGGGAACGGCAGAATGGGTTGGTGGGTGGTGGTGGTGGTGGGGGGGGGGCTAATTTGGGGTCAATCAATAGATCTCCCCTCTCTCTATCTTCTGCCTGCTCACCACGCTAAAATCAATGGGAAAGCCAATAGTTCCCCGCCCCAGTGTGGATTAGTGAACACACAACTAATCAGCCAGTCAGTGAAACTGACATCTCAGCTATTAACCTATTGATACGGGAGACACGTGTTGAACACACACACACACACACACACACACACACGGAGGCACATTCCAATACAAACATCTGCTGCAACGACGAGAGAAATTCCTTCAGATCTGAGATCAGATTTTTTAAGCCGTGTTTAAATAGCAGAAACACTCATTGTAAATCTCACAAAATATCTCATGTAAAATTAGAAATATTCCCAAAACATTCTTTGTCTGGCCCCGGTGGTGTGATTAAGAAAGCATCACTAACTATTAGGGCTTGGCAAGAATCTGGCGATACGATACGTATCATGATACAGGGGTAACGATTTAATAAATTGTGATATATTGCGATACTGTAAGCAAGGCGATATATTGCGATTTTTTTTTTTCAAATCTAATTTTAGGAAAACTGTCATAGTATAAAGACACACCACCATATGTATAAAATCTTTAAAAAGTCAGTATGTGAAATGACTATTATGGGGACTAACATCATCACACATGAATACAATTGGACTCATTGGATCCACAAGAGTCTCAGCTTTCCAGTCATACCCAATTTATGCAATTTTAAGACTGTTTAGGGACCCCGATATGTAGAAATATTCAAATACACCATTTTAGAATAGGTGAAAATATCACATTTGTATACTGCATGCAAAACACTGCATGGTTTTTGCCCAACACTGCATGTGATTATCATAAAGTGGGCATGTCTGTAAAGGGGAGACTCGTGGGTACCCATAGAATCCATATTCATTCACTTATCTTGGGGTCAGAGGTCAAGGGACCCCTTTGAAAATGGCCATGCCGGTTTTTCCTCGCCAAAATTTAGCTTTGGAGTGTTATTTAGCCTCCTTCGTGACATGACATGGTTGGTACCAGTGGATTAGGTTTTCTAGGTTCATACGATGCCAGTCCCTTCACTCTAGCTTTAATATTTTCCAAAGGTTAATTAAAAATCGATAAAGTGTCGCAAAACATAATATCACGATACTCATGTGCATCGATATTTATCTTACACCCCTGCTAACTATTAGACTGACCATCGACTTCAATAACGCCCTCTGATTCAGTAGCAGCCAGGAGCCATTTAGATTTTTTTTTTCAGCCTCCATCTCCTTTCTTCTCCGACATCACATCACATCAAATCACGTGTCTCATCTTTTCTGTGGGATCCCTGTCTTTAAGGGTCAAAGAGGGGACTCAAAATGACTCTGTGCGGACGCCAGCTTCACTCTAATTCAGGTTTCAGCCACTGGCCAGCCAGCAGCAGCCTCCGTTAGGGAAGGAGGGAGTCTGTGTTAGAGAGGGACAACGCGTGTTTGCTTGCAACATGGTGGCCGGTTCGGACTGATATATAAATTTGACATTTAAAGAGTCACGATATTGCGATGCTAAACAGCAGATGCTTGCTGAAATTTCAGGATTTCACGAGTTACCTTTTGATATAATCCACACGTCTGATTTGAGGAACATTTCGCCGATAAGTGATTTAAAAGAAGCCTGTCAAAAATCACATTAATGACAATAAATTGCGCAACTTAAAAGAAACCACTGGCAAGATTTTGTTTTTTTGTGCCAAAACACCTCGCAGAGTCTCCTCAGGAAGATAAAATAATGTGTACCTGGCTCTTAAGAGGAGCACTACACAACGATCATTTTTCAAAAATAACAGCCTGACTAGCTTTCATCCCTTACTTTTGAAAGCCCTCTTGTTTTCTGAGATTGCCTCTCCTTCCTCTGTTCCTCCTCCCCTCCCTCCCCTCCCCTCCCCTCTCTGTCATGTTTTAGTTTTCATATGTTGGTTTTGTTCTTCCTCATTTTCCCCTTGTGTAAAAAAAAATGAAAGGCTGAAAATAGGATGAGTGAGGGGGGAAAAAAAGGCAGGAGGCAAAAGCAGCGAGTGTACATCGGTGAAATCACTGTCTGCCGCGCTGAAGCTGCTCTCTCCTCTGCACTGACAGTTACGCACTACAATACACATCCATATACATCACACTCTGCAAAACCAAACCTTCTCCGCAGACAATGCAAAACTCCCTTTGCCCAGCGTTGAATTATACCAATGTGATATTGTTACGGCATGACAAGAGGAACAGCATTGATCAGCCACAGGCAGCTGCATAAAAAACACCCATTAAATCGCAGTACAAGCTGTTTTGAAAAGCTACACCCGGCCCATGCATGTTTTTTGAATTAGTTATCAACCATGCACATTGTAGTGTGACAGGCGAGGCAAAGCAAGGATAACTGTCTGTCTTTTCCCATCTCTTTCCTCTTGACATCCTTGCAGCAATCCTTTTTCACACGTTAAACGCACAAAGAGAATGGAAGTGAGAGCGTACGAAGTGGAGTGGATTTTTGTTTTTTTTCCCCTTCTCTCTTCACAGACTTTATCTCCATGGTGGACGCAGCGTGATAGGCAGGCAGTCATGGCTTGGCCGACACGACTCTACGTTTAGGCCTAATCCGCACCTCGTCCTCCACACTGTTGCGGGTTATGATGGAGATGGAGAGCGAGAAAACTTATTGAGAGAGAGGGACACAGACGGAGAGAGCGCATGAGAGAGAGGAAGTGTGAAGGGGTATTGTTGAGATGTCCAGGCAAGTCCGGATGCATTGGTTCCGTATAACGTTCCTATTCCACTTCAACAGAAAGGGTGCTGCCATCCTGAGAGGACGCAATCCTGATTTCTCGCTTGAGACCCAATATCTGCACCATACAAATAGGAGGATATGGAGGGAATGCGATACAGACTTGGAATATGGCTCTTTCTTCTTATCCTGCTCAGCCATATTGATGCTTTTTTTGAGCCTTTCATTGCTCAGCCAAAATGAAGTCTTTCAGGGCCGGAGCCATTGACAGATTAAGAAAACATATCCTATTTTGTAGGACATGACAGAGGCTTTCTTGTTATCTGAATAATATGAGCAGTGCTGAGGTGGCACGGAAACACTATTTGTGAAACATTGTGTGGTTAAACTCGGGGGGTGAAATTACAGCCCACTCTCGCAACAAAAAAGTCGAACCGTGGAAGCGAAAGTCGTTTTTCACTTCACATCATCTTTTCATTTATCAGCTTAAAAGGAAAAAAAAAAAGCTCTTTACATTCAGTCATTTTGTTATATAATTGCTAATGAAAAAAATCAGTCCATGATTATGCTCCAATATCCACAACCAAAACTTCCTATTCCTCTTTTAACCCTCAGGTGCGGCTGAAAACGTCGAGCTCCACGCGGAAACACCGCTGAACCCTCACACAACAGAGAGACTGACGGGCTGGAAATCACTGGAGCCAAATCACACAAAATTGATCACATCCAACAAAATGGCCGCAGTGACTAAAATTGGTGTGTGCTCGAGCGTGCTCGGGACAGAAAGAAAAAAAAAATCTCTAGCAGGTGCATTGTGACAACTGCACGGGTAATTGTTCCTACATAGAAAAATGATTTTGGAACAATCTCTGATGAACGTTTTCTGGCACTATTTATGACAGTGACATTAGTGACATTTAAATCTGGCACTAGAGTGGACGGCCAGCGACGTAATGAAAAGAGAGAGCTGGGCAGAGATTTAGTGGCTCAAAGAGGATGTGTGGATGATAACAAAGAAAACAAGGGATGGAGAAAAAAAGAAGAAAAAAACTGAAGAAAGGTTCAAGAGATGAAGGAGAGAAAAATAAGGTGTGCTGCAGTCATCTGGAGTGTGTAAAAGGGTTATGCTGAGAGGTGGCATGTTCAGATGCGATAGACAGAGAAGAGGAGGAGAGGGAGGAGGTGGGTAACAGAGAGGTACGGGGAGAACAATTGAAAAAGGGCTGGTAGAGAGGGAAGGAGAGATTTAGGATTAAGGAACGAGTGTGGGGTAAAAGGAGAGGGATTAGAGGGTTTGGGTGAGAGGAGGACAAAGTGAGAGGCGGGCGGGATAGAGGAGGGAAACAGGAGAGCAAGAGACACAGAAAGAGAAACTGTACAGGGCTTTTGACGGAGAGAGCAGGGATAAAAAGATGTATTTTTCCTGCTTCCTCTGTTGTCCTCCCTCTCCTCTGGGCAACTTCCCGCTGCTCTCCCCCTCTCTGCTGCCTTCCTCCTCTGTCTGACACAGTGGGAAGATAGGTAGGAAACCTAATCGAGCCAGACACACCGGCTGCTCTCTGCTGACACTCACAGGCGGAGGGTGGGCACTGCACATTCTGCTGACCAAGCCCGGCCGAGACCCCCCTCACCTATCGGCCGGAGCGGCCATCAATCCGGCACAATAGCCTCGGGGAGGCTGTGGGAGATGGGATGTGAGGGGAGGAAGGGATGTGGCGCTGCGATGCTCGATGGGTTACGCACGGCACTAACACTGTCAAGAATTAGGAGTTTAATTCCTGCTGGGCATGTGAGAAAAATATGTGGGTGCCATGGCATCCGTCTCCATCAGTGTGGAGAATGATCTGGCATCTGGTACAGTAATATTGGTTAAAAAAAAAAAGGGCTCATATGATGAATATCCACAATAAATACTCTTATAACCTTTACTGATATAATAGCGCTGAAACACTCGGTTGATTAATGCGTTAGTGTATCAAAAGAAAATATTCTGGTTGTAAAAATAAGTGGAATTATTTGTAATTATTTTGATGAGTTAACAAGAAAATATTTGCTGGTTGCAAATGTGAAAATTTGACCTCAGTTTTGTTTCATATTTAGGCAAATGTGTATTTGATTTGATTTTTTTTCATCAGGTATCCAATTGTAACATCATTTTGGAGTGTGGAAACCCGTGGTTGGTATTTGTCATTATTTTTGACATTATAAAGTCTAAATTGAATTATAAAAAAAGCGCATTAGACCATAATGAAAGCATACATTAGCTGCAAATATGCAAAGCAGAAATATAAAAAAATTAATTTGCAGTGTTGGTGCACTATAGCAGATATAGAAATAAAAGTGTGGTACTGATTCTGTTACACGACTTAATGTAAACTGGTATATTAGTAAACTGAATTTCAAATTACCAGATGTTGTTTATACATCTGCTGCATTTTTTTTTTACCACATAATAATTGTGAAAGGTAGCTGGTAAATGCTGGTATTTTGTGTTTTTATTTTTGCAGTATTATACCTATTAAATCAACACAGATCACAGCTATAGCTTACACCTATATGAAAGGCACGCTGCCACCATCGCTGCTTGCAGCCATGCAACTATAAACCAGTGGTTCCACAAGATGGTTGATGTTACAGTCATTTTGTTTTGTTTTTTCTTGTGAAATTCTAACTACTTTCCAGACTCCAGACCTCCTCTGACACTTCAAACCAAACTTAACTTGAAAGAGAAAATATTCTTTAATTGTTGCGTTCATCACTCTGCACAAACACACTTATATGGTTTCATTTTAAGGTGTAAGAAATTTAAAGGATTGTAAAGCTATAGGTCACATGTGTGGCAGGGTGGGAGCATGTACGGGGTCCTAAAGCTGTGGTAGTGGGGCCGACGCTGGGCTACGTCCTGCAGGTAAAATGGATGAGGGTCAGCGTGTGGTGGTGGTGGTGGTGACGGGGGGGGGAGTCTGCCTCGCTGGTCATTGTGTGGGGGGAGGTAGTCATTACAGACTGACCGTTACGGTGACAAGCAGTGACACACTGAGGCTTCACTCGGGGGAATTAGACGGTGGACAGACGATGGGATGTGCAAAGGTTGTGTGGACATTGTACACGCGCTGCATTGTTCTTTTTTTTACTCTCTATACATTAAGTAGCTATGTGTGTACACATGTGTGATTGTGATTCTGTGTTGCCGTATTTATGTGTGTGTGTGTGTGTGTGTGTGTGTGTGTGTGTGTGTGTGTGTGTGTGAGTGTGTGTGTAGGCTAGATAGCACATATTTGCTAATCTGGAGGGGGTAGCTGGTGGAAAGGGGATAGGGTCAGAAGCCGGGGTCAGGTGTTAATTCACTGCTTCAAACAAGAGCCAAGCACCAAAACCAGGGGAGAGCGCAGCAGAATGGATCGACAAAAACCACAAGGATGTGTTCAAGGTCCACCGCGGTAACCACGTCTGTCTCTCCCCCTGCCGACTTCCTCTCTAGATTCCCCTTCGCTCTTACTTTCCTGCCTTCTGTCCTAAATTTCACCTCCTCTAATTCCATCTTTTCCCCCTCTCTCTCTCTCTCTCTCCCCGTCCTCTCTCCTCTCCCCCGGCCGGTCCGGTACGCCCGCCTGCCTTCTCCCCCAGCTGTTAGACCCCCAAAGGTCAGTCTGTCTGCAGGGTCATCAGTCTGGGATGAAGCTGAACTCTGACCCCAAGCCCTTGATGTATTCCAACCACAAACCCGCAGACACACTCACATAATGGACATGTGTGGCCTCACAAGAGGCCCGTTTCATTGTGGTCATTTTTGATCAATTTATCACTTCTCTTTTGTCACTTATCGAAGTCCTGTCTGTGCTGCTGAAGCCGCGGTGTGTGTGTGCGGCCGCCGCACTGGCGGGGTTGAGTGGTCAGGTTAAGAAACACAACGCCGATCAACAACAGGATCTTTACGGATGATTAATCCAACAGCCGTTTATCAGCTAATCGATGCGGCGATGATCGTGGATTGCCCATTGATTACATTCAATAACCACAACTGATACATGAGTATGTGGGGAAAAAAAACACAGGACGGACAGACAGGGTAGCCTGCACACACGTACGCACGCCTAAATGAAGGACTTTTGACAATTTCTCTTTATTTCCTTCTACAGCGAGCAGCCTAGATGGAAATATATTATTGACATTGAGCACCACAGTGACAATATGTCTGACTTTTTGGATATCCTTGATGTTTTCTCTGAGGCAAGTCTTTATAAATGTGAAATATTGACACAACCATAAAATATAAAGACATTATTTAAAAAAAAATACATATATTATTTAACACTATGTTTCAAAATAATGCTCAGTAAGTAGACACATTCTTTCAGAAATTATTGAAGCCATATGCACATTTTGGAGGGCATTTTTGGCGTTATTTTTGGGTGAAAGTTTTCTATTTATCCTACATTCATATATTCTGTGTATACCGGTCACTTCTGGCCCCTTCTTGTCACATAAAACGATGAATCGTGCAACTGCAATCTTTCCGCCTTAATTGAGGAACTGGCCAGGCGACCTTTGACCTGGGGGTCATTACCGCATTGTGCACCAGGCCGCAGAGAGCAGCTACACCATTTGGGAAGGGGAGTCGTGCGCAGAAAATGGATTAATTTTGGATGGCCTGTGGTGCTTGATACCGACTGGAAGTGGCCAGTATCAAAAATGTATATAGAAAAAAAGCTACATCAAAGCCTACAGGGACGATCTCGCTTTATATGACACCAAAACTGAGCCAATAAACCGTTTATGAAATGAGCTTTCGGGACAGGCTGCATAGACTTTAACATGAAGCATTAAATTGAATGTATTGGTTGTGTGGTCTGTTTCAAGTTGATAAGGTGCAGGACAGACAGCCCCAGCTCACACAGGCTTTTCATTGTAACATGCATCTCAATCCTGTTGGATAATCTATAAAATATCAATAATCACTTTCCCTGAACACAATGCTTTTAAAATCCATGCAGAATTATAGAAACACAATTTTATGAAGATATCAGCTAGCAGTTTTATTTTTCACAAATGTGCAGGTGTCATCACTTGATTAATAGTCCTTCAAATATCCTGTGTATCTGATTTCACTCCCTCATTATGGGAACTTTATTAAACTGCAGGTATCACAACGATCGTCGTGACTTAAGATCCATTTACAAGCGATTCAATTTTTTTTTTTTTAACTCTTCACTTTTCACGTTTTTCCTCGAAAAAAAGGAAAATAAACGTTTTCCGTACACGTAAATATTTTCTAAATATTCCGGGCTTTATTGTAAAGATTTAATGTCCAATATGTTTCCAATATGAACAAATCCGGACGAGTTTCTGTCGTCTTATAATGCGATTAACTCGCACAACTCAAACACTTTAAATGCTGTCTGCTCTTCCACTTGTGTTTTATATTTACACACATTTTAAACAATTACTCCTGTAAAAACCAGCCGGACAATTTGTAACACAAAGAAATGATTAGAACAATAAAAGCGAACACATTAAGGTGCAGGTGAAATAAGAGGCCTGCTGTTAATATGAATATTGGAATTAAGAGTTTCCAAATATTCCTCAACTTTCTTGTAAAGGATTTAAATTAACCTCGAAATAAAATCGAAATTTTCTCAACACCCCTAAAGTGAAGGCTGTAGATTATACTCTCAGTTTACCTATATACCGATTTAAATGCTGAAAAAATAAATAAGTAATGACGTTTTATTTAAATAATATGCATACGTCCATAAATAGACATTTAAGCGTAACGCGGTGCATGTGCACGATAAGCAGTGATCTTAAGTCGGAATAGTGGCCTTAGTTTAAATATTCATAATGCAAAAAACATCTGCATGAATATTTACATATTCTCTGATCAACACGAACACCTGTAGACTGCCGATTTAAAAAGCGAAATTCATCTTAAAAATATGTTCGATGCGATGAATGACTTTGAGTCCAGCTGTGGATGTTTATATATAATAACGAAGCGATCTGGACATTTTAGACTTTTTTATGCAAAGCAAAACAAAGTTCTCACCACAACTGCGGTGATATTCTAATTCAATTCGCTTTAAATTCTGCGTTTTTATTCAAATTCAAGTAACATTTCAAGCCATTTGCAAATAACATGTTATAGGATATTTACTGTTAAATTACGCATTTGGAATAGACTATTAAAACACGAACCTACACACGCGCGCACATATTTTGTCATATGGACACTAAAATTACACTGATGGTTATAAGAGAAAGAGTTAGAGATATAAGGTTTGATAAGGCTTCAACTCAAAACACCAACTATTGACGAACCTTATTAAAATGATTCATATTAGTGCAGGATAAGAGCCGCAAAGGGAGAACATCAAATCTAATATTTTCATCTCTCCCACATTAAGAAAACGTTACAAAACAACAACAAAAATAATCATTATTACTAGGCTATATATTAAGACTGTGTAAGTTTAGGGCTCTGGCATGATTTAAGCACCAATAACCTGATGTGTTTCTCAATGCAGCAACTATGAACATGCAGCTAAGTAGTGACTTTTAATGAGACATCCTTTGCTAAATAAGAGTGGTGCAATAAATGCAAATTGAGGGGAAATAGATTATCCAAATACATGACTGTTAAATAATAAAAATAAAACAAAAGTCGTCTCTTTTTCTTTCCTCATGGAGCTGAAGTCTTAACGAGAGCTGTCTACTGACCACAACGTGCTGCTGTGTCTCGGTCTCCTGGGGTTTAAAGTCATATGTGCACTGAGGTTCACACTCCTCATGTTTGGCTGCTATTTAAACATGATGACTCCGAACTGTTCACACTTAGCAGTTTAGTGTGTTTTTCCATACAAGGGGCGCTAATAAATGAATCCACATAACCACGAGACGAATTATGCACTCACAATGGCACTTGTAGTTTCAAATTAGACAAACTGGTGTGGTGCTGTGCAACAACCCTGCAGTATATAATCTACCTCCAGATGAGGTATTCACCTCCCACAATCAAAGATGCAACCCTGGGACACTCGGGCCTCGTGAAACAGTGTCATCAGAAGAAAGAGTGATTCCCATCGACACGTTTTGTTTTAAACATAATGTGTGGCTCTGCTTGTTAAGACCAACAGTCACATCACCCAAATATCCACAGTGTGCTTTGCTAAGATAAGATGAGGCACTAGAGCCCACATGTAAATATGACCTTGTAGCGTGTATCGTTTTAATGGAGAGCAGAGGTCAAGCAGAAATGGACAGAAATGTGTTTGGAAACCACAGCATTCGGGAACATGTTTTGTGTCTGTCAGACCACACTGACCACATGATGTCTCAAAGCGACATTCTGGTGGTGAAATGACAGGATCCGAGGACTTTGTTCTGCGGGTTTTAGACGAGCTGTGTGTTAAATGATCATAGGGGTCCGTGCAGGCAGCCAGCGGACAGCGGGGATCTCAGCGGCTGCAGGCAGAGAGAGAAAGAGAGAGAGAGAGAGAGAGAGAGAGAGAGATCGAGAGGAAGGCACCGGCAGGGAGGTGTCCACTGCCCGCTCTCCTCTCCTCTCCTCTCCTCTCTTCTCCTCTGCCGGTGCGAGCTCTCCGCTCGGCCTTATAAAGCCCATAGATCCCCCTCCTTTTAATTGATTTTCTCATAATTAACTCAGTCTGTCCATCGATTTCCCTTCGGCGGCGCACCAGCCCTCACCGTGCCGAGGTGTTATTGTGCTATCTGCGGGCATCGGGATACCGACGAGCAAATATCGACTTAAACCTCTCACGGCGCGGGTGAATTTGGCCGTAAAACTGCTGTGTTACAGGCCACATTATGCACAAATTAAGACACAGGTTGCCCCATTAACACACCGACCTGCGCGCCCACCTGTGCGTAAAGAGCTCCCAAAATCAGCCGATGGCCTTTCACAATTAGGAATCAAGCAACAAAGAGGACCGAAGAGGAGTCAAAGGAACAATGGAGTCTTAAAATAGTGTAAATCGCTGTCTCTATTTCAACAGAATCTCTCCCCTCGAGCCAAAACTTCCAGGCTGCCACATGTGCATGAATTCAAATGTGAGCGTCATTACGCGCAAAATAAAACAAAAAAAAACACTCCATCCAGCAACAACAGTGACAACAACCAACCACACATGCACTCGCGTCGTTGATATGAGGGAAATAATGTGCATGACATTCGCAGATGATGGGAGAAAGCATTGCACATTATACTTCCGTATATGCATATGACACAGAGCATATTCAGAATCAAACATTCCCGCGATGATACAACATGCAGAGCAGGGCAAGAAGACACAACGCTATTCGTCCACGGAGCAAAGGAGCAAGGGAGGAGAGGAGAGAGGGAGAGAGAGAGAGAGAGAGAGAGTGGGAGAGTCAGAACACGAGGGTTGCCCCCGTGAATTAATTTCTATCTAATCAATAAAAAAGAAAAAGACCATCCTCGCACAAAAAAATCATTAAGACTGATATTTCCCCCTCTCTCCACTGCATTTTCCCCGGGACGCTGCCGTGAGGAGAGCCGGTTCTCCCCTGCTGCAAGTGGACTAACATCTTTCGCCTTTTATGAATTGAGAATAGAAAGATTGTGATTTGAGAAGGGGGAAAGGGGGGAGTGTATAGTACAGCTGAGGAGAGGAATGGTTAAAAAGACACATGGAGGAAAAAGAAGTTGCAGGATGCATATATCTGAGCCACCCCTCGCGCGCTCCCCTAGAATAATTTCTGTCTGTTTTTTTTTAGTGGATGTGAAAATTTACCAGTGCTTCCATCGGTGAACGTCTCCATCCCCGCCATGCGAGCAGCCTGTCTGGACAAGAGAGGGATGGAGAGCAAAAAGATGGGGGGAGAGAGTACGGGAGGGGGGGCAGAGGTGTGTGTTAGAAGGGGCCGGTTGATCTGGGGTTGGGGGCTCAGCATTAAACTGAGGGGTGGAGGGGTTAGAGGTGAGGGGGGGGGGGGGTTGGGGGAGGGATATGGCAACACCCTAACCTTTCATGTCCCCCCATTTTCTCTCTCTCTCTCTCTCTCTCCTTGTCCCTCGTTGTCCCTCTTTCTCTCTCCATCTCTCACCCTCGACGTGTGTCTCTCAGCGGTTTCCATGGCGACCCGGTGGCTGTGGTGCTGCTGCTGCTGCTGAGGAGGAGAAAGAGGCGCGTGCATGAGACAGGGAAGGAGGGAGCGAGGCGAGACGGTCGTTTGAAGTGCGAGGAGGGGGGACCTGACACATCTGAGGTAATTAGCAATCAGAGGCGTTTCGAAGATTAAATATCACTGCATGAACCTCGTGTTGTGTTCTCCTGAAGAGAAAGACAGTGTGATGTTTATGGTGACTTTGTAGGTGAAAGATGTTTAAAGGGCCTATCTGTAGTGACCCATGAGCTGCTGAGTGGCCCATGCATAATGATGCCATTAAGTATGCACAAACAAACCATAAAGTTCTGCAAGTTTACATTTAAAATCTGTCTGTGTCACGGGAGGTTTTACTCTATAAATCCTGTAACTTCGTGACATGAGAGGTGTTTCCTGATATGACACAGTGGATATTCAGCAGGAGCTCTGTTGTTTTGAATATGAGGCCTCCTCAAATTGGTGATTCATCTATATGCTGCCACCTGCAGGCCGTAGAAAACACAGTCCTTCCTGCTCAGCATGAGCAGAGAAACCTGAAGGTCCTTCTGCTCACACATTCACTTACACAGTCTATACGTCCCAATACCCATACTATCATACTATTTAGTATGAAAGAAAAAATATTTAGTTAGTCCCAATACATAGTATGCCAAATGCAGTGTGCCAAAAAATACCAGGATGTCCTACTATACATCCGGTCGTATATTGCATTATACAAGCCACTATGCTTTTCTGGCTATTCTGACCCACAATCCTCTGCTGCAGCGAATATATGAGCAAGAGGGTCAAAGTTCAAGGTGCAATGTTATGATGAAGTAGTATGTCCCAATTGTATGCATGCAGTATGCATGCAACAGTACATACTTTGTAAGGACAGCTGCAGTATGTATTAAAAGTAGGGCTGTCAATCGATTTAAATAGTTAATCAAGATTAATCGCTAATTAATTGCCAATTTTTTATCTGTTCAAAATGTACCTTAAAGGGAGATTTGTCAAGTATTTAATACTCTTATCAACATGTGAGTGGACAAATATGTTTGCTTTATGCAAATGTATGTATATATTTATTATTAGAAATCAATTAACAACACAAAACAATGACAAATATTGTCCAGAAACCCTCACAGGTACTGCAATTAGCATAAAAAATATGCTCAAATCATAACATGGCAAACTGAAGCCCAACAGGCAACAACAGCTGTCAGTGTGTCAGTGTGCTGACTTGACCATGACTTGCCCTAAACTGCATGTGATTATCATAAAGTGGGCATGACTGTAAAGGGGAGACTTGTGGGTACCCATTGAACCCATTTTCATTCACATATCTTGAGGTCAGAGGTCAAGTAGCGCAAGTTTGGAGCATTATTTAGCCTCTTTCACAACAAGCTAGTATGATATGGTTGGTACCAATGGATTCCTTAGGTTTTCTGGTTTCACATGATACCAGTATCTTCACTCTACCTTTAAAACTTAAAAATTAGTGGCGGTAAAACGAATATGCGTCAATACGTTATTATCACGGTAACTTAAACAGCCCTTAATAAAAGTAAAAAGAAAAAGTATGCGATTTGGAACGCAGCGAGCGACTCCTTCATAAACTTGGCTTGAATTTGATTCACCAATGCAACGGGTCTGACTTAACTAATCAAGCAAGTTACACCAGATTTTGTGCAATGGAAAGTAATCTATTCTTGAATAACTGAATAATGAATACACCCACTAAGATTTGAATGAAAAAAAAAATATATTTTTCTGGCTTAATACTAATAAATTAAGCAACTAGCCTGACAAATTCCATCTCATATTATGTATGTGGAAAAATGTGCTCATATGTTGTATTTTGACATCTGTTGTGACTGAGCTTTACAACCACACACGGCGCAGAGGTAGACCAAGGAAGAAGGCTTTGGAGGAGATCACCTAATCTAATTTTCTCTCCTCAATAAAAGCCATAGAATTTCCCCCATCAGAGCGATGTACCATATGCTGCAGGGTATACATATAATAAAGGCAGCCCCGGTGGGCCGGCAGACGGCTGTAGTGTCTATCAGCTTTAGATGACACGTTTCGATAGGAGACTGATTTAGGCCTGAGCTACCACGAGATGACTTGACTCTCCATCCAATCAAGGAGGTGCGAAGAACACCTGCGGACAGTGAAATAAAGTCTACAGGAAGATGATGACCAGTGTCCTGCCACACAAACCAAGCATTACATTAGCTTTTGCACCCCAATACAATTTGCACCAAGACCAGCTCTGATGTCTCTATGAAGTGTTTTAGGCAATAAACCTCACCAAATGTTCACACTGTGCTATGGTGTTAAAAAAAATAAAATAAAAATAAGGGCCGCTTTATATATTTGAGTCCAAGTTATTCCCTCCTGCAGGTAATAGAAAGTGAAAACACATGTTGAAACTGATCGATTCATTAAAAAGACAATACGTTTTTATTATTTGCAGTATTGGCTCCATCATTGTTTCTCTCTTACCGCGGCTTCCCCCTGGTTGTTTGGTCCCCTGCAGCCGACTGCATCGCAAGGCTGCCCTGTCCTGCCTCGGCTCCGTCACCATAGCAACGGGATCTTTGACCCCGTCTGTGGAATCCTTGACCTGGATGTAGATCAGCGAGGCATCAAGGGAGCCTATTGGCCGAGAGCTGCTGCTGTGCCGAAGCCGCAGAGGAGGGGTGACTGTGGCGGTGGTGATGGGGTGTGGGCTCCGAGGGTCAGCAGCAGGCCGGGAAGATGGGAGGATCCTGGGGTCCGCTGCGGCTGACGGGCTCAAAACATCCCTTCAGCTGTGGCTTGTTCTACCTTGATCTCTGTCGCTGCGGACAACGAAGGTGTTCTTTAAAGCATTAATGCAATTCTGATCCGATACCACGCTCATGTCTGTAAGTATTAGATTAGAGCCAGCAGCCAGTTAGCTTAGCATAAAGACTGAAAACAGGGGTTAACAGCAAGCTTGGCTCTGTCCAAAAATAATAAAATCCACTAAGCAGCAACCTTAAAGCTTAGCTAAAACTAATTGAGGAAGTCCAACGCGGTCTCGTCCCAACTCGTCATGCGCTGACGCTTTGTCAGACCCCTCTGCGTCACTTTTCGGTCGCAGTAAACACGTGCTTAATGTTGTGAATTAAACAAAAACACTTGCTTAAGTTCAGACAATAAAACCAGTAAAGTTAGGTTTAGGAAAAAACAACATGGTTGGGCTTAAAACTACTATGTTTGTACAGTGAATGTTGTGAACACGGGACACGAACAAATTGTGCTGATTGTAATGTGACGCACATTACCTTGTGTTCGTTGGGTCTCATACCGACGCCAAAGCGTGCTTTGTGCGTCGGTATCTAACGCCGACGGCCACGACAAAGCATCAGTGTTTGACGCCCTGGGAATGAGAACGGGCTGGGAAGTCACCGCGTCCTGCAAAGTCCCCAGTCCCCCACATAACTTCCCAGGAAACCACAATTGTCGTTCTTACACTTTGGTTTTTGTTTGGATTAAACAAACAAAATATAGTATGTTAATTAGTTAGCTTTACAGTTGCTGGTAGGCAGATTTTGTTACCTTTGGACAGAGCTAGTCTTATATGTAACAGACATATATGACAGAGGTATCCATCTTCTCAACTCTTGGCAAGAAAGTCAGAAAGCAGTTCCCAAAATGTCAAACTATTCCTTTAAAGGTACGAAATTCAGAGCATTTCTATTGCCTCCACACAGCTCTCAACATGGCGACGACTGTGCCGGCATGCTCACAGCTAACAGGGTTGCGTCTAGAAGGTAACACCGAAATTACAAAAACCCTCGCAAGACGGTTAAGGTTTGGCATTGACCTCGAATGGTTAAAGGTTAGGATAGGTCGTTTGGCAGCGAGTCCTGTGAGAGTTTTGCAAGTTGTTGCATGTTTTCTCAATTTGCGGGTTACCTTCTAGACACGACCTTTAGTGCTAACAGCACAAACAGTTTAAACAATGACAACAGTGCTGACAGAGCTAACAGTGTTTACCTGAAGGGGAACCAGAGGGTGGGCGCTACGCTTCCACGACGACGCCGTTGGTCGGGACGGCTTTATCAGCTGTAACCGCCAGCCAGTGGGGGGCAATCACATGCCCTAAAAGGCACGCACGGCTATGTAAACAAAGCACAGGGAAGCTGGGATTACAACACACACAGAGGAAGAGTGACTTCATTCTCTGCTCAGGTAGACATTACTCCTCTATATCTTTACATAGCAAATAGTTGTTTGCTGCTATATTAATGCTCTGAATATCACTAAGAGCACCTTTAAGCATAAAGACTAACTGGGAGAATGTGGAAAACTTTCTGCACAGACCTGTTCTGGAAGACACGTTTCTGGAAGGAGGGAGGAGGTTCAGTCATCGCCATAACAAGTTATGCAGTGGCCTCAGCATCATTTTCTTCAGTTTTACAGCAAGATGAAATAAGAGGGTCGGAGACATGTCAGTAGGTGTAGAGCTGGGTCCAGGGTGTAGCAGACCAGCTGTTTGAGGATTGTGACGGGGACGACTCAGTGAGGACCTTCAGAGATCTGATTCCTCTGGGAGAGGGCAGTCTGTCGGACAGAAGGGTGGGACTTGTTGATGATGCTCTGCTTGTGTCTCGTCCTTGGATATTTGTGAGCATAATGTTCCTGAGTGCTCCAGATATGCGCCCCAATTTCTTTGAGAAACAAATCTCTCATAGTGGCAGGGTCATCCGAGAGGGAGTCATTGTTCAGAGGAGCAACACGGCAGCAGCCTTTGAGTTGGATCTCTGTAGTTGTGCAGACTTCTCAGACAGAGTGCCTGGGTCTCCCTGTGGGCATCACATCGCTGGTCTTGCTTTAAGGCTGGGTGTGGTGAGAACTGGGCTTTCAAAAATCTCAGTTCTCCCCAAGGCAGGCCTGGGGCAGTTCAGCTGGCCATCAAACAGGCCTACTCTGAACAGGGTAGAAACGGCCCCATCAGCTTTTTCCCCGAGGGTTGGTCCCGCTTATTGTTCTCCATGATGGCCAAGTCAATAATAAAACTTCATTTGTACACTCTGCAGCATTTTTAAAGGGCGGGTGTGGTCAGAGTGCTCTTAACTGAACTAATAATGGTGTCTTTAAGTCAGCAAATGACAAGGAAGTAACAGTGCACTAAATATTTAAAACAAGAGAGACATGAGAGATCTGAGGGGAGATCTGAATCAACAAGAATGGGCCCTGAAACGTCAATAAATATTACAATTAATTCAGCTTTGTTGCATAGCATCGATGGCTGCGGTTTGTGTGCACAATGGATTAAATAAATATAATAAGATAATAGATACATTATTAACTTTTAATATAAACTTTGGTTATTAAAATAAATCATAAATAAATCTGTTTATTTTCCCTTGTCTTTGGGTGTTAATATCATATCTTTTTGAGGATCCTTCACTGGTCTAAAATGCCATTATGAACTAATTAGAAAAAGTCACCACTACAGAGCGCTTGCTTAGATTTCCGGCTGAAATGAGGTGACTCTTCAAAGTGCCCTTTAGCCGACATTTACATTATTTATTCATGTGCTGGAGGACTGTGTTGGTCTACATCAGAGGACTTAATTATGTCCAAGGAGGTCCAGCAATAAGTCAAAGACCCGCTCAACATCGTAAAGAATCAGCATGTAAAGTATGTATACAAAAACCAACATTTCTTAATGTTACATTGAAATAAACTACATATCGACTCATCTCTGCTATTCCTTATATAAATATTGATTTAGCATCCTCACAACTCTTATCCCGAAAATATACAAGTTGACACAAGTAAGGAATAAAATGCTCTAATCTGTGTACTACAGAGCTACATGAACGTTAAGTATAATGTGATACAGGAAAGCACACTATCACAAATATACAGGAGGACTGGATTTAAGCTGTAAGGATGTTGGCAATCTAGAGCCAGGCTATGAAGGTATTCGAAAAAAAACAAAATAAGGAGCACATTAAAATCTATTTAATAGCTAAGAGGCAGCCACAAAATAGATTTTACTATAGGTGTCACTCGTTTTGGTTTTGGTAAGGATCCTTAGCAACATCAGCTGTTTCAGTGTTATTTTGTGGATAAAAATGGCAGCTAAATGTCTAAAATATAACTACTGTTTGTTAAATGTTCACAGTTTGTTCACGGGAGATTGAGGATTTTTTAAAAATATAAGGTTAGGGTCCATCTATAGGGAATTATGTTGCAGAGAGAAAATGACTTTTTCTAAAAAAATATATAGATAATCTTGACTGAAAATATTTGACATATTATTTGCAGAAATTCTAAGTGTAAATGTTTAACGTTTGCATTTGATATTGATCCAAGAAAAGGCAATTTTTTCTGGCAAAAAAAAGTGTCTTACATCATTCAGCTCATCACGCAAAACAAGCAGTTTTGTGTCATTCCGTACACTGTAATTACTGAGCCTTCAAGCAAGTGAATGGCACAAGGAAGAAAATCTAGCACAAGGGTCGGTAGTTTGATAAGATGTTCGAAGCACACACTATTCTTGGGTTTCAGCGTGCTGACAGCTTTAGAGCAAGGAGAAATAATTAAGGACCTGATCCACGGTGACCTGCATTCGATGGACCTCTTCAGAGCGTTTGGGGGCAGGAAGAGGGCACACTCCCACTAATACAGGTACGGAGGGGTGGAGGACCGGGAAAAATGACAATTCAGAACACTGAGGAAAAAATAACAAAAACAAGCATTATAAGAAAATGTGAGACAAAGAGATTCAAGATGAGACAGAGGGAGTTATGTTAAATGTCGCCTTGTTTCTTGTCTTCAATTTCTGTCTTTGCTGATGTTGCAAATGGAGCTGCTGTGGTGCAAGAAATTCAGACTTGATCTGACAATGAAGTATTATTATCATGATCGTCATCATCATTATTTCAGGAGTTCGGTTGTTCGGTTTGGGGGTTTCAGTTAGATTTATAAAAGGCTTCTTTTCAACTTCCTACAGGAAAAACAGCTGAAAAACACGTGCTGCACATAATATATCTTTTCATGCAATATATATAGTACTCTTCGTATACAACAGTCTATAATTTTATAGACTGTTGTATACGAAGAGTACTATAGACAACAGTCTATAAAATGGTAGGTGTTTGGTGTAGGAGTGACATCTTTTGAAAGATTGAGTAACGCAATCATAAGACGTGTTTCCAGAGTGTTCTTCTCTTGCACGACACGGGCGGCAAAGATTAAAATTGTAACAATTTCAGTTATTGGTACAATAAAGGTCAATGTGCAAAAACAGCTTTAGGCCATCAAACCTTTATTATTCACCAGAAATAATATCTCATATATAAAGATTTCCACAAAAAGAAATGGCATACCAAAAGATTTTTTTTCTTTAACAAAAATGTTCCCCTGAATTAGTTACATTATTTCTCCTATGAATAACAATCATATTTTAATAAATTCAGTTTCAGTACAGCATGGAAATATGTCCATTGTCCCTCCCCGTCTGTCCCCGCAGAGCCCTGCAGAGCTTCAGACAGTAGCGAGTCGGCCCTGCTTAAGTCGTGCCTGTATGGAGGGACTTAGAGGAGGGGCCTTATTGATCGTCTGCTATGAGTGGAGTCCAGGCATTAGTTCCAGCAGGGTGAGTAGACAGCTGTCCGTGAGCCACTCTACTGGGCCTACATAGCAGGGCTGAGTGGAGCTGGGATGTGCACTTTTGATTTTGATCTCCCCAACATCGCTTCTATTGACCGACGCACTGTCCTGTGCTTTACTTGCTGAGAGAAGCACTTGCTGAGGCCTAGCTGGAAGCCTGGACACAAGCCACCATTGTATTATCCGGGGTTGCTGTTGACAAGCTTGGGATGATGAATCTTCCATGGTCTGCTGAGGCCTAGCCCTAATCACTGCTGTCATCTACTGGCGACTGCCGTATCCACTGACCACGGCAATCACAAGTCGGGTTATCGTGGCACACAGGGCTGACAATCCCAGCGTTGGTTATCTAGGTGTATATGCGTGGGCTCGGCTCTCCCAAAGTTGGACACAAAGGTCAATCTGTGCTGAGGGAAGCCCACTTTTCCATCCGTGTGCTCAGTTCTCTCGCACATTTTTTTTAAAGATCAGAAACTTTTCTTGGCATGTTTCTTTGTCCTTTAAATTAGTTTAAATAAAGAAAAAAAGTGCCAGTCAATATTATCATTATTCTTCAAATCCAACAAGTCCATGAAAACCGAGCGGTGAAGCATGTTTTGTTGGGTAATAGTGGTACTGTTTGTATTTTGAGAATTTCAAGAGCCACCTTGGCATCTGAATGCCCGCCGTCTATGCATGAATGTGGACAAAATGGTCGACAAACGCTTGATTACAAGTTCTGATTGTGGCCCATTTTATCTCTGTGTCGTCTCAACCTTGAGCATGTCAAGACATTTGTGGTATTTCCTATCATTTATGGCACATCCGTTGTCTTAATCTTATTTATTTAAGATTGACAATGTCACGAGGGGGCTTACCACTTCTTTTGGCACAGGCTTGCTCGCTCCTGTTCTCACTGAGACTAAGAAGACAAATCTGGATACATCCTGTTTCATCCTGGTGTCCTACAAAGTAGCACCTGTGCATGAATCCCAAGGGAAAGCACATTGACCCATTATTATTCAGTTTTCTTTCACAAATAAAGGTAATTTTTCAATGAAAAACTGACAATTTCTGAAAATGTAAGGCTGGTTATGAACACAAACAACCAATGGTGAGAGCTGCCATCTAGTGGTTATTACGTGGATTGCAAATACAAAAGGAGGCCTTGCAAATGCTTGCAAATTTGGCTGTAACTATAACTTCCAATTTCATTCCCTGCTATTCCATTCTTCAAAAGTTAATATAACATACCCCAAAGAGTCTTATCAGCCTATACGGCCCAGTGAGTCTCTGTTTGCCCACCATTACTAGATGAAAACATTCTCCTATCTCTCAGCACCGTTCGTCCCTCCTCGTAGTCGTCCTGGTCCACGCTGATCAGCAGGCGGACGCCCTCCGTGCCGGCTGCCATCCTCAGGGAGTCCGTGATGAAGACTCCCTTCAGGGCCTCCAGCAGAGCTCCGCTCAGGTAGTCGGTCCAGAAGGCCTCGAGGTTGTCCAGCTCTGTGAACTTGATGTCGCAGACGATGGAGCCCAGGTCTCTGGCACGAAGCAGCGAGCTGGCTTTGCTGAACAACTCAAACTGCCGCTCCAGGGGCTGCAGTTTGTCCGACGAGACGCCCTCGCGGAGCGCCGAATCGTGCTCCAGGTATTCGGCCCGGACACGCAGTCGGACATCTGATAATGGGAGAGGGCGGAGGAAGCAGTGGTGGAAAACAGGGGGTGACGGTGTGGTAGAAGAGAGTTGAGGGGTGAAATAATGATAGGGAGAGTAGAGGGCCAGAGAGTGATTGATGAGGGAAAGGCAAAGATATAGTGAAGAAAGAGAGAAAAGGAAGAGTAGGGGATGATGAGGAAAGAGGAGGAAAGGTTACGGGAAAAAGTGAACAGTCAAATTGGAGAGGCCCACGTACAGTAACAGACGGAAAGGGAGGGGGTTGTGAAATTAAAACAGAGGGAAGAGAAACAGGGACAAGACAAAATCATTTAAATACACCTCATTTAGCACATTACATTAAGCAGGGATTTAAAAAAAAAAAAAAAAAGGGGGGTTCAAGAACACAGAGTTCCCAAAAGGAGTTTGACTACTAATTGTGCACTGAAATGACAAAAAGTGCAAATACAACGGTGCAGCAGGGAAACGCAAACTGTTAATAATGTGAGGCACTGGAGCTAGACCAACCAGACTGTGTGCATTTGTTGTGCTTAATACTGCCGCAACCGGTTTGACATCATTTGGAGCATTGAGAGAAATACTCTGCAACTGAACCAGTAGTGTAGTTGCTTTTCTTCCTAGGCAATTACATCGTTTTAAGTAAGAATGTCAGTGATGCATGACAATTTTCAGTGCGACATCCTGCATGGTCTACATAAAGCATGGTTATAGAGTTGTGTTGTGAATATATAGAAATTAACTTGCCACCCTGAGCAAATATCGTGGTGGCAGTAATGTAAGCGACTTAGCGGTGTCGTGCCCTGGAGTGGTTTCCTGTTTCAGCCCGGTGTCTGAGAGCGGCACGCTCTCAGCCACATTCATGCTGATCAACATGTTTAATGCCGAGAACAAATAGCTGCTGAGGTTTCCGCAGTAACAGGGTTGTTGGTCATGCAACGGCGCAGCGAGAAAGATCAGAGGATACATACATACTGTACTGAGTAAAAGCACCGCTGAGATCGTCCCCCATGTCATTATTCCAGAGCTTCCAGTGGAAACCAGCTGCTGACGACTTTCGCTGCAACAAAAATCCATCCCTCCCTCCCACTCAAAACCCCTTTAGTAGAGGTAAACAGCATCCACTACCAAGTACATCCATTTCACTAGAAACATTCTCATCGACGTCTGTTTGCAAAAAGTGCGTTGAAACATTTTTCCAAACAGCTTTTAAGCCATAATTGCATCTCGAGGTATGCAAAACCCAGACCAACCAAGACCTCTTTGCTGCTCTCTGTCAAACGCTTAAAAAAAAGGGACTTATAAGGTGAAATAGTAATAGTGAAACAAAAAGACTGCACTCAGAATAAACAATGGGCCTCATGCAGGAAGCGATAAAAGAACACATGTACTCTTATTTTTGTTCGTATCCACGATTTGTACTTATTTTGTTGGTATCCATTGATTTTGGGATTCAAAAATGTTTTCTTAGTTTTGCTCTTCTCTTAGGCAAGAGGACATTTTATGACTGGTCGAGAGCATTCTCACCAAGATAAGAAAAAAAAAAACATTTTCACAGTTGCGTTGGACAAACAATTTGTTTGAAAAACGCAAATGAAATGAAAAAATAACGCAAGTTTAAATTTGAGGGACATAATAAACGCATGAATATCATATAATCAAATTGAGATTCTTACATTTTTTAGAGTAATTATAATGATTGGATTATTAAAGAAACACTATTGGTCCATTGATCATAATTAAGACTATAAAAACTCTTGGATGATATTACATGCGTGCGTTCAGCTTCTGAATGGCTTACATACTGCTCCTAGATGCTTTTTGGATATTCCTGTAACAACGGTACTGACGCTCTGGAAAATCACATGTTTACTTTGTTTAAGTTTATTTAAAAGTACCTCTATTTCACTACTACTGAAGTTCTTCTTCTTTCTTCTTACGGCCTTTTTCGGTGGCATCTCTCCAATTCTTGGGCATGTGCCAGAGTATTTGCAAACGGCACAACAGCAGCACTAATTTAGTGTTTAGGGGGCGTTACCTATGCTGATAATAAACAATGGACCACTCCAATTTATGATCAAGTGGGATTCATCATTCAGCTCACCTGGGTGAGAGCAGATCTGGATGGTTAGGAACGTTTGGTGCATCTGGAGTTGACTTCTCTTAATTTTCCTCTTAACAGAAAATTTAGAGAAAATATAAGAGACATTTAAGTTGCTGCATGAGGCCCACTGTGTCAGAAAAATATCAAATGCCTTTTAAATGTTAAAGTAAACCGAAACACGTATTTTTGGAGGAGTGAGAAGCATATTGGCACAAAACAGAATATGTCTTCTGTTGAATGTCTGTTTATGACTCTGATGGAAAGACAATGACCGGAGTCTCAGTTAAAATACCGAATCATAACAAGAGAGCACCAAAGATCCGACTTGAAAGCTTCTCAAGGTCTGTACCTGGTTAACTATATACGGTAGCTAAGACCCCACTGATAAAACTCAAGAGTCACGTTCGCCTCCTCTTCATTCATATTTTGTTTGGGGGGCTACGGGGATTGGCACAAGACTCCAGAGGGACAAAGTTTGGAAAATGTCAACATTAGAAATGCAAATGTTGAATTAGGGCATTGATTTTGCATGTCTTAACATTTCTAACCAAACACTGGCATTTGCATTCAAGCTTCATACGGCTGTAATTAGATTACTCTAAAAACAGAGGACTGGATCAACGGGGACGCTTAATCGATGAGGTTCAGGAAATGCTTAAAATATGCAGGGTTGGGGATGAGACTTGAAGATGGAGATCATTCAATTTACACTTTAGTTCGCTCATACAAAAAAGGCAAACATGTTTTTCTTCCATAGACTAGAGGCATTATGGTACAAAGATATGAAACACTGACATTTTACAAGAATGAGACATTTGATTGTGACTTCACAAATTATTAAACCCTGTCTCTATTACAATGTCTTAAATATTAGTCTGTCATAACCTTTCTTCAGGTCAATCCATTAACAATACATACAGATACAAGTACATTCTTTTGTCATACCATAGATAATAATAATAATAATAATAATAATAATAATAATACATTTTATTTGTATAGCGCTTTTCTAAAAACGATCACGAGTGTCCTCAGAGAATGTAAAGTGCCAAAACTAAGTATTCATCCCCCTTTCGTTCATGTTTTATTGTTTAACAACATTGATTAACAGTGGACTGCTAACAGCCGGTGAGTCTACTTCATGGCAAAAACTGCATCATGAAGACAAACATTACAAACAAGATGGCGACTGTTCCTGATTGATCATTATAAAAGTATCGGTCAGGGGAAGGGTACAGAAAAGTTCCAACAATACCCTTCAGTACAGTAAAATCAATCATGAAACAAATATTGTAATCTGCCCAGAGCATGCCGTACTTAAATACTGCGTGTTGGTGTAACAAACGAGAGGCTTATGGGATCTCTGAAAGAGCTGAGATGGGAGACACTGTGCACAGACAGGTGCAGAGAAAGTAAAGTAAAACATCTCTGAATCAAAAGTCGACTCTATATAAAGATGGACGACATGACAGCTTTCCAATAGTGAAGCCAAAACATCTTGATCGCCCCCTGGTGGCTGGCTGCAGTACAGGTCATTAACCCCGCCCCCTCCGTGTTAGTGGATGGGACATGGGCCAATTACAATGTCAGTACATGTCAAATACGTTTTTCCCAAAGATGGTTTCTGTCATTTTAGGTAGTTCTTATCACGCCGATGTATGTTCAAGTATTAATTTTCTGATAAGTTTGGTTTTAGTTATTTGATGCTAAAGGGGGTGAGACGTCATGATTGACAGCTGCTCTGAGTGAAGTAGTCGCGTAGCCGGGATTTACCTTTAACTGGGGCTGCATGAATATGGCCAAAATGATAATCACGATTATTTTGATCAATATTGAGATCACGATTATTATCGCAATTATTCATTGATTTTAGGGGTCAAAAATATTTTTATTGCAATTTCCCCATTTAAAAAACAGTGCTGCTTTCACTTCCATGTTGTGCTGTATTCCAACAAAAACTCTAAATGTTGTCCTTTTACTTTGTTATTGTCATCTATAGTGGTTATAAAAACACAATTCAGATCAGTAGGAAATAAATGATTGTATTTTCATTTAAATATTTGCTTTGATTAAAAAAACTCTTGGCATTTCTAGTTCTAACTGTAAATCATATGTTGCTTAGAGCTGGTGTTAGGAAGTTAACGGGTCCTGTTGCTCCCCGAAAACTTCACTTTACAAGATTACATTTGAAGGCCCAATGCTCAATACGCACCACCAGCTCTTCAGTGCCGTGCGGTCGGCAGACGAGCCTGTCACTGTAATTACTCTAAGCAGCATCAAGGGAATAAATTACAATATAATAAGTGTCTGATTAAATTAGTTGTTCCAAATGTTTAAACGTTTTTCCTCCACGGCTTATTTTGGACTTGCAGTTTGTTACAGATTAAGAGCTTTGTGTCTTCTTCACTCGCGCTGAAGAAGTTCCACACCGACGACATGTGTGCGTGTGAGATGTTACTGACTGTGCCGCTGTGTGCCGATGTAAAACCATCATGTGGCGGCTGCACGTGTGTTGGCTGCTGACCGACGGTGCATCTATAGCTGTTAGTTTAGGAAGCGCTTGATTTATGCAGCAGAATCTTCTGAGTGGAGCGCGCATTTTAAATGTCAATATCGCAGTCGATCATGTTCATTTAACCGTAGGGAGCCAAAATCGTGATCGCGGTTAATATTCGATTAATTGTGCAGCCCTACCTTTAACTTTCCATAACCGTCACGAGTCCGTTCAATAGAACATGTGATCATACATGTAGTTATAGAGATATTATGGTGACTTGTTGTGTCTTTCTAGCCAAACAGCTACCGTGGTGCTGACGTAGCCGCTAGGTGGCTCACGCTAACAAACTGTGGCCGTGCACGGCTTGTGATTGACTCAGGCGGGTGTGTGGGGGCGGGACCTCAATACCGCAGTTCCAACCGCCCCATCACTACTGCGCATTCTCTGGCTTCAAATGACGTCAAAATCTCCAGATGGCAACCCCCGTATCCGGGATATTTTGGCTTCACTTTTGTACAGTGGGAGGAAGTGGAGTCGCGTCGCCCATCTTTATATACAGTCTATGGTTTTGACAGAGCCGAAATCATTTTTTGAATTTCGTCCTCTGTGTTTGGCATAAGCCAATCACCGCTCACCAACAGAAACAAACCATCCCCACTATAGTGTGGTGGTAGCAGCATGACGCTGTGGGGATGCTTCTCTGCAGCAGGCCCTGTACTGCTCCAGAACGTAGAGGGTAAATTGAATGCAGCAAAATTTCAGAGAAAAACCTGCTGCAGAGAACTATGACAGAGTTTCATTCATTCAGCACAATAACCTATGAATTTGTGCAGATTTTGTTTCACTTTGTTCCTTAATCTGTTGATCAGTGTCAAAAACACATGCACTGTGACTCAATGTTGCAAAACAACATTTTGTTGTACAATATCCTTGCATAGCATATTGACAAATCAGCAGTGGCAGGATGTGTTTTAAGCATTTCAGTATTCTGATGTATCACTAAATGTCAAACGGGGCTTCTATCCACCTGCATGTCACCTAGCTTTCTGCACTCTCACACAATATTCAGTGCGGACTCGGTGAAATATTAAGTCAAAGCGCTGTTAGCAGTTCGACCTTTCGGATCATTACACCGTGTGAGGGCTGTGGCTATGATAAACAACCGCCCTTCATGCAATTACTGTATTTATGGATGGCCTCCATTTCTGCCTTCCCATTTCATACTGAGCAGGATGGAGGTAGAGATAGCGACACTGAGGAGAAGGCCATTTAAAACCACAGGAACACCATGATAGTCATTTTGTTAGGGTTACAGAGCACTTCACGCTTCATCAGACACAGAGACATCCACTTAGACAGGACATTAGGAGGCACAGCTTTCATTTTCTCACTTTAAACACCAAGCCCGTCTGGCTTCCTTCATCTCCCAACCCCCCCCCCCCCCAAAAAAAAAAAAGTTTAAGTACCCATTTACGAGGAGTCACTTGGCACGAAGAGCTTCAACTCTTTATCGATCCGTTTTTTCTGCTGAACGACTGACCAAGAGAGTGGAGACTTAGGGGAGTATTGAGAGACGGCCAGACGGAGCTCTCTCTTTTCCCCATAGACAAAAATCACTCTCTGTACCGTTTTTGCGTAGTTTGAGCATTTAGAGCTCGTTCTCTCCTTCTGACTGTGTGTAAGGATACTGTTTTCCTGACACACAGGTTGGTCTGTTTAGAACTGCGAACACAGAGAAAGGAGAGAAAGAGAGAAAGAGACAAGCACAAGTGGGTTGGACATCTGTCGACTGGGTTTGTTTTTTTTTTTTTCAACATCAAGCAGGCATGGCACAGCACTCACTACTCTTAGTTGTAATGAGGTCTGAGTGAGGGCAATAGTTGGCACTGACAAGTTAATAAGCTCAGCTTTACTGTACGATATAACATGGTAGTGTCTAAGTGGGATGCTTGTTGGGACTAATCTTACCTTGACAAATCCCCTTACCCTCACCTTCACCATCCCATTATTTAAGCTCCAACCACAACATTAATCAGATATATTCCCATTAAACCAACTAAGGGCCTTCACAAGCACCCCATTTAGATGGCACAAAACCACTACTGAGCTGAGGGGTACAAACACCTTACGGGCGTTTGTAACAGCAGTTGTCATTGTCAGAATGTAATTGAGACACTTCAGTGAAAATGATCTGAGAGATGAATCATGACAAGAAAGAGTATTTGAGGTCTGTTTAAAAGCTAGGGGCCAGCATTGGACTGAACCGCCCTATCTATCTCTGCTCCCTCTTGACAAACGCACAACCCAGGGCTCACACGGGGGCACAGAGATAAGATACGGCAGGAGCTTCCCTCAGCAGAGCACTGTTGGGTTATTTTCCTCAGAACTGCTTGAGTAAAAGGTTACAACAACGAGCCATTTTTGAGACAGCTGTCTGTTGGCAGCCATTTTAGATTCTCTGAAATAGGAATGTGAGACCGGTCCTTACGAAAGGACGAGTATCTGTGCAAAATGAGCATTTTTTTTTTTTTTCTTTCAACTTGGGACTCCAGAGCTGGCTTATACGTGAAGTTTCAGTTCGCCAGTATGAATTGATTGAATCTGAAGGCAGATGCTTACAACCACTTGTAATGAAGATAGTGCGAGAGGAAAGGATGGCCCCAAAAGGTTTCCCACAAGCTGCGAAAAGTGGCACCTTCACAAACATGTCCAACATATTCTTCATTTTGTCTTTGCAGGTTAGAGACTGGGCTCTATTGCTCCGAGTTAAGCTCTTCGGTGTATTAATTCATTGTCCTTCACTAAGACCCAAACCATAAAGATAAATCAATCCTTAAGCACAGATAACCTAAATACTAACTGATTGTTCTCTCCTTGTTAGGTTTACAGAACAAATATAACATAATTTTTTGTTTTTGTTTGTTGTTGCTGTAAATGGTATCAGGACCAGTCCTAAATAATGTTCCTACTCTACTATTTACTACTCCGCTACTGTTGCAACGTTGAGCACAGCCAAAGCTTGTGTTGACTTTCTCTCCAATTTAATCTCCAGGATTGTATCTCGTGACATGTCCTGTAAAACAACTTGCAAACTCCACCCTCTAACGTGGGCAGACCGCAGGTCGCAGTGAGTATACTGACAGCATTTAAAAGGAACAGTGTGTTGGATTAAGCGACATCTAGCATGTAGGAGAACGACAGTGGCCGACCTGAAAACGCAAATGCCCTATCGTGAGCTGCTGTAAGAGTAGCGTAGGTCATTTGCAGAGCCAGAGTGTGTGTGTGTGTGTGTGTGTGTGTGTGTGTGTGTGTGTGTGTGTGTGTGTGTGTGTGTGTGTACGTGGGTAGTGAGTGGTGAAGCAAGAGAGAGTGGCGGTGAATGTGTGTGATTTTGTGAGCGAACAAGTGAGCTAGCGGAGCAGAAGACAGAGTTAGTTTATCTATGAGAATATCAAGTGAATGTACAGGAGAAGCTGCAGTTTGTGCAGAAATAAATGCTGCAGCTCCTCAAGACCAACAGGTCATGAGGAGGTGTCTTGTTTGTCGGTGGCTGAGTGGAGTGATGGAGGTTAACTCTTGAGCGCGTAACTATCGACTCTGGCCCAAGCAGGAAAAGTTAACACAGTGGTTTGTCCATTCTGGGCTACAGTAGAAACATGGACCTGAGGACCTGCTCCCTATGTAGATGTAAACGGCTCATTCTAAGGGGCCGTTAGCAGCGCGGCGAGACGCTTAGCGTCCTTTCTGCGCCGAGCGCTGCACGTTTGCCATTTTTTTTCAGGTCGCAGAGAGTTGAAATAGTTCAACCTTGGGTAAAACACTACGCTCCTCACTGCATTTTTTTAACCCAGCCGTCCAATCATAGTGGAGGAGGGGCGGGACAAATAGCCTACCAAATAGCCTACCACAAAGACGTGATCAAATGTGTTCATTATTATGAGTATGTTGTGGTCTTATTGTGTATGTTATGCTATTATTTATATTGTTTTTATGTTATGTTTATGTTTTTATTACTTTTTGTTGGACTTTATGTTGTCCTCATGTCTGGAGCACTGGACCAAACTAATTTCCCTGTGTGGGATAATAAAGCTGATCTGAATCTGTAGCCTATCTGAACCGAACGATCGTACTCGCCGAGATGTTTTCCTCGCCCTCAAAATCTCATGAACCCACATAGGCCGGCAGGTCCGTCCTCTCTACCTATACGTGCTTCAGCCTTCCCTTCATCCAGAGCAAGCAGCTTATTTTCAGGTGATTATACACTAAAGAATAAATACTTATTAATATTATATTCCATTTCTGCCAATAGATCCCCCGAAATGTTACACACTGTTCCTTTAAGAAAATGCAAGATTCAAATTGGCAAATTGTGAATCCTTTTAACCTGGCTGATAAAGATCGGCTCTCATTATAATCAGCAATGTTAAGCGGCCAATTTTCTGTAACATGAGACACATTTAAGATAACTTATTTTCTTTTTCGTTACAGTATACAACACAATACAAATAATATCATTAACTTGTGTGTTTCTATCATCATATGACTGCACAACTATAGAAGTGATCTAGGTTCTCAAAAGCTAACTGGGTAACAAAGACTGACAATTATTGCTGGGCTTTCATCAACTTACTTTACAGTCATGTAGTCGCCCCACAAAATTAACAGTAACGTGTGTCAATGTCAACACCTGTACATTTATAGGGACGAAACAGAAGAGCCCTGCCAAGACATAGAAGCGGTTAGTTGGCCATGTTTGTGAAAATGTGTCAAGCTCTAATATTATCCGCAGAGGATATCAGGGAATTTAAAATAGACTCTCTCTACATTATATCCCCATTATTGTGGTTTTAGTGAGATCAAATAAAGTTGTCCAGAGATTTTTGTCGAAAAATCAAGTTGAGAAATCGGCTGAAAACGTTTTTGGAAATATTTGAGGCTTACTGCTGAGGACTCTGAGTTCTGTGAAACACTGACACCAACAACCCTTGTCAGAAATAGATAAGGAATCATCCACAGTGCACAACACTAAAGAACATTACAGGATGATTTTTTTTTTTTTTTTGAGGAGCAAATTAGGTTTCCTGAGGGGGATAGGGGAGGGGGCAGCTACATTATGATACACAAGCAGCGAATACAGAGCAAAGTGGCAGCAACAACCCCTGTTGTAACAAGGGGGAGAGCCTCTTTTACCTTAGGCATCGGCCCAGACTTGTGAGAGAGCGCATGACTGAGTTGATCACGCACACTGCAGTATGTATGGACTGAGTGGAGGGACAGACTTTTTTTGTTTTGTTCCTCAGTCTCCCCCCTCTGTCTCCGTGATCCATTGTGTCTTTAGGTTACTCGATCTGAGTCACAATCCTGAGTCAACCTGGTGGAAATGTGGAGTCAAGACAGCGACAGGTTTATAGTCACAGGCACATCACGCATCCTGAATAGCTAAGAAGGGCTGTCTTCATTGTTAGATGATTTTTTTTTTTTTTTTTTTTAATAAATCGAGTCAGAATCATCAGGCCTTTGTTGTAATAAGTATATCTGACCAACAGGTAATGATGGACGTTCAAAAGAAATGTTTAAGAATGACTAGGCAAACTTTACACAAAAAGGCAATTGATTGTTAGTGTTATCTTAATCGTGTTGTGCTGAGAGAAACTAGCATTGCTTGATTAAAAGGCAGGCAATAGTGGAAACGTGGAACAGGGCATTGATTACGGATTATATAGTGCAGCTTTCCAGTGGAGTTAGATTGTTTCGAACAACTGCTCAAAAAGAAATTTTGCAGGAATATACATGAGGTTTGACAGTTGACTCTGGTGACGTCTTTGTATCAAGCTGGGCAATAAAGCAGAACAAGGGTTGCATCTAGTGGTGACTGGACAACTTCTTTCATGGATGTATAAGAGCAGACAAAAAGGACGTGAGACAACCTACCAGTCTGCGCTCTTGTCAATAGCAGCAGCTGAACATAGTCCGATGGGTTAGAGAAAAGGTGAAATGAGGGGAGAAGAGGGAGAAGTGGATAGGGCGATAAAATCCCCCCTGATGTTGCATAAACATACATGCAATAGTCAGTGCGTGACAATGAAAACACCATGTGAAACCACTTGAGTATGAAGGAGACCTCAATCAACTGAGAAGGGAAGTGAAAACATTTTTTTCTGTGTGCAACAGTTGAAGCAATTGTTGTGAATCATTTTTTGCGGTAATTGAGATGTAAAGTCAGCATTCGCTGCACAGACAGCGATTAAAGTGCTGTCTTTCTGGTGTTACGACGAAATTTTGTTATCAGACAAAAATATAATTGCAGCATCGCTAACAAGTAAGTCTGGTACAAGTGCTAACACAAAAACCTCATCACCATACTGTAATCAACAATAAAGTTGTGGCCTATGTAGCAGAGACAGATTTTATACCCAGGGGGATATCACTGAATTCATAGTTAAGTTCTCCAATATTTAGCTTTATGTTCTAAAGATGTCAGGATGTGTTTCAGTGAATGTGAAACACTGGGATTCATTTTTTTTTTTCCAAAACACTGGCACACCTGGCAAAGGTATTTGATTCAGTGCAGTTCAGAAGCCTTTTAAAAGTCCAAGTATGCTTTAACAGCCAAAGTATGTAGACATTTTGCAGACAAACTCCCTCCACTGTACGCTTGTCTAACAGGGTTAGTGTGGCTCGTGTACTGCCAGCTGGTATTTAGGGGCAACTGGATTATAGTAATTAGTTCGGTTCCTTTGAAGTGTGTTAGTAACATCTTTCTTCCTGCTCTTTACACGTCTTTCTCCATAAAAGAGAGCGAAGAAACACAGTTGAATCATTGCTTTGTAACGCAAATTTCCGCAAGGAGTTAAAAAACATTGGACGCGCAAGGTTTCTGTGCCTTTAGCATTTTTGGGATGATAGTTTAAGACTAGAATTACCGCCTTGTGATTGGATGCCTCCGCCAACCAGTCAAGTTGCAGTTTACATGCATGTCTGTCCAAAATGACATCACTTCATCATTTTATCCTGTTAGACATCTGTGTGAAATTGTCACAATTAGCAAATTAATTCTTGAGTTAAGGCTAAAAGCGTGTTTTGTGAGGTCACAGTGACCTTGACCTGTGACCACCAAATTCTAATCAGTTCATCCTTGAGTCCAAGTGGACGTTTGTGCCAAATTTGAAGAAATTCCCTCCAGGCGTTCCTGAGATATCACAAGAACGGTACGTACGGATGAACAGACAACCGGAAAACCTCATGCCTCCTGCAACGGCTGTCGCCGGCGCAGAGGCATAAAAAATGAAAACAAAAAAAAAATTCAGACTTGGTATGCAAACTCCTTATCTCAAGCTGAGGTTCAGCATAGGCAAACAACATCAGAATGAGGGAGACAAAACAGGAAATGTGGTGTTAATAGATTGTAAATTAAAGTGGAGCTTCTACGATTAACGAAAAGACAGCAATATGATGTGGAAGAGAAAATGTCAGGATGAAGATAGGAAGGCAGGAGATGAATAAGCTAAAAGAGAGACAGGTTAAGAATGCAGGGGCCGCACTTACTGCAGGACGCTTTATGCGGTCGTGGTGGCGGAGGCAGTGGCGGGCCCTGTGGACCCTGTCGGCCTATTTTCTTGGGCCTGCGGCTCCAGCCATTTCCCCTCTTCTTCCTCCTCTTCCTAGCGGATGGCCCAGGCATAGGATGGGAATCACCTGACAGCAACATACATGGAATTAGATTGTGGAATTTGGACAATAAGAAATGAGCATGGATGGGGTTCATTTGTGCGGGATTTGCTGTCGTCCTGTTTTATTTCTGTTCCTGTTGTGCTCTATTTCTGTTAATTGCTCGATGTTTATCACTTTCTGCTGATATCTGATCAAAAATCCTTTCTTTCCCCCCATGGAAGGTTCACCACAAGCGTATGATATGTAACCAGGCACCAAAATTAGACTTTAGTCCATAACTGAGTGTATTGGAATTTTGACCTGAGGAAAACCACTTCAACTCAAACTAGTGCAGTGCCCGTTCAAAACATACCTGTTGAGAACGGGCTGAATGCTTGGCCTGTGGCGTTGCTGCTTGCAGCTTTCTCGAGAACCGCTCATACAAACAACCTGACGCTGGACACTGTGCTTCCTTGAGTCCTGAGCAATACACCTGCCATGACATAGTTGCATCACACACCCCAGTTGTGGCTACTCAGTCAGAAACCCTGGTGAAATACACTCTGGTTCACGGGTAAAAACACCAGGGGCAGACTTAACTGCTTAGCGGCAAGGTAGGCAACCTGGACCTGGGGGCCCCAACTAAAAGGGCCCTTAAGACCTATAGATTTATTACGATGTTTAGATATGAAAAATATTGAATTATGTTACTATTCTGACTCATTTTACCCCGAAATAACTTAAAAAAGTCCCCCAAACCACTTAAAATTATCATTGGGGCCCCCAAAATCCGCACCTGAAAAACACACCCAAGTTCATATTGTATGGAATGATAAACACATTCTACCTCCTTGGCTGATTAACAGATTTGTGAAAACACAGTCCTATACATCCCCGGAGCTAATTACCATACTACAGTGAACTTACCAGCTCTCAATTGCTGTGCGAAATATGGAAGAGGTGATTCTGTCTGTCTGTGGCTGTTTTGCATTCCAGAGGCGCACACCAACTGTCTGTTCTCTGTTCCATACCTCTGTCCAATTCTCTCTGGAGATACTGAAAAACAAAAACAGCCATTAGTAATTATCAGGCAATGAGGACAGGAATGCTGTTACTGTATCCTGACATGTTCTAGCAGGCTGAAGAAGGGAGGTTAAACGCGCTTCAACCGCCTCACAAGGAATAGTAGGCCTGTCCGGTGCTCACAGAGTGGGGCAATCTCGTAAAAGGAGAGACTTCCGAAGCACACTGGAGCACACGGATTTAAGGCAGTAAACTTTATTGAAAGACTTAACGTTTCGACGCTAACTGCGTCTTCGTCAGAGCCAAACAGATCTGAGACTCACATCCTCTTAAATAACCTCCCCTAGTTGGGAACTGATTCAGCATAGGCCGGAAAAATGGGGAGGGAACAACATCCAGGATGTGGGATGAATTTATCTTTGTCGTTGTTTATCACCAATATTACAATTATTTTTGATATATGCGCATGGATGTGGTCACTGAAACTGCTGTTTATACATTTACTTTTACTTCTCTCTTTTTATTATCATATGATGTATTATTGTTTACCCGCCTACACGCAGCTTATTGTTCCCTCCCCATTTTTCCAGCCTGCTCTCTGAAGTCTCTCCTGTTACATGTTCAAACAGGCTGTGTGAAAGGGTCTATAAGCCCAAAAGCCTCCTTCACATAGCCTGTTCAAGGCGGGACTGTTTCGGCGTTATTCTGCTTCGCTGTTCTGTATGAAAGACACGGAGTCAGAATGGGGGGCAGAGTTGTTCCACCGCTGAGCCGGCAGCACAGGAAGTCACAGAGCCGAGTCAATGTCTGTCGTAAAAGGGACAGCTGGCACGGCAGGACTACATGCACACACACTAGACGTCGACGTTGTTGTGTTAAACGCCACGCCTCTTTTCCTCGTGTGATGCCGGCGTGCTATCTAAAAATCAAACACTGGCCAGCCGTTGTGTGTGAAAAAGGCAAAACCGGTGTAACCGGCGTAACCGGCGGATCTTCTTTACAGCAGAATTGGGGAATTTCTGTGTATATATACAGTGATATAGAGAGGCAAACCCAAAGCACTCATCATAATCTCAAAAGCACCCCTGTGATTCATCCTCACCTGTCCTCCTTTTCTTGTGGGACACTAAAGGCAGCAGGTCATGGCGAGTGAGGACTCTCAGTAGTTGCAGTAGTGGCTCCAGGTTGCCATCGCTGAGGTATCCTCGTCTCTCCAGCTCCAACAACAGCTCAAGGCCACTCTTCGGCTTATACGAGGCCACCAAGGGCTGCTGGGAGCCCTGAGGCTTTAACCGCATCCAGGCCCGTAGCAGCTCAGGACTCGGGGACACGCCCAAGTCTTCCGGATCGTCCCCAGAGGGCTCAACTGTCCAGCCTGTCGGGTCAAGAGGGTGTGGCGCAGGACAGGTTTCGTCCAGAAGGAACGACAACACTTCAATGTCAGTCTCTGTCAGCTGACAACCGACTACTTCAAAGACCTCATGGAGAGACAACATCCCATAGTAGTCTAGGCAGTCTGTTTCATCCCAGTAAAGCGAGTCCCTGAGCGGGCACCCTGGGTGATGCACTGCGGCCATGGGTCTGCCTATAGCACCCTCTCCACCTTCCCACCTGTGTCAAACTGTTCAGGATAAAATATAAAAAAATTTAAAAAAAATTACAAGCATTACATCAGACATGTAAAAATCTGACAATCCAACTGGGAAGTTGGGTAATAACACCATATTGGTTCATGTCTAGTCGCTTAGCGTTATGAGGCATCCAACCACCAAAACAAATTAAGTTAAGCTGTACTCGACAAACAGCAGCCAAACCAGCAAGGTAACATTCATAGTAAACTAGCTATTAGCAGAAAAACCAACAGCAAGCCGTCTGCGCTTTACAATTACAGCAAACGTTAATGTTATGGTAACATTTGAGCCTCACACACACGCTCTCTAGTCTAGCTTTTAATATTCAAAGTCTGTTTCAGCCAGCTCAGCAGTCCTACCTGTTTGCGGTGTCAACTCGAGGCTTGTCTTGAAGCATGCAATGCAAAGTTTTGTCAGCAGTGAGTGTGCTTTGCTGTCGTCGTTTTCAAAGAATACCTTTACTACAGCAGATGAGAAACCAAAGAGACAAGACGAGGCGTTCCTCAAACACCAGCAGCAGCAAACACGTTGGAACAAATTTACTCCCTTGGCACGTTACGTCATCACGTTTCTCTGAGGAAAACAAAAAAAACAAAAGCATAAACAAAATGCACTTTTTAGCTAAATGACCAAACTCGCATTAAAAACTAATGCCAAACCCGGTGTATTATGACATGTATAACAGCTATACCGTTCACCGTGGAGAGAAAGGTTTAATACATTTGCGATAATGGATATTAAACCATGAATGTACATTAAAGGGATATTATTACTTCCTGGCTAGGGGACGTTGTTAGCTAACTTCAGCTACACACGGGCCTTAAATGAGACGGACTCTGGGTGATATTCAATGATAACGTCAATACAAACGTGCGTAGAAGTGTTCAATGCACTTTGAAAGCGATATTTAAACATTTAACGTACCTGAAAAGTCGCGTTCCTGGACATTAGCATCGGACGGTCTGGCAACTCCCACAGCTCAGTGCAGCACTGACAGTAGCACAATAACACAGAGAAACTGACCAATCACAGCCCGCCGCTCGCTTACGCTGGTCACGTTTTTTAGTCTCACTGATCTGCGGTCAGTTTTTCCTCTGCGAGCTTCTCATTTAATTGGCACAACTGGAATAAAAGACAACCGATCCCAGGTCTGCTGTTTTCATTGTATCGTCACAGCTGTATTGCTGAAAAAAATAAAAAGTCGTACCAGTTTTCTTCCCATAACATATCGCACTTCCATACATAAACGGCTATATAAACACATCTAAAAACATGTAATTAATAGAAAGTATTTGTAGGACAGATTTAACAGAGTTTCAATGTGTTAGCAACCGAACCTTTAGGAGCAAACGTAAAACATTAACCACCTCAACAGAGGATGTGGAGCTGGTCTAGTCTGTGGTCGGAAGAAGAGGAAGAAGAAGCGTGTGGGGGTTGGCACCTCGGCGTCAAATTGTTTGTATCAGCGTAAACTGATTTTTTTGATCTCTTTTTTTCAGCTTTTGACTACGATTTTCTTCACATGTGTTCGAGAAACTTGGCTTAAACAGGAATTGGATTTTGTTATTCAAGGATACAATAGTATAGGCAGAGATAGAGAGGAGGGGAGTGGAGGAGGATGCATAATATTTGTAAAACAAGGAATACTATATATAGAGTTTTGAGGAAAGGGCCAGAACTAGAATATTTAATAGTTGAAATTTGGACAAAAGAAGGGAATATCAAAATTGTTAACTTTTACAATCCATGTAAAAGATTGTAAAGATGAAGAAGAGATGAAATCTCTGTAAATCTAGGAGGGAAAGTGATATGAGGTGGAGATTGTAATGCCCATTGCACATTATGGGGCAAGTATAATGATGAATAACAATTGAAGAATTAATGGAGACTTAAAATCTAGTATGTCTAAATGATGGAAGTAATACAAGAATCAATACCAGAACAGGCACAGAATCGGCTATCGATCTTACATTAGTGTCAGATTCATTGGCAGGGGTTTGTTCATGGGAAGTAGCTAGATGGACAACAATAGGAAGTGATCATTATCCAATAGTAATTTAAGTAGGTCTGAATGTAGAAGAATATGAAATAGGAGGATTACAGAAATGGTCCTTCAGTAGTGCTGAGTGGGAGACACTGAAGTATATTAGTGAACAAGAAATGAGAAAAATTGATATTAATGAAGATGTTGATAATTTCAATATTTCTGTTTGTAAAGCTGTTCTAGAAGCCGCGGAGCAGACTATACAGAAGAAGGGAGGAAAGCACAGAAAGAAGATTGTACCATGGTGGTCAAAGGAATGTGATAAAGCAATTAAATCTAGAAATAAAGCCTTTAAAATGTTCAAAAGGAATCATAGTTTTCAGAATCTTATTGAATATAAAAGGATGCAAGCAAATGTAAGAAAATATTGTAACTCTGTATTTTACTGTAATAAAATTTGGAGAATGATAAAAAGAATGAGTGGGATTAAAAGAGAGTATGGGTATCCAGTACTAACTGATGGTGAAACAATAGCAGTGAGAGATAAGGAGAAAGCAGAGGTTGCTGGCAAACACATTTGCAAAAATTCACATAATATCAGTGAAGAAGGGAAAATACAATAGCAGAGAATAAAGAACTATTAGAGCAGGAGGAAGACACCAACGACCTATTAAACATGCCATTTACAGGAGAAGAACTGAACCGTTGTCTCAAGAAAACCAAGGTATCAACACCAGGCAAAGATCAGATTAGTTATGCAATGATAAACCATCTAAGTGAATCTTCGAAGGATATTTTAGTAGGGCTGAATAATAAAGTTTGGGAGGGTGGGAAGTTGCCAGAAATCTGGAAGGAGGCTGTGATAGTGCCAATACCGAAACCAGGGAAAGATTGCTCAAACCCAGGGAATTATAGACCAATTGCTTTAACATCAAACATTTGTAAAATGATAAATGAAGGTTGACCTATTATATAGAAAGTAATAGATATATATTTAAATATCAGAGTGGCTTTAGAAAAAGGAGAAACCCTACGGACCCAGCTTTATGTTTAGAACATGAAATTAGGAAAGCACAGATAAATAGAGAGAGTGGCTGTCTTTTTTGACTTAGAGAAGGCATATGATATGATGTGGGGAAAGGGATTATTAATCAAACTTTGTAAATTAGGTATCAAAGGTCAAATGTATAAATGGATCAAGGACTTTTTACAAGAAAGATCACCACAGGTAAGAATAGGTAAGAGTCATTCAGGCAAAATTGGTGTTAAAAATGGAACACCTCAAGGTAACATAGTAAGTCCTTTATTATTTTGCACAATGATAAATTATGTATTTAAGGAATTAGAGAATGGGTTGGGGTTTTCGTTGTTTGCGGATGACAGTGCAATTTGGAAAAGAGGAAGAAATTTGGAATTTGCTGTACAGAAACTGCAAGAGGGGATTCTGAAAGTAGAAGAGTGGTCATATAAATGGGGATTTAAATTCTCAGTTGATAAAACAAAGACAATGTTCTTCACAAGGAGAAGAACTGGTAATGAGATAAGGTTAAAATTATATAATCAAGAATTGGAGAGAGTGAAGCACTTTAGGTTTTTAGGGTTATGGTTTGAGGAAAAAAATACATGGGCTGTACATATACAGAAATTAGTGGACAACTGTAAGAAAGTACTGAATGTCATGAGATGTTTAGTTGGAAGCCATATACAGTGGGTTAATTAGATCAACATTAGATTATGGTAGTGTAGTATATGGATCAGCAGCAAACACATCTTTAAAAAAGTTGGATACCACACAATATCAGGCTCTGAGATTATGTACAGGTGCATTTAGAACGACTCCAATAACAGCATTACAGGTAGAAATGGGAGAAATGCCATTAGAAATGAGAAGGATACAGCTATCACTTAACTATTGGGTTCATTTACAGGGCCATAATCAAGATCATCCAACACAAGAAACTTTAAAACCTTGTTGGGAAAAGGAAAAGAAGGAAACAAAAAGCTTTGGATGGACAGTGATCCAGAAAGCAACAGAATTTGAAATAGAGGAATTAAACATTAGTCCCAACAGTACCATTACCAGAAATACCACCTTGGATACTTCCCGATGTATCAGTAGATCGTATATTATTAGAAAAGAGGAACAAGGATAGGAGGTTTATTATTAATTCACATACCATACAGGCATATGTCGATAGTTACCACAGTCACGTTCAGATCTACACAGATGCATCAAAGAGTTTAGTTAATAAACACAACAAACATTATAGAATTCAAATGATGGGGCTTATAGTAATATTTTTATGGATACCAGCACATATAGGGGTCAAAGGAAATGAAATGGTAGATAAGGTAGCAAAGCAGGCTACAAAAAAATAACTACATTGATTTGACAGTTAGCTTCAGCAAAACAGAAATGAAGAGCATTATTAAACAGAAATTGAGGGAAAGGTGGCAGGAGCAACGGGAGGAAGAGAGGAAAGGACGGTGGTTTTACAGAGTTCAAAGGAAAGTGGGAGAAATGAGGTTTGTGGGAAGGAACAGGAGAGATGAGACAATCATATCAAGACTTAGATTTGGACACGCTGGACTAAACAGCACACTATATAAAATAGGTAAACATGACACAGGTAGATGTAAGAGGAAACGGTGGAGCATGTCATGTTGCATTGTGAGAGATATGAGGGAGAAAGAAGGCATTTGACTCACGGCCTCAAAGAGATTAAAGTACACTTTGATTTAATAGATATTCTACAAAAGAACTCACTAAATGAGTGTTTTTTTTTTTAATATAGTAAATATTAGCCAGAATGATCCACACTCCATACCAGCTGGTGGCGGTAATGCACCAAATTGTTGTCAATAAACCTCAAAGAAGAAGAAGAAGAAGATTATACAACCCAACAGAGGATGGGCAGGCCCTTCCTCACCTTTTACAGTCACTAAGGAAGGCAAAATACCAGGACTTTTCTTTGTCAGGTCTCTTGGGGAATAGGGCAGCTAACATATATTGTGAAATTATGAAGTTTTTAAAAGAAACTGATTTAGTTAAACGAATCTAGTTTTCCTCATTATTTTTTTTAATTTTTTTTTATTGTTTCTGCACAATCTCCTGTTCCACACTCCATACCAGCTGGTGGCGGTAATGCACCTCTAAGATGGTTTGCGAACCGCCAATAAACCCCAAAGAAGAAGAAGAAGATATAAACACCCCAACAGAGGACGATGGGTAACGGTAGTCCCTTCCCCGGTGCTTTCCCGGTGTCCACCACTAGGTGGCGGTGTTCTGCACCGAGACAGCAGGAAGTTAAATAACAACCACATCACATCCGTGAAGCAGAACAGCAACAGAGAAAAGGTCTTAGGCAGTCCCATCAAACTTCTGCTGTAAGTATACTTAGTCTAATCTTCTTTCTATTCACGTGAAACATCCACCGACTGTTGTGTACCGCATTGCGATGTAATAACTGTGTAATAACTGCGTAATAACTAAGTATCTGCCTGGACCTGTGACGTCAGTGGACACAGCTAACGTTAGCGGAGAAGCTAACGTTAGCTGTGACAATCTTTTAAACAACCAGCAAAGTTGTCTTTGCTACACATTGTTTTTATGTAACTATACATATGTACAGAATGTAGTAACGCTACATACGTGTTACTTCATAAATGAGCACTTTATGAATGTCTGCTGGTTTCTTGAGTGTCCTGTGTGTAGTGATGTGGCAGTGACCGAGCCCTTTGTTGACTCAAATGTTCCATTAGCAAAACTCTGCACTGTTGCTAAGCTACAGCTAAAGCCTCTTTATTATTCTACCTGAATGGGCAGTGTAGGCATCTAGCTAACTGCTGTTATGAACAAATGGTTACTAACTACTTACACTTGCTTATTAATTAGCAATGCTTACACTTCATGTGAAATATTGTGGCACTGTCTTTTTCATGACACTTCAAATTGCAACTCCACCTAACATGTATAACTATCAGTGCTGATTTCAACTAACTGAAATGTATAAGGCGATCAACTCTTCACCTTTGTGATGCTACAACCAGAAAATGTTTTGGTGTTTTGTATTTAATAAATACCTTAATTGACGAGTTATTGATCTGAATTGGAAATGATTAATGATCTGATAAAGAGAGAACAGATGAATCCAGTAAGTGTGTCAGCAGTAGTGCTGGTTTTGTTTGACTTTTTTTGATACCAGTAGTTCAATGACCCAATGATGCTTTAGAATACTTTGTTTTGCGGAGTATAAAACGAGTTTTCGACAAAAGCCTTTGTTTATTCCCAACACTATCTCTGGCTACTTAAAAGCATCTGCTACATGCCTATCTCACTCTGCAGACGAAAAATGAATAGTTAGAAACAAAAAAAGGTGTTCAAATGGTATTCACTTTTATGTTTGTGTTATTACTATTACCTTGCAGCGGTCAGTGTGTAGATGCCATCTAGAGCTCCATCGGGGGAGAATTGTCAGGTAGACATGGACAGCAAGGCTGGAGATCTGTTCGGCGCTGAGGATGCTCATCCAACTGGCACAGGTGGAGCTGGGATCTTGGCAAAGTAAGGGCCTATATATTAGTGATAATGCTATTATCATGAGGGCTTGTGATTCTATTTTGCTCAGATTTCTTCCCTTCAACCCTGTGGAAATATACTGAAGTATGTTGTTTATCAGTCTACAATGCAGACAAATGATACAAGATAGTCCCTAAACTGATAAGCAAGGGCCTTTATGGGTACTTCCAGTCTACAACTAGTCTCTGTAGGCTTGTTTACAGATTTCTCAATACTTCTCTATGTATTCAGTTCTATTTTTTATTTCATAGGCTCTGGCTCCCCAAAGGCTTCTCAGCCAGTATGGCGAAAGAGTGGATCGACAGGCGTCGATTGTCCATTCGACCATGGGCCAGCTTCGTGGACCAACGCAAGTTTTCGAAACCCCGCAACTTTGGGGAGGTGTGTCAGAGGGTGGTGAAAAACGTGGACACTTTCAACAGCAACTATACCTTCATCTTCCTCGGTCTCATCCTCTACTGCGTGTAAGGCCAAAAAAGAGGAAATCATTTGTGTTGGTTTCGTCAGTAGGAATGTTTATATTCTTCCTACTGCCCAGCTCTTACTCACACAATCTGTACCCTGTACACACAGGAACACTGGGTATATTAGGAAAGAGAGACAGAACAATCTGCGTGAGATAAGATTAAAACTAAATCTAAGAGGGCTGCTCTACATGTAAGTAACACCAAATGGATTGGTATGTTGTTGTTTCTCCCCCTCAGTATCAGCTCTCCCATGCTACTGATTGCGTTGGCTGTGTTCGCTGGTGCCTTCTACATAATTCACCTCAAGTCCCTGGAGTCCAAACTGTTTGTCTTCGGTGAGTAAAGCTGAGTTACAATTCCATTAATTGTTTACCTGGTAAATATTGTGAATTCCTGAAATCACCAGACACACTGGAACCATATTCTAATATGAACCTTTGTGTTTGTGCGTGTCTGCTAAGATAAATCAAGCCTCCCCAGATTTGGTCAAATATTTGAAACATTAGTTTTGAAAATATGCGATTCATTTTGTAATTGTAGGTTTGTTTTAGCAACTTGTTTTTCTATGTGAATGGAAATTAAATGGTTGCATGTTACCTCTCTGTGATTTTGACAGTTAATTTATTAAAGATTAAATGCATGTCTAGTGTAAGAAAATCCTTGAACTTTTATATTTATTACCAGTCAACTTAACCAGACCTGCTGCAGTCAGCACAAAAATACTTGTAATCAGTGGCATTAAATCGGTAATTTTTTTGTCAACCAGGCAGGGAGCTGACTGTCCCTCACCAGGCGAGTCTGGCTGGAGCTGTTTCTCTACCTGTGTTCTGGCTGGCCGGAGCTGGAGCTGCAGTCTTCTGGGTTCTGGGTAAGATAAGATAAGATAAACGTTACTGTCTGTCACAAAGCAACAGAAATCCTTGTTTGACGGTGCTCCACATCAAACAGACAATGCACATTTAAAAACACACACATACGTAAAATAGGACTAAAACTGTTAAAACTACGATTGACAAGAACAGTGTAAACAGAGCCAAACCACATTAGTTCTTCTTGCCATTCATTATTATTCTGAACGTGCAGCAATATTTGTTGCAAATGCTCGTCAGAGCACTGTAACTCCTTTGTGTTTTTTGGTGATATTAAATCATATTCTACTGTTACATTCAATGAAAGTCTCTGTAAGAGTGACAGCTAAATTACCTTGATACAATGTGCCCTTTCCACAGCAGCCATTTTGACACGTCATCGCAGGGTAAACACTGGTGTAACTGATCAAATTAATTACGGTCCCGTTCTCTTTAGTGTGTCGCAGCCATTCCAGTGAGCCGGCATGCACAACACCAGGGCCATAATTAGTGTTATTAATTACACCTGTGTTCACCCTGCAATGACATGTCAAAATGGCTGCTGTGAAAAGAGCATATTGTGAAGGCATATGAGTGGACACTCTCTGTCGAAGAAAAACCTCCTTCCTCATTGTTTTTCCCTTCACATTCCCCCCTTTTCCATTTTCCTCTCAGGAGCGACGCTGTTTGTGATCGGCTCTCACGCTGCGTTCCGCGAGCTGGAGGGATCCGACATGGAAGAGCTCCTCATGGAGCCCGTGTGAGGAGCGGGCTGAACGCTCAGCGGGCGCCGGTCGACGATCAGTCATCGCTTTGACCCTGCAATCACAACAGCACAGAGGGGTCGAGGGAGAACTGCTCCTGGATCTGTTCCTTAGCTACACGTGTATCCTGTATTCCCTGTATTAGAATGCACCTCGTCTTGCCTCTCTCTAAAGTAGTTGTTGTTACAGACTGTATTGCCTTTTAGTCATTCATACACATAACTCGCCATATGCACAAATGATTGATTTTGTTGATAAGTATTTAAGCACATTATGATACATGATGATTTGCCTTTCGTTGCATATGTTATACCTCGGATGCCTCTGGTTTGTGTCAAATAGCCTCTCGCTCCCCGCAACGCCGCTTATACAGTCAGTGACATATCTTTCGACTCGTTCATCTCTGTGCTGTTGATATCTTCAGAAATAGCTTCTGTGTCCAAACCATCTGACAAGATTGCTGCTTTAATGGATACAGTTAATGCAATGTTTGTAACTCTAAACTGCTATAAAAAAAAAAAGATTAATTTTCCAAAGGAAAAGTGCCATTTAAAGCTTTAAAAATATGCCTCTTATAATTTAAATGCACAAAGAAAACTATTCAAGAAATTTGGTGTCTCAGATAGGGTACTTAACATAGATAGATTGATGAGAAGACATCTTTAAAGGTCAGTACGTGGTAATGTTTTATATCGGGGATAATATGGTGCTTTGGTGACTGTATGCATATTATTTATCAGCTCTGCTTACTGCATTCAGATCTGAAGGTCATTCCGTAAACATGAAATATTTCTTTTTTTTTAAATTCATTATTCATATGTTTAGATTTCAATGTAAGTTGGGTGTTTTTTTGTATTTAAATGACATTTTGGAAGTGCAATAAACCCCTGGTGTAAAGATAGCTTCATATCCAGTTCTTTGTTATTTTGCGTCCAATTAATTCAGGCGGTTTCTTCTATTCTGTGCGTCCATGGCGAGGAGTTGTAGTGAACTCAGTGGCCCTCGGCACTTAGTCTGTACATTTTCTCATTATTCTGGTCGGGTGTGAGTACACGGTGGAGTAGGACAGCTCCGACCCTCGTGGCTCTTCTTCTCTATCTCTAGTACACCAAACGCTGCAGCGCTCACCAACCCCCTCTTGTCCCCCCCTGTGGTCCCCCCTCTTGTCCCCCTTTTCATGTGACCCCTGTGACCTGTGCTCTGTGACAGCACAGCAAGAGGACCCCATGCTCAGGTTGCCATGGCGATGACCTTGGAGGGCCCCAGTCTCACACAAACACACACACACATACACACACACGTCCACAGACACACTCGCTTACACACTGCGGCAAAGGCGAGCGATCGATATTCTATTATACGGAGGGTGGCGAGGTGGGAAAGGGGGGGATGGGGGGGAGTCGCACTGCAGTGAGCTCACTGCAGAGACACAGGGGAAATTAGAGAGAGGGTGAGAGTGTGAGTGTGTTTGTCAGTGAGAGTGACAGAAAGTGGGTGTGCATGTGTGTGTATGTATGAGCAGGAGACACTGCATTTGTCATTGGACAGAGGTAGAGCGGCGCCACAAAGTTTCTGTGTTCCTCACTCAAATCGAACGTGTCCTAAATTTTCACAGGACGTGGCAAAGTGACCTCTCAGACCGCCCAACGCTTATCTCTCACATAAAGCCGTGTACTGTGTATAATTTATTTGATTTGTGCACTAGTTGAGCAATAATAAGAGGTTCATTTAAGATAGATGACCCTTGTGGCACAGAGAGGTAGCACAGTTACAGTCTGTTCCCTTGAGATAAAAGATATACGGCCTCGCTTTATTCGCAGGAATGTAACCTTTTGATAATAACTTTTTTTAATCATAGAAGTTTCTGTTTCCTTCCCGAACACATGATTCTGACATCTTACCATCTTGAAAGATGAGTTTGGAGAAATAGTAGGACATCGCTCCCTTTGTAAGACTCATGAATGTTGATGTGAGACACGGCTGACACATTTACAGAGTGGTTTGGTGCATTACACTGGGCCGCTGCCAGCTCATCCTCCTATGGCACGTTAACATTATGCAGTTTGCAGGTAGATTTGAGTGCATATAAATTCACAACACTAGGTGGCATCCCATCCTCACATTTCTACTTTCTCGTTTCTGCTGTGTTGTGCAGCTCCTTTAAATTGAAATCAACAAAATTGCACCTGAGTGTGATGAAATATAGTCAGGTAATTTAATCTCTTATTTGAATATATGTGTTGGAATAATATATAGGGTATTAAAGTCAACTGAAATTACTTCAAGGTATCAGTTCACGTGGGAAGCTATTAGGGCTGTCCTCGACCAGAGAAATTCTTAGTCGACAAACACTCATACGATTTTGTCGACTAATTGATTCGTTGATTTAATCGACATCTGTAAAACTTTGGAGAGTGGAGTTTCTCCACAAAGAAGAACACAGAAGCACAACTTTAAATCTTGTGTTTTTAGCAGAGATGTACTCATAATTTTCTTGGAAAGAAGTCATTCAGCATGAAAAAAGCATAAAAACAACTAATCGACTACAGAAATCTTAAAGACCAAAAGGACCGATTAGTCGACTAAGAGGTGGCAGCCTTAGAAGCTATCCCATATACATGGGGGAAGAGGGGGGGTAATATCATTAACGCGTTACAATCGACAATAATATGGCCTAACACAATATGATAAATTTAATTTTACCACAGGGATGAACACCTCTTTTAGGCAGGTTTAACAAAAATGTAACGTAACGGGCTTCACAAAAGCAGTATTTGTTGCAGGTCTATTGTAAAGGATGGCATTCAATTCCTTTTGTCAGAATATGCCAGCTTCATGAGTGATGCATATCACAAGAAAGAGCAGGAAAGAAAGTTAAAGACTAATGGATATAAAAGACACTTGTCTTTTATATCTATTAGTCTTTATCTATTATTATCTTTATTATTCTATAAAGTGTGAAGAGTGAAAACAGAGACAGAAAGACACACAGACAGGTCTCGGTTGTATTAAATGTTCTAGATGTTTTATTGGTGTTGGTTTCATTTATTTGACACACATGTTCTACTAGTTGTGTTTTTTTACTTCTTCTTGAATTTAAACTCTTGCAGCCATCTGAGATAGACCGCTGGCCCTTCGCTGCTCTCCAACACATACTGTACATGCACACAGACCCGGGCCAGACCGGGCTACACCAGGACCTGGACTGAACCAGAGCCGGACCCGATCCGGTTACAGACCCCCAGGTGTATGGTCTCATTGTCACCACTCACCACATCACAGCACACTACACCACATCATACCGACACACCTGCAGCGACAGGAACCTGAAAGCCTTGGTTGGTGTGTCTTTTGGTAAAAACACAACCTAAAACCCTGCTCTGCTGTTACAGTTTGAGAAGAGCCTCCTGGAAAACCAGCAAAAAATAACTGAAACCAAACAAAAAACAAAATCAGAGACACATGTATGTCTCGCTTTTTTCCTATTCCACCAATATTGTTGATGTTATTCTTCATGAATGTCTCTCTTGGGCTGTTTTTCAACATGTGTTTTTTTTATTGTTTCATTTAAATTCAGTATAGAATTATATAGATTTCCTAGAGCACACAGAAAGATTGAGTTGTATTTACCAACTTGGGGGGAGGAGGGGGGGTGTACTGTAATAGTTATTAACAAGGACAATGATTCACACAGTGCACACAAACAGAGACAAACGGGGCAGGAGGGAGGGGAGGGGAGGGCTGTGAGAGACAGAGGGGGGGAGAGAGGGGGGACAGGACGCCATGGGGTGTGCTTTGTTAGGCCTAAATGAGGAAAAGCAGCTCTCACGTACCCCCCCTCCCATCTTGGAAATAAAAAAAGACAAGTAAAATCATCGAAACCCCCCGTACCCCACATATTAAAAAACAACAGCCGTTGAGAACGGAATAGAAGGAAAATGGACGTAGTGATAAGGACAGGGAGGTGACCACTCCGCTGGTCCTCCACAGACAGGAGACGGAGGCGAGAGGTGGCAGTCGAAGTGGTGTCGGCGGTGGGATCTCACTGTGTGATCTTTACATCTGTGTGTGATTGGAGGACAAGCAAAGGGTTGGCGAGGAGGGAAGAGAGAGAGAGGGGGGGGGGGTGAACGAAGGTATAGAGACAGACGAGGGGAAGAACAGGGAGGGTAAGGAGCTGGATGGCCCTTTTTTTGCAGAGCGTAGACACTCCCTTTGTATCCATAGCTCATTCAAATCTACATACACAATATGCAGCTGCCGTTTGGTAGATATATTGGTTTATGTACACAGCAGTGAGAGAACACATGCAAAGAGTATCATAGGAGATGGGGAGAAATGGGGGCGGGTCAATGTAGAAAGTTGTAAAGATGCTTTTGCTGTTTTTAATCTTTGGGGCAGTTGTGATGAAAATTGCTTCAAAGCGTTTTTTTGTCTTTAAGGGGGCGGGGCATCTGGAGGTGAGTCTTGCCAGGGATGGAGTGACGGGGGGGGGAGAAATAAGTGGAAGATGTAGGGGGTTTGAGCGAAGATGCTCCATCGATCAATAGTATGTCTCTCTTTCCACCCAACCTGGAGTGCAAATGAGAGAAAGAAAAAGAGAAAGGTTCACAGTTAATTCAATGTTTTTAAGTCATGTTTTATGAAGATGTTCTATTGAATTAGCATTAGTTAAAGCAAGGCAAGGCAATCTCGAATATTTTCACTTAAATAAACATCTGTTAAGTCACTTTCTATCTCTGAAGGAGGTAACACAATGGTGACTGAGCCAATAGCCCACTGACTATTGCGATATTTATATATTTGCAGTATTACAAACTGGGTGTTTGTGGCGACATTGCCGGGAAAAAATGCTGTATTACAGTTTGTCTCCATATTATACACAAAAAAACCGGAACTATGCACACAATTCTGAAAACTTGAAGGTCATGTATCAACAAAAAGACTCCAGACTGCTAAACTTTGAGCACAATCCCATTGTTTTCACTCAAAGAAATTCTGAATCAACCAGGACTGCTTTCAAGGACTAGTTCAACATTTTGGGAAGTATGCTACTGCCAGCAGTTAGTTAGCTTAGCTTAGAACAAAGACTGGAAACAGGGGGAAACAGCTTGCCTCGCACTGTCCGTAGATAATAAAATCAGCCTATCAGTACCTCTAAAGCTCCCTAATTAAAATGTTATATCTTGTGTAAAAACTACATGTTGTGGTTATGAGCTGGACATGTTCTTGGCTGGGTTCAGTGACTTCCTCAAGTCTTGTCGTTGACGTGAGTTTGCCAGGGAACCAGCGGAAACTCAAGGAAGTTACCGCACTAAGCCAAGAAATAGTCCAGCACATATCCGCCGCAAAACCACAACCTCCTTTAAAGAAAGAGGTAGTTTATTAAGGGGGAAAAATACTGACCTCCAGGGTTCCTACGGAGGAGAAGTTTTCGGACTTCATCATAGACAAAGATGAGAAAACTATAGGGGAATGCACAGAACCACCAGCTAGGCCTGTAGGCAAGACAAGAGAACAACAATGGTTTAAAATAATCAAGTACACGGATACACTCAATATGTCTTAATATCAGAGTGACTGCATATGTATCCATGTGGTACATGTGGTAATGGCGCTCACTTTAGAGGATACATCCTGAGTGCCACATCCATGCCTGGGCAGTAGGACAGGAAGGCAGCCAGGGCCGTCTCTTCAAACAGGCCGAAGATCAAGATCTTGTTCCTGGGTTGAGAAACGCAACAAATATTGAAGAGCAGAAGTGACGATGCAGAAATTGAGAATCGTGTCACGCTAATTTAGATCATTAATGCTTATTGGCAAAAAGGTAAATTACTGAAAGGACACATGGAAGTATATATATCACAGTAGACCTGTTGGACTCACCTCATGCCCTGCTGGAACACAGAGTTACGTCTGGTCTTGCAGACGATGACATCAGCCCACTGCACGACTACAATACTGACAAAGAAAGCTGTGTGGCATGTGAACTCCACAATCTTCCTCTGCTCGTATGTCTGAGGGCAGGAGAGGACAGACACACAGTGAGATAAAGTAAGAAAACCTGAAAACACACCTAAACGTTCACTTTAAGAGGACTTGTTATGCTTTTGTGCTTTTTCCCTTTCCTTCAGTGTGTTCTATAGTTTTTTTGTGCATGTTAAATGTCTGCAAAGTTACAAAGCCCAAAGTCCGCACCAAAGGGAGCTACTCTCCCCCACAGAAACACTGCTCCTGAACTGCCTGAAACGCCTTGCTTCAAGTCCCGCCTTTTCTTCAGTAACGTGGTGATGTCACCAAGTAACACATTTGCATAGTGCCTGCCTAGCAGCTAGTTTGGCATGTCCTCAAACAAAGCTAGTTAGAGCGTAGCTGGAGCGGAGTCCGAAGAGTTTGGTTTGATTGACAAATCACAACAAAGCGGGCCAGATGACCAATCAGAGCAGACTGGGCTTTTCGGGAGGTGAGGGGCTCAAACAGAGCGTTTCAGACAGAGGGTGAAAAGAGGTGCTGCAGCACAGCCAGTATGAGAAATGTGAAAAAGTGTTTTTTGAACATTAAAGCATTCAAACATGTTCTAGTAGAAACCCAAAATACAAGTATGAACCTGAAAATGAGCATAATAGGTCCTCTCTAAACACAAAAACTACACACGTACCCATTGCTGCCCATAGCTGTCTTCCAGGTCGTTGACAGAGCGGTCGTCCCAGTTGAGCCTGATGCCTACTAGTCGTGTGGGCAGGAAACCATTTTCAGCCAAGATGACAAAGTAGGCGAAGAAGCCTCCCAGAGCCTGGATCATTCCTGAGGAAAAAACATACAGACAGAGAGATTAAGTTACAGATTTTTTAACTTCCTTAATCTAGTTTTTTCCCCAAAAACATTGCAGATAGATCAAAAGATAATCCGGCTGGTGTTGTTTGTGAACAATAAAATGGGGATAACGTTACACAAAATGACTTTCAGGCAACCAAGATCAAACTTCAATCCAGAACAAAGGCAATTCACAGCTCGGATCAGCGGCAGCCATCTTCATTTCACCTACCAATTTGTCCATAGGCAATGCTGATAAGCCTCTCATTCACCAGCTTGTCCCTGAATGGGTTCCTGGGCTGACGCTTCATGATGTCGCTCTCAGCTGCTTCGTAAGCCAGAGAGATAGCTGGCACCTGAGGGAAGAAGGAAGAAACTTTTAGTAAATTATGACGTGTCATATAAACAGGAGCTGATGCCTTTGTGTGAGCATAAAGTTTGTCATAAAAGACAGTGAGGGTTTGATCAGCTCTCACCATGTCAGTTCCCAGGTCGATACAGAGGATGGTGATGGTTCCCAGTGGCAGGGGGATGTTGACGATGATGAAAAACAGGAAGGGGGTGATCTCTGGGATGTTGCTGGTCAGGGTATAGGCAATGGACTTCTTAAGGTTATCAAAGATCAAACGGCCTGAGGGGAGGAAAACAGACGGGTTACATCACATGCTAAGTCCTAGTCTTTCTCAAATGAAATCACATGTACATCCTCAAAGGATCGCACGTTCCCGTTCTGTCCTTTGGGTCTTCTCACCTTCCTCCACTCCTGTGACAATAGAGGCAAAGTTGTCATCCAACAAGATCATGTCTGCGGCCTGTTTGGACACATCGGAGCCAGAGATTCCCATGGCAACACCAATGTCGGCCTTTTTCAGCGCAGGAGAGTCATTCACACCGTCACCTGTCACGGCTACGATGGCACCCTGGGAGAGAAGCAGGAGGGTGAGGATGAGCTTATATAGCATATATATATCAAATAAGTTATATTTGTTAAATGTATTTATCCTTTATTTATTGTTTATTGTAGTTTGCATTTTTTTTTTTTCACTTTTGTCATTTGTTGTTATTATTGTCATTAACAGTTTTTATTGTTGTTGATTTATTATTTCTTATAGTTTGCTTGTTTTTCTTTTTTTTCTTCTTCCCTTTTTTTGCTTTGGATTTAAAAAAAAAAAAAAAATCTTTATATTGTAATGTAGTGTGTTTGTTTTGTACAGACCCCAGGAAGGGTAGTTTAAAGACCCCAGGAAGGGTAGTTTCAACCTTGGTAGTAACTAATGCGATTTCCGGTAAAAAAATAATAAAAAAATATATATACCCAGGTATCTTGAGTTTAAGGCAGACCTACTTATTTTAAGAATTTATGCCAAAGCTGGAGATTAATAATCTTCATCACAAGATGATTAAACTGTTTTGGTGTTATTTTAAAACAACCCTGATTATAAAACAACCTCAATGTCTTCAAAACCTGAACAGATGTTCAGATGTTGTGTGAAACTGTCATATTTAAATGGCAATAAAACATATTCAAATGTTAGAATTAATTAAAGTAAATTAAAACCTTTTGGTATTTCAAATGCAATCTAACCATCTCACAGAATAAAAAAATGTTTTATGAATCAGTCAGGAGACTCTCATTCAACAGATCACTAGCGCCATCTGCTGTTGTGAAAGTATAATGCTACTTATAAATCTAGGCCCTGAATGTACCCAATGTAATCTATTCAAGCCAATATAAAGCATGAGGACAAACCTACTTGGATTAGAGATTTGATGCGTTCAAGTCACACCAAACATTTATTGCCCATGAGGCGTTTTATTATAAAAACAATGTCAAAGTGCTCTAACCAGTCTCTGGCAGCCCTCTACGATGATGAGCTTCTGCTGAGGGGACGTCCTGGCGAAGACGATCTCTGTGTGATTCCTCAGGATGTCGTCCATCTGATCCTGAGACAGATCTTTTAGGTCCGTACCGTGGATCACGCAGGCCTTGGCGTCCCTGAACACAGACAGACATTTAAGTGTTGATGTGGGTCTCATCATCATTTGTATGACTGTGTTTGTTGTTTTTCTGTGATCGTTCTTTACCTGGGGTTGACCTGGCTGACGGGTATGTTGAGACGAGCTGCGATGTCCTCCACTGTCTCGTTGCCCTCTGAGATGATGCCCACTCCCTTGGCAATGGCCTTGGCTGTGATTGGGTGATCTCCAGTGACCATGATGACCTAACAAGACATTTCACCACATGATCGCAAACGCACTTTGAACCTTATTTTAAAAGACTGTAAGGAATTAAGAAATCACACAAAACTCACCTTGATACCAGCAGATCGGCATTTGCCAACAGCATCAGGCACAGCAGCACGGGGAGGGTCGATCATGGACATGAGGCCAACAAAGCAAAGGTTGTCTGTCTGGAAGTTGACATCGTCTGTGTCAAAGGCAAAGCCCTTGGGGTACTGGTCCTCTGGCAGCATCACATGGCAGAAACCTAGAGGGGAAAGAAATGTGTCATTTAGTGTTTGATTTGTGATGTCTAAAAGAAAAAGACGAAAAAGTCTTCTATCCCTCCTTCACCTCTGACATAACTTCCAATACTCAGTCTTCAGAAAATTGCATTTCAGAAGTGCCTGGTTTAAATAATTCAACAGATCTTAAGTTGTAAAAAAAAAAAGCTTTTGCGTATGATCTTAAGCTTTTGCAGATTTTGGAATTTGTCAAAAAGAATTAATTGCAGTCACCTCTAATGCAAGCATGGGGGTTCCAAGCTAATGAAAGCACACCACTATTAGACATAATGTAACTGATGTCCTTTAAGTCACGGTTTCCAAATCTGGGGGTCCTGACCCCCACTAGGGGTCAGCAAAGATTCACAGCGGGTCGCAAGGCCTTTTTGATTTTAAGGGGTGTAAGAAAACTTAAAAATATATAAAGAAAATATATACCATTGGCCTATGTCTGAGCATTTCATTCATTTCTGTGTAGAAAACTAAACAAAATTGTTATTTTTAAGGTTTAGATTATTATTTAAGATATAAACAGGATAAGGGCATGGCGAAAACCTGAACACAAGTTCACAGAGCCTACCCTCTCTGCTAAACAGCCTCATCCTGCATTATAAAAGTACGCAGTTAAAACAGCCAAAATGCTAATAGAACAATGGGGTTCCTTAAGGAAAAAGGTTGGGAGCCACTGCTTTAAGTAATATATCGTCTCTGTCCAGTCAGTGTCCAATGAAAACCATATTTGATTTGAGTGATTTAATTTTTTTTAATACTGAAAGATGTTTCTCTTTTGGTTGACAAAAGTCTTCTACCTCTTATGTAACAGAAACCATTTAAAAATCCCTTAGGCAATATGAAAAATGCATTGTCACAAAGCTGTTTTTCCTTTTTCATTTTGTAGATTTGTGGTTTTTGCAGGACGGTAGTGGCATTAGAAGGGTATAGGTCAAGTAAGATATTAAGCATTAACTAAAAATAATAATACGTTTTTTTCCAGAAAGTAGAATGAATGGAATGTTGCAATTTTGTTAAATGGAAATGTATTATAGTACGAGGAAATACTAAACAAAGCGTAAAAGACATTTTCCAATTACTTGTGACTAAATAAATTCCCTATTTTCTCCTTTTGAACCTGTCATGGTAACACTTACTTACCCTCTCTCCCTCTCTGTATCTTTCAACATCCATCTCTCATCACCCCTCTCAAGTTATAACTATTCTTACCCAGTACTCTCTCTCCCAGTCCTCCCAGCTCCATGTAGGCATTCTGGAAAGATTCCTTCAGCTCTTCATCCATAGGTTGCTCCTTCCCCTGCATCAGGATGGTGTTGCAGCGGTCAAGGATCCTCTCCGGGGCTCCCTTCATCACCAGCAGGTAGCGGTTGTCATTGGGGTCCTCTGTCTCGTGCACTGAGAGCTAGAGGAGCAGAACAGAAAGGTCATTTGATGTAGTGATATATGGGTTTCATCTTGTGTACAAGGCTGTAATGCAACCTGTTACTTACCTGGTATTTGTTGGTGGAGTTAAAGGGGATCTCTGCCACCTTCTTGTTCCTGTCCCTCATTGCCCTGACGGAGCCGCAGGAGAGCTCGATACACTTCAGCAGGGCCGATTCTGAGGCGTCGCCGGCCACGTCACGCTTCAGGATGGTTATGGCGTCTTGTCCCGCTTTGAACTGAGCGCGGTTACAAAGACCAGCGACACGAGCCAGAGACAGCCACGTCACTGAGCTCTTGTCAAAAGAGGCACCTGGAGCGGGAACAGAAGAGAGGGTATTATTAAGCTTCATGATTTCTAGTAATCATTTAGTAACACATAACTCATCAGTGGCGGCTGTATGCCCCGTCCTCACTAACCAGACTGGTCCTCGGTGGTGTCGGCCTCGTGGATCTGGTTGTCGAACCACATGTGTGCCACGGTCATCCTGTTCTGGGTCAGGGTGCCTGTCTTGTCGGAGCAGATGGTGGAGGTGGAGCCGAGGGTTTCCACAGCTTCCAAGTTCTTCACCAGGCAGTTCTTCTTAGCCATACGTTTGGCAGTCAGGGTCAGACATACCTGCAGACATATACATGTGTAATGTTAATCATCATTGTGTTTGGATGTGTCACCTATGAAGCTCCAAAATAGAGTTTCTCTGATTCTTGATGATAGATAAAGTGAGCTCATGGTACGATTAAATAAGAAACAACCAAGTACATTTCTATTTTTATAGCACCTTTAAAAATGAAAGAGAAATGCAATCAAAATAGCACCAAAGCGACTCAACACTTAAAAGACTTAAAGGTGCAGTGTGTAGGATTTGGCAGCATCTAGCAGTGAGGTTGCAGATTGCAACCAACTGAAACTTCTCCCGTGTGCCAAGCTTGTAGGAGAACTACGATGGCCGACGCAAAAACGTGAAAACGTGAATGGCCCTATCTAGAGCCAGTGTTCGGTTTGTCCGTTCTGGGCTACCGTGGAAACATGGCAGCCAGCTCTGTGAAGAGGACCCGCTCCATATATATAGAAAGAAACGGCTTCTTCTAATGTAATGAAAACACGATTAGATCCTCCTAAATGTTACACACTGTTCCTTTAACTAAATTTAACAACAATAATAAAAGACGTATTGACAAGGTAAGCACTACAATCAGCAAACAAACATAAAGAAAGAAATAAAATGAAGAAAAATGTTATGTGTCCAAAAGAAACTGATGAGCAACAACAACTGATTGCAAAAAAATACACCATATGATACCAAAGTATGTAATTCAGAAGCAAGTGAAAAGAAGTATGTGATTATTTGTCCACTTACAGTGACTGTGGCCAGCAGCCCTTCAGGCACGTTAGCCACGATGATGCCGATGAGGAAGATGACGGCCTCCAGCCAGGAGTAGCCCAGGATGATGGCCAGGATGAAAAAGGTGACGCCCAGGAAGACTGCCACGCCCGTGATGATGTGGATGAAGTGCTCGATCTCTTTGGCGATGGGAGTTTTTCCTGTCTCCAGGCCAGAGGTCAGAGTAGCGATGCGACCCATGACTGTGTGGTCCCCGGTGCAGATAACAATGCCGCGCGCTGTGCCTGGTTTGGAAAAAGAACAGAAATATAATGTGAAGTATAATTTGCAGCGTCAGTACCTGTGTCATTAGTCCTAAAATGTTCCCAGTTCACAAAAATCACAATTATGCATTAGATGGTAGTCAGAGAGTAAAGTTAGGTGTTTATCATTATCATTACTTGGCTTTAAGTCCAACCACAGGCACACAAGTTAATAATAGCATGTAATACTATCGCCATGGTGACCATACCTTCCACACAGTTGGTGGAGAAGAAAGCGAGGTTTCGGGTCTCTAAGGGGTTGTCATGGGTACAGTCAGGTGACCTGCTCTGAGGTTCTGACTCGCCTGTTAGGGAGGAGTTATCAACCTAACGGGAAAACAGAATAAGAAAAACATGTGGTTGCATACAACAAGAAGCAAGACTATGAATGTGTGTGTATATGTATATGTACGTGTGTGTGTGTGTGTGTGTGTGTGTGTGTGTGTGTGTGTGTGTGTGTGTGTGTGTGTGTCTGTACCTTGCAGCCATGAGCAGAAACCACCCTGATGTCAGCGGGGATCCTGTCTCCTCCCTTCACTTCAATCAGATCTCCTCCCACCACTTCTTCAGCGTTGATCTGTACCTTCTCACCCTCCCGGATCACCAATGCTTGCTGCAGGGAGACATCAGTGATGGTTAGAAAACACCAAAGGTGGTTAGCAAAGAATTCATTCATTCATTCATTCATTCATTCATTCATTCATTCATTCATTCATTCAATCAAAACATACAGTACGCATAACTATTTTCAGGCAGTGTGCCAACCACCAGCTACAGTCTTCTGAAACTTGAAACTGAATGTAATATCTTGGCTGGGGACTTCTAAACTACTTACTCCACTCTGAAATCCATTTAAATTGTACTGTTATTTTCTCTTGCCATAGGTCTCTATTTATTGTATCTTACCTATTTAATCAATGTTTAGACTGATGGAATAAATGTTTTGGGACCATTTCGTAGTTAGGGTTAGGTTAGTTAGTTTTTAGGGTCTTTGGTTAGTCTTGGCTGTTTTGCAGGTTGTAAATGTTACTGTATAATACATGCACTTTTTCAAATCTAGACAACGTGTTAGTATTTAAAATATATGTTTACTACCTGCTTAATGTCTGGGGCCGTATTCTCAAGCTTCAGACCGGTTATCAGGGTGTCCCATTTCACATATCTCCATTATGTCTTATGATTGTATTTGTATCTTAACTGTGTTGTGAATAAACTGAAACTGAACTGAACTGAACAGAGCTGTGCTACCTCCTTTTTGCAATATGCCACCCGAGTATTTACCAACTATCTCAGAGGCAAGCGAAGAGGTAAAGTGTGAAGCGTTACATGAATAGAGGCAACAGTGTTTCTGCTAAGAAACATTAACTAGGTATTTATGACCCATAATTTCTGCCAATTGTCTCCAAAAGTCCTAAAAATATTCACTTTCAAACCTTTATGGTCAATGTCCCCTTTCCAGAGGGAATCAAAATAAGCTTTCACACACAAGCTGTTTTCCTTTTTTTGAGCAAAAACATATTTACCTGAGGCACCATGTTCTTGAAAGACTCCATAATTTTGGAGCTCTTGGCCTCTTGAAAGTATGAGAAGCAACCGGTAATGACGACGACAGCTGTGAGCACAATACCTAGGTACAACTGGAGGGAGAGAGAGACAAAGTCAAACATAATGTGAGTGTGGTCTGTAGGAGGGCAACCGGACGCAGTGTGTGTGGTGCTAAAATTGCTTTGCCGAGGTGTTATTTATGTCTGCACTTCAGAGTCAGAAGTGTGGCGGACGTGTTAATGAGGTGTAGAAGGGCCAGATATGAATACGTGTGGATGCTCACATTGTCTCCTGCAGGATCGTCCTCGGTGGCTGCCTGGATGGCGTAGGCCAGGAAGCAGAGGATGGCGCCGGTCCACAGCAGGACGGAGAATCCACCAAACAGCTGGCGACAGAACTTGACCCACTCCGGGGTGGTGGGAGGAGGGGTGAGGGAGTTGGGACCATCCCTGATCAGATACTCTGCTGCCTTGGCGTTGGTCAACCCCTGGAGGGAGCACAGAGGAAGAGGGACGTGTAGTTAGCAGAGAAAGGCCAGTCAGCACTGATGTAACATTCTCATAATTCTTTAGTATGACTTTGGAGTCCAGGGGACTGTTGGGTTGGATTGTCAAAAACTGTAATAAATCAATAGCAGTACGCCTCATAGTGGCCAACAGGATAAACAACCAGCTGTACATACTGAGAGGAATCATCAACTCACCTGGACAATGTCAGTCTGGTATTTCCTGCATGTTTCCTCTATGGACATCTTATGTTCCGTCTGAAAAAAAGAAATAGAGAGATAATCAATACTCTGCGTAGTTCAGTATGTTCAGTAGTTGTCATTTTTTTTGCATGCAAGGAAAAATTTGTAGAAAATAGTCCAAATTGAAAAAAGAATTATGCTAATATGTAATTAAAAAGAGTTTTTTTGTAATTGGAAATTTACTCCATGCATGCAGTTCACCTGAGAGATAAGAGTATCAGGGCAGCCAGATATGGCGACCCAAGTGTCTGTTTCTTGCGCTGGGATGTGGGATCAAAGTGACGACCTCCTGATAACAAGTCACCCCTCTTACCCGCAAAAATACATTTGTTTCTTTTGGCCTGCGTGAGAAAGATTTACTTTCTCTCCAACAGAGTTGGTGTCAATTCACTTCCCTTCACTACATCCTCAAAGAACCTTATCTTCAAAAGTTGAAAATCATTTACTTACATCTTAAAAAAGCATGGATATGGTATAAAAAAAAGGTTTTGAAATAATGAGGGAATTGTTTGTGTCAAATGAATTTGACTGACGGGATCAAAGTGAATTGGTCTCAAACATATTTTATAACAAATACTCTCAACAGATAAGAGAAGACTTTACTCACAATGGGCACTTCCTTCTTCAGGTCATCCATGTCCTTCGTTTGCGCCCCCTTCTTCTTCTTGGGGGATCGGTCATCTTTGTCCTGTGTGGTGGCAACGCGGTAACTGTCTGACCGCCCATACTACAGACACACACACATGTTTTATACATGCCTTCGGACTACATTAAGGAGATAGTAGCCTGTGCGCCTTTGTGCATAATTTGAACTGTTCTCTTGGATTGTACATGTACATTATACTAACAGAATATAACTATAAAACCATCTCCGAGAATACATTAAATGCTGTAATTGTTCAGAGAGCTTTACTGTCTGGCATTCTAATAGTATTTACCAGTAACCGACTGCAACCGAAATAAAGCCAGCAGGCTTTATTGAATTGTCCTTGAGGTTTCTGTCTTTCACAGTAAATAATGTTGTTCCCTTGTGAAGTGGCCTTGTGAGGTAGCCTGTATTTCATCAATTATTCTCAGTTTATGAGGAGGATGTTAGATGAAGAGCGTTCATATAAAAACCTATTATAAGAATTATTGAAAGATAAATGCATTACCCTGGTAGCGGTGTTCTTTTCTGAACCAAAGCATCTACATTAAAAGTGCACTATCACCACACATTAAAGCTTGAGCCTCCTGTCTGCCCTGCCGTATCCATTTGATCTCCCCGCTGATCAAATAATTCCTGCTATGATGTCAACAACAGCCTGATGGACACATCAAAACCTATGGTTTAACCTGTAGTTTTCAACTAATCGCTTCCTGGTCTTTTTCGTAGCAGCAAGGACATGAGAGAGAGAGAGCAGGAAAACAGACTCATCAAAGGCTTTCTGATTAGATTCTAGTATGTTCTACACAATTAGACCAGATACATCAGAGACACTTTGATGCCAAAGATTGAAAAATTAAGTCTCAAGTACATGCGCGCACACACGGACACATCAAATGTCCTCTTCCGCCTGCTTTACTGCACTGTTTCCCTGTTGTTCCAGGTACTCTCCTGACTATAATTGTCCCCTCACGAATTGGCTTATGTTGTTAAACCAGACGTGAGTGGACTATTAATAACCCAGATTTGCTCCAGCGCTGCACATTCTAGTCCTTCTATCGGTCTCTAGCTGTAACTCTATAACCTGTTGTCCGGATAGAGCAGCTCGACTGTGCTGGCGACGTTGATACGAATGTCCCTCATCAGAGGTCAGAGGTGACACGGAGAGGCAAGGATCCCTCCCAGGAGGTGTGAGTGGGTCCTAGTGGCACTGACACAAGCAGGTCATCAAGGAAACGGCCCTCAGTGGCAGATCAATAAAGTCAGATATACGCTGATGGTTTAACAGAGTAGCAGAAGTCCAGCTGATGTGGAAGCTACATAATTGACCCAGAATCAGACAGAAACATCAATACCTATCAGCTAATAATCAATGACTACAATCCTCTTAGTTAAGGTATGTGTGTCAAAAAATGAGGTTTAAAGGTTTCATTGATAAAAAAACAACAACTGTGTGCTGATTCACTGAAGTAAAGTAAGCGCCCTCTAGTGGTGCAGCCAGGTAGTGGCATTATCAGGGGGTGCAGCATGCACAGGTAACTGCTGGTACTTTGTATGCATTTGATATCACAGTATAGATATGAACCACAAAGAAGCAAATTGATCTCTCCTTTGACATAATGCTTAAAAGTACGTTCACTTTAAAACTAATCTGTACAAATTCACTAACCAAACTTTACAAAAGCACCAGTGAGGAAGTATGAATTGAGATCCTGGACTCTCACATACTTCAACCATACCAAAACACACACACACACACCTGCAGTGCGACAAAATGTGACTAACAAAGATCAATTTGCCACTGCGTTTCCCACTTAGGGAGCTGTAACTGTGCTGCTGTTGTGTGAAACTCTTGTGAAATCAGGCCTCTTCAGTACATATTGAACTTGTATGTGGTAACAAGGACCTGTCTTTCTGGTTTGTCGTCATAAAAGAGGGCTTCGTTACACAACATGTGGATGACGATGACAACTCTCACTCAATTAATTGTGGAGCGTGGTCTGCTGCTCAACGACCGCCGCTGGATTCAAAGCAAACAATAAAACCATTCGTTCAAGCATGTCAGGCAGAGGAGTAGCAGGAAGGAGATGTATATACCTGACTGCAAATATACACACACACACACCCACATTCACATGCAAATACACTGAGCTCTGCAACAAAAGAGTAGGTGAACAAATCTCTTGCCGCAGCAAGACCAGGCAGGTCTGGTGAGGCAGAGGCTGCATGAAGCAGAAAGTGATGCAGTGGAAAAGTACTGCTGCTCATCCCCTCTGAGACAGACCCCAGATCTGTGTGTGTGTTTGATTGAGAAAGAGGATGTGTGGGGGTGTGTTGGCAGATACATGTATGTACTATATGTATTCTTTGGAGATTTACTGAATGAATGACGCTCTCTATTTAGAGACCAAGGGTGTTGAATAATATGGAAAGGTACAGATTGACCTTCTAATCGGGTGTCAAATAGGCGCCATCATCTGACAGACGGCAGGTGTGCATTTGTTGGTATAATTGTATTGTTGTGGCTAGTTTTTCTCAGGCAACGAGGAACGCTGCAAATACAAATTAAGGGAGCATTGTCTGCTCAATGGCGCACCTGCTCCTCTGAGCATTTGCACACTGATACTGATAACATAAATACTGACACACACACACAGGTCTTTCTCTTCCTCTCCCTGTCACAACAAGAATATGGCCAGACAATAGAAGTTGGTTGGTAAGGAGATGGAGAGGAGTGCCAAACAAAGTGATACGTGGTGAAAAGTCGAGAGAGATGGAGAGAGAGGTGAGAGATGGATGCGAAGGGGGTGGATGACAGACACGTTTGGGCACATGGAAAGGGATCAGCGGGAGGTGAGGAGCAGGGACAGATAAACAAGCGAGAGAGGGCAGGTGGAGAGTGAGTGAAAGAGAGAGAGAGGAGCTGTTGTCACCCTTCTCTCGTGCCTCTAATTAGATATTGACCAGCAGTCTTTGTCTGCTGTCTCCGTGTCGGCGTTTGACCCGCACTGACCCCACTCTAATAGATTGCAAAATCTTACTTAAGGTGTGTGAGCATGTGTACTTCTCATATGCTAATATTCTGACTCCGGGTGTCTGCATGTGTCCTTGAGGGTGCGTTTGCGGATGTGAATGAGAAGTTATCAGCATGACTCAAAGGAGGGAAAAGAGCAGATTTATCTTGAGTCTGTGTTTACAGTATGTTGAGTATGTTAAGTGCATAACTGGCTTTGTGTGTGTGTGTGTGTGTGTGTGTGTGTGTGTGTGTGTGTGTGTGTGCTAGCCTCTCCTTTCCGCTCTCCAAACACACCCTGCTACCTGATAAGACTTTGCTGCACCTCAGTATGTTGCTAACGTTTTTTAAAAAGCATGAAACAAGTGAAAGACTTTAAACTATACGTCTGACTAGTTGTTACTCATCTGTTTTCAAGTCTATATCTCTTTCTATAGTCTGTTATCTTCACCTTGATTGTTTATTTATTTAGCAGAGAAAGATGTAGGCTATATTGCGTACATATATAATTTGAGTATCGACATCAAGGTGCGCCGGCCCGTGTGCGTCTGCGTGGGTGTCCAGCTGTCCCACATAGCTCTGGGTAATGTAATGAGCCCCTTCTGTCCTGAGGAAGGAAACAGAGACTCGTGGCTGGAATTACAGACGCTCGCTCTCCCACAAGCACACGGACGAAACAGACTGATGGACAGACACGTCTCTGACATCACCAGGAAATGGACATTGGCTGCTCCTCTATGGATTACATAGTGCAATCAATCACATCCAGTCACATATTGGCTTATTAAAATCTGCTGAAAATATCAATAATGCAATAAAGCTTCACGTATCTATGTTTGATTTGATCATAAATTATTCTGCAGGCCTGTTCCGGCTAACCAAGCTAAACCTAAGCGTTTTGTCCTCTGATGAGCGAATGTGTTTGGAGGGCAAGTAACCATGGCGACCGGCACGGCCATTGGCATGGTGACGAAGATCAGCAGTGGCCCAGTACTCCTCCTAGGATCCCCTGATGTGATCCGGGACGAGTAATAATTGATGCCTCTGTAACTGGACACTGTATTCACTGCTGTATAACACAGACAGGCATTTGATTCAAGGAATTTGTGTGTGTTTGTGTGTGTGTGTGTGTGTGTGTGTGTGTGTGTGTGTGTGTGTGTGTGTGTGTGTGTGTGTGTGTGTGTGTGTGTGTGTGTGTGTGTGTGTCTGTGTGAGCAGAGGTGAGTCACTGTGTTGGCTACAGGCCGTATGTGCAGCGTCTACACGCATTGCGGCAGAGAGAGGGAGGGAGATGTGGAGTGAATGAGAGAGAGAGAAAGAGAGAGAGAGAGAGAGAGAGAGAGAGAGAGAGAGAGAGAGAGAGATCAAGTGATTGTGAAATAATAAGTCACAACGTATAGTCAGAGAAGGATTCTACTTTTCAGGAAGAAATGTGGGCTTTCTAACTTGAATGAGAACCGGCCACGTTTAAAGGCAAATTTTGACTTCTTACGTACCATAAAACTACATAGCTGTATAGTTTCTTTTGGCAGACTGAGATCAAGTGATACTTCTCTGTTATGTTGTGCACATCATGTACCCAAAGCAAGCGTCAATTTAGGTGTGGCACCTCAGAGAACTGCCATGTCGAGCATGTTAAAGACGACGGGTCGAGGCATGCCCACCGATGGTGGGTTTGACTGGGACTGGCATATTTTTCTTCCCCTTTAATCACACGCATGAGGAGTCCTGAAACGGGAAGAACTGATGTGCATAATAAAACAAATGTTTGTCTCTTTTCATGTGGAACTCATATGAGGAAGCGATTTCTGTATAGGTGGAAGAAATACCACCCTGCTCCGTTTTAACATTCGGCAACCACCGCAGCATTTGTCATACCAACATATGTGTCTCCACTTCCTCTTTGTACAGATCCATGGACCACACCTGCTCAACTACACTGACATTTGAGAGCTAAATCATGGCCTTATTTCATGTTTTTCACCGGAATGTACAGTTGAGCTGAAAAAAAAACAAACATTTATTTTCATTTCACTTGTGCTCTGAGCACATTGGGAACTGTTTTTAAAAATGTAAAGCAAAGCCAGTGGTGTATAATAGGACATATACTGTCTTTGTAGGTAACATTAGATGGATATTGGGTCTAATCCATGTTGAGGCTGCAGGTTGAAGGCCCTCTGTCTTCAGTCTGGCCCGTTGCTTTGCTCATTCACAACAAAAGGTGACTGATATGGTGCCATTGTGAATGAGCATAGGTGTGTCTTGTAGAGAGGCCAAAGCACATTCACAATGAATATTATAAATGGCAGTGTGTCGCGTGTAATGTATATTTTAGACTCAATTTATAAAAAAAACTGGATCTCCACCACACTTTGCGGTCCCTCTCTATCCTCTCACTGAATTATTAAATAAAGGAAACAAAATAATCCCTCAAAACAACATTTAAGACATCTTTATGAAAATGTAAAAAGGCCCTAAAAAGCTATGAACATAATAACAAGCATTGCATATTAAAGTGTGTGCTGGTTTGTAATTTAATTTCTGCATCTGTAGACATGCTACTATGCGTGCTACTATGCTTTAATGTGTGTGTGACCTTGCAAGGTCATTGGGCCATCTGCTGTTTCTTGCAGCAGGATGGCAGGGCTCTGGGCCACAGTGGGGGGGGGCTCAGGCCGTGGGCCGAGGGACATAGCTGTTGGGATTAGCTAGTCTGATTACTACACTGGATTAGCTCTCTGAGGTCCGTCCTCTCTTTGTCTCTCTGTTGCTCTTCTTTCTCTGCACTTCTGTCTCAGGAAAACCAAATGCATACAACGCAACATCCACACTTATCATTAGTTGCACAATAATTCGGCGATCGTCTTGTAGCAGCACCGAGTAAGCGAACGGATTAGACAGTTACTTAACACATGATTAGGATTTGAATGCCTTGTAAAAGAGACTGTTGAGATATTTGCTTCACTTATCTGTATCAACCTTGAGAGCGATACGAAGGCTTCTTATCTTTCTGGTTAACAAAGTGAACAGACATCAGAAGAGGGAGATTCAAGATATCAGACGTGAAGAAGAAAGATGATGGCGTGAAACTTTTTCGGTACAGCGCTCCCAGGGGCTTGTACAAGTACACGTAATGGAATAGTATACGTAAATAGAGAAATAAAAAGATTGTTGCTGCTTAAGAGCACTAAGAGAAAATCTTAATCTCTAAACCTCACAAACACAAAGAGACGGAGAGAGATTAACTCTCTTTAGCTCTCAAATCATCTGTGTTGTGCTCTGTCCAAAAACTAAAAATAAACAAAAGCAAGAAACTCAAACCAAACACGACCCCAAACTCAAAACTTAAGTTGTAGCCCCTCCTGTCCCCCCCCCCCCCACTCTGTTCCCTCCTGTCCATCTGTCCGTCCCGTCATCATCTTCATCTGTTCATCCTACTGAGACAATTGTGTAACTGCATCTGTCTTTAGTTCTATACAATGTACTGTCCGCCCCCGTGAGCTCTGAGGGATATATCTGCGCTGTAGCTTGTGTGTCTTGGTGTGTGTGTGTGTGTGAATGTGGACGGGTCTAGATTAGCATTGTAAATCTTGGACCGTTGGTGCTTGAGGCAAACATGGCATCTCGCCATGGTGTGAGAGAGAACCTCACGACTCCTCAGCAGGCAGCTGCTCTCACAGATACGTCCAGATGTGCACACATCCATACACACAGCTGCTGACTGCACGACTAAACCAACGAAACCAAATACTAGGGCTGTCCTCGACCAAAGAAATTCTAAGTCGGCTAACACTCGACTAATCGATTAGTTGATTTAATCGACAGATCTGTAAACCTGAGTGGGTGCCAATAAGTATCTTAGACATCTTAGAAGTCATTCAGCATTAAAAAACATAAAAAATGACTAATCGACTAAGAGGGGGCAGCCCTACTACACATATGATGTTTTCAAGCATGCGTTGCTTTGTGATTCAAAACCAGGATCTGTTGTGTTCACTATGTCTGAATGAAGGTAAAATCTTTCACAGGAATATAATTACTGTAAATCTTAAAACAACTTCTAATGTTTTCACTGAATGCCAGCATTATATGGCGACAGTAAAATACAGATCAAACCCAGCAAGGCGTTGTAAAATGATTTGTTTTTTGATTTTTAACAAGCCTTTTGTCCATTGTGGCTGCCCGGTGTTACACTTTCCGCTTTGCTGTATTCACACAGGGACGCACACACTTCACAAACAAACACACATCTCCAGGACAACACCCTGAATTAGTCATGTCGTTGTAGTCAGGCAACCTAACCCCTCTGAGTTGCTCCCATTATGGGAGACCATCAGCACGTTAATGTTGGAAAAACTGTAATCCTGTTTTAAAGTAATGTATGAAGGAGACAGCGCTGACCTTTACGTTTTATTAGCATTACACAAGCTGCTACTGAGCTCACAGCTCAGGCTGTTAGTCTATCACTAGCGAGGAGGCTAGCTCCTGTGTGGGTTTTTTTTGCTGAGGCACAAGAGAAATGTGGACTCTGTCCTTCAGCAGTACTCTCACTATGGACATCGTCCTCATTTCAGTGGATATTTATTGATCAGACGCCTACGAGGGGCTTGAAGGGGACAATGGAGGAGCGTTTCAAAGGTCACCCTATTGACCTTAATTGACCCCTATAGGCCACAGGGCAAAGAGATCCCAGCTGGCGGTGCGGTCAGAGAGATCACGTGTTCGATCAGATCCGGTATGAACGTGCTTTTCTATAGGCTCCTGCGACGCGTGGGACAGATCAGCTGTGGTATGGTGCAGCCTATCAGCATCGGGCAGCAGGTGCAGTGGGGAGGGATGTGCAGTACGCTGCACCAAACTGAGGGCTGGGCCTCTGCAGAGGCCACACACATCCTCCAACTCCTCAAATACCTTCCACTGACACCTTGGAACTTCTTCACTGATGCCAATAGAAAAGTACAGGCTGTTCTAGGAACCTTTACATCATGACACAGGTAATTCGTGAGTCTAATCAAAGTCTTATAGGGATCCTAACGGGAGCTCCTCCTCAGCCATTCAAAGCAGCTCAACCACACCCCTCGCTACCAGCCCGTGTGACCTTCTGACAAAGCCTCAGTGCTACTACTACACCTTCATCTCTTTTTAATCTCTCCTGGGGCACCACCCCACCTACACAACCACACCTCTCCAACCTCTCCACCACCACCACCACGCTCACCCTTCACTCAATGCCCTATGAAGATCATCCACCCAACCACATCCCTCCTCTCGCTGTCCCATCTGTCTCCTGCCCCCCTGATAACCAACCCCACAATGTGCGGCAAGAGGAAACAGGAGCCACAGTAATGTGAGCCTCAGGTCATTATCCTGTAACAAGATATACAGCCAGGCAGGCAGCCCTCCCCCACCACACCGTCATTCTAAATCCCTCTTTTTCTCTCTCTACACCTGCAGACCAGTCACTACTGATCTGCCCTTCCTCCCTCTCTCTCTCTCTCTCTCTCTCTCTCTCTTTGTCCCTCTCTCTCAGCAGCGGCACCCTCCCCCCATCACTGTCACGTGTCTGAAGGTGAAAATCTCCTCCTATAGTCTCATCAGCACCAGCCATGTATGGCTGCACCCGTGCAGAAAAGGAGAACAATGAGCAAGAAGAGCGGGCGAGTGAGTGATTTCTTTAGAGACGCTCTGCCAAATTCAAACTACCCGTCTCTGTGCCAGACAAAATGTGCCGTTGTCTCTCTAGTATCCCTGACACATGACCAAGCTTTGCTCTAGTCTATAGCATCACTGCTGTCTCTAAGCCCTGTCCTTTCTGCGTGCTTCCTCGTGCCAGCCTATCACAGCTCTTTACAGGGAATTTCCACACTGAAGGCCCCGCCCCCGGTTTGACGCAGGAGGCACGTCGCAAAGCGATGCCCCCTGCGGCCTTGGGAAAGGACAGCTGGCAATGCCATCACACGGTGCGCCAGTGCAAGATCCGCGGGGAAAAAAAAGGACAGAAAGAGCGAGAAGGAAGTGTAGCCGACCAGCAACGCGTGATAACAACCCCACCCATCGCTCCATCCCGTCATCCATCCTCTTTCTCACTCAGGGTGACCTCAGCAGTCAAGGAAACACCCTTCACAGTTCGCCAGGGACGCTCATATCCTGTTTTATAATGCTTATCTCTGGAGAGCTGTGGCATCTCCAGAAATTACACACCGTTCCAGCACACACAGCAGCAGCGGCAGCAGCAGCACCTTCGTGCGTAAGCACTCGCTCCCATCCCTTTTGACGCAGTGCCCACTAATGCTACCGGGTTAGCTTCCCCCCCCCCCCTGAATCCCACAGTACATCTTGAACGTCTCCCCCGGCATTGAAATTCCAGATGCTTGTGTAACTGCGCTGACAGCGATGGTGGTTATCTCTCAGCAGCACCTCACGGTCCCCCCTGTCTGCGGCGTCATCGTGCCACCGCATCATTCTGCGGGCAGAGCGCGGTCGGAGATTAAAAATTACAACTCTTTCCGCAGGATGGAGATGGAGCAAAAAAAAATTGCGCAATCGCTCACACCAGGAGTCGCATCTGCGCCTTGGCATTTTCCGGTGTTTTTTTCCACCAGCGTACTGTGAGTCACTCGTAGGACCAATGAGTGTATCTATAGCCGGAAACAGGACAGCTGCTTTTTAACGCTTTAACGTATCTGCGCACAGCAGATGATGAATTTAACTGTAAAGCGCATCGTGCTCCCGGTGGAGGCCCACTGGACGCATCGTTTCTTTAATCAGTAGTGTGTGTAAATGTGGTCACTGTCGGTGATTATGGAGTCCCCTGTTATGTCACAAATTAAAGGGGGAAAATAAAGCTGGCGATTGCGCTTATTCCCCGTAACCGCATTATGACGCATGGGTCATCGAGGGTGCCGAGGATGAGACTCCTCCGCTGATAGCATCCGCTGAGAGGACGCGGATGGGCTCAGCATCTCCATCGGTTCAGCGACAGATGCGTCTCTCCCGTGCTGGACCGTGCAGGCCAGAGAGAGAGCAGTGGTTTTAAGAGGGGGGGGGGGGGGGGGGGGGCAGCGAGGGCATGGAGGAGGTCATAGTACATCCTGTTCATTCATCCTTGAGAAAGGCATGGAGCATATTTGTGCCTTCAAATGTGGCAAAATTCATTTTTTTTTACACTACAGGTTAATGATGGGAGCAGAATATGGTTTCTACAAAGTGCGCCCCCCTCCCTCTCTCCCCCAGGAGAGCTCCTGGTGAGAATAAACCGATTAGGGCCTACCATGGCTGGCAAGGTTATAGCCTTTCATCAGAGACCTGAAATACATGACACACTGACAACCTCTAAATCACACACTCGTACTCTATTTGTGACACTTAAGCATCAGTTTACATTCACATTTGTTTTCTTGGTGCCTATTTAAATTGGCAGAGTGAATCTGAGAAAAAGGACACGAGCCGATCAAATTTCAATATTTCTATGGAAATAAAATGATATTCAAGTCAAAAGCAGGCTAAAATCAAATCGAAGTGATAAATGCTTTCTATAGGCGCACAAGACGGGAGCTATTGGCTACATCAATTTGTCGCAGTCTAGGAGACCAGGGTAAAACACAGTTCCGCATTACAGTCAATGTCACTCAGACGAACGGGATTTCCATAAAGGAAAAAAAATGACATCACATCAGCCCTTCCTCCTCATCCTCCTCAGGAGTGAAATATCAGGCTAGCGCTCATTTCTCAGGCCACTTCAGGTGGGCTACAACAACGCAGTTAAAGAGTCGGAATCGTCAGTCTTACCCCCATGTTGGCGCAGTCACTCTTCTCCTCTCAGGTGATGCACGGCTTGAGAGGTGTCAGCCCCTCGCGTTGAATTATATCAAAATGCCTTGCCTTGAAAAAATACAAGAGAATATGCTCAGTTTTCAGGGTTGCATAAAGGGAAAAAAAAAAAAAGGACGTCAGGACAGTTATCTATAGATCTGACTAAATGATTTTTGGGGGGTTTAAATAAACGGTCTCTCAAACCTTCCGATGGGTTAGGCTTCAATCTTTCCCCCCCCAGTGAGACGTCTTTCAAATGAAATGCTGCGGTCTCAAGCGGAGCATCACGCGGGGATGCGCTTCCTTCCTTTGCTCTCTGATACTTGCGGTGAAAGACCGGCGAAACTAACGAGCCGAACTGCTACCTCTTCAGGACTCGATCTCCCTCCGCGGCTCTGCCGGTTACCGCAGTACTCCTCTGGCCGCACCACTCCGCCAGTGGAAGAAGAAGCTCCGCCTTAGCAAATGAGCGAAGGGAGGGGGGGGGGGCATTACTCCCGCCCACCGCTCACGCAGCTGGCCAATCACAACTCGGAGCGTCTCATCGGTGGTGTGATCGCTGACCAATCGGTTTAATCCCAGGCTTGCAGCGGGCCAATAGGAAGCCCGCTCTGCCCCTCCTGCTTTACTGCAGAATTCCGAGGCTCGCAGCCAGCAGCTTCGCGAGTCTCTAGGCTGAAATTTTTATAGAAATGGACGCACAAGGTTGGACTCTAGTTGTCGTGATTGTGTTTGTTCATCATGCAATGTATTTATGTAACATAAAGTAGTGGATTTGTGTGCGTTAATGCATGTGATGAGCACCCGTGGATGTCTCATCGGTCGTGTCGGTCCTGTCATGAGCATGTTGGGCACCTCCATATGCCAATTCTGTGGCCTTGGAGCAGCAGACAGACGAGGCAGCGATACAGTCATAGTGTGCGTGTGTCTGTGAGAGAAATGCAGATATAAGGAAATGGGGTGAAGTTAGAATTAATCCTATTACTTCACAGTTCAGTCATCAATGTATCCCCTGCACGTCAGGGGAATTGTGGGACTGCCATGTGCATCTGCAGGTGTTCAGTTTTGACAATGCAGAGTCAGCAGTTTTAGCTGATGTGGAGAGACTAGCACTCAGTGGCAAAGGTAAAACTACTGACATGGGCGTAAAGAATCAAACCTGACTTGTTTCAGCACTATAATCTGGGGTCTTTGGAGCTGTTAACTTTTATGAGGGCAGTTGTAAATAATTTTATCTACTGTTGGCATGTGGGATTGGCAGCCGCAGCAAGTATCCAGTTACCCGGACAGGTATGAACTAGTCTAACAAATCAGACTACATTTTTGAAACACTGGATAGGCAGAAAGAGAGCGGGGAATGATAGAAAAGAGATAGAGAGGGAGGTGTGCCGAGTGTGGGCAAAGAGAACAAAACAGGACGACATGAAAGAAAATTTTGACAGATTGTGTATTTTTCTGGCTAAATATATTCAAAGACAGGGAGTGTGAAAGAGAAACAGACCGAGGACATGCGAGAGGAGGCTGGCAGTGATTTGCCATTTCAGGCCTTTGGTCACGTTTTCCTCTCTGCTTTTCATTAAAGGAACTATGCAGCAAACACGCTCAGAGTCACTGAGTTGTATACGCACACTAACAAAACACACATCCATGCATGTAAAGCCATGCCCGATTTTCAAGGGAAAGCTGAGAGTCACGCTTGCGGTCCCTGCAGCAGATTGTTGCCATGCCTCACTGCCTTCCTCGCCACAGGCCCAGACGATGACCATGCTGCACCATGAAACCCCCGAGCATCAGAACGGGGTTAGCTCAGGGTTAGAGGACAGTCAGCTACAACTCTCTTCAAACATGCTGCTATATATAGTGCAGCTAGTTTTATTATTTAAGCCATGCGAAATACCACAGATGACTAACAAATGGCACTAATTAAATTTAGCAGTGAGTAATCATGTTTTTGTTTATGTTTCGTAACCCTCTTGAACTACCAGATGGGCGGGGTAAACTTTCAAATACACATTCTGTTCCCAGTGTGGCAAATCCCGCCTATACTGCACCCACAGGATGTGAAAGCTAATGTTGACACTTTTACTTTACGTTACTGTTGTACCCTGGTCTGGTTTCTAAAGAGCAGTTTGCACGGCTTATATGAATGACAGGTTACTGCATGTAGCTAGCACTATGTAGAAATTTCACTGCAAACACTATGAAAAGCAACATAAATATGTAGGCATAATATACAGATAGAGTCTTGTATTTTTAGTCCTTTTCAAGAGGAATACCTTGTCATAAAAGTATCGTATACAGCTGAAGCATTACAAATCTGGTGGCTCCCTAAATTCAAGGCACTTTGGCAGTACGACACTGCAATTCATTTTGGAGACAAATTAATTTCAAGGTTCTAACAATAGAAAATAGTCAATTTGTTTTAATTTACATGGACCAACCCCCCAAAATGTGGGGATTGTGGGTATTAGGCTTAAATTATGCTATACAAGGGATGTACAAAATAACAGAAACACCAATGAAATTCAATAGCCTTTCAATAAAAAGTATTTGGTGAAGCTCATAATGTTTGGGTTTGGTTGTGACTGTAAGAGGTCTTGGTTTGGAATATTTATTGTGGGGCAACTTTATTGCCAACTGTTTCTATTATTTTGCCCACCTTAAAGTGGCAGTAGGCAACAATTTTTTGGCATAATTTGGCAGAAATTCCATAATAACCTTTCAGCATATTGTAATTCAAGTGGTCTGAGAGAAAACTAGACTTCTGCTCCTCATCATGGCTCTGTTTTCAGGCTTTAGAAAAATCTAGCCCATGACGGCGGATTTTGACTAATCACAGGTCGCTTCAGAGAGAGAAAGCGTTCCTATTGGCTGTGCTCCAGTCATGTTACCAGAACTTGGCTTCATTCAACAGATTCTACAATGGCGGCCGCATCACAAACGTTCTTATTTTACAGCTAAACAGTAAACTACAAGATGATTCTGAAAACATTTGAGGCGAGAAATAGTCATTACATTAACAGAATATTGATTCATATTTGATCAGCTCGTCCTAGTTTGACCGTTTGGTCGGAGTTCGCGAGTGATTGACAGCCGGCTCTCATAGACTGCAGCTGGACAGCGGACCTTGTTTTCCTCCGGTAAGTGAAATCCTTCAGATGCCGTTAGGAGCACCGGAGGACACAGTAGGACACAGAGGAACATGAATTTTTTCAGGTTACCTGTTTCATGTACTACTGTCACGATATAGCGGCCGTTTTCTAAAAATAACTTTTTTAAATCATATTTGCGCCAATATCGCATACTGCAGCTTTAATGCCTACGGCATGACTGTTTTCCTCAGACTGTCAACTCGTTTCTTTAAAGGTGCTAAATACGAGATTGGGAGCATTTTTATTGCCTCTGCATGGCTCTCAACATGGCGACAGCTGAGCCGGCGGCACGTAGCTAACGGTGCTAACAGCGCTAACAGTGGAAACGATGGCAAAAGTGCAGATAGAGCTAACAGTGTTAACCTGGGGGGGAACCGGAGGATGGGTGCTACGCTTCCGCGATGGCACCGTTGGTTAGGACGGCGGTTATCAGCTGTAACCGCCACATGAGAACGGTGCAGAGCGATGCAGAGCGGTGCAGAGGGATGCAGAGCGGCGGCCGTGGGCTAGCCTGTGGGGCACGCTCACATGCACAAACATGCTCTAAAAGGCATGTGCGCCTGGCCCGGCTATGTCAACAAAGCACAGAGAAGCTCTGATTACAACACAGCAAATAGTTGTTTGAATGCATATTAATGCTCTGGATATCGGATAGAGCACCTTTCATGCATATTGATATATTTAGCTATACAAAATCCTTTTATCATAGAGGTGTTGAGACATGTACACCATACAGTAAACTGTAAGGATTAACAGATAGAATTTGATCCTGAAGCACTCAGTGCTGCCCATGAGGGTGACTTTGTCACCGTGCTGCTGCTAATAAAGTTCTTTTCAATCTCATTTCAACCAAAATGGCTGCCAGTAGTATCCTTTCTTAACCTCTGTTATACCTTCATGTTCCCCACCCCCACCCACACCACCACCCACACCAACACCACCACCACCACCACACACCTCCCTGCCTTGCAGTACAAGAAAGGAGGGGAGGGAAAAAAAAAACCCAATTCTCGGTCTCCACAGCAACAGCAGTCAGATGACCTTGTCTCCGGCTTGTTCTGCTGAGTCAGAAATTGAGGGATGGGTGAGGGGGATGCAGGCAGGAAAGAATAGGAGAAAGAAAGAGACGGATGACACAGAGAGAAAGCTGGTACTAATTGTTATTCTAACAGATTCCGCCTCTGTGGATGCTGCTCTTGTAGACAGTGCTGTGTCATACTGATTTACATGAAGCTGATGTCTTGAAGAGACTCCCGTACAGGACTCAGCCAAGAGAGATAGAGGGCCCTGTGCAAAGTGTGACAGCATGCGTAGTCAGTGATTTTGGAAAGTATGATGGTGTATTGTATGAATCAGAGCTGCTGATGAATATCATATGTCATGAGGTGTCATGGACTCTGTGTGTGGTTTGGAAAATATGTGTGGGCAAGACTAAAATAGAGTCTGTATATAGTATCTATATATACATACACTACATAGCCAAAGTATGTGGACAACCATACATTACAGTCTCGTCAAAAACCTTGGGCATGAATACACTATTATAACAGCCTCCTCTCTTCTGGGAAGGCTTTCCACAAGATTTTGGAACCTGGCTGCAGAAATTTGATCCTATTGTGCCATAAAAGCACTAAGCGATGTTGTGTGATAAGGCCTGGCTTGCAAGTCTGCATTCCAGTTCATCCCAAAGGTGTCGGATGGGGTAAAAGGTCAGGGATCTGTGCATGAAAGTAAAATGTTTCCACACCAAATTCCAGAGAGGCCATTTCTTTATGGGCCTTGCTTTGTACATGGGGGCACTGCCATGTTGAAAAAGGAAAGGACCTCACCCAAACTGTTGCTATGCAATGTTGGAATCACTTTATGCTATAGCAGGGGTTTTCAAAGTCTGAGACTGTGGGCCTCCCCTGAGACAAAGCTTGGAAAATTTCCACCCCACCCCTCCTTAGATTACTTGCTTAGTTTCGCTCAATTCCTGGATGCCATATGGGATCATGAGTATGTTATTTGATCCCATAGACAATAAACAATTGAGCCAAGATAGTCTATTATTGCTGTTTGACGCAACTTCAGACTACACCAAATACATAAAAAAATGCTTGTCCTAAGGCGTTTATTCGTTTTTGACACTGGGGAAGTGGGAAAAACAGTATAATTACCCAAAACTACTGTATCTCTGAACTATCTCTTTAACCAAATCACACACATTTAGGATATATGTGATCTTTTACCTCCCCTGAAAGTGTTTGGAGCCCCCCTGGGAATGCCCGCCTCACACTTTGAAAACGTCTGTGCTATAGCATTAAGATTTCTCTTTAGTGGATCTTAGACCTAGCTCAAACCATGAAAGACAACCACAGACCAAAGGTGCATAATGTAAACAGGCTTGTCCATATACTTTTGGGTATATTATATATAGACAGTTTAAATTAGGGTTTGAATGGGGGTGTACGGAGCCATCTGTATTTGTGTTTGTGCGTGCATGTGAATGTGTGTGTGCGTGAAGGTGATCCTAGCTAATCCGGTTTTATAAATGTCTGACATAATCTGTGTTCCACTCACAGTGTCCAGAAGGGAGGAAAAGAGGCAGAGATAGAGAAGAGAAGAGGGGAGGGGAGGGGAGGGGAGGGGAGGAGAGATAGAGAGAGAGAGAGAGAGAGAGAGAGAGAGAGAGAGAGAGAAAGAGTGACAGGAACAAAAAGAGGAGAGGGCTGAGATCTCAGGGAACAGATGATGGAAAGGCAGATGGGGTTAAGGAGGATGATAGAAATGAGGCGTGCAGGGAGGGAGGGAAGAAAGGGGATGAGGAGGACAAGCAATAAGACAGAGATGAAGGAGGAAAGAGCCAGGTGGGCGGTGGAAAATTCCTCTGGGATTTAGCGTGGAAAGAGTGACATGTGACCGTCAATGAAGGTTCAGTTATCATGGAGTAGCAGATGTGTGGTAAAGGGCAAGAGAGGAGAGATGGAGGGCAGAGCAGAGCCCGTATTCAGATAAGGAATGCAAAAAAAGCAGAAGGGAAAACAGGAATCAATATAAAGGAATGTAGGTGTTATGGAGAAATGTATCTGTAACACTTAAAACGGTTTGAATAAACACACGAACACATGAAGTTGAAGTTAAAGAATAGAATTGCACTTAGGAGACATAATACCTTACACAAGACATCAGAAGCCAAGCAGGAATGTGATTATCTTCCTTCGGGGACACATTATGTATATATCAGGTTATATACTTTTCTCAAAGACAAAGAAAACCTTTTTCATTTGTCAACTTACTTCTTACACTATAGTATAATGTGCATCATGTGCATTTTTTTCCTAAAAAATAAATAAATATTATACTTACATTGTAAACCTTGTGCAACTTCCGCTGGCAAAACTTTACTTCATTATGGTTATACGAATAAAGCACAATTTGAACAGGGCTGTAGCTACCATGGAGTACACTGAGGTAATGTATATTTCCTGGGAATTTGGGGTTTTATAAACATTAACATTCAACAATTAAAAATATATACATGGTGAGTATTTTACATGCTTTACCATTCCAGTATTTTAGACTCAGTATGCTCAAATACGACTTGTTTTAGGCAATCAAAGTAAAAAACAACAACAACACATACACAATAACAGGCCCTTCACACCCCCACAGGTGTTTTCACTTCACACTGATTAGGCCTCTGCTCAGGTTGGGGTTGAGAGGAGCTATGCTGGGAATTATGTCACCAAACTCTTTGAACTAATAAGAAAAAAGTCATCCTTATTCGTATCTTCGCATCGCGTGGAGCTCAACTTTGGTGAATTTTGAAGTCGCAGCCTCAACCAATCGGCCTTTTTCACAGCAGCCATTTTGATATGTCATTGCAGAGTAATCACAGGTGTAACTAATAATATTAATTATGGCCCTGTTCCATTTAGGTGGACCAGGGCCCTGGTATTGTGCATGCTGGCTCACTGGAATGGCTGTGACATAGAAATAGGAGTAGAATAGACATTCCCTTTCAAATGAATGTAGCGGGATGGAAAGAACGGCGTGAGATTGGGAGCATTTCTATTGCCTCCGCACGGCTCTCAACATGGCAGCAGCTGAGCCGGCGGCTCGCAGCTAGCGGTGCTAGCAAGTGGGTAACATAACACAGGAAATGCAAAAGCATAATGACAGAGGAAAAAGATGAGGCTGTTGGGAATATCAACATTTTCCTAAAAGATATTATAAAATTACGAAGAAAAATAAACGACTAAAATTATAATATATTCACTTATTATGCACCGAAAAATTAACCTCAATGTCCTCCGCCATTTCTGACAACGTCAACAAACACGTCACAACTCGTGAACTCTGAGCTTTCAGAAACTTTCCTCTTACGAGGTTGTTCATATGGACTCTTCTCGTGAACGTGGTAAACACGACCCCATTTGAAGGCACCATAAGAAACAGCATTTAAACTTTACTGCCGGGGAATCAAATTTACAGAAAAAACAATTCAGCAGTTGAATTAATAAAATAAGATAAAATATGAAGAATCCACACTTACAGAATTTCTCTTTGGTGTCTTTGTGAGAGAGAGACTCAAGACCTTAGTATTTCAAAGTCCTGGCAACAGCCCTGAATTCGAATGGACCTTTTTCACTTGTCACAGCAGGAATAGCACAGGTGTTACTGATAACATTAACGATGGCTCCATGCCATTTGAATATCCCAGTAACCCATGCCAGCAAGCCAGCATGCACAACACAAGGGCCCTGGACCCGGGACACTTAATACAGCCTTTAATCATAGTATTAATTACACCTGTGCTTTTCCTGCTATTGGTGCCTTCAAATGGAGTCGTGTTTACCGTGTTCACGGCAAGAGTTCATATGAACACCCCCCTCTTGTGGTATTCACGACCTCGTAAGTGGAAAGTTTCTGAAAGCTCAGAGTTCACGAGTTGTGACGTGTTGGTTGACGTTGTCAGAAATAGCGGAGGCTATGGAAGTTCATTTTTCAGTACATAATAAGTGAATATATTGTAATTTTAGTCGCATATTGCAATTATTCGCAATTTTATAATATCTCTGCGGAAAATGTAGATATTCCCAATTGCCTCACCTTTTTCCTCTGTCATTATGCCTTTGCATTTACTGCATTATGTTACCCACTTGCTAGCTAGTGCTAGTGCTAGTGCTAGTTAGCCTCTGTGGCTTCTAGACACCGACGGAAGATGAAAAAATGTATGCCAGGAATACATCCAGAACCTTCTCAGGATACACTCGTACACCTGAGTGCACCCGGACATATGCGGTATATTAGATTTATTCATGATAATCAACCCTAACGCACACAACTTCATTATTGTCTCCTCCTCTCTCTCTTTCCATCTACGGTACGGTCTACTGGTTCTAAAGCATTTCCTCTTTCATACGTCCTCCCTGACCCCTCCTCCTCCTCCTCCTCCTCCTCCTCCTCCTCCTCCTCCTCTTCCTGCCTCTAGCTGTCCTTTCAGCACTACAGCCACTGCAGCAAAACCTTGCTCCACTCTACCTTTAACACTATGTTTTCTTTCTTTTTTTTACTGCTCCACCTACGTCTTACCACTTACAAGCCAGTCCAATCTCTGCCAAGAGCAAACAAAGAATTGGGAACACCATTCTTCTAATGTGAAGCATCTGCACGTTCTGATTTAAGTGGATTTGATTGTTCAAATAGGTGGTTTCCCTGGAAGATCATGAGCTGCTAATTTGTTGTACTCGAATCAGTGGATTCAATATAACATCTTTTTTATAAACTCAGAGTAATGATTGAAAGATTTATGAGTGAAACTAAAAGGCATTTAATGAAGTCTCTCAGTCTGCAAGGCCATTAGAAGGCAAACATCCATCCACTTGTTTTCCATTTTATGGAACTGCCTTTTAGGAGGTATTTATTCTTAGTATGCACTTAAAGCACACTTAAACTTCCATTAAGACTTCATAGATGCTAATATGCTAATATTCCACCATTACAACTATAAATTGTTCCCGGAACGCTCTTTCCGAGTAATACAAATACTTGGAATCTGGCTTGACAGCACGCTGTCATTCAAGGTTCATATTTTAACATTTCACTTTATGTCTGCACATGATTATGGAGATGTTACGAGCTGTCACACTCCTCATCATTACTTCAGCAGCTAATACACATCACTGCTCTCTGTATCACAAAGTTGGATGGATTTACTATCCATTAAGGTCCACTGGAAAAGCTGCCAAACTACCTCACATTTCAATCTTGTTCCTACTGGACACGATCCAGTAACTACGTAACCTTAGATATTCCCTATGTATATGCACTAATCTTGGCAGAACTAGTTTCAGTTATTATGCACCTTTTAAATGGAATGAACTGCAAACTACCCTCAAGATAGATGGGGATGGGGGATTGGGGATGGGGGATGGGGGATGGGGGATGGGGGATGGGGGATCAGGGCTTGGCGTGTATGCCAGTCTAAGCACCGATCCGATACCATACTTTTTTAACCTGGAAAAAAATCAACTTGTGCAACCGGAAATTGAAAATGTATGTTCATGTTTTACAAAGGGTTTAACCTGAGCCAGGCCATTCAACAAGGATAGTAATCATATCACATCCATACATGGTCAGTAATAAACAGCTGTTAAATAATAATCATGCTGGTATCGGAACGGTACTCTGTATCGGTCGATACCGCAAGTTCAGGTAACAGAATCGGTATCGTGAAGAAAAACATGGTATAGGAACATCTCTATTGTTTTTACTAGTTCTTTTTCAATTGTGGTGGTCTGATCTTATGTTTGTGTTGGTTTTGTATGCCGGTTGTGTGGTTGTCTGCTAATGAATAATCTGATAATGTTTCTTGTTCTCAGGTCTTCAAAAAATGATTAAACAAAGTTTGTATAAAAGCATTCACACCCTGTAAGAAGATCATTTCTTTGATGTCATAGGTTATTCTTACAAAATGGCTACGGTAAGAATTCATTTCAGAAATAAAGAAACTATACCAGGCCTCTGTTTTCATCGAAGCCTCACAGACAGGAAATGAGCATTTGAGAAAATCCTCAAGGTTATTTAGTAAAATATTATTAGCTCACTACCTTCTAATGCTCTGCCATATGTTGTCACCTACTGTAAGTGTTTGCTAATTCTTTGTCTTTTAACACCCTGTTTCTGACAGTGAAATCTTTGTAATATTCTATTAATAGTCCTGTACACCCACGGAGGTGTTTTCAGTTACAACAGCAGATGCCTTGGGTGTTAGGCAGAGTATTACACAATCTCACCAAACTCTAATGCGCACTTATAGAAATGATAAAGGTGTAATTGTGACACCCGAGGAATATATCAATCAACTACAGTTTGTACGAGCCCACACAGTCCTGAGAAGAAGTCTAATGAAGCAACACAAGTGAAAACATGGTGTGAAGGGGTTTTAAAGAAGTACTTTTGGCTTTCATGCTGAGTTAGATGAGAAGATTGATACCACTCAGGTACATGAGAGCGGTGTCAATCTTCTCAACTAACTCTATCAGAAAGGGAACAAGCGTATTTCTCAAAATGTCAAATTTATTGACATTATTCTGAAGCCACTCTAGTGACATAACAACATGAAGTAAAGACAAAACAAATGGTTCAAAAAGGCTAATAAAATGAATGAATGCCACAATAATGCGTAAGGCATTTAGCGAGCAATAAGATCGCCTTTCTTGCTTTTCACTTGTCATTTGCACGTCATGTAGTCTGTACTGGCTGCAATGGAAACACATCCACGTAAATATGCTACAGTGAGAGCTAGTGATGTAGAATACATAGCGAGAAAGACCGCGGGCAGGGCAGGTGGGGGTCCAACAAACACACGACTTTCAAACAGGAGATGTTACATTTGTGACGTTTGTCATGTGTTTTTTAGTGACATTTGTGACGTGCTTTCCGTACTTATGTTACGTTGTGTCGGTACGTCGTTTACGTAGTTATTTTAAGCCCAACCATGACGTTTTTCCTAAACCTAACCAAGTGGTTTTGTTGCCTAAACCTAACTGCGGACTTACTACTTACTGTAGCTTTGTTGCGTGGCGTACAAATGACAAGTCAAAAGGCTAAAATGCGTCCTCATGACAAGCGGAATGTCGTTGTAATGTATTTATACGCCTTCCCGTGAGACCGGGTTGACAAGTCAGAGGTACTCTGATTTCTGTGGTTGGCCAAGTTGTTCTCATATAAAAATATTGTTCAAATGAGATAAAATTCTTGAAGTACTTAACAAAGCACATCATTTGTATCTAATGCCCAGATGTCAAATTGCTTTATAAATGAGGTCACTAGGACGAGGGGAAATGGCTTTTGAGTACTATGATTATTCAGCAGATTAGCAGATGAACTTTTCACCTAAAACGGGGGACTGATGGACTCTGTAAAACCTATTAAGTGCTGCACTCCATCTGTAAGATTTTTTTTCAGAATTGTACGCTTGTTATGTTTTATCAACCACCCTTAAATCCTCTTTCCATTCCAGAGAGCACATTTTGCTAAATGTGTTAACTGTGGGGGCCATTTCGCTGACCGTCTATCTACCCGAGCTGCTTTGAAGCTGTTTGCTTTGTGTTTTTCAGGTCTGCTGAGCTCGTAGTGTATCACGCTCACTTATCGTAAAGGAAAAGGTCTGCTTGGTTCCTGGCTGTCTGTAAGCGCTGGTCAAGTGTTTGTTTTTTTCATAGCCTGTGTGCGTTGGCAAGCATCTTTTGTCACTCTGATAAGTGACCTGTCATGCAGAGCTGATGTAAGAGACAGGATAGTCTATGAATAAGAGTTTTCCAGATATTTCGTCAGCATCTTGTGTTAGCTGTCTTTGGAGTCACTGCTGCATGTACATGTGAGCTGCTATGTGTGGGTAGCAAGTACAGTAAGCAGCCCCAGGAGCGATGGGAATGATGAGTGTGTATAGCAGAGCCATGTGCTCTCTGCGGGGGAACTGGCCCTTTAATACCCGTCAGCCAATGAAGCAGGGGATGCTGGGAGCAGGCCGTCCTTGGGAACGACCTTGCAGGGGGGCCGACGGATGGAGAGAGGGTAGAGAGGGAAGAGCACACAGAAGGGGCAGATAAAGGAGAGTAAAAGGGGGTGGGGGGTTGGTACAGAGAGTGCAGGGAAGATGGAGGAAGCAGGGAGCGAGAAGAAAGATGTAAAATGTATTCATCTCTACCATGAAGGTACATTTACTACTACATTAAATAAATAGTAATAAATAGTGATATAGTTACATGCAGACAGACGGCAGACAGATGAGTGAGAGATAGATAGTTGAGGACTCTAAGAGGATTAAAAGTTCAGCTGCGTAATTCTGCCTCACTCTGTCTCTTTCTCTCTCTCTCTGTGACCGACATGCAGACGTCATCCCGTCCAGATTAAATTGACAGCATGCCATACTCTCACATTGCATAAGAATTCCTCTGAAAGGAATGAAAGAGAGGAATAAGAATAGGGCCCAGATATAGAGGTGGCAATAATGTGGTCACAAAAAATTGTGGTTGAAGTTGGGGGGGAGAGGATAAAGGAGTCTCAGATTTATTGAGACTGGGAAAAATGTTAAACTTAACATACTTATTGACTGTCTTGATGAGATCTAGATGAGAAGATCGACACCACTTGATAATTTTTGGCATGAAAACAGATAAGTATATTTCCAAAACTATTCCTTCGAAAATAAAAATTAGACAGAACTTTTTAAACTAAAGTGAGATACAGGAGTGATTATGCTTATAAACTCTTTCATTCAGTATTAAAGCTGCAGTGGGTAGAAATGGAGCAGATATGATTAAGAAAAGTTATTTTTATAAAACGGTCACTATGTAAGGGATAATGTACAGCGAGCCGGTCATTATTGCGAAAGAATCCCCAACAGGGCGATGCTGCACCCGCTAGCCGTACATTATCCCGCTTATTACACGGCTACTTACTTAAGAAATCAATAATTTGACACAAAAACAGTCAGCCAGAGTCCGACATCAGAGCAGCGCCCATAGCAACAGTCTGCTATAAATAGCAACGGTCTGCTATACATAGCAACGGTCTGTTATAGAGAAATTACAGACCGCAGAACGCCGTGATTGACCAATCAGAATCGAGTATTCAACACAGCCGTGTAATAAATCCTGACAGGAGTGCATGAGACAGGTAATCTGAAAAAAATCATGTTCCTCTGTGTGCTCCAGTGCTCCTAATGACATCTTTAAGATTTCACAGACCAGAGGAAAACAACCAATCAGAGCCGAGCTGGAGCCTGCCATCTCTTAGCAGCTGTCAATCACTCACAAACTCCGATCAAATGGTAAAACTAGGCAGCGCTGATCAAACATGAATCAATATTCTGTTACTGTAATGCCTATTTCTCGCCTCAAATGTTTTCAGAAACATCTTGTAGTGTACTGTTTAGCTGTAAAATGACAAAGTTTGTGACCCGGCAGCCATGTTGAGATCTGTTGAGCGAATACCAAGCACCGCTCACCAGCCGGAGCACAGCCAATAGGAACTCTCAATAGGAACTCTCTCTCTGAAATGACCTGTGATTGGTCAAAGTCTCCCATCACGGGCTAGATTTTCTAAAGCCTGAAAACAGAGCCATGAGGAGATGCAGAAGTCTAGTTTTCTCTCAGAACACTTGAATTACAATATGCTGAAAGGTTTTTGTGGAATTTTTGCCCAATGATGCCAAAAGTATACTGCCTACCCCGGCTTTAAGAGCATTTGATTATAACCTAGATAATCTGGACAATCGCCTAATGACGCGTTCACTTGCAGAGGCCTCCTTCGTATGCGGTGTCAGCAGCAGGCACAGCAGTGCTGTGGCCCCACCAGATGTGTTGCTGTGGGTGTGGCCCCATTCTGTTCAACATGATAGAGTGGGAGTATGTTTGTGTGCGTGTCTGCTTGTGTGTGCGTTAGTGAGAGATAAAAAAATTAAGACTCCAGTATGTCTTAATATGTTGGCGTCTGTGTGCGTCAGCATATTTGTGCATGCACCATGTGCGTCAGTATGTGTTCTCTAGCTGTGGGACTGGTAGTGTGTGTGTATGTGTGTGTGACTGGGGGGCTGCTGCTGCTGTGCCCAATGAGTCAGTGTGATGGAGTGCTAGCCCGACGCTATGCTAGCTAGGCAACCTCAGCAATGTTTTCATTATCGCTGCACCCAGTCACCTCAGACACAGTCTGTCTCTACTGGACCACTCAAGTGAGAAGTACACTTATACACACACAACGAAAAGGTGAAGATTGCAGAAAAAGAAATGTGCCTCTCCTCTCCTTGCTAATTTTAGTAGTTCATTTGTCTTCTGAGTGTATGTCAGCTGTGTGTGCATAAGTAGCTTTGTGTGTGTGTGTGTGTGTGTGTGTGTGTGTGTGTGTGTGTGTGTGTGTGTGTGTGTGTGTGTGTGTGTGTGTGTGTGTGTGTGTGTCCATGTGTGTGTCTCTGTGTCTTCTGTCCCCCAGGCTTGTCCGCTGGATATGTATTCGTGCCCTTATCCTGAGCTCTGTTCTGACAGAAAGAGGCTGCCGTGTGCTCGTTACTCTAAGACTCTCGCAGACATTGTTCCCTCAGTTGGAGTGTGTGTAAGTGACTGGGTAATTGGCTCTCCACCGGCCACTGCTCTGTCCCCTCCGTGTGCACTCACACATACTGTTACAGGTTGTAGCCCAAATGTAAGCTGATGGTCTGTTAGAGCCGTGTCATGTGTATGACAGGTACTGTACGTATGACATCCATTGCCAGCTACAGAAGGTGTAGTATTGAATAATAAAGGGAGCGCTAGCTGTCAGGGTCACCCCCGTCAAGTGACCCTGGAGACTGGAGCTGGTCGCCCTGGCAACCACCGGCCCTCCTCCCTCCCATCCCCCTCTCATTTCAGTCCTCGTCACATTACTCATCTGTCATAACATGCTGCGCGCACACATCCACACAAGATGTTCAGAGCACAGGGGCTTGTGTCGGATACAAGTAGGAAAACAGTTCAGTGTAACGGAGCCAAAATTAACCTCACAATAACTCCAGCTGAAAGGGAAAAAGAGGGAAAGGTGATGATGTATGCAATCCGCATCAAATATTTATGTGCAACCTTCTTCTAACAGCTCAAGAACTAACTACATCCCAGTGTATCCCTCCCTGATGCAGAGAAGCTGCTCCATTCATCTCCTCAAGGCTGGACTACTGCAATATACTATGCCTCTGGATTCCTGCCAGCAGCCTCCAGCCTGCTGCTGCTCGGATACTAATGAGTGGTTACACCATCAGTTTCCTCCACTAACTTTACTGGCTACGTCTGTGGCTTCATTTACTACTGATTTGTATTGCTAAAGATGTCACGTCAGGAGTGAGGGTTGATTTTCCAACCTCTATTCAGATGTCCTTTTGACTCTTTGGACCGTCTTGATTGATCTCTGTATTAGGGGAAATTTGACATTAAGCTTCGCTGCATCCTGACCTCTGAAATGAACATCTATGAATAGCAGCAGCTGTTCAAAACAGGCCTCCAGACTATTTGTTTGGGAGGGCATTTCTTTATGGTATAGGCTCCTAATAGAGGTGGGGGGAAAAAATCAATGCAGCATAGTATCGTGATATTTTGCGTGGCAATATTGTATCGACACATGGACATCAAGTATTGACCTTTTATTATATAAACTATTAACCTAACGCGGCCACTATTCTGTATTTCAGAGGTTGTAACGGGCTCAGTCTTAAAGCTAGAGTGAAGATTCTGGTATCATATGAAACTAGAAAACCTAAGGAATCGATTGGTACCAACCATGTCATACTAGCTTGTTGGGAAGAACACTAATAACGCTCCAAAGTTACCCTAAATTTTGGCGAGGAAAAACTGGCATGGCCATTTTCAAAGGGGTCCCTTGACCTCTGACCTCAAGATATGTGAATGTAAACTCTGAGATGAACAGAGTAAAACTGTATCTTATTAGATAAAACAGATGTTGACAAACTGCATAATTTGCAGTTGAAAAAAGGTAATATATCACAATATATCTTATCACAATACTCAGTATTAATGTTTAAAATCGCAATAAGATCGTATCGTGACTTAAGTATCGTGATAATATCGTATCGTGGGGACTCTGGTGATTCCCACCCCTAGCCCGTTATTATTTAAAATTCATCCTGCATGCCCTTGCATCCATGTTTTTTTTCCTCCTTTAATTCTGCATTTATTGTGCTGACTACTTTCCTCTTAAACTGTAGTACTTTGACATTTTCTGTTTGGTTAAAAATAGCCTATACAATTATTATTATTATTGAGTCACTTGCTAAAGGCAGGAGAAATGTCAACTGGGCAGAAATACGAAATAATTCCTTCTCTCGTGTATTTCACCCTGTCTTGTGTTCTCTACTGGTATTTGTACGCTCCGTCCTCACCCTGTCTCTCCCACACTCAGCTCCCTCTCTTCTTCTCTCTCCTCCTCCTCTTCCTCCCTTGCGAGCGGACTCAGTGGCGAGTCTAATTATAGCTGTAACACGTCAGTTACACTCGACTTTTTACTGCCCTAGTTATTTGCGTCTTACATCTGCATTTTCACATTGAACGTCTTGAGTGTGTGTGTGTGTGTGTGTGTGTGTGTGGGTGTGTGTGTGTGTGTTTGTTTGAACAGATGAGTAAAGTGACTGGGGTGACCCTAACGGCTGATTGGCTAATTCCCTGTCTTCTGAGCCGTTCCATGATGCTTAGAGGAAGGAAGGCTCCCAAGGTTATGCATGCTAACACATGGGGAAAGATATACACACACACACAAGCAGAACCGTATCCTTGGCAAAGCCCGGGGGATTGTCACATTTCCATTTAAACTGCTACAGGCATGTTATAGCAGTAAATCACAGGTTATTCACATCCTCAGAGGAGCAAGGTGAGAGACGGACGGAGGGCGGTGTGACTAAACTATAAACAGATGCTCTTAGAAGCAAACCTGTTGGAAACACCTGCTGTCTTTTTAATTTTTTTTTATATTGAACAAAAATAGTGCTGAAACATCGATTGACCAAAAATGAATCAGCAACAATTTAAATAATCAATTGAATATTTAAAAATTATAGTCACAATAGTAATTTCTCAAGAAAAAATTAAATTTTGCTGGTTAAAGCTTCTCAAGGATTTGCTGCCTTTTTTTTTTTTTTCATTTCATTGTAATTGAGACAAACACTGAACATCTTTTGGTTTTGGACTCTTGCTTGCACATAATCTTGTACTTCTAAAATTCTTCACCATTTTCTGACATTTAAAAGGTGCTAAATTAGATATCCAAAGAATTAATATAGCAGCAAACATCTATTTGCTATGTAAAGATATAGAGGAGTAATGTCTACCTGAGCAGAGAACGAAGTCACTCTCCTTCTTTGTGTGTTATAGTCCTTGCTTCTCCTTGCTTTGTTGACATAGCCGTGCCGGCCGTGCATGCTTTTAATGCATGTTCATGCATGTGAGCGTGCCCTGCTGGCTAGCTCACCGCCGCTCTCAGCGGTTACAGTTGATAACACCGTTGTTGCGGAAACGTAGCACCCACCCTCCGGTTCCCCCTCAGGTAAACACTGCTATCTCCGTCAGCATTTTCGCCATTGTATGCACTGTTAGCTGCGAGCCAATGGCTCGCCGTCGCCATGTTGAGAGCCGTTGAGAGGCAATAGAAATGCTTCCAATCCTGTATTTAGCACCTTTAAAGGCTAAACGAAATGAAATAAGAATCTACAGATTAATTGATTTTAAAAATATTTGGTATTTGCAGCTCTAAACAAAAACTAAGTGCATTGACATATCCTCGCATTTTTTTTTATGTCTATGATGAAAAACAATTTGAACGTCTTTGAATTTCAAACACATCAAACAAATTAGATGATGGCAATTCATTTTTGACCGGAATAAGCAGTTTGACAAATCACAACAAACAACTGACAACCTGACATGAGCCATCTCCATGATAAGTGAGCAAACTCCATCCACTGATGGAGACCATAAAACACAACTGAAAGGACCAGGAAACAATCTAGTAAGTGACCTTGAGTTTTGATTTTTATTATTTTCTTGCTTAAACATTAGAAACATCCTATTTTCAAGAATCGATCTATGCATGCAGCCCATATTGAGTGCCAACACTTACGTCAGCCAGATAACCCACAATCCAGCTGTTTGACTGATGCTGATGTATTAGCCACATTATTCAGCCTGAGGACGCTGGCGGTGGCAGAGGTCAATTAGGATTAAGCTCTGCCATATTACATACTGTTGACCTAGCTACAATCTCTAATGTTAAGAGGTTAAACTCAATCTGCTCGACAATAGAAGTGAGGAGCAGACATGAATATAATTAGGACGGAGTGTCCTTGTGACATCTGCTGACTGTGCTTGTAGATTTCATTTATAATTTCAAATCTTGGTGTTCCTCTGAGGATTATGGAGAACTGTGGGTGTGGCTGCAGGCTTGATCAAATTGAAACGAACATCTGGACACACACACACACAAGCACACACACCTCATTAACTTGAGTAGCTCTAACCCACAAATAAGTCACGATTCACATTAGCTTGCACATGCTAACACGTCGTGCTACTAAATCAAGGCTTGTTTACTCGGACTGAATGATCAGTCGGGCCATTCATCACATCTCTGTGAAAACAGGCTGTTACTCAAGTGTTTCCCTCGCAGCTATCTGAATGCGTTGGTGCGTCCGTGTCAGAGTGTGCTTGTGTTGGAGACGGCAAGGTTGCACGTGTGCCCAGAAATGTGATTTTGGATTGAATAGAACGAGGGCTGATGAAGGGGAGGGAGTTTGGATGAGTCCCCAAGAGGCACTCGGTTGTTCAAATGTTGTGTCGTGTCATCACTGGGGGAATGAAACATCTGGCTTTGTGGTGGTGTGTTGGCCTTGACTGGCTGGTTTTATTCATTTACTCGCTCAAACACACATATACCGAGCACAGAGTAACCTGATTGGGAAGTCCGCCTCTCTTAGCGCAGGGGTAGCTCTAATCCGGATTAAACACTTTGTGTTCATTGTATTTGAATGAGCAGCCCTTATTTACCCATGATAAACATGTGGAGTACAAGTTGATTTTGGTCCTGATTCAAGTGGCTTTTCTCTTGATTGTTTGTTTATCTAGCTGCGTACGGCGGACAAATTGAAGGATGAATAAATGAGTGCAGAAACATATTGACTGCAGATGCTTCCAAACACAGAATGAGGGGTCATGAATGGTTACATGAGTATGACAATGAATAAATAAATCATACTTAACTGTACAGTATGCTATGACTTTCACCGTCACCACATCTCAACCCAATTGAACACCTACAGGAGATTTTGGACCATAGTCAGACATCACTCACCCCCACCGTCATTAAAACATCACGTGATGTTTTAATGAAAGCTTATTCTTCCAAAAGATATTAACGTTAATATCTTTTGGAAGAATAAGCTTTCATCCCTCCAGTAGAGATCCACAGACTTGGAGAATTTATGCCAAAGAGCATTATGCACATGGTAGCCCAACATCTTTAATTTATTAACCGGACCCTAAACACCAACTAATGTTGTTTGTATGCAAAATGACCAACAAGCACAAGGACCACACTTTCAACAATAATGAACCTCGATGCTCAAGTTTTAGCACAAAATTCAATTAAAGGTACAGTGTGTAAGATTTGGCGGCATCTAGTGGTGTGGTTGCAGATTGCAACCCACTGAGTACATCTCCGCTCACTCCTCCCTTTCCAAGACTGCGGTAACGTGAGCCGCCGACTGCAAAACGTGGCAATGCCGTTTGCCCTGCTCAGAGGTCATCCTACCCATAATAACACTACTTTAGGAGCAACGGAAGTCAGACAACAGCTGGCGGTACCACGGTTTTGCACTCTGCGGCTCACGTTACCGCAGTTTCACAAGCGTGTTGGAGAACCACGGTGGCCTTTAGATCACATAAAAACATGAAAGGCTCTCTCTAGAGCCAGTGTTTGGTTTGTCCCTTCTGGGCTACTGTAGAAACATGGCAGAGCAACATGGAGGACTCCGTGAAGAGGACCCGCTCCCTATGTAGATATGAAGGGCTCATTCTGAGCTAACGAAAACACAATAATACTTAGTTTCAGGTGATTATACACTAATGAAAACATAGTTATGAATATTATATTCCATTTCTCTCGATGGATCCCCTGAAATGTGACACACTGTTCCTTTAAGAAGGGTACGAGACATGGCCGAAAGCTCTGGGGAAAAAAAGCTTTAAGTGAACGTTTAGTTTAAAATATATTAATATGTGTTAAGGTCAAGAATGAACCTTCTACCTCAAACATTAGTAAATTATTTATTTACCATTTATAAAGGGTGTCTCACTACAATGTGGTGCCCTTTATTTTATTTCACGGCACCAGTTAATCTGGACAATGTTCACATCCCGACCTTGTGGTTTATACAGAATCCTATGATGATGAATGCTGGATCAGTGCTGTGTTTATAGCATTATCACTTGTGTGTCAGTTTCTATTGCATATGACTGATCATGATCATAATTATACGAGGACGAATTACCATCCAAGTACATGAAAACCTAAAGGGTAGTTTTATGACCCCATCATTTGCCATCCTTTCTGATTGAAATCCTTTCTCCGCTGCTGCAACATATTCACATGCTGTAAATGACTATTCTTCATGACGACTAAAGGTCTTAAAACCCTGTCTCCTCTCCGTCTCTCTACCTTGTCCTTTTCTAGGTGGAGCACCTGCGTAACAACGTAGAAGAACATCCACATCTGTGCGGCACCACCCCACTGCATGCATCTGCAGTGCAGGCCTAATGGCTGTGATTGGAGGAGAGAGAAGACACTCCCCTGTTCGAATGGACAAGAGCTGAGACTCAGCACAACGTGACTGGATTAAGAGGACTCTCATGTTGCTGGGCTCGCTGAAAATGACCATTGTTTCTGTTAACACAAGCATAAAAAATAAAGAGAAAAAGAAAAGCGAGTGGGAGGAAAAACTGGAAGGTGTTACGAGAAAGAACTGTAGGCACAGGACATAACAGACCAGCAGAGGAGTGAAATGTGTAATGTAACAGCCACCTCTCCGTCTGTCACACAATCCTCTCACACACTTCAACACAGGAAGATGTTGTCCCGCGCAAGTCAACAGCCCTATGCCAATAATAACTGAGCAAGTATTGTTGATAACATAATTTGTGGGTTATCTGTGGGCTCACAGAGGAAGACATTTAAAGGGCACGTTGGACGCCCCGTCCCTTTAAATGAAAACATGTAAAGGGAGTCCCTCAGCAGGTATAAGAGAATGATGCAACCTGAACTGACATCATTAAATAGTAAACACCATTTTAAACCAACTGGCATCACGACTGCCCCAGGGACACAAGCTGCAAATGTCACACTAACACACACACAAACACATGGTTGCACCATTGCAAAGGCAACACTGTGCTTCATTTGTATTTTACTTACTATTTGCAGCATATAATATTTATCTGTCAGCATTGAGGCCTGAATTAAATGTGTTAACCTTGACATTACAACACTTTCAACAGGTATTTCAGCATTCACTATTTTATTTTTTGTAATTGAAAAAAAAAAAAGATTTTAAAGTGTGACTATGTAACTTTTGAAAGACAAAATGACACATTCTTCCTCTCACAAATTAAAGGTTAATTGATAAACAATAAAATCAACCATTGCTCAATTCAACACACTCACAGGTTATGTTGCTGCAGCCAAACATGGTCTGGTATGACCAGTAGCTTATGGTGGCTAATGTTAGGAAATTTTGACAGTACTTCATTACTGAGTGAAGGCAAACGCAACGCATTTAGCGTGCAATACCAATGCCTTTCTTGCTTAGGGCGTGTCATTTGTACGCCATGTAGTCTGTATTGAGTCCAAAGTAAACGCATCCACGTAAATATGCTACGCTCAGAGTTAGTGACGTAGAATAAAAAGCGAGAAAGACAGCTCATGGCGGGCGGGTGGGGAGGTGGATGGGTCCAAAAAACACGAATTTTAACCAGGAGACCAGGTGTTTTGTTTTTGTAAGTTACGTTAGTGATGTTTGTGACGCGTTGTCCGTACTTACAGTATTTGAAGCCCAACATGACGTTTTCCTAAACCTAAGTAAGTGGTTTCGTTGCCTCAACCTAACTGTAGACGTTACCATAGCTTTGTTGTGTGGTGTACAAATGACATGTGAAAAGGCTAAAATGCGTCCTCGTGACATGTGGAATGTCGTGTAATGTTGTGCTATTTATACGCCTTTCCGTGAGGCATGGTTGTATTGTTACAGAATATTTTTGCTTTTACAGTTTTTCTGTAATTAGATTACATTTTCGATAAGTTGCCTGATCTTCTTTGCTCAATATTACAGAAACATTGATGATTATATCTTATAAAATGTATTTGACATTGTTACTAATTCATCTATGCTACTATGAGACACAACCATACCGTTTTCCTAGACAAAAACATATAAATTTGGGTTAAAATTCTTACAGTATCATAATCGTACAGTATATAAGTTACCTCACTACGTAGAGAAATACCAAACAGCTGCATTCACTATATGTCAGTGCTGGTCCCGCCTTAGGCATGCAGAGAGCAAAGTGCTGTAATATTGAATACCACTGTAGGACCTTTATCTGACACTGTTTGTTCTGGTTGTTTGTTCAGTTTGAATATCAAGTGTTGCTGTTGCATACAGTTGCACAGAACATACTCGACAATTACTGCAACATCATTACAATCGTGTCAAGTTTTCACTTTGAGAAGGCTGTTGTGTTTTCATACATTTCTGTTTTTATAATGTAGCATGTAGCTAATCAACGTCAATGACCCAATGTGTAAGTTTGTAAGTGAGAACATTGGGAAACGAGTAACATACAAATGTGAACCAATCTGAGCTGAGCCAGGCCTCTCCCAGCTGTCCGTTGGCCTTGTCTGTCCTCCACCTTCATCTCCTCTTTAATCCCCAAAGCCTCTCTCTCTCTCTCTCTTCCTCCTTCACAGCCTGTGTGCCCCTTATCTACTCCACCCGCTCTATCAGTTCCTCTCTCGTTCCATTCCTCTCCAGACTCGCATGCCTCCCCTGTTGCGCGGGCGTCCCGACAGTGTCACTCACCATGGTGCCAGCGTTGGTGCCTCTCTCGTCCTCTTGCTCTCCTCTCACAAAGTTCGTCCTTCTGGCCTGGTGTTTACAGAATTAGCCCCGATGACAGGTGATGGCAGAAGGGATGAAAAAATGGAAGAGAGGGGTGGAGAGAAATTAAGCTGAGAACAGGTGAGGAGGAAGTTGTAGACAAGGAAAACAAGGCAACAATCATGGACACATAACTTGTAAAACAACTTTGTTTTCTTAATATCAGCACCTGAAAAACTACACGACACATTCGGTCTCCATTGGGGGTCCAGTCATGTGTTCATTTCATCTAATTATTCATTAACTATTATTTAATAAACAAAATATCTTTATTCTCTTTGGAGAGAATACGATTCAACGTTGTCAAATTGCTGCTTAATTCTAACTTTAATTTGAATTTCTTTCCAGCTCTTAAAATAGACATTCAATGTTATTCGAGGTGTCCTCAGCCTTGTCAGGCTAAGACAGGCCTGTATTTATAAATGTGCTACTACTCACCAACCAAGCCAACAGCATGCAGCCAAACATGCTCATCATTGTCATACACATGATGAGAGCGTGGGCAGGGTTCGTCCATCAGGTCGCTGGTGGCTCAAAGTGCACTCTGGATCAACGTGGATGCATGATGCATGCTTCTTTAACATGCGTTACACATTTGTTCCACTGACAGTCAAGGTCACCTGGTAAATCCCTCCTCACCTCATTCGCCGGGAGTCAAATCAGCCGTTTCCTCCACCTCTTCGCCCCCCTCTTTTCTGTCCACGCCGATTCTCTCAATCCCTCTCTTCTGCCTCTATTTTTAACCAGCTTAGCAGCGTTGAAGGCATGAGAGGTTTATTCTCTGCCTTCTCCCTCACTCATTACCTGGCTGCCGATTCACAAAGTCTGCTAATCCCATAATGCCGCAACGGCACAGATCACTGCTAGTTTACGGAAAAGTAACATGGCGAAGCGTGAGAAACAGTTCCCCTTCAAGAATTTTGTTCTATTCTGTTAAATTCAACTCTATTTGATCCTCAAACATACTTTGAACCAACTTATTGAATCTCAATGTCTCCTCTTCGTCTACCTTTACGTCTGAGCACTGAGTGTGTGCATTCCCACCATACCAATGCAACGCTCCTTCGATAAATACACACAGAGCCATTAGAGAGTTACAACTCCTGCTCCATTCCCACATCATATCTATTGATCCAGATGTTTATTTAGTAGGCACCTTAATGTACATTGCAAAGTCAGCCCAGGGTACTGAAGCTCAACTGAAACAGGAAATAACACAATAAATAATCATGTTCATAGAAGCCATCTGTAACTGGAAGTGGAACACAGAGTGAAAGTTACCATATTGGTTCGAGCAGTTTTCAGTGCTTCTGCAGAGTGAGCTGACCTTGGTGTTAAGTCTTGAATGGCCTTCTTTTGCTAAATAAATTAAGTAAACCCCAGAATCCACATCTACCTGTGTGACCAGAATACAAGCAGAGAGCAGACTGCAGAGTCATGGTGGGCTGCTAGTCAGGCCTCACCTTCATCTGCAGTACGAGAGGCGGGTCTGCTGCACCAGGCCCGGCTCATTCAGGACCCCATTGCACTCAATTAATATGGATAAGCTGAAGGACACAAGCAGTTTAAACATGTGAGTCAGTGGCACAGGACGGTGATGTATGTAATCCTTATATTCCACATCTACAAGACTGCACATTTTGGCTCCTTTTGGTGCAGCCTCAGTGCTGGAAATGAATCACGCTGATCTAAAAATGGTCCTGTTCTCGTGCCAGTAGATTTTTTTTCATGGACTGTGCGTACGGGATTGGAGGAAATGCAGCTTAAGATAGAAATAGATGAGTCAGACATGAGGGGAGGAAGCAGAGAACAAGTGCCTGCCTGGGTATCAGGTGAGCTAAAGCAATGCTCTCAACTGTAGAGCCCTCACGTGGACATATGTAGGTACTGCAGCTGCAGTCTGACAGTGCAGTTTTGTGCATACGATTTACAGATAAATGTAGTGAAGTAACAATACTCACACATAACTAAAGCACTCCTATTTCCCAAAAATATTTTGTATCAGATGTTATCATGTGCTAGTCATGGATATGTGACTCTCTGCTGTGCTAAACCCTCCTACACTTTGAGTCCATACTGCAACCTCATGGTGAAATGGTGGAATTACAACTGAGGTGAAACATATCTGCAGCTGCAAAGATTTAAAGAAATGAATAGTTAATTGATTTACAATTTAAAATTCTGATCACAATTTAAATGTTTATTGAATCAACAACTGTCGAGACGACTTTGAAAATATAATTCATGAAGAGCAAAATAGATTAAAATCAACACCATGCAGTAAAAGAGAAAATAAATCCCGATTCTCAAGTATTTGATAAAATAAACTGGTTGGCACGGCACCAACACACATAGAGACACCTTTGGGTTCATGATGGAGTAGAAAAAAATCAGACTAAGTATTACTGACCTGTTTAACCCTTAACCCTTAAAATGGATGGACACATCAGTATACTAGCAGGCTCCGTGTCAACCCCTGTCTGAACCCCATAAACAACTATTTAATCCTCCACTGGAGAGATGAATTGCAACAGATTTCATGGACATAATCCAGATTTACCCTAATCCATCTGAGCATGCTGGTAGGCAAAATGAAAAATAACAAAAAGGCACGAAAGTTTTCAAGTAACAGATATCCCCAAAACATTCAGCACTGTTGCTGCTCATTGTTTGATCAACTGAGAAGTGTTTACTATGGCTTTAAAGGAAGGATGGATGCGAGTAAGAAAAACAATCAAATGTTACAACAAGAAGGCCGATCACGATTCATCAGTCACCAGCTCTTAACACCTGAGGTGAACTGAATTTTCACAAGGAAGGCCAGATGCAAAAACATAAAAACAAAACTATTCAAATCAAACATTAACATAAACATAGTATTGTCGGTGCAGTTAACCCCCCCTCACTGCAGTTTACACCCTGATGTCATCACGGTCTGTGAGTTTCATCTCGCCGCTGCCCGATTAACTGCAGCTAATAGCTTCTCCGCAGGGCGCCTGTTTTACACCGACTTCATGCCAGCTGGGTTTGTAAACCAACAACAGCAGACAGATACGACTACTCAGAGGCAACATGTAATACCCACGCATTGTGTTTCTGCTAACCAATCCACGTGAGTAACCATAATGTGGGTTATCACTCCACAATCAATAATGCAAGGGAGTTCAGTGTTGAAACATGCTATTGCAACAGTGTACTTAAAATGTGTCCATGTCCTGGCTATGATGTACTTTTTATACACAGCATATAGTGTTTAAAACAACATTGTCTTTGATTTATCTACAGTTTAACAAAAACAGTTTCATTATATCCCTCGCTGTAGTTGTGCATATGGTACAGTAGCAACATTTTTATATCTTTCTGGCTCAAGCTGATCAGGGTTTAAAAAAAGGTACAATTCTGTCAAAAAGGAGCAACACACCACTGAACCCGATTATTTCATAGCACTGGTAACCTGATAAATAGTCTTTAGGCAAAACAGAACTGAAAATTCATAGCTAAGCATAAAATTCACATTCCTCACACTATGCATTCACAGAGCATTCAAGTTATCTCTTTGTCATGTAAGCCTGCAAATGTGCTCGCTCAGCCAGCAGTCATCCACTCACACATGCACACATATTTACACACAGACACACACCTCCTCCGCGTCTCCTCACACAAACATGGCGGACGACACAAAGCTTTCCCCGCGGTTGACATTGGGGCCCTGATGGAAGTCCTGGGGGTCGCTGTCTGTGCGCATGTAAGGGGGCGGGACCTCGTTGTTACCGGGATCATCCCAGCCGGAGGGGGCGGCAGAGTGATAATGCTCCCTCTCATCTTCACCATACTCCTCACCGTCATGGTAGGCATCCAGGTCCTGTCAGCAACGAGAAAACAGTAAACATGTCATCCTGAGTCAATCAGTGATAAATACTGTGGGTCTACTTGTTTTAATAACAGAGAATTGAAGTCTCATCCCACTAGATTCTGTTTCAAAAGCATCTAGTGTATTTTTGCATTCAGTGTTTCTTTCATCAGTTTCTGAAAGGCTAGAACATGATACAGCTGTTTATGGTAAAGATGTATCTACTTCTGGTGATTTGACTATTCAAGTATTGATACCAAACAAATTGTTAAACGTCCCTTGTTGGCTTGATGAGTGAAATTTTGAAAAAAAAAAAGCACAAACCTATTAGTGAACTGCATCGCTTCCTCACATTCTGGCAAAACCTAATAAGTGGACCACTGTTATTGTGTCCTCCTCAAGCTAATCAGTGTATTTCTAACACGAGACACACGCACCATTACCCAACGTTTTATCAGACTCCAGTGGGGTCTGAGATTAGCCTGTTTCCAGACCTCTGATTCGCCAAATGGCCATTCAGCCTGAATATCAGGCTGATCTGAGATACTCTTCTGTGAAACAAGGAGATTGCAGCTCATCCACAGTTCTCCTATTTTTATTCTAGGGAATGGGACATTGAAATGGTAAAATAAAAAAAAGGCACAAATCTTAATTAATCCATGAATTCACAAATTGACTACAGTTGAAATAAATTAAAGATCTGGTTATTTGAATGTTGATTTTTCATTAACCCTTTCAAGTAGAATTACAATTATTTTAAAATGTTTCCATATTGTGCAACAAGGAAAATCACACACAGGTTTCACGTAACAGATACGCTCTCATTTTAATCTGGTTAAGAGTAGTGAGGAGTCAGCAGTCAATGACGGTATAAAACGGTCAATAAAATTTGTTTTCAAAAAGTGTGACTCACTGCAACCCCGAGAGGTCCTTCAGCATACAGTTATAAATGAGCACAAAAAATGTTAACCTGATGGGTCCAGCAGTTTTCGAGTTTAGCCGTGGACAGACAGACAGACAGACAAAGAGATTCACACACACGACCGAATACATACTCTCCTGGCGGAGATAATTATGTAGGCTACATTTGAGTTACTGTAATCAGGGTGTCACCTCTGCATTTCAACCAACATGTTCCCTTACCGTGACTGGCTCAGCACTCTGGGTAGAATAGTACTGGTCCTGCAGAGGTCTGTCCTCGGCCACGGGGACATGACTGGTGTCCGGTTGCTGAGGACGAACAAATCAGACAGGAAGAGATATAATCCCATGTGTTAACTTTGCTATGTGTAGAACAACCTGCCACAATTGTGTGGTTAATGATAGGCCTGACAGGCCTCTGTCGATGGTGACTCACTCTGCTGGCGGAGCTGTTGGTCTTCTTGGGGGGAGGGGGCTTGTACTTGGGGGGACCACTGAAACACAAACACAGTCTGGTGAGTCACAAAAATATGAGACATGCAGCGTGGCATCTCAAAAATAGACCAATTTGCAAATAACATAAAGAACAAACAGCCAGACATGAAAAAACAACAATAGTGACGTGAACTGAAGTGAACTAGTCATCCATACTATTCAGTCAAACAGATACTCACTCTCCGTTGAGTTTGTTGTTTCGGTGTTTGCGGTACATCGCTATGGCTGTTCCAATGATGGCCAAGAGTATTATGACTCCAATGATGGCTCCTATGATGCTGCCTGTAGTAGCACCCTTCGCTGGAAGACGAGTACCTGGAAAAATGAGAAAAAGAGAAGAGAGAAAATGTATTTATTTATTTGATAGGTACAGAGCATGTTAATGAACATCAGTATAAAAATACAAGATGCAAACATCCCTTACGAAAAAGTAGTATACTTCAAGTATATTTTATCAGGTAAACTGAAGTAAAGTTCAAGTATATTTCCTAAGTATACTTTATGTAGTAAGTATACTAATATCAACTAGTATACTTGTAAGTGCACTACTTCAATACTTCTAGAGACTAAATTGGCCCACTTTTTAGTTTCTGAAAGTATACTTTTAAGTGCACTTTAAGTGTAAGAGTAGTAAACTTTGAGAACACAACTAAGTTGTTTTTTGTACTGCAACTATACTATGAAGTGAACTATACTACAAGTGAACTTATAGCTGATACTGTTATACCAGTTTACTAGTTATATACTTGTAGCCCACTTTTTAGTTTATGAAAGTACACTTTAAAGTATACTCTCAGTAAAATACTAGTTTAATAGTTTTTACTGCAAGTATACTTGTAAGTTTTCTTTAACTTATAGTACTTAGCCAATGATTTATGTATTACATAAAGAGACTTGCTCCTATTGCTATTTGACTTGACACACACTCAAATAGGCTACTCTATCAAAAAGTAAGCATAAGCCAAGTATACTTAGACTTTTCTGTATACTTGTCAGTATAAGCCAAGTATACTTAGGCTTTTCTCGGTAAGTATATCTCGGATAAGTACATAAAAAGTAAACTGAAAGCATACTCTTATTTTAAGTTTAAAAGAAGTATACTAATAGCACACTTGAATAAACTTCTTTTTGGTAAGGGATGCCAGAGTTAGCAAGGATGCTAAATTACATCCATAGTCCCTAGACAGGTAACAAAAACAGAAACATTACAAGTGAGAATATACAGACAAAAATATACAATACACAAGTAGAAAAGACAAAATACATTGTGCTACATGTCACCTTAAAAGTGATCTTAGCCTTAAGCCATTGTTTAAGAAAGGTCTTAAAAGTGGAATATGTAGGGAACTCCCTTATTGCACGTGGTAAGCCATTCCAATATTTACTTCCCTTTACTGACAGCACAGTTTGTCCAAATGTGGTGTGCCTACGTGGCACCAGAGGAACAAGAACAAGCTATATTAAAGTGATAGTTTGACATGAAATGACACTTATTTGCTCGCTGGTGTAGAGTTAGATGAGAAGATCGATACCACTCTCATGTCTGTCTGTCTGTCTGTTAAATATGAAGCTACAGCCAGCAGCCTGTTAGCTTAGCTTAGCACAAAGACTAGAAACAGGGGGAAACAGCTAGCCTGGTCTGTCCAAAAGCTCACTGATTAACATGTTATATCTTGTTTGTTTGATTCGTACAAAAGCCGAGGGGGGTTTATGTGCCGGACTGGCTGGGATCATTAGCTTCCTGAAGTCTTCGCTAGTTGCCTGGCAACGGCTCAGAACCGATAAACGAGGGTGTTATCAATCTTCTCGAATAGAGTGCAGCAGGGATGACATATTTTTGTAGGCCAACCAGGAAGTTAGCATCGCCCTGGTTCCCTCGAGAAAAAGCTAATGGGATTTTTCCATTGGGTTTGGATTATTACAGAAAATAAGATCTGTGGCAAACATAAATTTATGATACTTACACGTTTTGTTCCATAAGATAATCTCCACAATTGAACTCCACTTTTCGGATTTTTTTTAATCGTGAATGCATTCTCCAGAAGTAAAACGCTAACGTTAGGCTATAAACAAACTACACCAAGGTTGCATGAGCGCAAATATACACAACGAGGCTGATGACGTTATATAGTATCATTTAGCCACTTGTTAGCAACCGCCTTTTTTAAGACATATAAAAGATTCAAAATTCACAAGTGGGATACTTACTGACGTATTTTATGTCGTAGAACAAAACGTTAAAATCTCTTAAGCTTGTGTTAACCGCAGACCTTATTTCAGAGATATAACTAAAAACACATTCAAAAAACCCATCGACTTCCAGACGAGGGAACCGGAAGTGCTAAAATGCTAACTCATTACCGGGTTTTAGGACTCATTCCTGCACCACTCTAACAAGATGAAGGCCATGGGATGTGGACGAAAGGTTTTGGAATGACAAAAAAAAAGTGGATCTTGAGTTGAGAATTTTTATCGTGATATATGTGTTCCCAAGGTTAAGAATAAACCTCAACACTCATATTAAAAAGAAGTCAGAAAAAGTTAATAACTGTGAAGCCGAACTATTTTTCATCATCTTTCCTACTTTGTTAATCATCCTACGACCCCTTAGATTTATCTTGTGACCCCCTCTGAGGGCCTTGCCCCCCCAGGTTGGGAACCACTGATTTAACAAACATTAATGAGAAGTTACTCCACACCGTCAGACCCATGACTAAGGGTGGCCTTATAAAAAAAGAGACTCTGCAATGAAGATGCGTATATAAGTGTGTGAGTGTCGACGTGTAACACTGAGCTGGTGGAGTACAGAAAGGGTCTTGATTAGAGCGTTGAGTCACATGGGTGATTAAGACGAACCAGAGGAATCATGCAGAGGTTCCACTAATGAACCGTGACCACACGGAACATGAACCGACACACACAGCGCACGCACGCACACACGCACGCACACACACTGCGTGTTTACTGAAGGTGCAACCCGGCTCATTATCCCCCCCTGAAATCCCAGGGGATTATGCTAATGAGGGGGCGTTAAAGGGCAGAGAAGATCTGAAGCTCATTTGATGAGAACAAACCCTGGTCCTAGTAATTGGAAGGGTCATGATTGAATGTTTTTAGTCTAATTAAAATTCTCCTCTAACAATAGACTACTTTGAATAAAATCATTTTCATTCTTTCGCACATACAAAAGTGTCCCAATGATGGTCTCTTTCTTTATTACTCATTACAACCCAGCGCATCATCTTTAGCTATTTGCTTTTCCTCTTTTATTGTGCTAAGTAATTCATGAAGCCCGTATTTAGAGGTCTCAGTGAACCATCTACACAATGGACTTTATAAACAGGAATTTTGAAAAGTGAAAATATGGGAATGAAAAATTGAAAGACACGACATTTAAAAATAAATCAAAGTGGATGTGAACCTTCAATATCAAAAGCACAATGTGCACCTTAATCTGCAGAGTCGCAACAATAATCACAAAGCTTTCTGACTCTTTAACGATGAAACGAAAGAGTTCCCTGGATATAGCGAACAGGAAATCTTCTTTTGATGGGGTGAACTGAGTTAATTACATTGTTTGGATTTATTCTGTGGGGTACAAATAACTTTTCCATTGTTTTTTTCCCCCGGCGCAAAACCCAACATGTGGTGCCCTCATTACATCTAAAGTAGTTTTCTGCTTCTGGAGGGACACAAACTGCCACGGCGCTCATACATGGAGTGGAGATATGTGTTTCATGTATACGTTATGTGTTTCAAATCAAACATTAATTATACTTTTGCTTTAAGTACCTTCACAGGAACAACCACTGTAGCTTTGTTAGTATTCTGCATAAACTAGGGCTGTCAATCGATTAAAATATTTAATCGAAATTAATCGAAAATGAATCGCACATTTTTTATCTGTTCAAAATGTACCTTAAAGGGAGATTTATCAAGTATTTAATGCTGTTATCAACATGTGAGTGGGCAAATATGCTGCTTTATGCAAATTTATGTAATATTTATTACTGGAAATCAATTAACAACACAATACAATGACAAATATTGTCCAGAAACTCTCACAGGTACTGCTTTTAACATAAAAGATATGCTCAAATCATAACATGGCAAACTCAAGGCCAACAGTCAACAACAGCTGTCAATGTGTCAGTGTGCTGACTTGACTATGACTTGCCCCAAACTGCATGTGATTATCATGAAGTGGGCATGTCTGTAAAGGGGAGACTCGTGGGTACCCATAGAACCCATTTTCATTCACATATCTTGAGGTCAGAGGTCAAGGGACCCCTTTGAAGATGGCCATGGCAGTTTGGAGCGTTATTTAACCTCCTTCGTGACAAGCCAGTATGACATGGTTGGTACCAATGGATTCCTTAGATTTTCTAGTTTCATATGATACCAGTTTCTCCTCTAGCTTTAAAAGCTTTGAGCCTGTTACAACCTAAAAATCGCAAGTTGCGTTAATACGTTAAAGAAATTAGTGGCGGTTTAAACTAATTTGGGTTATCGCGTTAACTTTGACAGCCCTAGTTAAAAACTGATCTAGGGCTGCAACTAACGATTATTTTCATTGTTGATTAATCTGTCGATTATTTTCTCAATTAATCGATTAGTTGTTTGGTCTATAAAATGTCAGAAAATGGTGAAAAATGTCGATCAGTGTTTCCCAAAGCCCAAGATGACGTCCTCAAATGTCTTCTTTTGTCCACAACTCAAAGATATTCAGTTTACTGTCATAGAGGAGAAAAGAAACCATAAGTTATTCACATTTAAGAAGCTGGAATCAGAGAATTTTGACTTTTTTTTTTCTTAAAAAAATTACTCAAACCGATTAATTAATTATCAAAATAGTTGGCGATTAATTTAATAGTAGACAACTAATCAATTAACTTGCAGCTCTAATTGTTATTAAGACTTACTCTGTATAAACTGATCAATGAACGAAAATCAGTTCAACTAAAGGTTTTGGATTTAAATCACATATAATGTTCAGTATGTTGTATTTTTGTCACTATTTTACTACAGTGCAAATGATACATTTAGTAGATTTAACATAAAAAGAGAATAAAAATGCATTAAAATACATTTTGATGAAGCTTGTTTTACTACAAAATGGAGGTTTATAGGATAGGTGATTGAGATATTAGTACTGTGATATGAGATGAGACTCGCATAATACGATATTACCAAAATATTTCTCTTCTTAAAGGTTGCATTGGAGTAAAGTGACACAATTCTCTGAACTCAGTCAGCTCTAATAAGTTATCTCCAAAATACCAAACTAGAATATTATCTGAAACACTAGATTAACAGCAAAAAATGTTATTGATGGTTTCTGACACTTCTGTAATAAATAGATGATGACAAGCAGCTATTATGCCGGAGAGCAAATTCGGGCTCGGCTGCAGGAAATGAAAACTAATTATTCTGTCTGAATCTTAAAAGTGTCTCACCGTGAGCTTGTAAAACACACTTTTGTTTCAGCTCACCCATAAAACTCAGACTTCGGGTCATAAAAGAAAAGGGAATATGAACTGCTAATACTAAATAATTAGATTTTTTTACAAGGACTGTCATGAAGGAGAACATTTCACTGTGGCATTTTCAAAGTCACGATGGTTCGATGGAGTGTTTTCCATTAAGTAATTTAATGGGCATGGGGGGGGGATGATTTGCACAGAAAAACACTGAAGAATAAAAGAGCAGCGTGTCTTCACAAAAAACTCAATAAGCAACAGAGACTGGATGTGAAGTACTAGCAGGCTATTCAGGCTCTATTAGATTTCCAACTGTTGCAACTGAATTAAACACATCACGTCTGAACACATACACTCAAAACATATGTAGTGTAAACCATCTGCCACATGGTGGCGCTGTGTCGCTTTAAACCCAAAGCCCTGAACACCTACAGGGCACATTCATTCTAAATCTGATATACCTGCCTGGTATTTCCAGTGTTTTTGTGTTACTGCTTCCTCATTCCAGTGCCGCCGCGCCTGTTTATCGTCACACCGCCCCCTCCTCCAGTTTGGCTCCCGGGATTTTTTTGAAACTCTATAGGAGGCCTCCCTCCCCCCCTTCTTGCCTTATCTCACAGGCGTCATTATCCAACCAAAGTCATTTTCACTCAGCAGGTTTCAGGTAGAAAGCTAGTCCTTCTTCTCCGATAACCTCTGATAGAGAAGAGAGAGCTGCGGGAAAAGAGGCCACTTTTAAGGATTGAAGCGCGGTGCTTGTGTGTGAATGACTTGACTCGAGAGCGTGCCTTCTGTGTCGGCCCTGAAACACCAGCCATGTCTTGTGCTTATGAAACATCCCAGACAGAGAGTGTGCGTGCGTGCTGTACGTCTGCGGGACTGTTTAAATCCCTGCAGCTCTTTGCCAAGGACGTACAACCGGATGCACATAGAGTACATTGAGACCTGTGCAGACACAAAATACACACTGATATACATGCACGCACGACATTGTGTTATGAAGCAGCTGGCATCCTCTGCTGTATCCTCATCACTCTGTCTGACATATTTACACAAGCACACGGGTCTGCAGCGCGACCTTTGCCCCGCTGCCTTTCCTTTCCAGACAAACGCCAAATGCATACGCAAAGACATATCTGCATTAACGACAGACACAAAAACAAGCGCACAGACAAAATAAATCTATTGCAGAGAGCTGTCCTGTAGCTCCAATCTAACCATGTGGTGTTTTTTTTCTTCACTGTGAACGAGGAGCTGGTCCACAGTTCAAATTCAGTTAAAAGGTCAGCTCCATTTCTGTCAGCCGATCAATGCAGTGACCATCCAGTCAGATACACATCCATCCCTTCCTATATGTGAGCCCTCCATTGCTCACCCCTGCCTGCCCGGCCAAGCCAGTCAACCATAGACCACCGCTCTCCCACGGGGCACAGAGGAGGGGGAGGGTGGTGTGGGAGTGAAGGAAGAGGAGATGAGCCTGGATGGTTGGCTGAAACTGTCTGAAATTACCGCAGACCCACTCCAGCAAGTTGAAAATACCACCAGAATCTCTGGAGCTTTGGGATGCGTGGCCGAATACCGGCCGCAGCTCGGCAGCCGGTGGCGAGAGTTTTTCAGTTTTACATTTATTCTCTTCATTTCTGTCTCAAAATTCTTATACAAGGGGGGGAGAAAAAAAAAATCTGGAGACAGATCAGCACTCCTTGAAAAACTTAGCACATATGAGTCACTGACGGTAAAGCAGAAATGAGGAGAGAGAGTACTCGGCGAGAGAGGATTCGTTGAGAGATGAGTCAAGTCGAGATGACGGGGTCCGCACAGTGGAGTTCGGGTGAGTGACATTGAGGAGAGAGGAGGTGAGAAGAGAGGAATCAAAAGAGGGCGAGGGAGCAGGAAGCGAGATGGAGGCTGTGATTAAGACGCTGGCTTTCAGATAAGTACAGAGGGATTTCCCGGCTGCTGCCTGCAACATCACACACACTGAGGGGGATGAAGGAGAAAAGCGGGGAAGACAAAGATCCCACATCCCTCGCTTTTCCAACTCAATCCCGTGTTCTCTCTTCCCGTGTGTTTGCGCCGCTCCCTGAAGGGATTAAGGTTAACATGCTGGCCTATCCTCAGCATCCCCGCACAGGTCGGGCTTTTGCTGCATTTATCCCTCCCTCCTCCTTCCATCCTTCCCTCCTTCACCCCCCATCATCCCTCTTTCCTGTCATCCCGCTCCATCGGCGGTGTAATTTGGGATTCGCTTGTTTGGCCCGGTATTACGACAGCACAAATCTGCAGCGTCTCCCTCTGCATCTCTTATCTCCTGTGCCTAACAAGTAGAGATAAGCCGGTTTTTATTACCCTCACTGACCTCTTCCGCAAATCGCTGCACACACACACTAAAAAACCTACACAAGTTTTTACTACATCGAATGCCAATAAACCAGCTGTAAAATCAGAAATGTTCATCTCTTCCGGAGATTCATTGGAGAAAAGGTTGAGATATACAGTATATGTGGTTGGTCTTGGCTTAAGAGATTAGCAGACCACTGGTCAAGAGAAAAACAATCCTCCTGTAGCCGATGATCAAATTCATTCCTAATGGGTTAGCGTGACTTTTGAGGGACCAAAATATCCAAAGCCTGAGGCGACCTGTTGGCTGAGCGGGTCGTAGCCCTATTGGCCATGTGGTGGGATTGTCCCGCTTGTGAGTTTTGCTGCGAGTCATCTTCCCCTCTTTTCCTCCCACGCATCTTTTAAATCATTCTCAAGTATGCCTTTTTGGTAAAGTGAGAAATGTCTATTTAATTATATAAACCCACAGCGTTTGATCACTCCACATTAATGTCTTTGAAGGAGCAAACATGTTTTTTGATTTGGTATTCCCTTTTTAACATTGAGCGAGTCTTTCTTTGTTGTTTCTAAGTTGTCAGTAGAAACTGCCAAGTTTCACCAAAGATTTGCCCTTAATGCAAAAGTTTAAACATGAGACGAGACGAACCGGTTTCAGCTGAAATTCAAGCCTTTTGAACTCAGCTGAAGCTACAGTATACCTCCCGGGATAGAAAAACACAAGGCTACCGCGGTCACAGCAGAGTGCCTGGAGATGAGATTAGGACCGAATGAATTGATGGCCTCTGAAAGAGATTAAGATAAAGAACAGTACACGTAATCTCATTGCTCACTAAGAGAAAAGAGGAATCGTAGCCTTTAGATTCTGAGGTTAACTTGGTAAAACACACACCCTATCCATCTATTGACTCAGCTCGAGCTGTGCGTACACCTGCCCGACGTCTCTGGTAATACAGTAACCCGATAATCAACCGCACAGATAGCGGCACAGAGTGGAGCGAGAAGAAGACGAGGAGGGAGGAAGAAATAGAGTAAAAACTGTAAAAAAAAAAAAAAAAAAAGCACATGCCAGTCGGTACATACATGAGCTGCAGGCCTGAACACACACACGCACGCACACTTTGAATTATTCACAATCAATGCAAGTGCTGCAGAGTTGAGTGCCGCAGCTACCTCTGACATTAATTTTATGGCAGTTGAAGACCTGCTACTCCCACTACCACAATCACCGTCGCCATCACTGTCAATTACTATTCAGCTATACTCTCATAACGCCATTACAATTCATTTCAGCACAAAACAAATCACGTCAAATTGATTGCGCTCGTTCGGACAACGCGACCAGCTGAGCGGCTCTGAGAGGACGGGCTCACTCTGCTGATCTGACTGAAGGAAACACTGACTGAATTTTTTTTGTGTGTGTGTGTGTGTGTGTGTGTGTGTGTGTGTGTGTGTTAGTGAGATGCTGTTGCCAGGGTTTTTGGTTTGGGCAGATCAGTGATGCTGGTCATTTCTAATCTACTGTGATTCCAGAGCTCAACCTCGTGCATTTCAACTGTCTGAGGATTAAATTCATGTCACTGACACTGCGTCTGAGTGTACATACTGTGTGAGTGTGTGTGTGTGTGTGTGTGTGTGTGTGTGTGTGGGGTTTTTGACATTTTAAAAAGCTGTGTGGTGGTAATGTGAAAACTCTGTGTGGTGTGTGTGTGTGTCGCTGCTCTCCCTCTCTGGGGAGACAGTGTGTTCCCTGCCACAGTGCATCAAAGCACACTCAGTTGCCTTGGGAGAAGGCAGGAACTCACTCTCCCTCTCTCTCTCTCCATCTCTTCCCCCTCTCCTTGCCTCCATCATCCCCTCCCCTCCATCTCCCTCTCTCTTTCTTCCTCTCTCTGACAAGGTCGCCGTTCGCCTCTTGCTGTCCGCCTGCTGTCAATATTTACAGTCCACTTTACACTGGCACGGAGGTGGTCGGCGGCAGCCAGTGGAGAAAGCGGGGTTGCATTAGCCAAATGTAGCTGTCCACTCAGGACATGAATGATCTGTTGTACTACAAGCAGCACTCTGGTTTCTCTCTCTCTCCCTCTCACACAGAGTGGTAGGAGGTAACAGGTAGAGCTGGAAACAGCCAGCAGGTGCTTCACAGAAAAGCAACAAGTGCTCAAAAAGCACAGGTCAGATTGTCATCACATCCATGAGAACACATTAAATGTCTAAACCCATTTTAGCACTTTTAAATATCAAACACATTAAGCTAATTATCATACATTACAACGCAGTCTCAAAATGAAAGTGGTGATATTAAAATGCTACATGTTGTATATTTAACATACTGCTGTTTCGTTTAGGACTGTACTTGAGTATACACTCTGTAATAACTCAGAATACTTGTAATGATAATCAAGGACCAGTGTGTAACAATTAGGGGGATCTATTGGCAGAAATGGTATATAATATTAATAAGTATGTTTTCTTTCGTGTATAATCACCTGAAAATAAGAATCATTGCGTTTTCTTTTTCTTTGAATGAGTCTTTTATATCTACATAGGGAGCGGTCCCCTCTTAACAGAGTCTGCCATGTTGCACCGCCATGTTTCTACAGTAGCCCAGAACGGACAAACCAAATACTGTTAACTTTTCCAGCTTGGCCCGGAGTCGATAACATTACACGCTCCCGTCGCCACCGCTCTGTCTCTCTTGCTTCACCACTCACTTCCCACGTACACACACACTCTAAGCACTCTACTCTTACAACAACTGGTTCTAGAGAGGGACATTCGCGTTTTAGCATCCGCCACCATAGCAATCCTACATGCTTGGCACACAGGAGATGTTAAAGGCTTTGTATTGCCAATGTGTGAACGAATTGTAATGAATCTTAAAAACTGAGACGTTCCGCCAACTTTCTTGGTTGCCTATAACAGCTTGTAGACTGTCAGGAAGGCAATCCAGGCACTCCAAAATATCAAAAAAGTAGCAACGAGGAAGAGAATATATTAAAAAGCCTTTATTGTAGTGGCTAAATCATTTAAAAAGCCAACATGTTTCGACCACTGTAGGTCTTCGTCAGGGCTTTTGTTTGTAAGCCACTACAATAAAGGCTTTTTAATATATTCTCATCCTCGTTGCTACTTTTTTGATATTTTGGAGTGCCTGGATTGCCTTCCTGTTTATCCTGATTTTTTTCCCCCCTTTTTTTCCCCACCGTTTTCCAAGAGCACCCGACACGTTTTGCCTTACGATTGAACACACCGAGCAACCAGTTATCTCTCTTTCCAAGCTTGTGGACTGTTTTCTATGTAAAGGACTTAAGAACATTTTGAATCCAAAAGATAGGACATTTATGCGCACTCTCGAGTGCCTCGCCCCTCTTCAGCTCTCCTAAAGCGCCAACAGTGCGTTGCTAACGTAGCAAAATACTGTCCTGTGCTTAAGCCAAGGTTAGCCAGCTAGCTTTAACTTAGCTACATGGTGTGGATCTGCCACTAGTTTTTGCGGTTGCTTTGTAACGTTAGCTGATGAAGTAATTTGCAAACAGCAAGCTAGTATCATGGAGCCAATGGTCAAAATAAAATATAGGGACATTACTTCTGTGGCCGATGCCCAGGATGCTTGCTCGCACTTACGGAGCACAAGCATGCTGAAAGCATCCTTCTGAAAGTTACATATAGTACCTTTAATTATAAATTCTAATAACTCTGAATAATTGTAATGATATTAACACAACTTTGTTATTCTATTTTCTGATTCTAATGCTCTGATACATGAGATTACCTCTAGGAATACATTTAAATGGTACAATGTGTTCTATAAATGTAAACCAAGGTCAACATTTTAAAGGATTAATGACATCAGGAATCCATCATGATCAGTTGACAAACACACAAAATGCTGTATTTATCATCAGTCAGGGCTGGAGGACATTGTTGAAAGCATTAACATAATAATGTGTTGCCAGTATTAATAAAGTAGCCTGTGATATGCAAAATTGATGCAAAATCAATTAAATTAACTGTGTTATACTGCTATGTATAATATCAGAAAAAAAACTATTCATACTTGTTAAAAAGAAAAGAAAACCGTAGTTTGTTAATTTGTTATAACAATTGACTTTGAATCATGAAACAGAATTCTGTAAAACAATACCACTAAATCATCATACTATTCAACTAAAAATGAATAAATCATGAAATTGATTTTTTACCCAGCCCTAAAAAATGTAAGGAGTTCGACATTTTCCAACATACACTTTCCTCTATACACTCTTTCTTCCTGAGAGTTAGATAAAAAGATTGACAAGTATGGAGCGAGAGCAGGGTGGCGATTAGCTTAGGATAAAGACTGGGAAACAGCTACCCTGGCTCTGTCTGAAAGTAAAAAAAATATCACTAATTAACATTTAGAATCTCATTTGTTTAATCTGTACAAAAAAAAAGAAATGTAAAAACAACAATTAGTAGTATTATAGTAAGTTACGTGCTGTAACTATTTCTTGTCCTCCCAGCACCTCTGTGCAGCATCTGGTGACTCTGGGAAGTCACCGTGCCCCGGCCAGGTAACTCCCCGTAAAACAACACTTTTTACATTTGTGTTTTAGTGCGGATTATTCAAACAAGACATAACATGTTAATTATTGAGCTTCAGATGGATTTTTCAAGGTTGGAGAGAGCACGGCTCGCTGTTTTCCCCCTGCTTCTCTTTCCATGATAAGATAAGCTATTCACATCTCGGCTCCATAGCTCCATACTTAGCGTGCTTGAAATCTGTTTGATCTCCTCTTCTGAGTCTCTGCAAGAAAGCGAATGAGCATATTTCCCAAAATGTCAAACTGTTCCTGTAAGAAAGTGAGAATTTCAAAAGGCTTTTCAAATAGCAGCAGGTGTCCTGGATTTCCAATAAGTGTAACACGCAATAAAATGTGTTTGTACGTAAACCTGAAAGTAATCAGGTTATTATGGGAATCTCTCAGATCAAATTACAGATTATAATGTAAAATGAGGTAACTATACCGGCTGACCTGCCCACCCAGGGGAAATACTGTAATTCACAGTAAATGTTGCAATCTGAGAATATCCAGCTATATTTTACGTCACAATGCCTTTAGGCTTCCCATCCATCTTCTCGCCCTGCTTTTCTACTCTCCTCACCCCCCTCCTCCCCTCCGCCCCACCCTCTCCTCCTCTACCAGTGTCACTGCGGCCTTGAGGCCAGGCAGTCAGGAGCAGCTGGTATGTTTACCTGCCCTCCTAACCACTGCTAACCTTCTGGCTAGAAGGGACTCTCACCTCGTTACCTCACCACTCAGCCACACATACAACCTCAACCTCCGCTATCCTCTTAGATTTCTCCCCTACAGCCGGGATGCTATAATAGCCTCTGTGTACTGCAATCCATTCAGCAGTGTGCTGTGCAGAAATGTTAGATATAATGAGTGTGTGTGTGTGTGTGTGTGTGTGTGTGTGGGGGGGGGGGGATAACGTCTAGGACTTGGCTATACCGCTCCTTTCCTCCCTCTTTCTCTAAAAGCGTGGAGAGTCAGTTCCTCTCAACTCTCGCCGACTCACATGAGAGTGCTCTTCATGTCGCCCTCCTACCAAGTTCCTCACACAGACTGCCAGAAAGGAAACAACGCACCAAGGAAGAGACAGAGGCGGCGAAGGAGGGGAGAGAGTGTAGAACATATAGGAAGGAACTGAGAGCATAGAAGATTCAAGCTGGAGGGTGAAGAAGTAGACGTTGTGTAGGAGGGGAAAGAAATCGAAGAGGAAAAAAGTATGTGGCACAAAAAAAGTTGTACCACTCTTTCAGCTTGATAACATAAAAACTAATGATCCTCGTGCAGAATTTGTATTTTTATTTTTTTGGTTGGGATAATGATTTCCTTTCAAGCGTTGTTTACTGTGTTTGTACCTGCTGTACTTTTGTTGACCGCAGAGCAGACAGCCTCGCACGGGAGTCCTGAGAGTGCCGTAGCAGTAATGGGCCCCATCTCTCCCTCAAACTGCCTCTCATCAGCTACTGATTAATGACACACAGAGCCATAATGGCCACGCACGCTCTCCACATTCAGTCACTTTGCTCTTCATCCCGTGCCCCCGGAGAGAAACCACAACAATGCAGGCTGTCGAGACACCCAAGAACCACGCTCTCGCCGCACTCGCATTCAAACCCTCATTAAGAAAGACGTTGCCTCCATTGCCATTCAGTTATGCATTGCCACTGGGAGCCGGGGGGACAGGAACAATAGAGTACAGAAGAGATGGGAAGGTGGAGAGGAGAGTTCAATTTATCTGTATGGGAGTAAAGAATGGTTTCATCAGTGTTTAAATGCAGTTGATTGGCTGCTTGACGTGGAGTGCTGGTGATTTATGCATTGGGTAAAAGGATGCAACCTGTGTTTTGGCACAAAATGTACGTACACACACACACTCATTCACAACACTTCAAATCGATCTGTGCCTCTGGATATAAATCTGTGGGAAGAAAACTGTTGTTGGAATCCATAAATTTGTACCGAAGTTCATCATCATGTCTGTTGCAGACATCACTGTAACTGTAGCGGGCCAGTGTCTTTAAAGGGGAACTACGCACATTTTTAAAATTCATACGTTATTCCTATGGTCTAAGACAGTCCAAAAATATTAGTAAACGTGAATAACTCTCTCCCAAATCCAAAAACTAGAGTGCTAAAACTCAATCTTGTGATGTCATAGGGTATAAAGTCTAGAGCTGCTCCATAGACAATGAATAGGGAGAGATGTTGTAGATGACACTGATGAAATGAGTGAACTGAAATGAAATGAAAAACAAACATTCTGTGGGTCCACGCAATCAGTCTCTCATTCATTGCCTGTCAGCTCCAGACTTTATACCCTATGACATCACAAGTTTCAGACTTACTTCTCTGGTTTCTGGCTGTGAGAGAGAGGAGCTCATGTACACAAATAAGGATTGAACTCTACTAGACCATGGAAATAACTTAATTTAGGTGGTGTTCCCCTTTAAAGCGCAAACACAAACACACATGTGAGCATGCATACACGAGCAGAAAAGCACAAGTGCACACAAGACATCCAAACTGACGCGCTCTCTAATGCATGCGCGCAGATGCAAATATTCACATTAAAGGACACGCTTCAAGCCCCGCATGTCACGGATGAAAGATATCGAACCGGCTTACATACATCAAACGACATTACACCAAGTAGCCGCCGTTATTCCCGCCATCAATAATGAACAAATCTACATTCTCATCCTCCACCGTGTATTGAATGCACTGAAGGCGACGCCGCTGATTTCAGTGTTTTCCGAACCGAAAAAGGTTGCGGGCGCAGGTTAAGTTTATTGGAAATGCTCTTTTATGCGCTATTCATGTGAATAATCAGATATTACCAAACTCCTCAATCATCCTCCACCTCCCGAATCTGCCTGTTCAGATGCTCCTCCCGTCTGCGCGGGGGCGTCTGTTTATCAGGGAGTGTGTTTGTGTGTGTTTCCCAGCAGCGGTATTTATGTTGGGGGTTTTGAGAGCGTGTGGCTGTAATCAATAGTGTTTCAGTGAAGGACACTTAGGAGCAGATTGGAGCCCAAATCCAAGCCAGCATGAAAGACAACATGACAGAAACACTTGCTGCTCGACCTGAAGGGGCTCAGTGTGACATCTACCCTGACTGCACACACACACACATGCACGCACACACTCTTTTACACATGCACTTAGACAAGCCTGTGAACCCATAAGAGTATCTTCAAATACAGTTAAAAACATTTACACACTGCTAGATCAAAGCAGGCAAACTAATGAGTTATTGACCGACGAGTGTACACACACCAACTATTGCACATCGCAATGCATCCATTCCACGCATAACGGACGTGACCGGCGTCCCCGTCACAACTAAGCAGAGTGTGCCGCTATAATGAGAAGTGTGTGCACGTGTGCATCCCTGCCTATTTGTGTGTGTGCATTCGCCGGGCTCGCTGTGTGTACACAAGTCATTATTAGAGGTTTAGTGTGTGCTCACCAGTCAGTCAGGCTCCAGTCAGAGGAGTCAGCTTAAGGGCTCATAGCAGCTCCCTGAGGAGACACTAAATACCATCAGCCGTTTAAATCCATCCATGACCATTTTAAATATGCAGCACACACTCACTCCATTTTTAATAAGGGCTCTGAGCAAGACAGAGGGAGAAAAAAGGAGCACGAAGAGACAGAGACAGACAGAGAGAGAGAGAGAGAAGAGGAGAGAGAGAGAAGAGGAGAGAGGGCACACTGAGGAAGAGGGAGGAATATGAGGGGAAAGGAGGAGAGCAGAGTCTGTTGCATTGATTTCTTGGCAGTTTGGCACCGGCCTTGATTCGCCTGGAAAAGCCACAGATGTGTCAGAGCCAGTTAGGCATGCCAGAAGAGAGGGAGCACGCACACACACACAACTCAGTCACATGCATGTGCGCGCACAGCTCATGTGCAAGCAACACACGCGGAAATGCACACGCGGAAATGCTCATAAATAGAGAGAGAATACACAGCGTGCGCTCAAAGTGTCTACGAGAGTGTGTGGATTACAAAAGCACCTGAGAGAGTGAAAGCCGGCGATGATGCAAGGGGGTTTTGATTCCTTTCCGAGGAAAAACCAGGCGTTTTCTCTCTGAAGGCAGAGTCAAAAATAGATACTATTACACACACCTAGATGGGCAGTAAATTTTTCCTTAATCCCTGGCTTAAGTTTGCTCCAAAAAAAAACAACCTGTCTGCTCTGCTCAGCTTTCAAAGCACACCTGACTGTGTGCGGGGTGCATGCACGGCCCGGCGGAACAGCGGGGAACAGTCGGATGTACGTTTTGATCTGAGGGCGGATGAGACATTAGGATCAAAGTCGGGGACTGGGGGAGAATCAACTGATCTTAGCACTGAATCCATGAGCAACTTCCAGACAGACTACCTGATTAGATAGGCATTTGTGGCCTATATCCAGCATGGAAAGTGAAGGGAATATTGATGATTAAGCCCCGGGGCAGAATTGTATCTTCTTATGGCTCAAAATGGCGCAAACTAATGTCAAGTTTAAGAGTTTGATTTCCACAGGGGTTACATGTGCTACGATATTGAGACTCCATATTGTACTTAGACCCCTCTCACAGTAAATAATGCCATTGTCCCTACAATTTTTTTATATTGTATAGTTGATGTTGTTTTGCACAATCTTGTGAGCACTGCCACTTTACATTTCACTGCACATCCTGTATGAGTATGTGACAAATAAAACTCTTGAATCTTGAATTCCATAAAAAATTTTGTTAGATCTATTAATACAAAAGAGATATATTTGAATAATAAATAATTGATATTTATTGTATTAATAAGAGGTTGCCGGTTCAAACCCGACTTGGGGCCCTTCTGATAAGAACAAAGCCTATGTTTCCTATTTTCTATGAATACATAGCAGCTGTAAAGTGATTAGAGCCGATTGGTTGCTATTAAACTACCATTAACCTTCATCCTACCAACTGGGCTCCCTGGGAACCCCAAGAATAAACTACTGTCATTCATTATAGCAAAATGTTAACGTATTTCTTCGCAAAACATTATTAATTATGTAATTAATTTCATCTGAAGAAAAAACAAACAAATTATTATTAATTTAGGAAAGTTAAAGTTAATTTGCATATTGTGTAAAATGAAAATAGACAGAGCACATGAGCATATCTGTGTCTGTCCCCTTCACAATGACTGACAGTGTCCCTACCCCTCTGATAGTGCGTGATGCTTTAAATTAAGACGCATGGTAAACATTTGATCTATTTATTCTATTGTATCTATTTTAACAGCATAGGCTGCAATTAGGTGCTTTTGACTGGGGTCCCCTAGGACCCTATTACATTGGTCTTTATAAAAAGCACTAATTAAGACGGAAACAGAAAACAATGATATGAGAAACAAATTGATTGACAAAGTCATTAAAAATAGACAGCTCGTGAAATGAAACTAGAAAACCTAAGCAATCCATCGGTACCAACAATGTCATACTAGCTGGTCGCGAAGGTGCCTATACTGTATAACGCTCTAAACTGGCGCTAAATTTTGGCGAGGAAAAACTGCCATGGCCATTTTCAAAAAGGTCCCTTGACCTCTGACCTCAAGATATGTGAATGAAAATGGGTTCTATGGGTACCCACGAGTCTCCCCTTTACAGACATGCCCACTTTATGATAATCACATGCAGTTTGGGGCAAGTCATAGTCAAGTCAGCACACTGACACACTGACAGCTGTTGTTGCCTGTTGGGCTGCAGTTTACCATGTTATGATTTGAGCATATTTCTTTATGCTAAATGCAGTACCTGTGAGGGTTTCTGGACAATATTTGCCATTGTTTTGTGTTGTTAATCGATTTCCAATAATAAATACATACATACATTTGCATAACGCAGCATATTTGGCCACCCCCATGTTGATAAGTGTATTAAACACTTGACAAATCTCCCTTTAAGGTACATTTTGAACAGATAAAAATGTGTAATTAATTTGCGATTAATCGCGATTAACTATTTCAATCGATTGACAGCCCTAATTGCAATATATTGAATCGTAACCCCTGCATCGTGATACATATCGTATCGCCAGATTCGTGCCAATACACAGCCCTAGAAGCTATGGAGCTCTAGTTGTCTTCAATAACACATGGAGTTTTACTGAAGCACGTGTCGCTGTAATAAGAGGGTGTTTTCTATTTTCAAGAAATAGAAGAAGCTATACAGAAGTTATATGTATCTATCGTCCATAAACATTTATGAGCTACTTGCCTTTTCACTGCCTATTGAGTTAATAAGGGAAACAACAGGTGCAAGCTCCACCTGAGTGCGCAACACTTAATGCCACTTCAGTAAATCCTATATGTCAACAGCGTTCACTCAGCAGGAGTGATGTCATGCTCAGTATAATAGAACAGTGACTCGCCTAACACCATTTCCTGCTTTGGACAAAAACACACACACGCCTATGCGGCTCGGCCCGCTCTTGCTCCAGGTGACAGGTGTGTCACAGCAGTGTGGCGGGAACCTGTTGATTTGAGCCGACAGACTGAATGACCGGTTAGTCAGCTAGCCGGCTGACTCACTGACCGAGAGGATGAGAGCTCGCCCGTCGTCACGCCGGCTGCTCTGTGTAAACGTGGTTCTATTCTCACAAGAAGAAAAGGGGGTGAATGTGTAACTCTCAGTTCAAACGGGGCTAGATGTGGAGACTCACGGAGACATCCCTGGCATCTGAGATGCAGATTAGACAGGGTATGTTTATTACCCTCTGTGCCGCAGACCAAACCGGTTCCGAGACCTCCGTTCATTTGGCTGTCAGCGGAGACACACAATAGGACAGTCACACTTTCTTTGACGCGCCACTCTGGAATGTTAATCACCACAGAAACCCATTATCTTCACATCCTCTCGTTCCCTCCCCCCATTTGTCTCCCTCTCCTTTTTAAAAGCTGACAAACTCATTGCTCGTTACTAGAAAGTACCATTGTTTCATTGAGCGCACATGTAGAGGGAGACAGAGACATGAGGCGGAGGAGATAAGAGGAGGCGCAGCAGAGAGGGGAGGCCTGCCTGACTGCTGACATAAATTGGGGATCATAAAAAGTGTCGTCCCGGAATTAATCTACGAAGAATGAATAAAGTGAAGTACCGTGGGGAGAGGTGTGTGTGTGTGTGTGTGTGTGTGTGTGTGTGTGTGTTTGTGTAGATCAGTCTTGAATCCATAATGAAGACACAAGAATGGAAAGCAACATGAAACACATGACTTTCAAATGTATTCATAAAGCCTGATGATCTGCGTTCATGAGGATGCATGTGGACATTTATTTTTCTGTTGTATATATGCCCTGTGTGTGTGTGTGTGTGTGTGTGTGTGTGTGTGTGTGTAGGGGGCGGGGGGGATGTTTTTGTGTGTGTGTCCGTGCCTCAGCTGTGACTCCTTGCCTCTGTCTCTGCCGCAGCGCCTACAGGAAGTGCCACATACATCATGCATTTTATGCATAAGGCTGAATGTCAACACTGATGCATAATTTTTGCGGTACAATGCTAAATGTCACCAAACACCAGGCTCTGTTTCGTCTGACGGCGCGGGCCCTCGCATCACCAGAGGACGCGCTGGCGGCCAGAAGTCGCCAACGCCAGCCGTCACACCAGAACCGAGAGGCTACGACTGTACTGTACGCAGTTGTGGCAGGAGCGGCCGAGTAGGCGACAAGGGAGATCGGGGGACAAGGAGGGTAATGAAAGCAGATTTGAAGGAGAAGGGAGTGAGGCGAGTGCATTTCTCTTTACTTATTTTTTTTTCCCCCAACACAGATGCATTTGCAAAAGAATAGAAACCTTAAATATACAGTTTTATCTTTTTTTATTTTCTCTAATTCCACTCTTGTCTGTCAGCATCGTATACTGTATACCATCTTCTTCCAGCTTTTAAATTGAAGCGATACACAGTATGATGGAATTCTATATGATGGGAGTTCAGTCTGATGTCTGTGTAGACTTTCAGATCTCCACTCACAGTTGAAATAGAGTTCGGAGAGTTTTTCCCTGACTGACTCACCTGTGAGACAACGAGGTTCAAGACATAAAGTATTAAAAGCTCCATCCACCTAAATGATGAAAAAAACATATTTTTCCTTTTACGTGGTGTCAAGCCAAGAACATAGTTTTGGTTTTATTTCTGTTATATCCAGCTGAGATTTCTACTGCCAACTCTATGGAATTGTATCTGTGGTGCTCACAGCACTGAGGCCCCATTTACACCTGCTACTAACATGTGATCTGTATCTGGATACGATATCTAGGTAATGACATTCAATCCAGAAGCCACTGCATTTACACCAGGTATTAAATAAGCATTCTCTGTATTCTGCCTGCACTGTGATTGGATCTCTACAAATTAGTTAGGTGGAGCTGGACTTGTCAACAAACGATGCCAAGGATGGCCACTGAGCGAGGCGAACGGCGTTGCCACGGTTTTGCAGTCCCGAAAGGGAGGGGTGAGCGGAGGGGTTCTCGGTTGGTTGCAATCTGCAACCTCACCACTAGATGCTGCCAAATCCTACACACTGTACCTTTAAGATAGCAGGAACATGGCCCTATTAAGGCGCCGACGCACCAAGCCGACGATCGTTTGGGGCCCTCGGTGAGCTTCTGTTGGCCTAGTTTTTTCGGTGTGTCCCGCATCGTAGTTCTTTGATGTCGGGTTGGTGTGTCTTGGCCTTTCAGTGCGTTCAAAGATGGCGCCCTATTTGCTCCTCAATTTGCTCACTGGGTACATACGCTGAAAAAGTCTCGGCAGGCTTCTTTGACATCCAATACTTCTTCCCCTGGCTGAGCTGACTGACTTCCTGTTTGCTCCTCACACGCATTAATGGGATCAAATAATGTAATCATACGGCCCTTCTAGATGAGACTTTTTATTCAATTAAAAGAAGTTATATTGAAATCCATTGAAAAAAACAAACCATCTGCATGGCTGGATACCTCGAGAGGTACGCGTTGTTACTGACCCTTTCATATTTTCTAATATAGCTTTCATTGTCTTTACCACTCCATTATACTCATTATACCCACAGGGAAGAGAAAACACAGACACAGGGAATGTGAGGACAGCAGGAAGAGAGGGCAGAGAGAGAATAAGTAGCCAGTGATGCAGATATATGGCTTCTACTCTTCCTCCAAGGCAGGAGACCACCAGCTGAGCTCCCCAGATGAAAAACTACACTATTAATATCTATGTGGAGAGCTGACATCAAGTATTTTCAACAGCACATGCACCAAGACGCACAGAAAGAAGGGGACTGTGCATGAGCATACACACACACACACACACACACGTGACAGGCAGCAACAGTTACATAAAGAAGTTTGATATTCTTGCATTTTAAAATGCTAAGTTTGTGCTTATGACCTTTAAGGTGGAAGGGGTGAGTAATGAGGAGCGGGGCGGCTCAGCCTGAGAGGCTGCTGGATGAAGGACAGGAATGGAGGGATGGTTGAGAGAAAGAGAGTAAGAAAGAAGAAATATGAAGGCACTGTCGTCTCATTTTTCCTCCCTCCGGCTCCCCCAGCTGTTGTTCTCTCTCCCTCTCTTTCTCTCCATCACTTCTAATTGTCACTCATCCCTCCAATTCCCCCCCAAACCACTTGTGCTGCCCTCCCCCTCCACTCCCCTCCTCCTCCTCCCCTCGCTCGCTCGCTCTCTCCCTCCTCTTCTTCCCCTCCATCCACACAAATGACTCAGTGAAACAGGTCAAGTGTTACAAAATTCCCCCTGCAGCTCAACCTGCCTAATACAAGGTCTGGCTCATTGCACCAAGACAAGTAATACGCTGCCTACTCACTGAGAGGGGGACGCACACACACACAGGCCTACCGCCAACACACGATGATTTCAAGCTCATCAAATGCCTACATTATTAGCATATTTATTCATTATGTACAAGCATGCCAACTCACACCATTAAAAGTCATCTAGATATTTAGCATTTACCATTTTTTGAATCCAATTATTACAGTCAAAGATGTCAAAAACTAATTCCCATTGCTTGTGATAAAGAAAGTCTTTCTAAATCTGAATCTACAAGAAAAACATCGCGTCCATATCTATTTGATAACCAAAAAAAAATCATAATTCTTCAAACAAAAATGCCACAAACACTTCCTAATTCCCGCTTCTAAATTAAGGTTAAGGTTACTTAGATTGAGAGTATTTACAGCTTTGAGTTTTGAACTGCTTGTCAGAAAAAAACAAGCATTTCAAGAGTGAATCACCTTGGGTTTTTTTAAATTGTGAAAGGCTTTGTTCGCTATTTTCTGACATTCTATAGACTAGGGCTGTACCGAATGTAATTTTTTAACATTAAAAGCTTCTGTTGAGGTTTTCGAATGAAGCTTTGAATGTCTGTAGTCATATTTTATGACGTCATCACCCTAAAAATATAAAATAAAATCCTCAATTTGAATAAGGAGATTCATCGGATTAAATGAGTTAGTTTATTAAATCAACTTTCTTTCATGAGTATAACTCGTCACCCGCCCGAACCCATGATATATTCTAGTAAGCTTACACAAACCCTGTCGATGGGTCAATACTCTGCAGCCACCACTGCAATCTAATTCTACTAATTGTATAACAGCCTACTAATAACATTAGTGTAGCCTAATCTTTATCTGCAACTGTGCAGAAATACTGGGTTTAAACTGAATGAATAGACATGCAAAAAAAAAAAAAAAGAAGCTGCGCAGCATTCGAATGTTGATTTAGAATTCGAATGTCAACGTTATGAGTGAAGCTTCGAACTATTCGGTACAGCCCCACTACAGACCACATGATGAATGCAAAAAATAATCTGCAGTTTAATCAGTTATGATGACTGAGTTATGATCAGTTGCAGCCCTACATATCAATACTACAGTAAATACTACAGTAAAAGCCAGTATACAAATTGGGAAGAAGCCACGTTTAAACACACCCTGCCTGTCTTTCTACCTCTCCCACCTATCCACACTAATGAATAGCAATTGGGCGACAGAAAACCCTGAAGCGCTGGAGTAAAAGTGGTATTAAGAGGAGGACAGCAGAGTAAAGGGCCTTAAAATAGGATAAACGACCGGTAAAAACTAAAGCCAACACACACACTTGCCCTTTAACACACACCGCGACGAACCTGGGCCTAGACAGCACTGTATGCAAGTGTGTTTGCTCTGCAGGCAGGCAGTGTTGTGATATAGAAATGTAACAGCTCCATATATCAGCACGGTGGGGACCTATGGAGGATAAACGACCTGCGAGCAGTACCTGGACAGTGTGTGTAATACACAGATAAATAACTGGGAGTCATATGATGACACACAGACTCCCGGAGAGAGAGCATGTAAACCCGCCGCGCAAACACAAGCCGATAAAAGAAACCTTGTTTATAAGAGTTTTGTTTGTCTGAATCCCCCGGGAACGACAGTCGTTTGGGAGGGTAATGACTTAGGAAAACTGAAATGTACTGGAACATAAATTAATCAAAATGTGAGACCTGCATTCACGCACACTGCGAGTGCTCGGCGCCATCTATTTTTTTTTTTTGCAGTTTATACCCCGCTGTTGGCACACAACAAAGAAGTTCCAGCTATTACACACAGTGAACAGAGCATAATTCTGCATCGATGTTTCCGCTCGCTGCTCCCGTTGAAGGCAGGCTGGTCAGATCACAAGCCGGTGGCTGGGTTGAACCAGTTATTACTGTCAAGGTGACAAAGATCACATTTTGTGAGAGAGCGATAATCGACTGGTGTTTAGAAAACACTCCACGTACAGTCCCTGTGATGCCAAACGCACAAATTTCAATAACATTTAATTTCCTCCTCCAAGATAAGAGCTTTTGTCTGTGCGAGACTATTTTATTCTATCTCTGCCCTAAGCTGACAGTTAAACGGACAGGGGGATGGTGGAGCGGGGCTGTGCCTCGCATGGCAATGCAAAGCTATTGTCTAAACTCTCCCCCCGCTCCCATTTTACACTGAAGTGCACCCTTCAACCTGGAATCAGGGCTCGGCCGTGAAGGGTTGAGTGACAGGTGACGTAGTTGAAAATCATTGAGGACCCTTTAAGGAGAGCAGGGGTTAACAAGAGGGCCACAGATATACAGGAAGACCCCCGGCAGGAGCTGCACTGTGGTCACAGATCAACGCAGCGGCTCTCGCACAAACGCATGTAAACACACGCGTCTGAGAGCCGACGCTGTCTGACTTAACGGCTTGGAGCGGTGTATATCATGCATACAGATTTCCGTTTCTCGGAGCAATAATTAATGAGTTAAATCAATAATGTCATTCCCTTTAAAAAAAAAATAAAAAAAATGACACCTCTTGGCTCAATAGCCAGTGATCGGAGATGTGTGGAGAAAATGAGAAAAGAGGAAGTGGAATGATTAGAGAGGATTTTACACCCCGGGACTGGTTGGACAGCACTAGATGTACAAACACACAGAGACACACTGTTCTTTAACAGATTGACAAAGCTCTAACGTCCGCAGCAGACGATAAGAGGAAAGGAGCGTCAGAGAAGAGGGGGGGGGGGGAGCAGAGGAAGTGATTACAGGAAAAGAGATGTCTAGATAAGATGACAGACGGATGAATGGAGAGGCAGTCTGTGGACATAAAGGAGGAGCTGAGACATGCACATGAGCAGACAAAAGACAAACGCAAACACACGCAATTCTGTGAAGTCCTGACAGTCCTCTCCTCACTACGACTGTTATTTAATGTCAAACAAAGGAAGCGGAGGAGACTTGAACAGTCCAGGAGAACCGGCCAGTGCAGATAACATCACTCAGAACCTGGACTGCTGATGAAGGCACACAGTCCGGTCGGATTACTTCACCATGCAGGAAGGAAATCTATAAACGTATATATATAGCTGCGTAATGATTCAATATCATCTTTTATCAACCTTGAATGGAATGTTAATGGTATCTGTAGAAGCATTAAAAATAAATGCAATATAGATAGTATTTTATTATTTATGTATAGTGTTTTATGTGTGTGCAGCACACAAAATACACACACACTATGCAATAATGATAAAATGCTATGAAATATACATGCACGTTTTAATCCCAACTCGTCACATACCGCCCCTTGCTGTCACTTTATGTTTAGGCAACAAAACCACTATAGTTAGGTTTAGAAAAGAACTACATTGGGCATATAACTACTATGTTTGTACAGTGAAAATGACGCCGAACGTTTTGAACACGGGACACAAACGAACAGCTGATTGTAATTTGACACAAACAGCGGTCTCCTGGATGAAAGCTGTGTTTATCGGACCCGTCCACCTCAACCTCCCGCCCGCCCGATGTGTCTCTTTTCATTCTTTATATTACATCACCACACACCAACGCACTTTCTCTGAGCGTTTACTGTTGCCGCGGATGGGAAAGCCTCGGTATTTGACGCTCTGGGAATGGGAACGGGCTGGAATATACGATGATATAGCATATTAGGTTTGCCCCCTCTTAGTCTATTAGTCCACTAATCGTTTGTTTTGGTCTTAGTCGACTAAGATTCCTGTCGTCGTTTAGATGGTTTTTTTTATGCTTTTTTTTCATGCTGAATGACTTATTTCCAAGAAACTTATGAGCATATTTCTGGAAAACACAAGATTTAAAGTGGTCCTTCGGTGTGATTCTTAATGGAGAAATTCAGTTTTACAGATCTGTCGATTAAACAACTAATTGACAAAATCAATATGAGCGTTCGTCGACTAAGAATTTGTTTGGTCGAGGACGGCCCTACTATCGCTTATCAACATTCAGTTGAATGTTAATGGTATATGTATAAGTATGAATAATAAATGCAATATGCATAGTATTATATTATTTATCATACTATAAGTATAGTGTTTTGCGTGTGTGCAGTACACAAAATACACACTATACAATGATACAATGCTAAATATATGCAATAGAAATGGAATATACCGTGATATAGCAGATAATATAAAATTCAACTCAAATCCAAACTAAAGACCTTCCTGTTTGTATGTATGTGTATTTTTATGTGTATTTATGTATGGGTTGATGTCTCACATTTTTGCTCTTTTGTGTTGATTTGTTTTTATGTAAAGCACTCTGAACTGCTTTTGTATAATATGGTGCTATAAAAATAAAATGGAATTGAATATAATATAATATAAAAAGGCATTAATAGAGAGTTCATTCCATTTGGCATTGATTCATTTAGATGTAATTTTGCCTTCCTTCTTCATACGGTGACAGACTTAAGAAAATATTCGTATAAATATTATGACAGTGTTTTCAGCCATTTCGCCCTAAATACATAAACAATGGTAATGACTACACAGGCTGATTTAATCAGAATAGCATGGGTCATGATATAATTAAATTCTGATGCGATTTCGAGACTTCTTACGGAGGAAAAATAAACAGAGAGCAGCACAAACGCGAGTTGTTCAACAGCACTCAGAAAACATTTTGAGATAAACTCCCACACAGGAAAAAAAACAACATCCATTTGCATTCAGATCTCCGTGCTGTCAGGCAGGCAAACATCTGCACAGCAGTTACATGCACAGATGAACGTGAACACAATCATCCTCGATTTACTTTGGACTTTAGCAGTCCCCAGAAGACCATCTCCGGCCCCAAAGACCAAATATTTGCAGACTTATTTTAGTTTTTTTTTTATCTCCATATTCATCTCTCATTCTGTATGTTTATATCGGAGGGGTTATGCAGACGTGCATGTGCCAGTGCGTGCGCGTGCTTTGTACGAGCTGCCTGTTGAGACGGTGAATTAAACAGCAAGTGCATTTGATCTGCAAAGCACTCCGGGGCAAATACGCACAAAATGAGACAAACACGCACACACGCACAGAGGGCTTGCATACAGCATCAAAATCATTTCCGTCACAGAATCTATTCTTAGGAGCAGCAACAAACCATTCTTTCCCTGATATAAATCTCTTTTGTTCATTCCCACACAGTCACGCATACACACACACACACACACACACACACACACACACACACACAAAGACACGTGCACACTTGGCTCAAAGCTACACTCCCTGGTGGTCATAATGCATTCACATAATGTTCTTTGTTTTCCATTTTCTGGAACAGGATTTGTTCCAGGTAAGTCACAGCATGAAGACCTTTTGGGGGCTTATTTAACTCACAAACATGCATGCACCCGCGCTGTAACTTCCATCTGGTGATGGCGGGCGTTTGTGCAGGTGTGTCGAGGTCAGCGGCGTTCAAAGCTTCTTTCCCTCTCTCCCTCACACACACACACACACACACACAATCTGATGTGAGAAGCTAAATCAACACAGCTGCAACAACTCAGCCCTCATCATCCTCCTCCCTTCACTCGGCCGTCTTCCACTCCATCTTTAATCAGGCGTCTACTCCCTTTTCTCTTTTCTGATGTCTGCCCTTTTCGCTCTCTCCGTCCTCCCAGACTCCTCCCTCTCCTTTCTTCTCTCTTTCCACTTTTATTCAATCTTGCATTAGTCACTGTTAAATTTATATGCCGGCTAGCTCTCTGTAGCTCTTTTGCCAATACGCAAGGCCTCAGATCTCACATCCTCCACCCTTCACTTTACTCTGCTCACACCATCACGCCCTCTTTGCCCTCCCTCCACACTACCTCCATCCCTCCCCCCCCTGCCCTTTTCTGCCCTCCCAGCAGTCGGCCCGAGCTTGTGCATACCCCGGGGGAGACGTGCCTCATACACGCCCAACAATGCACTGTAACCACCCATCTACCTCCAGCCCTGTCAGCACGGGACAGGAAGAGTAAACGCCCAGAGGCCTCCAGGGGAAACAGGAGCATCCACTTCCTCCTGTCAGTCTTCCTGGGTGTGTATTTATATATATATGTGTGTGTGTGTGTGTGTGTGTGTGTGTGTGTGTGTGTGTGTGTGTGAGCGTGGCAGACACACATCTGAACTAAAATGAATGACCAGAAGCCAGAAGATCGGATGTTATCGTTTACCGCTTGAGGAAGAGGAATGATACGTTTTCCAATTTCCTGTGATTATGTACAAATGTAACTTCCTCTGCACTTTGCTTTCACCTTGCTCAATATGATAACAATACTCTGTTGGATCGAAGAAATGCATTTGCCTGTCTGGTGCTTTTAACAGCAGCCTCTCGTTTAAAAAAAATGTGTTCATTATTTTTGACAGGAAGGTCCTTGGGACATTTTTGTTGAAATTGGTGTTGTCAATCAAACGAGCTCGCCATTCCATGACACTGATTTTTTTTGTTTATATTAAAAGGTGGGGAAGAACTATTATTTTAATGTGCATTTCATTAATATTTTAGGTAATACGGTAACGTCTGTTTCCAGAGTAAACACCGGATGAGTGGTTGTTGCCTGACGCGGCTTCCTTCCCGGAATCCACCCAAAAAAAAACCTTAAACAGTAACTAAACTAAGAGACTGCAGATTAGAGCAGACGTCATATTCTTCTCACAACAAAAACAGAAATACCAACGGCACAATAACTTGTGCCACTGAAAAATACATCATCTAACTTTCACAAACAACCATAGTCAGAAACTAAATTGGTCTCTTACTGACTCCCAAATTGTCAACAAGCCCCAATTTGTCACAGACTGGCTCAGGCAGTGTGAAATTAAGAACTCCATACACGCTTTTAAAAAAAAAAAAAATTGATTTCAACTTCATTTTAATATGACAACAGAGTGTGAAAGTGAGCGATATCAACACGGAAAGCAATAAATGGGTGTGTGGAATACTGCAGTCAGAAAGTATTAGGACTATAGACTGTATATGATTAGGACAGTGACGCAATGTCCAAATTTACACGTTGTACAATGACTATGAGGTTTAAATACTGATATCTTTGATTTGAGGGTGTTTATATCCACATCAGATGAACAATGCAGGTACTGTGGCGATTTTTTAGCCATGCTGGTCCACTTTGATCCAGACTGAAATATCTCAACAAATACTGGAAGGATTGGCATGAAATCTTGTACAGAGATTCATGGTCCCCAGAGGATGATTCCTACTGACGCTGATGATCCCCTGAGTTTTCTTCTAGCGCTACCGTGAGGTTTACATTTGGTTTTGAGTGAAATGTCTCAACAAGGAATTGCAAAATATATACATATATATAGAGAGAGATTTTTGGGGGCATTTCTACCTTTATTTCAATTGTCGCCAGAGAGCGGGGCAGGAAGTGTGGGGGAGAGAGAGGGGTATGACATTAGACTGTATATAAGAAGTGGACGTAGTCACCATGACGTCACCCGTTGGTTTGTGGACTGCTGTTTTGAAGCCACGAGTTTTTGCATTTTGGCCGTCGCCATGTTGTTTTTTTGCAACCAGAAGTGACACGAGAGGATGGAGCTAAGTACAACCGAACGCCAAATAAGACGTTTTTAAGCGACCAAAATTTTAGAATTAACTTTCATGGACTGAAAGGGTTAAATTTCTACGACGAAAACACGGACAACTCCCAGACCGGACAACGCCGTGGTAGCGACCTGCCAATCACAAGGTAGCCACGCCCTAAAGCATACCCTGCTTTATGGTCTATTTGACTCTAAATGGGACCATAATTTACTAAATGAACATCATGCTGTATTGAAGTAGACTTGAAACTAGCGATTGAGTCCATAAACTCATGTTTACAATGTTTACTGAGGTAATAAATCTAGTGAGAAGTAGGGTCCTTTTCTCATAGACTTCTATACAATCAGACTTCTTTTTGCAACCAGAGGAGTCGCCCCCTGCTGGATATTAGAAAGAGGGCAAGTTTAAGGCACTTCCGAACTGGCTTCACTTCTCAGAAGCGGAGGTTGCCGCGTCGAAAAGTGGATATTGCGCTTATGCGCCTTAACCCCTTGTAATAATTTTGGTGACCCCTACACTTTTCATCTATCACCATCGTCAGGTCAAGATTAGTTTGGTATTTGGTCATAAACCAAACTAATTGCATTCCTATCAGACTGAGCTGTACTTTGTTTGTAGTGCTAATAAGCAAATTAAAAAGAAAATGGTAAACTAGACTCTTGTGTACTGTATAACAATACAGTACAGAGGGAAAGAAAGCGATTGGACAAGTTAACAAACACAGACTTTGAAAAAGTTGTCTAAGCCCGCAGACATCAGCAGACACTTGTTATCTCTCCTTGTGAAGTACCGACAGGCCTAAACTAGCCTTCTTCAGTCTCGTCTTCAGCAAATGAAACATGCTTGGACAGAGGTCAGATGACTGACTTGGCCAGAGAAGGACATTCCACAGTTTGGCCATAAATCTCCTTAATTACCTCGTCTCTCAATGCTCAGGATCATAGTCCTAAAAACATGAGGAGTATGTACAGCACTAAGAGCCACTATGAGTCAAATCCAACAGAGCCAAAATAATGAGAAACATATCGCTGTCAGTTAAAAGATGAGCCACTTACAAGACAGTGTTTGATACAAATATTCCAGTAACAAGACGCACACAGCTGGAGATCTCATGATTCACCGCAGGCAACAGTAATAGAATAGCCAGTCGCTCTAAAGCCAAGAAAAATATGCAAGAACCTACTTAAATAATTGAGGGCAGAGGCGGACACTCGCTTTTAATCCCTGTGAAGGCCCCGGTCACCACATCCATCACTCAGATAGCCGTGCTGGAGTCCGGCCCATTCATCACTCACTCTGGGATTTATTAGTTAGGTCTGGAGCCGGAGGGTGAGAGGTTAAATGAGGAGCCTTGTGTAAGCAGTTATCAGCAGGGAGAGACCCAAAGTGGGTCTGTGTGCTAATCCACACACACACACACACACACACACACACACACACACACACACACACACACCATCAGATGTTTAATCAACACTGCGGCTGTAGCTGCCAGAGCTGGAAGTTAAATATACAGCCATATACAAACATGCATGTGTGAAACAGTGCACACACATACCAAACAATCTGATAACACTTCAGCTTATAAAAAACACTTTCCCACACAAACATCCTGTGAAAATGTGAAATGTCTGCAGCCCAGCAACACATGAACAACATGAGCGTACTTCTTTAGTACACTATATGACCAAAGAACACACTCACATGCTCATTCTCCGTCTAATATGCGCCTACGCACACACACACATACACAGCTTGGTCTAAACAGGGCCACTACCAGCTAGCCGGATTGCCCAGGGGCACCTCACCATGTCTCATCACTGTAAGCTAATGTTGAACACGGCGGTAGCACTCGGCGTAGCTGCTGTCACTTTGGCTTCAGATCCAGGTTATTTGCTCGAAGCTCAAATAGGCCAGGTTCTGCGTTACGGGGTCACCGCTTTCACATGAGGTGCGTGCTTTCAGAGTGACAAACGCAGACCAAAAATGTAAGTGTTGCACAGGCTTTTATTTCTAGCTGCAGCTTAAAAGCCTTTCTGCTGTGCTCAAGTCTTTTTACATTCAGCTAGAAAAACCAAAGGAGTCAGAGAGTGTGTCTGTGTGTGAGTGCGTGGAGTGTGTGCGTAAGTGCTCTCTATCTCGCCAGCCTCAAATCCAAAGCAATTAGAGAGGCCAGATGGTGGGCTGGACTCACAGTAAATAGCTGTGCATTGACAGAAGAAGCCTGCAACAAAAATGAACCGTGACAAGGAGCCAGGATGACACGCAGATACATGGCGGCATCAAAGCACCAGGCAAAACAGCGAGGACGAGCTGCCATAACCGCCATAAACCAACTGTCACAGTCGTGGGGGGATGTTAACAGCACAACTTGTATCGTTTGATGGCAACACAGAGAGGGTACTTGTATGCAAAAAAAACAAATAAGGCAGGTGCACATGCACGCTTGAACACACGCATTTACTCCCATGCCAGAACATTATATATACACAAACCTGTAAACACACACACAGACGGACAACCCTCTACGTGTCCTTCTGTTAAAATTTGACCAAACCAGTTTGGTTTAGTCAGAGTTCAAACAATGCAGCCTTTGAGAGGCGCTCCATTCACCGAGTTTCAGCTTGGCCTGCACATTCCCCAACTGAAAACACAAACTGCCTCCCTCCAGGAAAACCACCGAAGCTCCAGCACCACATTCCTCAACTCTATCCTTTTCTCTGTGTGTGTGAAGTCTGAGAGGTGTTGGGGCTCCACTGAATATAATGATTATATACAGTATCTTGAAGTAAGTGCGCTTTGTATTGCCACTCTTCATACTCCGCATGCTCAGGTGAGAAATGTGCCCTACAGCGGTCTCCTACATACCGGTTACCAAGGCAGCAAGTTCACTTCAGCCAACCAGGGACACATATAGGAAGGAGTCAGAGAGACTGAGAGGAGGTGGAGCTTCAGTACAGGACAATTGTAATCCACAAAATGGCTTCTCCTATTCCGGTACTTTTCCCCATAAGCCTGTTATCACACCTCTGTTGACACACACACACACACACACACAGATTTATCGAAACTGAAACGAGACAAATAGCCAGACCAGGAAATGAGAGTGGAAAAAACAAACAAATGGGGGGGGGTGTGGAGTGTCTGGAGTGTGAAGGATGGGTGACAAGAGACAGAGAGGCCACTTCATATCCCGATCAATTAATCTATAAATCTAATCAGTGAGAATCAATTCTATTCAATCTGGCTCCTCAGTCACCCAAGCTGGTGTTAAAGAGACAGAAGGAAGAAGAGGAGAAACAGACACCACACGCAGCACAACACTGGAACATTTTCAAAAATCAAGAAATCTTTAATTGCAACCAAATACGAAAAAAAAAAAAATATATAGAAAGACACGACAAAATGGTGACAACGATTCTAATTCAGTTTTTTTTCTTCTCCAAAAGACCAAAAATAAATGTGAAATAAAAAAATACAAAAAGATAAAACAACGTTTACACAGAGCAGTCGATAATAAAAAGCACATTTTGGGGGGTAAGACTGTTTTCTCATGTGTGTACAGTTCATTTGTATAGACGAAGCACATTTTGCCAGTTTTGGCAGCAATCACAGCGCGGCAGTCAAGAATAAAGCACTCAGAAAACATAAATTATAAAGCACTGCAAAATAACAGAAAAGAGGGGAAACTGTAATAGGGGAAAATAAATCCTTCATGCTTGCTGTCACTGAGAGAAATACACAAACGTGACACCATAAATTAGTAATATCTTTTTCTCTGCTACATATTTATATATTTATACTATGTACACAGGGAAGTTTTCTCTCTTTTTTTTCTTCTTCTTGTATGCGAGTGAGATGGGAGATGTTAAGGCTTTGATTAGTCATCAAATGTTTGGAGCCAAAGAAATAGCAACAGTGTGCGGCTTTCTGGGAGAAAAAAACAAGAAAAATATTTATTTGACTACCTAACCTTGTGCTAGACCCGGGCCAGGATCGTGGATTCCTCTAAAAGCGTTTTGTCTGACAAGCCTTACATGGGTGCTGAGGTGGGTGGCAACGGTGTGTGTGTCTGTGGAGGCGGCGGTGGCGGTGGCGGAGGTGGTTGAAGTGAGAGAAACAACATTTTGGAGATGAGTGGGAAGTTGCGACGCTCTAAAAGCATTCGAAGGGATCCGGGAGGGGAGAGCAGGTCAACGCCGTGGCATTTTTATGAAAGCTATATCCCCCCGTGTGGAACAAAAAGCGGAACGGACAAACGGTTTCCTAAAAAGCCAGTTTCTCTGACACTGGGTGAAAGGTGTGTGTGTGTTTTTGTGTGTGTGTTCCTGAATGTGTAGTTGTCTCTGTTCTACATGGTCGCTGACTCGGGATCAGGTCTGGGTAATAGAAAGCAGTGGAGCAGGGGGGGGGACACATCATGGTGCGGCTCTTTCCACAGGAACAGGACACAGTATATGTCCTGACAGAGCCACCGAGCAAAGAAGAGGAGAAAGAACGAAGTGTTTGTGTGCAGCTATGCGAGCGCGTTTGTGTGGGCTCGTGTCAGGAGATGGCAGAGTTGTCAGGTATGAGGTGTCTTCTGCACAGTTTGGCTGTGGGAGTGAGCATAATGAGAGTGACTGAGGGGTGTTTGTGAGTGGGCGAATGTTTCTCTGCATCCTGCGTATATGTACAGTATGTGTGCGCGCGAGTCGAGTCTTTCGAAATGCACAATAATATCTTCAGTTTGCCGGTTGTCCGCAGTGACAAAGGGTGGCTACTCAGGTTACAGCCCCAATGGCAGTGAGAGATGTCCCGAAGCCCCCGAGCGTCACGAAAACACACACCAACACGCTACTATATACACACACACACACACACAGACAGAGCTGACTCAACATAGACATCACCTGTGTGGTTACAGTCTACCTGATAAATTATGAGCATTGTGGGTATTTTTGCATTGTGCAGGGTGTCTGTCAAGGAGAAGGAGAAGCCAGTTGTGCAAAAAAAATACTGTGTGCTTATTATGTGGAAATGCAGGCGATGATAACTTTTTTTTTTTCACCGATACAAATTGAGTCTTTATCACTTTAGGCAAACTCAGCTCAGGCAGTTCGGTATGTTTTAACAACCGTACCGCCGAGGTATTCGTTGGATTAAAAATTACATTCCGAATGCCCTCTGAGACATTTGAACTTAGCCGACCCCACAACGCCTTCCTCCTTTACTTCCACAACACCGGCAAACACTGGCTCCATCGATCTGGTATTTACATTGTCATAAATATCCACATTTTCACAAGAAAAATAAAGATGCTTACATATATAGTACACAGATACCTCACACCAAAATGTACACACAACAAGTTTTGTCCCTTATCGCTATTTTGACCCCAAAAAAAACCCCAAGTATTACACTCATGTTTCCTCTTTGTAGCGGTGACACACACAAGTGCAAAAATAAGTAAATAGTTTGTATTTTGAGTGGTTGTGACAAATCAGCTGCGTTCAGTAAATTTACTGTACCCCGGGTTGACAGGAGCTGCATTTTATGTAGAAGCTAAGGCCATTAGACGATAATCCCATTGAACACACTGGCTTACAATATGCTCTAACACTGAAAGCCGTCTCTCTGTTTTCATCATCTGCCTCCTGTGTCTCTCCCCTGTGTCTTTTTCTCCTGTTCTCTCTCTCCGCCTCTCTAAAAGGTTAACAGCCATCACAAAGGCAAACTAGGGCTGTCTCGCCCTATACACATACTCGTACTGTATGTGAGTGTTTCTCACCTCTGTAGCTCAAGGTTAAAAACGGCTATGATAGGAAAACGCAGGCAAGCGCAGTCATCCTTGCTCTTGGCAATGGGTCACCCTGCGTTTGACCTCATGACCCCTGCAGCAAACTGCAACCCAGATCTTTCGCTGGGCCTTACAGCGGGGCAGTACAGTCATGGAGAGCTGCACTCACCAGATTCCCGGTGGGTCAAAGGGGGGAGCTGATTAGATGGCCAGGAAAAGCACAATTAGAGGAGCTACAGCGGGGCGTCTCTCCAAGATTGTCCATCACAGTCATCCAGTGGCTACGTAGACAACGGTGACGCGTGCACATCGAGCCTCGAAGGCCGCAGCGGGCAGTAGTAATATTTGCCCGAGCGAGCCTCCGGTGGCTCGTTAGAAGGATAAATTAACAGTCAGGAGACAATCAGCCCTGAAGCTGCATCATAAAGGGCCATTTCACTGCTTGTTGCCTGTTCGTCAATATGACTCCCAGAGCTTCGCCGCGGACGCGAACCTTTTATGTCTCCCGATCAATTCACTGCATTTGACAACGTCCGCTAATGGAAAGAAATATCACATGATCGGATTGGAAATCGATCTAGCCTAACGCGGTCGTGCTTTGGGGGCCGGGGTTCTGTTGCATCCGGCCATTCACTTAAGTGTGGGAGGAGATCGCGGCGTCCACGCGGTGGAGTGAACATGGCCACTCCAGGTGGATCAGTCTGTCCCGGACTGTCAGGGCAGGCTGGGGCTGGAATAGAGTAAGTGGGGCGTTTGACACATCGGGAGCAGTAAAATACTCCACTGCTCTCTGTGGCCCTGACCTCGACGCCACCGGATAAATCATGACCTCCCCATAAACACTGGGAGAGAGGGATGGAGAGAGAGAGAGAGAGAGAGAGAGAAAGAGAGACGGAGGAATGACAGAGAGATAGAGGTGGGAGGGGGAGGAATCGCCACGTCATAAACGATAAGTGGCGGCAATCTGTTGGTCCCAGCTAAGCGAGCGACTTCACGGCTCATTACCAATCAAGCTCCTCCTGTCAGGAGCGCTCTGAGGAGACGGGGATGAGGAGGAAGAGGAAAAGAAGAGACGCGCTCCTCTCCAGTCCTCCTGCATCCCTCTCTCCATCCCTTGACCCTGTCGGATTGACTACACCTCACTCCCTCATCTCTTGTTTACCGTCTCTTACCTCCAGGCACAGTACAAAAGTTTGCATGCGAATACCTTGTTAAGAACTTAGCTCAAAACTCTCTGCAAACTTGCTTTGTTGAATTCAGCTGCTCTCGTATTTGTGCAGCACGACGACCTAATGTTCTTTTTAAAATGTTTTTAAATTCAAGCGCGTCTACCGTCGCCGATGGTTTGCAGAGAAGTTTGAGGGGAAGGTAGAGAGAGCGGGAATGAAAGCTTGCCAGTAGACTTGAGCAAATACTTTGTAATTCACCTGATGGCTACTGTCTATACCTTCAAAAACCTTCCTCCCAACCCATCACTAGCTACTAACTACCCAGCGGCTGTCACAGCACAACGCATTACCAAAACAAAAGGTTTCCTGCAGGAGAATAGCGGGGCGAGGCAACGCGCAACTGCTTGACAACCCCTTCCACTTCTGCAGTTTTGGTGAAGATAAGAGTGAATATGCAAGTGAGTTGCCTCCTCTATAGCCAAGCTTGTATCATGATTCCATTATCCTACTCCCACACTACACGGTTTCTCTCTTCTAGTCTGTCTGTCAAGAGTCCTTGTCAAGGTCCCAGTGATAGCGATAGCATGAGCAGAAGCAGTGGGAGACAAGTTGTTTCTTTTTCTCTGTTTGATTTGCAGTTCTTAGGGACCAGATAACAGCGACGCTCCTTTCAGAATATCCCTCCTGTTCATTCAGTCCATTCTGGGGCTGCACTGTGATTAATAATAAGCTATGTTTAAAATCAATTTTCAAAAATAAAAGCGGTATCATTTTCTCTTCTCTATCAGGGACGAGACCCCGGAGCCACAAAAAATCCTCGGGAGGATCCCTCCTTTTTCTTCTCCTCCTCCTTTCCTCTTCTCCTTCTCTATACGTAAACGGCAGTCCGCGAGATGACGGAGCCATCCCGCTGGGACTCCATGTCATCATCCATGTAATCTCCGATCATATCGTCCTGGTCATGCGGCGGGCGAAGCTGCAGGATGGGGGCCCCTCCAGTGAAGTGGTCATACCTCTCCTCCTCCTCCAGGTCATCAAACTTCCTCCTTTCCGCGTCATCTAACTCGTTGCTCAGCAGGATATCTTGGGCGGTGGGCGTAGTGGCGGCGACTTCCGGCCGGCCCCCGACGGTGAGCGGCTGGTGGTGGTTGTTTTTCTCCCCGATGCCCTGGTGGGGCGAGCTCTCGTTGTAAACGTAGATGGGGCCGTTGTTGTTGCCGCCCCCGACGCCGCCGCCGCCCGCGCCTCCGCCCGTGCCGTTCTTGCTGGCCTTCTTGCCGCCGCCGAATATGCGCGTCTTCATGTCGCTGCCGCCGTTGGCGCGGTAACCCTGCTGTTGCCTGCGGCTACGGGTGACAAGCACGGCGATGAGAGCGGCGACCAAAAGGAGGGCCAGCAGGGAGCCAATCACAGCTCCCGCCACCACGCCGGCATTGGATGGGTTCACTGAGGGCTCTGTAGGAGGGAGGAGAGGCAGGGAGGGAGAGAAGAGGAAGAAAGGAATATGGTTGAGAAAAAGAGACCAGTGTGAAACATGGAGAGAGGAGGAGAGGGAAAGTAGAGACGGCATCAAGAGGAGAGGGAAGAAAAGGGTAATGTTGAGGAAAAACGAGAAAGGTAGGAGTTGGAAGGTGTCAGTGGTGTTAGTCTGAATTGTATTCAGTGAAATGTGTTAGAGTGCTGAGGCGTCAGTACAGTCGTGTGTGTGTGTGTGTGTGTGTGTGTGCTGAGCCTCTTCCTACACTGACATTTCCTCCTCTCCCTCAGAGCTGCTCCTGTCCCCATTCCCACAGCCACGTCACAACAACGTCGAAGCCACGTCTCCCCCTGTGTTGCCCTTCAACGGCCAGGGTCTGTCCAAGGCTCGCCACAAATCACAACGCAAGGCAGGGCGGGAGGGGGGGGGGGGGGAAGTGCAAGCCACATACACACACTTTCTGAAGGAGCGGGGGGGCGGCGCGTGCAGGGGCAGAACAGGTGGAGGCCATGCGGCGGAGGAGGATAATGATGGATGGTAGGAGTGGAGGTTGGATATTAGATGAAGAAGAGGAGGAGGAGGAGGTGGCGGAGTGAGTGAGTGACAAAGTGACACAGCGGAGTGACAACTCTTCCTGGAAGCCATGAGCACAGGGCAGGGGGACAGTTTGGCGCCCCTCTCCGCAAAAAGGCACCGCTCGAGTGCACGTCAGTCCTTAGACGTGTGTCCATTTTTATTCCAGCACTTTTATTTTAGTCACAACTGCCATGTTACACACACACGTACGCGTGAAAAGAAGCCATTTTGAATTAAAGATGACCTGATATGCTCCTTTTCAGGTGCGTACTTGTATTTTGGGTTTCTACGAGATCATGTTTAGATGCCCCCCCCCCCCCTTTGAAAAGCCCAATCTGCTCTGATTGGTCAGCTGGACCACTCTGTTGTGATTGTTCAACCGAAACAAACTTTTCGGTCTCCGCTCTAACTAGCTTTGTTTGAGGGCGTGGTCAGACTAGCCACTAGACAGGATTTATGCAAATCGTTACTTGGTGACATCACCACGTTACGGAAGAAAAGGCGGGACTTCATGCGAGGCGTTTCAGGCAGTTCGGGAGCAGTGTTTCTTTTGGCGTGGACTTTGGGCTTTGTAACTTTGCAGACCTTTTACATGCACAAAAAAAAACTCTATAACACACTAAAGGAAAGGGAAGAAGCACAAAAGCATAATAGGTCCTCTTTAAACAAAGGCTTCCTTAGAGTGCAGACTGGCTAAGGAGGGTATAAGTAAACTGGGGCTCCACAATCTAATACACAGTATTTCTGTTTGTGTATCAAAACTCCAGGGAGAGGTACAGTAGTCGTGTCTAAATCAGGGTTGTGAAGACGTCCCATATGACTTGTCAGCCATATAGTGCTCCTTCTCTGCACTCACGCTTCCCACTCCCTCGACATCCCTCTGCAGTGATATTAGTACAATATTTCAAAGCAGTTATTTGAAGAGCAAAAAGATACAACTGCTTTTGCAGGGAAGGAAAACACCAGTTGGATATTTTTTTCGATTTACTGTGGCAATAACACACCTAAGTTTCAGCACTACCACCAAAACGATACTGCTCTTGATTCCTTGCTTTGAGGAATATCAACATGTTTTCCTAGAAGAGCCGTTTCTTCCATTTAACAAAATCAGCTTATTTAAATGCATCAGTTACGTTTGCAGCCCTACAGCCTGAAGTGTAAAATCAGCAAAATTATGATTTAATTTAGGGAATATCTGATCAAAATTAAGTAAACCACATGAAGAATCTGAGAAGCGTTCACTGCCAGCTCTCATTTCACATACATCGCACATTTCAGTCAGTACTCAAAAAGTATTGAGATTTGATAGCAGGCCTACTTTAAGTAGTTAAGACACTAGTGGCGAGTAAAGCCTTTAGGAGAACCACGACTGTTACAGCTTTGCTCAGGCTTTTTGAGGCCATGAGTTCAGAGCTCTAAGTGCTTTCTGGGAGTGTGACAACTCCCTGTGACCGTTTCCCCCGTGTGGTCATCATCTATAACTCAGCGGGCAGGAAGTATGGCGCTAACACTGCCTGAGTTACCCGTCAGCCCCAGTCCACTTTGAACAAAAATGTTCTCCAAATGACGCAGGTTGTTTTAAAAGGAGTTATGTACAAGTAATAACTTGTATAGGATTTCTATGGACTCCTATGATGGATATACAGCTTAGACTTTATTCCAAAAGCTGTTTTTGCAACAACGTGCCTCCCTTCGGAGCTTTAAAACCTACCATTAGCAGAAGGGAATATTGATGCCTGAATGTATATTATTCCCACTTTCACAGGGTTCAAAGAATTCAAGTCTGAAGCTTATGATGTATTTTGTATGAATCCACGTATTTCTATTTAACTTACTTGTTTATTCCATTTGGATCATTTTGGATGTCCCAGACGCAATAAACAGAATTATTTCATTTTACTCATTCGATCCCTAAAGATGGCACTCTTCTAGCAGAGACATTATCTTATGGAACAAAGTCTGTCATTCTAAAGTGGCCCTGCTTCCTTCAGGTTTGAGCTACACAATAAAACAAAATATGTTAATTTTAGTCCCTGGTTGAAGGTGATCAAGAACCCTTGGCTAAGCTGAGCATCCTGTCTGTTGCTCTGGCTTTCCTTTCCACTCTCTGCACTTTTCACCAGCAGAGGATTAACCAGTCGTCGCCGCTGTCGAAATCCCTGCCTAAATTTGAAAGCAGCGAATCAGCCCGATTCTTATTGTCGTTCCCATTTGAAATCCATCAGCTCTTGTTAAGTGTACAGAGAGCTGACAGAATTACTCTTGTAACACTGATTCTTGTCAAGAGAGAAAATGGAAGTCGACTGCTGTCTACACCTGTGCTCCGCTCTTCTCTCCCTCTTTATTTCTGCCTCTCCACTTCCCCCTTTCTCCATCTCTGCCTCCACTTCACCAGCTGTCTCCTGCATACACTCTTTTCCTCTAAATCCATTTTCCCTGCCATCTCTCCAGTTAACGTTTGTACTTCTGTCACATGTTACTTTCTCCCTCTGCGCTTCACTTTCAACATATGCCTAGGGAGAAAAATTAATAATTTCATGTGGGTATATTTTCTCTTCCTTTTCTTTCAATTTCTCCCACCAGCCTCCCCAAGCACGCTCCCCTCTCTCTCTCCCCTCCTATTCTCCCCCCCGAGCGGTGCTAAACATTCCTGTTCACACACATGAGAGTGAGAGCTGGCTCTCAGTGTCCACTTGTAACAGGAACACAAGAAATGCATTATCACCTCGGGCTCCGCGGAGCTCCGGCACATGCAACGTGGCAACAATCTCTGTGCAAACTTGGGGGGTTGGATGCTGCCTCACATTGCCATCACATCAAAGGGAATTACGCTAAAATTTAAATGCAAATTCTCCCTAAATTCCTTTCATCCAATTATTTTTAATGCGTCGCTCAAGTCAGTGACTCTCTCAAAAGTCTGTGCTGGTCATTTTAAATCCTTTTGTGGGTGATAATTCATGTTTTATTCTACCCTTCTGGAGACAACACTTAAAAGATTCAAGAGAAAGATGTAAAAGGAACCGCCCCAGGCTCCCAGTACGGGCCCACTACAGACCCAGACACATCCTAACAACGCACCAGTGGAATGTATTTCAGTGGGTGAGGACAGGACATCTTCTAAACACATGCTGCTGGATGAGCCAGCAGAAAATAATGCAATATGCATGCTGTGTGGATAACAGGGGGGTGGAAAAAATAGAAAAACAAACATGCGGAACTACAGTACCCAACCCCTCCCCTCCCAAAAACACACACACACACCATACTGTGGTAGCCAAAAAAACAGCAGGCTTCTTATGAAGTCACGTCCAGCACGACCGTAAGCTCCAAGTGACCGCAAGTAATGAGAGAGATGGAGCAGAAGTAACGTCTGCTGCAGCCTCCCAAAAACACGCATGGTCACATACACACACACTCACACACACACATTCGCAGACGCCATCATGGTCATCAGTGGTCTGACGCTGGGCTGGGCTGCACCTAGAGCATAGCTTAGCAGTATTCTCTGTCAGCATGTTAACTTATTGAACAGAGCTGTGTGTGTATGTGTGTGTGTGTGCGTGTGTGTGTGTGTGTGTGTGTGTGTGTGTGCGTGTGTGCGTGTGTGTGTGTGTATGTGTGTGTGTGTGCTAATGAGGGGTGGGCAGGGGGCCAGTGGCGGGCTGGAGGGAGACTTGGCTCCATCAGACCTGTTCTCTAGCTGTTTTCGCATGGCCGGAGACACACACTGACAGACACAGACAGATACAGGCAGACACACACACGCGCTCAAACCCAGTGGAGGAAAATGTCCAAGCCCTTTGCTCTTGAACTGCCTTCTTAGATGAGTCTAGAAATGGGAGCGAATGCACCGAATTGAGAGGAAATGTCTTTCCCGTTGAACTGAAGAGCCCCTCGAACCATGTGGGGGGGATTGGATAGGGGACATTTTAACTTTGAGGTTCCTTTGAGGTAACCTTTGAGGTTCAGCTGAGCCACTCCCGTAAGGGACGATTGGGAGGGGGGGGGGGGGGATAAGATGGAGGGAATCTGGGTTAGCCACACAGGAACCCCCGCGAGAGGAGACTGGAATGGAGGGATGGACGGAGGGATGGAGACTACTAAGCTGTGATTAAGGAAGAGCTACTGGTATTTAAGAGTTAAGCTTAAAGAGAGAGGGAGATAGCATGAGCATGAGCAGGAGAGGAAGAGAGAGAGAGAGAGAGAGAATGCTGGGGGCAGGAGTCTCTTCTCCGAGCAGGGAGATCAGCGCCAGACTTGCGGAGGCTGAAAGACAACCTGAGAGAGATAAGGAGGATGAGGAGAGAGCATATGCTAACTGAGAGGATGAGAGATGCAATGAAAAGAGCAAACTGCAGTAAAAGAGATGGCGAGGGAGAGATAAATCGAAAGAAAGGGAGGAGGGGAGAGCACGGTAGGATACTTTTGCTTGTGTGTGAGTAAGCAGCAGGATCGAAGATGAGAGGAGGAGAGGCAAGGAGAAGAGAGGACATCCATCCCTCTCTCTGTCTGCCTCCGGGGGGGCACAGGACAAGACGGAGGGCAGAGGACACGGGCAAACACCCACACAGACACACACGAGTGTGTAGATTTGTGTGTGTCATGCAGCTGTGGGGTAGAGAGGAGCGGGGGGACCTGCTATGTAGCAGGTGCTGGCCATTTCACGCCTGTCGGCCCCTCTTAGCCCTGTTTGTCTACACGCATTCGCATTAGCCTCCACAGGTCTGCACCGCCATCCCATCTGGAGTCATTCCGCATCGTTCTCTCGCTCGGTTTTCGACCATCATCCACTCTTTCACTTCACTCCAACAAATACAATCTCAATCTTTCTGAACACTCCTCGCCATCTCTCTTGGCTTCTACAAACCCTTCCTCACTCCGACACGTGCTGGTTGCCTCAGTCACCTCTTAACTGCCGGCGAAATTTAGCTCACATCTTATCCTCCGCCTCCTCCACCTCTGCCAGTGAGTAAGAGAGGAGTGGGAAGGAGGGAGGAGGTGGTCGGCCAAGAGTGAGCAAGAGGAGATGGAGGAGGGAGATGATAGGGTAAGGAAACTATGGGAAGTTCAACACTGGAAGAGACCAGAGGAACCAGAAAGAAAAAGAAGGAGAGAGGATGAGAAAAAAAGAAAAGAAGAAGAATTACAGTGGAAATGTAGGATAAAAGACAGAGCGAGAAGGGAGCGGATGGTGGAATGAGCAGAGAAGCAGCCAGCAGCTGAAGCAGCAAAGGGTGACTGATCCGCTCTGAGAGGCTTGGAGACAGACAGACACACACGCTAGGCTGAGAGATAGTGGAGGCCAATAGCGGTGGAGATAGGATGCAGTGGCACAAGATTCCCATGGGAGTTTTTAAATGCCGTCAGCATCTGCTCTCTCTCCGTCTATCCCCTCATGCCCCTCGCTCTCTCAACGTGAGGATTGCATGCTGGCACTGATTATTCCCGGTGCACGTTCTCTGGCTTTTTAAGTCTAAAAGCAGCAGCCCTCCATCTTCCTCCCTCCGCTCCCTCCATCGTTGTATCTCCCTTGCTTGTTGCTTGTAATACACAGCAGGAGATGGTGACATCCTTTGTGCTACAGAAGCCAGTTATGCTACTGTGCAGCGGTACAGAATGGCCCCAGAGGAGTGGTGATGCATGCTGTGGCACCATAAGGAGCCGAGGGACTTGAAGAAAGATGGGGGGGTGAGAGAGAAAGACAGAAAAAAAAAAAAAGAAATAGGTAGAGACTGAACAAGAAAAAAAGGAATGAAAATGGGGGCACGAAGTAGCTGGGTTGCTCTTAAAGTGAAGCCACCAGAGAAACACACTTTTTCCCCATTACGGGCAAGGTTTACCCCGACGTCAGCAGAAAATAACTTCCGGTTAAGTGCAGGCAGAAGAGTGGAGGGGAATGTATTTTGTATGAGGTGAAATGCAGGAGTGAACCCTTTGGAGGGGTGCAGCTAACCCTACTGAGGAACAGGGACGGACTGTTTTTCAACGCACCATTCTGGATGGTTTAACTCAGAGACCTGATGGTGGTACAACAAGCTACACTGCGCACACACACAGATGCATACACCTGAAGTCACACACAACATATGACAAATATGAACCAGCAAACACACACACATAGACAGACGGCGTATCAGCGCAAGTGTAGTCTTGGCTAAACCCAAGGCAACGCTGAAATCCACCTCATTTCAAAGTCAACAGTGTCACTGTGAGTGAAATTCATCACTTCCAGCGATTGCAGCCTAATCTTCAATTCACTGACTCTAATGAACACTGCTCATTTGCTTTGCTTTAGTCTCTCCTGTCATTAGCGATGGCCAAGGGTACTGCTGAGAAGCTACTCAAGTAGCTTTTGTGATCATGACTTCAGGGAGCGAACCGCTCCCTCTCTCATTTCTCAACAGCGAAAGGTATCATCTCGTCTATGTGAACCACTCACAACGTGAACTCCCACTAAAAAAACCTTGTGAAAAACCGCTTTGTAAATGCTATGTGATGTACAAAGCCGCTAAACAGACCTTGGGTACCGCCGAGGCATAGAAACTTTGATAATTTAGTTTTATCGAGGGCATGCAAAAGAGACATAGAAAAGTGACATGCATCTTAATAGGACACAGAGAAAAAGAGGTAGGAAAAGTTGAAAAGGGAGAACCCAAAAGCAAATGCATGCACATATTCACTCTATAAAACAGTCACACACACACACACACACATGGACAGAGCAGCTGGACCCTCTAGCCCTACACTACACACCCAAGACAGTCCTCAGCACAGAGAATATGTGTGTGTTCATGTGACATAGGAGGCAGAAGGTGTGTATCCCTGGGGAAAACATGAGAGCATAGCGCACCAGGAAATGTGTAGCAGGTGTGATGAAAGTGCACTTGGTTCCAGTTCATCAGTTCGGATGATATAAATGTTTTCATACACAAGCCAGGGGAAGGTTTAGATGATGAACGGGACCCAAGTGAGCCACAAATGTGTTTTTCCATTTCACTTCTGAAATATTCACTGCTTTATACTGAAGCGTTTACTGTGTCCAATTCATTCGTGTGTTAGGACATTTGTGCGAATTACACTTTGTCTTGGTTTTAACCTACTTAGAGCAGCAAATAGGTGGATTTGTGACGACAGGAGTAATTTTAATTCATCAAATCACAGAGAAGTGCACAAAAAGAACACTTTATTACTTGTTTCTTGTGACAAACACATAGATTGTACTCCAAGCAGGATAATGTATATTTCTAAATGTTATATGACCTATATCTTGAGGACCGTTTATTAGGGGTGGGGGGAAAAAAAAAAATCGATACAGCATAGTATTGCGATATTTTGCGTGGCAACATTGTGTCGATACACGGACGTCAAGTATGAATATTTTATTTTAAAAATCAGCCAGTGGGCCGTCGCATTTTTTTAAATATTTGTAGTGGGCTCAGTCTTAAATCTAGAGTGAAGATATATTGGTATCATATGAAACTAGAGAACCTAAGGAATCGATTAGTGCCAACCAATCATGTTACCTTGTAAGAACGCTAAATAATGCTCCAAAGTTATGCTAAATTTTGGCGAGGAAAAACTGGCATGGCCATTTTCAAAGGGGTCCCTTGACCTCTGACCTCGAGATATGTTAATGAAAACTCTGAGATGAACAGAGTGACAACTGTATCTTATTAGATAAAGCAGATGTTGACAAACTGAGTAATTAGCAGATGAAAAAAGGTAATAAATCACAATATATCTTATCGCAATACTCAGCATATCGCAAAATGTTTAAAAACGCAATAAAACGGTATCGTGAGTTAAGTATCGTGATAGCATCGTATCATGTGGCCTCTGGTGAGACCCACCCCTACCGTGTATACACATGCTATGTATTTATACTTTTTTGTGTCCATGTGTTGGGGGTGTCTGCTTGCTTGTGTCCTTCGAACTCACCTCTGACCATGACTGTGACCTGGTCCCTGCCGGTCCCGATGCGGTTCTTGACCTCACAAACGAAAGTGGTGTTGACGGAGTCGTCCACCTTCAGCACCTTCAGCACGTTGTCTGTGATCTGCACCGTGTCCGGCTTCTCTCCGGACATCCTGCAGGGACATATAGAGCATATCGCCATGAGAAAGAAGAAAAGGGGGGAAAAAAAAACAAACTGAGAATAGGATTGTGGTTTGTTTGACTTTGGGTCACAATGAGAGCATTGAGACAGACATACATTTACAGAAATGTGCTGTATTGTGCCATGTCATCAAATTCCACTAATCTTGATCGGCAGACCAAAACCAATCAGTTTCCCCCTTCCAATCCATTATCACACAGTGGAGGAAAATACGATGGGGACAGGAGGAAAAATCAAAACTGCTGGATCCGAGCCCGAAATCTCATCTCTCCCATTTTTAAGTACCAGACTTTCTGTTTTCTTTTTTTTCCTTCAAATTTTGTCAGTTAAGCTGATAATACAGAAAAAAAGGGGAGAGAGGGAGTCGTATTGTGCTTCTCATTATGCAAGGGTTAAATCTGGAGTCGCAGAGTCCATTATGAGAAATTATACGGCTATCTCCATAATCAGAGCACAGGGCTGTAGTGGCAATAATAAAAAGCGCTGATTACAGCTCTGTGGACCTGGGAATGAAGGGTGAGGAGGAATGAGAGAAAAAGAGAGGTGCTGGGAAAGAGAGACGGAGCAAAAGACGACAGGACAAAAGAGATGATGGATGTGCGGATACTTACGTCTTCCACAGGGCGGTCATCGGAGCGGGGTTTCCGGAAGCCTGGCAGGTGAGCGCCACATTTGTACGACCCACATACCAATTATTGTCATAACCCACTATTGTCACCTGAGGGGCGTCTGGGGGAAGGACAGATGAATGGCAGAAGGGAGGAGAAAAAAAATAGCTCAATTAATCTCTCCAAGGTTTCATGTTAGAGTGTGAACGGCAAAGGAATTCACGGAAGTGCTGGGTTGTGATTGTGGTGTCTTACATTGAACTGCCAGCTTCAACGGGAAGCTCTCTGGTTTGACCTGGGTCCTGTGCGCCACCACGCAGCTGAGGTCTTTCCCGTTGTCTGCCGGTGTGGGGACCATGCGGTACTCGCTGATCACGGTCATGGTGTTGTCGGTGCCCGGCTTAGTCACCGTTGTCGCATTGCCATTGGCTGTGGTCACCCAGGAGATCTGGGCGGCGGGGCGGCCGTCCACAGACTCGCAGCGTGCCACGACGGCCGGCTTAGCGCCCGCTACCACTGTGACGACGGAGGCCGTGTTCTGCGGCTTAGCTGATGGATGGATGGAGGGTGGAGAGAGGAAGAGACACAGAGTGGCAGAGAGAAGATTAAAGGATGTAGAAATAGATAAAATGGAAATAAGACAGCCGGGGGAAAAGATAATGTGCACCATTATTGATAAACAATTTGAGTCACCAGCCCGGCAAAAGCAAATCCAAAACCTCAAACGTCCTTTTCTCTCCAGAGCCTACATTGATAAACACTTACGAGCTGCAATGCAAACACACACAAACCCTAAATCTTCTTTCACTCTCCCTCCATTTAAACTATTCCTCTGACTGGTCCAGCGCATTTCCATACGCAAATTCTAAATCACTACATGATCTCAGTCATCCGCCACCCCCGCTCCTCTACCTCCCTCCTCGTCCCTCCTCTATGATACGGATGTGGGATCAGAAGAGAGCCGGCAGGACAGGAGCTGACAGCAGGCATGACAAGCAGCCAGATCAATATAGTGCCTTAGGGGAGGAAGGGAGGCATGATGCGTTGGAGAGAGAAGAGAGCGACGCAGAGGCGCTGGTGCCGGGCCAAGGTTAGACCAATGGTTCCATTGCATTAACAAGAACACAATTGATCTGACAATACCACTTATAATAGCAATTAAGCCTAGCTGGACATGCTTTTAACCTGCATGCTACCTTTGGGGCATGGAGAGAGCTAGAGAGAGGTTGGCGGAGAGTACTTTGCATATAATGTAAATATATATATATATATATATTAGTAAGCAAAGTAAATATGCACACACTCGCTATAGACAGATGGGTGATGGGTGAAAAACCAACATATACTGTAACAGCTTCAATGCACCTTGATTCAACAAGTCTCTGGAAACTCTACTGGAGAGACCACGGAAGACAGGACTACGGTAGGTTTTTGGAGAGAAAAGCTAATTAATTGATAAAGGTTATTTAAGGCTAGTACCAATTCTCTTGTTATAAATTGCTTTGACTAATCAATTCATTCATGGTGTGAAAGTCTGGATAAACTACAGATCTTTCAGAACAAGTTAGTCAGGGTCATGGTGGCTTTGATTCCTTTGTACCTGACAATTTGGGCTTGAAAAGTGTTTTTTGTTCTTAATGTAATAACAGACATTTTAAAGGGAACATTTAAAAACGTTTCAAGTCCTCTGGAGGCAGAAACCTGTTATGTGATGTGTGCATTGAGTTACATTATGATGTGTTCAAGCTCTATTCAGTAAAGTATTGGGCGAAGGTAAATTCTAACGTTATCATGATGTGTTCAAATGTAAACTCGTAAAATTTTGTATTTGGCGAGAAACTTGAGTCGGATCATCAGGGATTAATAATAAATTTGCAAAAAAACAGTATGCAAACGGTAATAAAGGAGTGTATGTTGAAGTACATGGGATTTGTTGTTTTGTTTTTTACCGCGGTATCGAATTGGGTATCGAGAATTGTGGAATTTCATTGTTGTTGGTATTATGACTACTACATTTCTGGTATTGTGACATCCCTGGCCTAGAGCTGGTAAAGCTGGCGTTTAACACCAACCTGGGTACTTGTTGTTTAAGTTCTGTGGTGCCAGAAATTGAAATCAGTTATCCTGGCATATTAAAAAGTAAAGTAGCTATAGCAGTTTTCAAAAGAAGATAAAACAGTGGTTAATGGGAAACTTGAAAGTGTATAGTTATCATTTTGGCTATAATTTGTTTTATATGTTTGACATGGAGTGAATTTATTGATGATATAGTTTTGTTGCCTAGTTAAATCTTTGTAATCGTTACATCAAGGACCAGAATACAGATACAGTAGATTTTGGATTTCATGGTGTTTTATAATCTGTACACATTACATGGATTATGGATTAGTGACCTACCCAGCATGACCAGGTACGTGATGCCTTGCTCGTTGCCACTGGGGTAGGTAGCGTACTCGCAGATGTACTTCCCCTCGTCGGTCATCCTAACCTCGCTTATCTGGATGGAGGGACTGTCCAGGTTCGGGGGGCTGGGCGTGAAGCTGACTCTGCCCTTCACGGGCGAGTCGGGGAAGTTGGGTTCGAAGTTGGGGTGAAACACGGCGATGTTGATCCTTTCTCCTTCTTTCGGCTCGTAGATCCACGTGATCTGTGGTGGAGGAGGCACGGGGTCAGCGGTTAGGATGCGTACAGTGACTCATTTATCATGGCATTGATAAGCGACACCGGAGAGCATCTTAAGAAATCATCCATGTTTCTGTAAACTCCACGGGGCAGCGTGCACACAGCATCGCAATCAAATAAGTGGAGCAGGTATGAATATGGATGGGACTCTTTCAGGAGCAGCACTCGCTCTCTCTCAGCTGCTCTTAGCAGAACCAAACAGAGTTGTGTACTTCCCACTTCATTGAGATGCGACTAAGAAGTGTTTCCATTACCATATTCAATCCCCTGTAGCAAAATGAAGCTTACTATTGTTTGTGTGGAGTAATAACACATTAAGCCTAAATGTGATAAAAAAAAACTATTACGAGCCTTAGGATTTTTTCTGAGGGCTATGATTTGCTAGATTAAGGTTCAATGGACTGGGTAAACAAGGCACATGGACCTATTATCACTTTATGTTTATTTGATTACAATGAATTGCTCTTATCCATCTGTGGGACTACGTTTCACACACCTGCAGAATCAGGCTGATGCATAATTGACAAATACTTTATTATACAGGAAAATAGGCATATGTTTAGTCAAATATTACATTGTGCATTCGCCTAATGGCCAATATGTTCGCTTCGATTGTGAAAGCAAATTGCAGTCCCGAGCAATTTCAGCAAATTGTACTGTGTCAAGTCAGCACAATGAGCTGCAATTTCGGGATGAAACAGACATTTTTATTAGAATTTCATACCACAAACCCAGTTTAGAGCTGGTTGTGTAAAGAAGTAATCAAATCCTAACTGAAAAAAAACAAATTGTATCAGGACAGTGTGTATCTGACCATTGTGAGCTGAATCCCAGTGGCATCAGTGAAGGCACAGCGCAGGTTGACGGTCTGGCCGGGATACGACGACACCTCCGGCTCCACCTTCACCCGCTGACCTGACGCTCCTGGAAAGAGAGAAAAGAGAGAAACATTAGAAGTCTGTTGTTTCCTTTCTTCCCAAAGTAGGAGAGGAGACGAGGGGAGGGAGCAGGGGAATAGTGTTGGTACAAAGCCTCCCGATGATAAATGAGGACAGTGTGGAAGTGTCTGGTACAACAGAGGACAGCATTAGTGAACCCAGGCAAGTAGGCCAAGAGTCTGGTATCTCTCCGTGACTGTGCGTGCGTGCGTGTGTGTGTGTGTGGACGGAGTGGCCGAAAAAAAAATAAAAATGGGGATGTGTGCTGGAGGAAAAAAAAGAAGAGGAAAGCCAGTTCTCTTTTGCACGTAGGTCATAAATCATCCGGATGGTTTATGCTTTTCTGTAGCCTGCCATTTGCTGTGCCGACACATTCCTGTGTTACAGCAAAGAGTCAAAATAAATATGCTTTTCTTAGTGCGTTGTGTCAGTGGGTGTGTGAGACACAGAAAGAGCGAGGGAGCTTTAAAAACGACAATCTGTCCACGACGTCTATGTATGTGTGTGTGTGTGTGTGTGTGTGTGTAATCCAGGTCTCTGTGAAAATGTAATTACTTGTATGAGTAAGCGCGCATTAGTGTATGTCAGCAAGATGGCACCTGTTTTAAGTAAGAGTGGATTACCTGCGGATACACAACTTCAAATGTCTGCAGTCAGGGCTACGTGTTTGTGTGCCAACGCTTGTGTGTTCTTACAATGTGTTTAGCTACGAGCTACACATATACAACAGCACCACGGAAACAATTTCCCCTAAAGACAAACAATTACTCGCGGAACTAGTTCCACTGGTTTGTGCCGAGCCAAAGCTGTTGTGTTGAAACTAATATGACGTGTTGGGCTGATGGAGCGCGCACACACACACAAACACCCACCCACACGAAACCCATAGGCTAGTAGATAAGAGGAAAGGCCGGCGCCGTCTCTCTCTCTCTCTCTTTTGACGAGCAATAAACACCACACCTTCCTCTAGTCTAGGGAGATCTGAGATATCAATACAGAGGACGAGAAGAGGGAGCGAAAGACTGAGTGGGAAAAGTGGAGGAAAACAAGCCTTTCCTAGAATAACACCAGCTCTCCCAGGACCAGCCCAATTTACAACCACAAAACAACCCCCTTGTAGCCCACAGAGAAACCTCTGGACAACCACTAAGCAGCCCGTGGGAGCAGCAGAGAGCCTGGAAAGAGGAACAACTCGCTTTTTTTTTTTTCTCTCTTGGACACACACACACGAGCATATCTGTGCACACGCAAAAGCATGTGCACACATATAGTATCTCGTGACAGCTTTATTGTCGATATCCCGGCCTGTGATCTTTCAAATGTCTGGAGCATTTACTGAAGATGAAGCGACAACCCTACTGTCAATCTACCTGAACTAGTCTGACTAACTACAGATTAGCTTTGGGAATGGGAGCTGTTCTCTGATTACCAAAGGATGAGGCAGAGCAAAAAGCAAATGGGTCGAAGGGTTATTGAAACCCTTGATTACTAGTCTTGATTGGAGTGTATGAGCCAGTGTCAGAGGTCATTACACAAGGTGGCATTGAAGAGAAATACTCCGCCTCAGGTTTCACTTGTACAAATCCACACATGCACAGCTGTTGCGTCCACACACATAATGTGAGGGCAGAGCCGAGCCGGGCCTGTTGTCTGTCATTCTGAGGCAATAAGAGGAGAGCCAACGCAGGTCAGCTCCTGCCAGAGCTCAAATGAGAGACAGGCCGGCCTTATGAGACTCTACACAGCCCCAGGGAAATGAATATTACACACAAGACATACAAGGACTCGCACGTCTTCATCCTCCCTGATAGTCCCCGAATCCCAGCCCTGACTTCTCAGAGACTCGGTGTCATTAGAACAGCAGACACAGAATGAAAAAGTCAGCGTGTGCATCAACACAACAGGCTTTTGGAGGCGTTTGAAATAGTAATTGTCAGTGTAAATATTTAGAGAGCATTGGTCATATTAAATAGAAGAGAGAGAGAGACGGGAACTGAAGGAATTAGAGAATAAAAGTCGGTTCAAGGGTAAGACTGAGAGGAGAGGAGGAGTGACGGAGGGAGAGAACGAGAGGGTTGGAGGGGAGGAGAGGGAGAACAGAAGCCCTGTGTCACCGCTGCTCTACTTTACAGTAGCTCTGCTGCCTGCAGGTGACATACAAAGAACGATGAACAAACAAATGCGTGCACACGCAAACTGCCCTCTTCAGCATCCTCAAGTAGTCCGATGTCACCGTCCTTAGTACTGTCACCCATCATTATGTCTTTAACACCCACATGATGTGCACGCACAGTATGCTGATGGCGCTGCGACAGCCTTGCCATATTAACACAGTCCTCTCTGATCCCCCTGCCTGGTCACGCTGACATTTCCATATTTCCCACCATTCGTCTAGGAAGAGGAAAATGAATCCGGAAGGGAAGGAAGTAGGATGGAAGGATGAAAGGAGGAGACCAGAGACAGCCTGGGAATGCCAACGTGATGGAGGATGAGAGCGGAGGGGGGGGGAGGGTGTAAAGAAAGTGGGGATGAAAGTGTGCGAAGAGAACGCGGTGCCAGGAATAGAGAATGAAAGAGGGAGTGCAAAGAGAAAGGTGGTGAGAGGAGAGGAGGAGGAGGAGGAGGAGGATCTCGAAGGGGAGACGGTGTGAGCTATAAACAAGGTTAATAGGAGAGAGCTGAGGGACAAAAGAGAGACATTTAGAAGAGAGAAATAAGAGGAGAGAGAGAGACCGAGAGAGAAACTAAAAATGGAGAGGTGGGGGGGGGGGGGTGGTACAGGTGGAGAGAAACAGAGCGAGGAGAGGCAGATGAGGGGAGAGGAGGAGGCGGGAGGTGTAGAGCGGTGAGAGGCAGGATAGACTCCACACCTGACCTTGTGAGAAACACTGTGGCTGTGAATAGAGAAAGAAAAGGAGAGAAAAACCAGCGACACAGACTGAATGAGCCAGAGGAAGCGAGGGAGGAAAAAAAAAAATACTCAAAATCCTAATTTTCTCTGCAGCCCATTTGAGCCATCCGTGGCTTATAAAACGAACATACGCTTATCAGCCCGTGTCCGCCTGCCTCGCTGCCTGGCTGGCTAACCCCGACGCCTAACGGCGTTCGTGTCCTCTGCCTGATCCCCCCCCGCTATAGTGGAGAAAAGCACGACGTCAGGGGGACAGGGAGAGCAGGCCATCACCTAAAATATCTAATGGCCTTCAGAGCTCACTGACTCTTTGCCATTTCATCAAGCTAGTGGCTATGCACTGTCAGGTGGGCTAGAATGAAGCTTCCCCATTCTCCGTGTTCTTCAAGATTGCTTCCCAGCACATTATGTGTGTGTGTGTCTGAGAGAGACAGAGGAAATGTGGGTGTGTTTTCTTTTGGCCTTTCTAGTGCATCGCTGTCTCAATAAGCATCCTGGGCTTTCATTATTCTTCCAGGTCTGTGTGAATTTCTCCATTTCCATTATTATCTTGTTGTTATTGTTGTGCCCACCCTCTCTACTCCTGAAGAATAATAGCTTTGATACAAGCAGTCTGGAGCATCACTATCCGGTCCTGATGGAATCGCTCTCTGCCTGCTCTCTCTCTCTCGCTCTCGCTCTGTCTCTGACTGTCTTTCCTCAAACATAATCTTTCTCTCGCGGAGGAATTAGAATGACTCCCATCATCCCACCTTTCAAACTTGATGACTTGACAACATGCGGAGTTTTGGACCCGAGGGTGGCATGTCTTGTGATGTGATGATACTGCAAGCCCCATTTTGGTCTGACAAAGAATGTCTGTGCAGTATATAATCCCCTATGCAGTGTTGGCGGCTTAATGACTGCTTGTCTGTGAAACAAAATAATGTAAACCAGCTAATCACGAGTACGCCACTTGCATTTACAGCTCCAGTTCTCTTCGGGTCGATGCACAGGGCAGGCATAAATTATCTCTGAGCTTGATGCTTAATAAATAAATATATAACTATTAAATAAAGGTACAGGGTTAAATCTTGTTGTTTTATACCACTTATTTATGACATCCCTGAAAGGGTTCAGTTGTGCACACGAAGGGCTCATCATCTTTTCTCCTCACTGATAATAAATGCATGTTGAGTGTCCACGTTTAACAATAACCAGAAAACACTGTGAGTTAAAGGCGTCCTTGAACTTCCACCCAAACCAAAGAGTGTTGAAAAATGGTAAAAGGACGATCCATCAGATCATGTTACTTTCTCCATTGTTCAATGCTCTGGGTTTTATTCTCAGTGCGACAGTGTGTGCGTGTTTGCACGCTGGTCTCGGATGCAAGTGGTTTCTAAATGAAAGCTCTGCCAAATACCAGCTTTGTGAGGCTCCCAATGTGCAATTTTAGTTTTTTTTTTTTTTGGAGACATTGGCACAGTCAGAGAAGCCGATTCAATTCCGCGATTATTACTGGGGTTGTAGTTCTGTACGGTGCAGCTTGTAAGTATTGAGACAGTGACACATTTTCCTGTTGTTTTGGCCCTGCGCTCCGGCAAATGGACTTGAAATGAAGCAATAACCGAGATTAAAGTGCTGACTTTCAGCTTTAAAGGCTTTTTGGGAGTGTTTACTTCCATTCTGTTCACCTCCTGTGTAGATTTCTGAACAGTGCAGCAGGACAATGACAGAGCAACAATCCCTACGTCGTTCAACTAATATGGGTATTAACGCTCTACAATTAAAACCTCAGTCAGGAATTTACTCTCATAATAACATTTCAAATCCATTGTGCTGGTATACAGAGCCGGCACAGTAAAAATGTGAACGTCCAAATGTTTAACTAACCTGTCTTCGATCTTACATTTTCAATACTGTTCCCTTTGTCACTCTAGATACTGGAATATTGCAGCGTTTATGACTGAGGCACCTTTAATTTGGATGCTGACAGTTGTTGCCTTTGTATCTTAGACAGTTAAAAGTTGTGACATCTGTAATTGGATATCCTGCCTGTGTAGCTGCTGTACAGTATAACTGTGATTTGTGTGTGATGTTGCCATCATTGTGTCCACCACTCCAAACCAATGACTCTGCTGTGGCTGCGTGTCGTGTCCACACTGCTGCTGGTATGTACTAATAGCCGTTATCAGCTGGAGTCTGGAACAGCACCAACCTGAACCTGCTGTCGGCTGCTGCTACCCGACACTGTTGCAGCGCCGGTTTCTCTGACCTTCACACGCACGCAAATGTGGACGCACACACACACACAGCCACACAAACCTACAATGGACGTGCGTACGCCGCGCAAGCGCACACACACATTTAGATGTGGATACTTTGGTATGCAGGGAGCGGAGCGGGAATGCAGCTTAGCTTTGACAGGCGAGGCAGTTTGACAAGCCCAGAATAAAACTAGGAAATGAAGACTTGAGATGTGTCTCGGCTTCTCATTGACCTTTCCACCGGGCTCTCTGCGAGGGGCCAATCGATATCACATGAGAAAGCTGCATTTAGAAGTAGCCACTGCTCATTATGGACTACTCCGATGACATCCTGTTATAATCCATTCATGTCGCAAGATTTACTAGCGGGAGCAATCGAGTCAAAAGCACCGCGGTTTGATAAAGAAGCATACTTCAAAAGACCAAGGCCATCTTGTAAGATGTGCACTCACAAATCACTATAGATGTTCAATCAGCATGGAAATGTAACAAGGAAACACACTTGTTAAAAGGGTTTGGTGTTACAGCGAGGTTGCATGCAGGAGACAGCAGGTAAAAAAAACAACCCCTGACTGTGATGCAACAGGAGCAGAGGAGTAAAAAAAATAAAAAAAAAAAAAGGTGAAAGAAGAAGAAGAAGAAGAAGGGAGCGCTACATTTCACTTTGTTCACAGTGACATGACGAAATATTTGATAACTGACTCTGAGCACAGAGTGTGGAGAGAGAAGGGGACTCAGAGACACAGGACGAAATGAGGAAGGGAGGCAGAAATGCATGAAATGTAACAGAAGGGGAGCGAAGGAGAAATAGAGGATTGGAGGGAGGGACACCCAGAGATATGAACAGGCTTCAAAGTGCCAAGGAGAAATGAACAGCTGGAGGAGAAATCTGCACAGGGAGGTGTTTGGAGACTGTGTGTGTGTGTGTGTATGTGTGCGCACACATGCATCTGTATACTGATGCATATTCCTATTTAGCCGCCTGTTTATAACAAACATGCCCTAGGACTCGAGCGAATATCATTTGCAAAAATAAGCATTTGCCAATTCAATTAAGTGCATCGCCTTAATGAAAAAAGACCCAGCAGGGGAGTTTAAAAATCCTTAAAAAAAGACTCTCGAAACTGTGAACACTTCAGCTTCAAATGCCAAAATGTGCTGCCTCCGACGCTGGACCACAACGTTAGCGTTGCCGTGAGACGTATACGTCTATGCAGTACGCATGAGTTCTAGAGGAAACTGGCAAAGTAGAGGAATTCACAAAGGGATCTCCTAGCCATTTAACTGCAGGGGCCCTGACATGAAATTAGATACACAATAGCCCATCATGCATCTCTCTGTGGACCCCTCTCGCTCTCTCAACCTCTATCTCCCATTTTCAGCTACCGCAAACAGAATATTTCAGGTCGAGCGAGCTCAAGCGGTCAAACGGGTCTGAAATAGGAATCCTGTTTGTTTGAATGAAATTGGAATATAAAAAACAAAACCAGGAGTGATCCATGAACTATACATGGTGGTTTCTTTTTAGTATCGCACCTCGCGACCGACGAACCTTACAACCGACAACACACACAACACGCTTAATCATTTAGCATCTGCCGAGCTAAGGGGAAAACCATGCATAAGACTTGCAAAGTAGTCAAAAACGGTGAGTGTGTGTGGTCGTGGCGAGACAAAACACATTTCCACACGTACAACTTGCTAGGTAAAGTATAACCACATTTAGACGGGCAGTCATAGAAACACACACACAGGGTGAAGAGGCACTCTTCTCCACTGGGTGAATAATTCATCCCCGGGTAAGAACGAGAGCAGCGTTCTCCCCTCCTCCTCCTCTTCTCGTCTCTTCATTATTGATAAACACCAACATCTACACTGTACCTGACCCAGGAGAGAGAGAGGAAGGAGAGCGAATGAAGGAGAGAGAGACGGTCAAGGAGAAAAGACTGCAATAGAAGAATGACTGTGGGACCTGAAGGAATGCTGCTACAGTGTAAAGTAGAGGTGTATAAAGCGTAGTACACAAAAGAGAAAATGACCAAGGCCATAAGAGGCGAGCATACTTTTATGGCATTGCATGTTTTCATCTGGCGCTGGGCGCGTTTAGGGTCAGTAAAGTCTCGCTCGTAACAGGCAGTTTAATGTGGACAGAAAGGACACAGCTCTCCTGAGCCAAACAAATAACTGCTGCTTCTGTACTACCTCGCTACTGCTATCGCTCCAAACCCACTGAATAAGTGACTGAATAACTTACTGGCTGGATGGCTGACAGACACCCAGCTCCCCTGCGGCTCCTGGCTCTGCTTTGTCTGCTCGGGCCCCTGCACATCATTCTACCTCCACCGCACTTCGCCTTCTCTCGGCATCGCTCACCTCTTTCTTTTTTTTTCCCGTCCCTCTCAGTGCCATAGCCCTGTCCTGTCTTTTCATTTTGGAATAAATCCTTTTCATCCCTCTGGCTCATTCCGCTCTTTGTTGACTACTTTTTCATTTTTCTTTCTTTTTTTTTTTAACTCCGCTAGTTCCTTTTCTGTCCGACTTCGAGCCCTGTGTGCCATCACTCCTCATGGTAATTGTACCAGGCATGTGTTATTTTAGCCCTGCATGTAATTTGGGGGTTTTACTGCCGGGTGACCGTATAGAGACAGATCTGCAGTTCGTGTGCAGGCATAAAATGTAAATCTGAGGCTTTGGGAAAACAATTTGCAGACAGGTCTAGGGTCAGTGTGTGAGAAACATCTTGATCTATTCCCCATTATGCATGCTGAGGCCTTGCGCCTCTCTATCAGGTCTAGCAGAAAGCTCGCCAAAAAAATCCTTCAGACGTCACTCTCTGAATGACTTTGGAAGTGTGTGTGTAAGTGTGTGTGTGTGTGTGTGTGTGTGTGTGTGTAAGTAAGTGTGTGTGTGTGTGTGTGTGTGTGTGTGTGTGTATCCAGAGTCTGGCAGCATCTCACTTTAGAAATAGCCATGAATTAAAGGATCAGGCTAAGTCCAGAAGTGCACAGCTGGAGAAAGGTCTCAGGTACTTCTACACATGTTTAGGGCAGGCTGTTTATGCATGTCTTATCTTTTCATCCATCATTTCCTGTGTGTGCATGGGTGTGTATACAGCCGTCCCTCGGTATGTCAGTTGTTAACATAATGTGATTATGCGTCCTATTTTCGCCTCCCTAACAACACTTAGACGTGAGAGTCTACCGAGGTGTCAGAGAGGATATTTCAGGCTGGGTGTGATCCTTCCCCCGAATTAAAAAGCCAAGCCGCCTGATAGAGTGAAAGGAATTCCATGACAACCCCGCCTCAACACCCAAACACAGCTGTGTTTCCAGGTTCTCCGTCGCCAACGTTCACCTTTACTTCACCTTGGGTGTCATTTCTCAGCTGCTTTTCCCAGGGCCGTCACTCAGCCCGCTACTGACGAGCTCATTGGTCAACAACGCTGTCAGCACGCAGCTCATTCATAGTTGAGGGGGTGAGAGACCAATCCAATTTATACCGCACATTAAAGGATTAAAATGCAGTCCGGTGATATGAGGGGAGCCTGAGCTATTAGCGCAGTCAATCTGTCAGGAGGATCACACAGCGTGTTACCAAATCAATGCCGGCCATATGGAAGACAGAAGGTCAGGCACCGCAAGCAAACAAACAAGGAGGTGCGTACCAATATTATGATAAACTGATGACTGTGTCCGTCACAACAACCAGCTGGATTGAATTACTGACGGCGAGTCTGTGTGGGAGCGCGGAAAACAAGTCTGCAGGGAAAGATTTGAGAGGACAGGCGAGTTATGTTCCAAAATATGACACCCACCTCTTTTAAAAAAAAAAAAAAAAAAAAAAAAGTATACTCTTGCAAAAGTATTGCTAACATAAGAGCAAAAGTTATGATTTATTATGACTCATATAACTAGAACACTGCAGTGTATTGCACAGATGTCAGAGATATGGAGAGTTGATTAGCCCACCTGCATTTTGAAAATATAACAGCTTTTAAATTACATCTTTTTTTTACATAATGAGCTACACTGAGGTGGGAAGATGGTAACAATTAGTAAACATCGGGCAGGTAGGATGTGGGGAAACAGAACAAAAAGATACGAGCGGGGGACAATAGATAACGGAAGCAATTAAAAGCAGAAGGAATCCACGCTTTGTGTATTAGAACAGCTGCATTGTATGCGTTGGAGTTTCCTTCCCGCAGGTCTGCAGTGAGCAGTCAGGGCGGAGGTGAACGGCCTATTGTCTTCAAGTCTCGATAGGAGGCAGGTAAGATGAAACTTCTCACTTCGACACGCACCTCCCATCAGTTCTCCCACAAAGGAGGAGGGGAAAGGTGATACCGAGGAGGGAGGGGATGAAACAGGGATAGAAAGGAAGGTTCGGACTGCAGTTTCTATAAGAGCAGGAGAGTAATAAACAGCGAAAACTCGCTCCATCTCTTCCCTTTGTACTGAACATTAACATCAACTTCGAGTATCCTCTGAAGGACAGTCACTATGACAACTTGCCTTGGGAACATGGTGTATTGTTTTGATGCTGGCGGCTGGATGGATGACTGAAGAACTAAGACAGACAGACGCACAGCTCAAGGAGACACGACAAAAAGAGGGAGTGGCGCATAACCTGATATTTCCTCTCAAGTCAATCCGTGAAATAACATTAAAGAAAAGGACACTGAAGAGATGTGGCTGGCTGGCTTTATGGCCACAGTCAAGGAAAAAGAATAAAATACAACACAAAACAACTTGAAATATCCTTAAAGTGCATCAAACACTACTCATAAATTAAACTGCAGAGAAAAAAAGAAATTAGTTAAAAGCTTTACAATAAATAAACAAAAAAAACTTACAGTATACACCATTAAATAGCCAGAGGAGATAAAGGACTTATAAATACATTCATATAAAGGACAACAACACCCAAATGACAGCAGCAGAAATTTGCTCGATTTAAGTGATTCAGTATTCACATCATTTTTCTTACAATCTGCTGGTCATAAAGGAATCAAGTGCCAGTGTTTCACTCCAATAAACTTCAAAAAGGTGTGAAAAATACTGTTTGTCCTTCAGCAATATGCTATGAAATGCAGATAAAGGAGAGGGTCAAAAGACTCCATTAAAGATTGATAAAAGTGACTACGAATAATTGTGCCGACTCATTTTCAACTGAGACCGTTTTTCGTGGCAACATTTAATCATTACTGTGTTTACATGCCACCTTAATGGATTGTCAAACATTTTACTGGACTAATTTGTTGATGAATGTTATGCTCTCACCTTGTATAATGTTATGTTTGTTGCATCTGAAATTAGTTCTTTAGCTTTATATACTGTAGATTAGTAGAGCTGAAACGACTAGTCAATCGTCAGAAAAACATTCAACAATTTTGATAATCTATTAATTATTAAAGTAATTTATCAAGCTCAAATGTCAAACATTTACTGGTTCTAGCTCCTCCAATTAGGGCTGGGCCATATGGAGAAAAGCAAATGTCACAATATTTTAGACCAAATACCTCGATATCGATATTGTGGCGATATTGTAGGGTTGACCATTGGTGCTTTCACAAAATATTTACACAATATTCATCAGTAATGTGGATACAATGACTAAGTGGGTAAAGGCAAATAACAGAAGAGCTAGAACAGTCTGGTAAGTTCAGAAAATTACATCACTTTACTGTAATGCAGCCTTTAAAACCAGGAAGGCAACACTTATTATATGCCTAATTACAATATTACGATATCCAAAATCTAAGACGATATCTAGTCTAATATCACAATATCGACACAATGTGGATATATTGCCCAGTCTCACCTCCAATATGAAGATTTGGTGCTTTTCCCTGGTTGATATTTTTATAGATTAAATATATTTGTGTTTTGTCTCTGGGAAATTTTGGATGGGCTACTATTGGATGGGCTACTATTGAAATAAATAATTAACAGTTTAATCAATAATGAAAACAATGGTTAGTTCCAGCCCTGTAAATTATAACAACAACAACAACAACAACAACAGCAATGCTCCAGTGGACAATAGAGAACCATGGTTCTGTTCTGTACCCTGAAAATGAGACAACAATGCTGTATTGACCAAAGAAATTACAAGATCACAGCTTCTGTAGTTGTCAGTATACAGGACGAAAAGTATAACAGTCCAATGTCATTCAACGGAAACCTCTGCTGTCTGTCAATCAAAAATAAATAAATGGAATACATGAAACAATGAGGTTAATTAAAGAGGTTAATTAAAATCAAAAACCAATCAAAAAAAACAATCTTTCTATTTATAGATACAGGAGCCGAAGTCGGCAACTTCTCTAGACGTCAGTATCGAGAATAAACAGCTCGACACCTTTACCTGTCTGAGAGGTGAACAGCGGTGGACCGAGTTTCGCCTCAATAACAGTATGAAGCCTGGTTTTAGCCGGTAATGGCTCGGCAGTCACAGCGATTCTACAATTGATCTGACTGTGATTGAAGCCACTTCCCAGAGATCATAAGGAGGAGCACAACAACAAACACACACCAGAAAAACACACGAGCTGCAGGAGCCGTCTCCTGTCAGGTCGTCATTACATTGGGCCGGAGCCGCCTTTGTTTACCATCTACACCCTTTAAGGCAGAGTGACAGATAGAGGATTGGGGAAGCGAGCGGCAGATAGATAGATGGGGGTATGAACAGACAAGAGATGGCCCTGCCATGCTCCAGTGGCCAGCTTCAAGGACAGACGGGCTTCAATATCACAGCTTCTGTGTAATTAGACAGTGCTCTGTCACGCACCAAAGAATTGCTCCTATTTGTGTCATATTATAGCAGCATGGATATCCCCTACTGTGCTTTGCCAGTGAGACCTAACGCAAAAGGGGAGCAAAAAGGGGGATTTGTACAAATTTAATTACATTCATAATTCGCCCATCTCCAGCTGTAATCACTCGGGGTTAAGTTAAGTAAATCCACTTCTCAGCGAGCCACCCACGCCCCGCGTTGCCTCTGTAAGCAGCGGCGCAACGTCTGTTTTTCAGGAGAATTTTATTGAAAGGCTGAAACTCTCAAAGTGAAAGTAAACATAGTTCTTGGTATGCATGCAGTGGTGGAATATTAACAGCTGTACTCTTTCTCTTTTGTTTGTTTGTTTGTGTGTGTGTGATTGTGTGTGTGGCTGTCTGCTGGTGTATGATACTGTGTCTCTGTCGGCCACCTGCAGTGTCTCCAAAAGGCAGGGAAAAATCTGCCGCTGTGTGCATCTTTGTGTGTCTGTTTTTTTTAATTTTTTTTAGTCTTTGTGTGTCTGCCTGAGTTGTGTTGGGTGCACCTTGCAGCCAAATCGTGGCCCAGGCAGGCAGCAGAGAGGGAGAGGAGTGAAGCAGATCAAACACGAGCCGGCTAATCACAGACGCCGGCTAATTAGCGCAGTCCTCAAAGGGGGAACGAGGAATGAGTGATGAATCCCCCTTGTGAATTTCCCGATGACGCTGCTGTGCCGCCGTATGCCACCATGAACGCTCGCCGGTCACACAGAGGAGAGACCGCAGAGGGTAAAGTGCAAAGAGAGCCACCAGTCTTCTGGCCTTGCTGTAATCTTATCATCCGAGAGCGCAGTGGGGCAAAGTGGCGCTCGATATCTCTTATCGGGTGTTTCGGTCATGTGCACAGAACACACAAACACCATCGCTGTCGCAACCTACACACACACACAAAGTTTTATCTCAACATCCTCAAATTAGACTGCACCTAACGTTTCCCATTAAGGGATTTTTGGAGCGATTAAATCCCGAGCGCGGTGATATTCCAGCCTCTGGAGCGAAGCGCAGGTTGACGTTCCTGTGCTCTCTGAGTGCTGATTAACAGGCGGATCTGCCACACTGATCCCAGATTTCCACAAGATCAGAGGCCGAGCTGTGAGCACGGCGGCACCGGCTGCAGCAGCCAATTACAGATGTGAGTGTGACACGCGCACGCACGTGGGCTTATGCACACACACACGCCGCCCTGCCACACAGACGCAACCACACGCCTGTCCAGAAACAGATTCCTCTAGGCTGAAGTCATCAAAGTGACGTGACCCCCCCAAAACCCCCCTTCCTCCTCCTCCTCTAACTCCTCTCCCTCTCCCTCTCCCTCTTCTCTTCTAATCTCAGACAAGAGGGCACCTGTCAGAGGATGCTCAGTTCACCAGCCAGCCAATCCTCGCAGAGACGGCGGCACGGAGACAGAAAGAAATGAACAGAGAGAGCCAAATAAAGACTCTAATAAGTCTATGTGAAGACGTGCAGGGCACTGATGGGAGTAAGCCTAAATAAAATCATCACTCTTCAAGTCCCATTTTTGTCTCTATACATCTTAATATCAAGCTAAACATAGATATTCTAATTCTAACTCTGGGCCTTGGTGGATTAACAACAACAACACAATCAACATTTCTCTCATTTCGCCAGATTTATGGCGGAACAATACCCTCCCTCTGCCCTCTGCCGCGCCGCCATCAATGGCCGGCATTTGTTTCCCATGATTACAGTGTGACAGTTGGTATTCATGTGGCAGACAAACGCACAGAGATTCCAGACTTGTTGTTAGGACAAAAAAAACCCTGATGTGCTTTGAACGGTAACAGCTGCATCGGGGAGGCTGGAAAAGTGAAACGAATTGGTGTGGCTGGTCAGAGAAGGCAAAAACAGATCTGAGAAGAAAAATGTGAAAATGAAGCTCGCCAATTTACAGTTGAGTAAGGGCGTAGCGGGGAACAAAAAGACATGTAGATAAATATAAACATAAGAGACGTTAAAGGGGAGGCAGAGAGAGATATACAGAAGTGGGGGGGGGGTGATGCTTCAGAGCAGAGCAACAGCTGCTGAGCATCACATCTGCTCCAAGTGGAGTCATCAGCGAACAGACAGACTGGAACCGAACCACTGAGGCAAGCCCCAGGGAGAGCAAGGGATGGACAGAGGAAGAGGGGAAGGAAGGGAGGAAGGGAGGGAGGGAGGGAGGGAGGGAGGGGTGAGGCGAGGCGACGAGAGGAAGTGATGAGAAGGATACAATTAAAGAGATGGAAGGTGGAAAAAAAGATGAAAAGGAAAGGGCACAGAAGCAGACAGGACTTCTGCAACCTGTTACTCTTTCCCCCCCAAATGCAGGTGATGCAGTAGGGTGGGGGCGGGTTGGTAGATGGTTTTGCAGGGAATTCAAATCACATGTTGTCCTTTTCTTTCTCCCCCCTTTCCCCACCCCCCTCTCACCCCTTCCCTGACATCCTTCCTCCATCTCTCCCCTTCTTTCTCTTCAACGAGACTGACAGAACAAGAGAAGCCTGTGAGAGTAAAGATGAAAGGCCTGTGAGGGAGGTGTGTGTGTGAGATGAATGAATGACCCCTCTTATCCCTCATCCCCCACTGGAGCTGTCCTGCCCTAACACAATAGCAAAAAAAAAAGTACATACAACATTACAGGGGCAGCCATGGAGGTCACACCGCATGTTTAACGTGTTGTTCCGCGTGTTTATTCTTACTCACACCGTGTAGAAAAAGAGACATCAAACATCTCTCTAGCAAGACTGCCTCAGCGTGAATATTGTCTTATTCATAGCTTCTTGTGTACACCTTCGGCCCGCGGAGAAGCACCCCGAGGAGAGGTAGGGACCCTGAGAAGTACACATTGTTCATTCATGATAGTGGCCGCTGGCGGCGAGGGCGACCCCGTAGCAGAGTAAGCGTTGTCATTTGGCAGCAAATGAAGGGGAAAGAGCAAAAAGCAGTTTATGCTAGCTTCTCTCTCCGAGGTCTCACAGCTAGCTCTAACATTAAGTTAGCCCGGGCTTCGGGCAGGACAAAGCTCGGTTTGTGTTCGCGTCTCTGCGTGGCGGAATAAACATAGCTCGCTGCTTCACAGTTTCCTTTGGCTCGCCGTCTCCTTCCCCTCTCATCTCTTCCCTCCTCTGTTGTCACCCCCGCTGCTGAAAAAGAAACAATATACCAACGCAGCATGCCCTTCCAAAATATTTACTCGCTCAGTATTGGCTGAACACAAAGGCCATTCTCTTACGCTCTCTGATGTCGGTCATTCAAACAAGCCACGCACTCGCTGACTGCACCTGCTCTGTATCGCCTGTTTACCGTGGTGACTCCTCCCTTCCTAAAACCTTCCATCTGGTTTCCTGCACTTCACTGATCTGGAAGTTGGCGGAAAAAAAAACCCAAGTAAAAGCAGCAAGTATAGTCACCCCAGCTAGCCTGCGGCAGGGAGTGTGTATCTGCTGCTCACATCCTCGCACACACAGCCCTCTGATTCAATACCCCTGACACTGTCTTAACACCTTTTCCTGTGCAGCTTGTGCCCTTCTTTCCTCTTTTGCCTACCCGCTCCTCTCTCTCTCTCTCTCTCTCCCCTATCTCAATCTGTCACCTTACATTCTCCCCTCGGTCCTCCTTAATCTTCTTCCTCATTGCATCCTTTCAGCTAACCAATTTTCGAAGCAGCTTTTCCAACTAATCCAACACTTTCTGTTTTTAGCAAGCGCACCCAAATAGGAGTTCATTAACAATCAAGTGCTGAAATCAGTTTGCAGTGTTGCAAAGCTCTGGCTTTTTCCCGGCTCCTCGTTCATTAGCATATGTTTGAAAACCCAAGTCTAAATGAGATGATCAGAGATGATGATGAACTACAAACAAAGACCCAGAATTATTCCTGTGATGTGGCTGCATGTCATTGCTTGTTTTTAATGTGTTGCACTTGTGATTTTTTTTTTCTAACTAGGCGCTCGAAATAGATGCAAATGAATGGGAGAGTTAGATAAAGCCCGGGCGCCCAGAGTAATGACGCGTCCCTAGGGTGCCTACTGTTTTCGGGTGATTGTTCAAGAACTCCTATGGGGGTGTGCATGCTAATAAATAATAATGTTCTATCAAAGTGAAATGTTGGATTGAGTCTTCTGTCTTGTCGCTCTACAGTATTTTTGACTGCTTTCCAGCCTTCCCATGCTCCTCTCTGATAAGGGATGTGGTTCCACGGCTGCACCTGTGTCTCATTACCACCGCTGATGGTTCAGTAACGGGCTTCTCTCTCTCCTCTCGCCATTGTGCTCTCACTCTTTCCCTCCCTTTAGCTACTGCCAACATACATTTTCCTCTAACAGCATGGCCTGCACTCGCCTCTTCCCCTTGCTCATCCCGCTGCATGCCATTCACATGATCTCTGCAGCTCTGTTTCCCCCTGTCGCCGCTGCCATCACCGACTCAGCACAAGTGGGCTTTGTCAACTGGCGGGTGATCTAATGATTTTGTGCTGGACTGGCCCACGCCTCCAATTTGTCAAGAAGTCCTCCCAGCAGCCTTTCACTTGAACACACATCTCTACTTTTTTAGAACTTGTGCCCATAGGGTGTAAATCTCAAGTTTCATCACGATGCGATATTATAGCGATTATTTGGACAACAATACGATATTTGCTGATGTCACAAAGTCCGCTACGATACGATTTTGATTCGATTCAATTCAGGGGTCGGCAATTGATATGAGATGATATCATATGCCCATTTAACACAATCAGTGACATTTATATCATCTCACAAAAGCAACTAAAATATGATTTGATAATTTTATAACTAGGATCTGTAGGAAGGAGGTGCACTTGGATGGAAATGGTGACACAGACGTGACGTGGGAATTTCAATATAAAGGATCTTTAATCTTAAAGATGATGATATGTATCGATGTTTTTACTTTGCATTGATGATATTGGATCATTGACTCAATATATTGATCCGGATCGATGCATCGTTACACCCCTACTGGTGCTCCTTTCAATATTGTCTACCCCTGGTATGTAATGTGACTCCTATACTTTCATTATGAGAACGATTATATTTGTAATTAATCTATTACAGGGCTGCAACTAACAATTATTTTCATTGTCGATTAATCTGTTGATTGTTTTTGATTAATCGATTAGTTGTTTGGTCAACAAAATGTCAGAAAATGGTGAAAAATGGCGATGAGATGACGTCCACAAATGTCTTGTTTGTCCACAACTGAAAGATATTCAGTTTACTGGGATAGAGGAGTAAAGAAACCAGAAAATATTCACATTTAAGAAGCTGGATTCAGAGAATTTTGACCTATTTTTTCAAAAAATATTACTCAAACCAATTAATCGATTATCAAAATAATTACCAATTAATTTAATAGTTGACAACTAATCGATAACCATTGCAGCTCTAATCTATTCATTCATCTACAAAATTTCAGAAAATAGTGAAAGCATTATGCAATTTGCCCAAAGTTATGTCTTCGAATTGCTTATTGTGTACCACTAACAGTCCAAAACCACAAATCATTCAGTGAACTATGACATGAGACACAGAAAAGCAGCAAATCCTCAAAACTGAGAAGCTGAAATCAACTCTAGCTCTAGATTTGTCTCTGACTGTGGCTAAAGATTATCAAAGCATTTTTAAATAGTGTTTGTTTCCCTCAAGTTGAGATGTAACCATGCGTGATAAATGTTATGCAAAGTCAAAAAGCACTTAAGCTCACTTCTTTTCCCAGTTAATCACCTCAGCCAGCGTGCTGCTGTAATATTTCAGGCTGTACGTTCTGTAACATCTCCAGCTACAGACTCACTGAGCCGACCTGTACTTGGTGTTATGATATATGGCACAGGCAGCTGCACTGCTGGACTCTCAACTCCCACTTACCTCACTGGTACTAATAAGTCACACACAGTAATACTTAAGGGTGGGAATAACCAGAGGCCCTACGATACGATATTATCACGATAAATTAAGTCACGATATACGATTGATATGCCGAGTATTGCAATAAGATATATTACGAAATATTACCTTTTTTCAACTGCAAATTATGCAGTTTGTCAACATCTGTTTTATCCAATAACATACAGTTTTCACTCTGTTCATCTCAGAGTTTTAATTCACATATCTTCAGGTTAGAGGTCAAGGGACTCCATTATAGTTTTTCCTTGCCTAAATTTAGCGCAACTTTGGTGCAAGCTAACATGACATGGTTGGTATGAATGGATTCCTTACGTTCTAGTTGATACAAGTATTGTCACTCTAGCGTTAAGACTGAGCCCGCTACAACCTCTGAAAGACAGAATAGCGGCCGGGCCCATGTATCTCTACAATATTGCCACACAAAATATTACGATACTATGCTGTACCAATTTTTGCCCCCACCTCTAGTAATACTGTACTTCCACAAGGGACATTTATTTCAAACTGAAATGAAAAGTTTTATTAAACCATCTTGCACTGTATTTATTTTATTAATTTTCTGTTCTTATAAGGATGGAAACGTCTCTAAAAGAACATTTTGAATCAATGGATAATACATATGACAATAATAATAAATTATAAAACATGAATGTGTATTAAGCTGGAATCCAATAAAAGTGTCACATTAATATCTACAGGTTTGGCACTTCCATAGAAATCCAGTCTGATATTGAATTATGCATTAAATACGTAATCACAGTGGCATTACTATGATATCATATCCTACCCTTAAGGCCAATTAACCCTCGTGTCAGCATTAAATGACCAAGTAAAAACCCAAGTGCATTCATTACACTTGACAAATGAATGCAATACAGATGGAGATTACACCAGTCTCAAAATGTTGTACTGGGTGAACATTAGCTCTGATGGCTTCAGAGATAACTTGCTCCAGAGCGTGATGTCTCCCCAAGATGAGTGGAGGGGAGTGAGTGGCTATAAGCATTAGAAGATCATGGATGGGCTCCCTCCTACGCTGTGCATATTAATTCTTCTAGTGCAGCAAAGCTCAGCTTGTCACACGTTGACACTGCATAATTATGTCATCTACAAGGGACGAGCTTTTTTAAAGGGCAGACGCGCGGCGCGGCGGAGTCTCTGTCAATGGAGAGGTTCTGTGTTGTAAAATGTCAATATACGTCTGAAGAATGGTTTACTTTTTAGCTCGTTAGGACCTTTAAGGCCACATTATGGAAATCATTTTAGATCTATGGGTACAAAAAGGACACCAGAGAAGAACGAGCTCCCTGAGGTGAATATCTTAACATAGCCGGCAAGCCTTCCACACCTTTTTACAATAACGAACGAGCCAATTCTTTAAGTAGTATCCTGACTGACAG